>CM040421.1:81619358-82819358 GCA_022702705.1 Papilionanthe hookeriana x Papilionanthe teres | reverse complement strand
TTAGATGAAAGACTTGAGAGAATAAATCAGAAGATTGAAGGATTAGAGCGAAGACACGATCATGATAGTGAGTATCTTCAGGGACATTCCGATTTTGAGATTGCTTATTACGATGCTCAGGCTAGATACTATAGAGGTGAGCCTGATGTTACTTTTCCTTAATGCCCCCGTTATACTCATTATCAGCCCAATCCTCCTGCTGACCAGGGAGATGAAGACATAGTATGAGATTTTGATGTTTGATCTTAAAATTTGATGATTGTGATGTATGTGTGTGTTTTATTGTAGTATTTTTATTCTGTTATTTGTATTATGAGTACTGTATTATTTTCTGAGATTTGTATTTTTTTGTAGTTTGTATTTTATTTCTGGATGGATTGTGATGCATAGATTGTAATTGTAATTGTAAACTCTAAGTTAAAATAGTAGACTGTTTGTTATTGTGCTGTGAAATGCAAATGCTACTTGGTATTGTACTGTGTAGTATATTCAATTATAGTAGTTAAAAGTTTAATTTATGTACTTATTTCAAAATTTCATTACCCCAACAAATTCTCTAATCTGTTATATGTGTAGAAAAGTTCATAATATTATAGGTCAGTTTAAGTTAAATTTTTTTTTGAGAAGAACCTGCAAAATTTCAGAGAAATAAAAATGCCTAAAGTGCAAAGGTATAAATTATATTTCAAATATTTCTTTCCACCTCGTATTTTCTATTATTGAAAACTTTTTGGAGGGGGGGGTAGAAAAATATAAATGTTATGTGTTCTCAATTAAAATATTTTCAAAATTTATAAACATGATTTTTGTGATAAAATTTAATTCAATTAACTATATTTAGATTTTATTTAAATATTGTAGAAGATTTAGAGAAATATTTTTGGTAATGAAAATTAATTTTGTAGGTTAAGATATTGAATATAAGAGGATAAGACTATAGTTAACTATTTAAAGTAAAGAAAAATATATTTTGAAATATTAAGAATCTTAGGAATTTAGTTGAGAAAGAAAAGATTGGGGCTTAATGATGTAAAGACTTTGAATTACATAAAAGGTAAAGGAATGCTTTAAGTTTCAAATTTAGGAAAAGACGAGTGAAGTTCAAAATTATTAACATGCTATCCAGATATAGTAATCCTCAATTAAAAAAGAAAAAAAGAAAGGATTGAAAAACAATCCCTGAAAAGAAAAGAAAAATATATAAAGGATTAAAAAGCAATCCAAATGAAAAGAAAAGAAAAATAAGTGAGGAGAAACTTGAGGAGATGCCTTATCAAAAATTGGCTTCACTTGGATTAACCTAAAGGAAAAACTAAATACATTTCTGAAATTATATTTATGGACTAGTTTCTTTACTAGTAGTGTTCTCATGAATTTCCTATCATCTGAATATTCTAAGTGAATTAATATTGCAACATATAGTCATTCTTGAAATGAATAGAAGACTAGAACTCTTAGACTTGATGACTAGATAACCTTATATCTACAGAGTTAATCTAATTACTTAAAAATCTTTCTAAGAAGTCTTACAATGATATTTATTTAAATCAAAATTATATTATTCCTGAATTAAAACTTTACCACAATGAATCATAACTTTTATATAATACTAAAAATTACTTGAGGACAAGTAATAGTTAAGTTTGGGGATTTTGACCCACTAAGAATATGTTAAGATTTTCAAACCTATTTTATAGTGATTTTGATGATATTACACTTTAAAGAAAGGTATTTTTGATGTTTTGCTACAGGTATGTTGATTTATGGACATTGGAGCAAAAAGATGCAAAAATGAGCGAATTTGGAGCAAAAAGGACCAAAATTTGAAGATTTGACCTAGAGTGCCTACGGCGAGATCGACGGCACCGACGACGAACCTTTCCCTAGATTTCAAAAAATAAATTACAGAGGAGGTCACCGACAGCGAGATCGAGGCTGCCGACAACGAGCCTTAAGAGAGAAGGTCCAATACCAAGTATTCTAGAAGGTCGCCGACGGTGAGATCGAGGTCGCCAACGGCGAGTAAGTCGGTTCTCTCACGAGGTGCATTGAATGTGGATGATTTTTGAAAGGATGCTTGGGTAACTCTTGGAAACTCTTCAAATACTTTAAAATAAACAATTTGGGGCCAAAATCGTGTGTGTCACAAGAGAGTCCACGTAGTGTTAAGGAGTTTCTAGAGTGTTTATTAGTGTCTTGGTTTCCCTAATAGTTTTAGAGAGTGAGTTCATTTAGTGTTAATTGTGAGGAATTCTTCGAGAGATTGTAAGAGTGGAAGGAAAGTGAGAGATTTCTTCCTCCTTGCCGCTTCGAAGGAGAATTCTTAGTGCTGTAAAGAAAGGAAGAGATCCAGAGGAACTTCAAGGAGTTTGTTTGGGGAGGAATTCAAGATAAGTTGTATTTACTTATTATAGTTTGTATAACTTTGCTTTTATATATGAAATTCAAATGTTGTCGTATCTTCTCCATGAAATCTGAGTAGTTTCTCTATCTTTCTCCTTGTTTTGACATTTTTGTGAAATGGTGATTTGAATTAGTTGTGCCAAAAGAATTTTAAAGAAGTTGTGATAATCTTTTCACTTCAATCTTAATTTACTTTCAATCTAGCCAATTGATTTGTTAAAATATATTGATTTTTACAACTAAAGTGAAGATTACATCCAAGATTCGGGGAGGTCAAAGTCCTTGAAAGTAGGGTGCAAATAAATAGGAAAATATTTTTTATCGAGAGTAGAATTGGAGATTTTAGTGTGATAGACTAAAATCCTCAATTCGGTCCTATCGTTTGAGTGCTGAAGTGTAGATGTTATCCCTCAAGTGAGGGGAACGGGGGAGCTCCGAAGTGAGAGCTGGTATCTTCCAGCCTAGCCGCAGATTCAATAACCAAGCATAGGATTAGTCAATATTCTTTATGCCTGGACCAAAGGGTAAATAATAGGTATGCTCCTATTTGGCACAACACAGTTTGAAACTAAATCTAATTATCCATTCACTTAAATTTCTTAACAAGGAGAAGGATGCTTTCTTATATATTGACCCTCACTTTATTAGTAAATTAGTTAATTGTTAGTAGAATTAGTTTATTAGAATTCCATCTTATTTACGATTGCATATGTGTGACAGATAGGCAATTTGATTTACAAAGTTGTAATTCTGAATTGGTTACTATAATCCTAGTCCATAGCCTCTAAAATATCCCTGTGGGATCGATATCCAGGACTCCATTAGAGCCCTGTATTACTTGAGCGATACGTGTACTTGCGTTGATTAGATTAACTCTGTGATTATTGAAAAATCTATACATTTCTATATCAAATTCTAGCAATATAATACGCTAAGTGCGCGGAGTGGTTCACCGGGCGATCAAAGAAGTCAGATAAATTATTGATTGCATTCATCAGGTGTTGCGTTTCCTTCTCCAATTTCTTAATTTTCTTCAAAATGATCTGTGAACTTTCACTAAAGTAAGGTGGAATAGGTGTTGAACTCTGAGATGGTTGATCTTCAATGATACTCATGTCATTCATATCACCAACTGCCTGGTTACTATGTTCATCTGATCCATGAAAAAAAAACCTATTTTTATGCCTTAATTTTTATTAGATTTGTAAGGATATTATGCTTTAATGAAAAGTATTTTATGTTTTTGGATGTAGGTGATGCAAAAATGTTCAAAAAGAAAAAAAAGATGAAAAAGAATGAAAAAGGAGCAAAAATGGAGCCAAAATGCAAAATTGCCAAAATAATGAGCCTGGCGCCTAGGCGCCAGAATCCAGCGCCTAAGCGCCAGCTCGATACCAAATCTGTGACGGTTTTTGTAACTACTTTGGACGGTTATTTTGATGGTTAGAGCGGTTATTAGACCATTTAGAAGATTGGCAGTTATTCCTGGATTATAGGACATGTGATACATTGTATTTAGACGCTTGGAAACGGTTTGGATCGAGTTTCTGGGTCTAATCACCACAGTTACTAGGTCGTGTAAAAACTGAAAATTTTCAGTTTTTCACACGATTTTCTCCTATAAACTACCCCATCTTCATCCTCAATCTCTAAGCAACCATAGTTACGACCTTTACACTTCATACTTGAGGAGATAAGAGAAGATTTTGAAGAAATGGAGAGAAGAAATCATGGAGAAGAGGCTAAAGATAAGTATTCTAAGGATCCTCAACCTTACTTCAATGGTTTCATTGCAGTTAGTTTGGAGAAGTTTTTGAGTCATCTAGATAAGTTTGAAGCGGAATTCAAAAGCATTGGAGATCTCTTCCATGAGATGTATCATCAAATCGAGCATCCGGAATGGCAGGCAAAGCTTCAATTCGATCATCTAGCGGCCTATCAAGATGCTCAAGTGGAGATGTATGCGAAGAACAAAAGGATCGACGAGAAAACTGCTACGGATTTTCCAAGGGCGTTAGTGTTCTTCCCAAGTAGGAGAAGTAATCTTCATTGCGACGAAAATAGAAATATCTAATTTGAAGATTAGATAGTAAATGTGGTTAGATCGAGACTTTATCTAGTGTGTCATTATATCGATTTGGTAAATCGATTGTGTTGTTTGTGTGTTTGTTTTATTGTTCAATGCGTGTTGTATTTGCTTTGAAATTGTTTTATTTGATTATTAGTAAGACTTGAATCTTATTATTGTACTTATCTGTATTGTATTGAGCCCGAAATTGAAGATTATGAATGGAATTAGAAGAGTTTGACTTAAACTTGTATTTAATTGATGGATTTAATTTTTAATTTTGAAAATTTTTGAAAAATATTTTGGAAGTTAGAAACTGAAGCAATACTCTTATGTGAGTAGTTAGAAGTTGAATTTGTGAGTTTTGGTGGAAAATTAATTTTTTAAAAATTAATTTTTGTGAAAGGCGAGTCTGGCGCCTAGGCGCCAGAATTCGGCTCCTAAGCGCCGGTTTGGCCTGTTACCCGAAAATCGGGATTTAAACCCCCAAAAGCCATGAACGACGCCTAAGTTTCATCCCCTTTCTCATTTTCACGAAAATACACCCCTTAGATCCATCTTGAGGTCAAAATGTCACGTATTTGAGCCAGAAATCACTTGATTTCTTCATCTTAAGGTCAGATCTACCTTCTAATCCATTTATTTTTGATTTCTACCATAGATTTTCCTTTTTTTGCTAAAAACCAAAATTTTGGAGAAAAATTTTGATTTTTAGAAATTCTCTATGGATTTTCTTAACTCATTTTAAGTTTCTCAAGCTTAAAAGAGTTTAGATCTTTGATTCCTTTATTTATTTATGTTTTCTTTCACGTTTAGATGACACCTAAATCTAAGCGCGGAAAAGCATGAGAAAATTTCGACAGCAGCAAGTTTGCTACTGCTGCAGCGCACTTTCATTATCATGAATTTGCGTCATCAAGGAAATTTATCTCGAAGCACAGTTTTTACAATCCTGTAGAGATGATTGTGAACACGATCATTGCACACAACTGGCAGCGATTCTGTTATTTCACTGTCGTTGCTGTTATTCCTGTTGTACGAGAGTTTTATGCTAACTTTATGGATGTGGAAGACTACGAAGTCTTCGTTAGAGGTGTCGGAGTGGGATTCACTCCGGAACGGATCAATATTTTCTACGGCCTACCACCTACCGTCGAGTGCTACTATTCTGGTCTATCTCCATCCGAAGGAGATTTGGAGATGATTATTGCATATCCGATGATGGCACCTGGAGCTTGGAAGATCCGGAACGACAAACGGGTAAACTTTAAATCTTCTAAGCCGAATGGTATTTCAAAGGCCCGACACTATTTTATTTCTCGCGACTACTTCCTTCCAACCACCTGAGTCAAGTTACCAGAGATAGAGCTATTCTGAATTATTGCATTCAGGAGAGGAAGCCAATAGATGTTAGCAGCATTATCTATGATTCTGTGGAATCTATTGCAAGATCCAGCACTTCTGTGGGATTAGGATTCCCATCCTTGATATATTCTTTATCTGCGAGTAATGGAGTTATTGCTGATATTTCAGAGGAGAAACTGAAGACTACAAAGCCTATTGGGCAGGAGAGTGTTAGTATTTATGATCTTCTTCGTGGGAAGAGATCTACTGCTCCTTCTACTTCTGTACCTACTCTAGGTAGAGCTTCTACTTCTAGACCTTCTACTTCTACTACCGAGCCACCATCTAGTTTCTGGGAATCAATGCATGATCAATTTCTGGTGCAGCAGAATGAGTTATTTCTAACTCACTGTAGAATAGATACTATAGACAAGAAGATTGATCATCTATCTGAATATACCCAAAGAAAAAGTGATTATGATGCTGAGTATTCGGAGTCTTTAGTTAGATTCTTGAAGGGTGAGCATGATGTTCGATTCCCTACCCGTCCTAGATTTTCACTGTATGTTGATCCAAAGGATGTGGAATTTTCTTTTGGTGATGACGATGACGAGGCTACAGATAGTGATTAGTAGCTTGATTAACCTCTGGAGATGAGTTGATTCTGTTTTTAATTTATTTCTTGTTTGTTAGTACTCATTAGTTTATTATTAGTTAGTGCCGATCTGTTTAAGTAACTTTGTGTGGATTTTTTTTTATGTTGAGACTGTTTTTAGAGTATCTAGTTTGATATGTGTTTAAGACTGAAATATGGATGAATTTTTTTTTCATTTTCTATGATAAATGTTTATTTCTATTTTCAGCCTACTGTTTATTATTCTTATATAGTTATTGATGTTGTTTTGTTTTTGTTATTGTGATTAGTATAGTCATTTAATTTTGCTAATGATATAAAAATTAAGCCTGCTTACTTTTATATATGCTTCATTATTTCAGTAATATTCATAAAAAGTATGTGTAGAAGTAAATTTTTCTTTATAGACTGTTTTTACATACTTATAAAAAATTCCTTTTTAAAATTATGCCTTTCTTTCTCTCATACTTTAAAATTTTTCATGATATATCAAAACTTAAGTTTGGGGGAAGGGAAAATACAAACAAATTTAAATTTTATTTGTCCTTAAAGTACTAATATTTTCTAAAAAAAAAAGAATTAACATAACATAAGGAATGAAAAATCTATTTAAGATCACTTAAATTTTTGAAATTATAAATAATTTAGAAACTTAACAAAAAATTTTAATAACTTTGATTGATTTTAAGAATAGAATTATTCAATTTAAAGAAGAGTAAGATTAAGAATTTTTTCTATTCATGATAGAGATAATTGAAATTTAGAAGTATTAAGAAATCAAGAATTATAACTTGAAAAAGAAAAAGATTGAAAGTCTTCTTGAAAACTATTCATGTTATAATAATTAAGTGAAAATATATAAGTTTGAAAATATAAGTTAAGGATAGTGAAGTTCAAAACCATTAACAGGCTATCCAGATACAGTAATCCTCACTGTGAAAAAAAAAATGAAGAAGAAGTGAGGAGAAGCTTGAGGAGATGCCTAATCAAAAATTGGCTTCACTTGAATTATCTTATAAAAAGAAAACTAATTACATATTTTACTTAATTTTTACGCATGTATCTTTATTAAAAAAGATTTTCATGAAGATCTTTTTCTTGTAAATAATTTATGTGATCTTAATATAATAAACTACAATTATTTTCGAAATGAATTAAAAAATTTTGAAGTCTTACAATTTGGTAGTTAAATATTCTTTAAATTCTTAAAATTAAACTTAGTTAGTGAAATTTGATTAATGATTTACTAAAGCATTTATAAAATAAAAAATTACAAGGAATCTTAAATATTTACCTTTATTCTAAATGTTATACATTTTATATAGTAAAAAAGGTTACTTGAGGACAAGTAACGTTTAAGTTTGGGAGATTTTGATCCATGAAAAAAATACCTGTTTTTATGCCTTGATTTTTATCAAAATTTTAAGGACATTATGCTTTAATGAAAGGTATTTTATGTTTTTGGATGTAGGTGATGAAAAATGTTCAAAAAGAAAAAAAATATGAAAAAGAATGAAAAAGGAGCAAAAAGGAGCAAAAATGGAGCCAAAATGCAAAATTGCCAAAATAATGAGCCCGACGCCTAGGCGCCAGAATCCGGCGCCTAAGCGCCAGCTCAATACCAAATCTGTGACGGTTTTTGTAACTTCTTTGGACGGTTATTTTGACGGTTAGAGTGGTTATTGGACCATCTAGAAGATTGAGAGTTATTCCTGGATTATAGGACATGTGATACATTGTATTTAGATGCTTTGAAACGGTTTGGATCGTGAAGAGGTGCAATCTAAAGTGAAGAGGTGCGAAGAACTGAACGCGGAGTCCGGCGCCTAGGCTCCAGATTCCGGTGCCTAGGCGCCAGACACACTTTCTAGAAGATTCATTGAACTTGGGCACATTTTGAAGAGGTGCCTTTGGCAACCCTTGAAGCCTATAAATAGGAGGCTATTCCTACAGAAAAAAACGCCCACCTCAAGTAGCCCAATAAGAAATCCAAAAATTAGAGAGATAATTTTAAGGGCCATACTTTTAGTTTACTTTCCTTTATAAATTAGTGAGTTTATTTTATTTAGAGTTTATATTGAGAGTTTGGAAGAGTTGGTGCTTTTGAAGTCTATTTTGCTTTGGAGTCAGTAGGAACCAGAGGTTCAGTTGGAGAAACACTTAAGATAAGTATTTGTAATTTTATTCAAAGTTTTATTTATATGTTTTGTTATTTAGATTCAATGTGTTCTGAGCAGTTACTTTACTTTCTCCTTTCAATTATGAAAAGATAAATAAGATAATCTAAAATTCGTTGGAGAATAAGAAACCAAAATATGTTTTAAATATTGTGATGATATTAATACCGGATCTTAATTTACTATTTAAATTGGCCATTTAAATTATAAAAATATGTTGAAGAGTTTTGAGACCTAGAAGGAGATGAACTCTTAACTAATAGATATCACATGAATCCTTGGGTAGTCGAAGGCCTTGTGCGGGGTATTCAAGGTGAAGTGCAAATAAATAGGAAAATATTATTCAATGGGCGTAGAATTGATACATTTTTAGAGTGACAGACTAAATTCTTGTAATTTGGTTTATAAAGAGGGAACGGGTCACTAGTAGGGCCGACCATAGCCACCCTTTGACATCTAGTAGTGTGAGCCTAGATTAACCCATTTTACTAACAATACATCCGGACTCGATCTATAGATTACCTAATGTTCTTTATACTATCGAGCGAAGGTAAAGAATAGGATCGCTTCTATTCGCATAATACAATAAATTTATATTCTCCATGAATATTATATTATCTAAAAAGTCTTGGATTAATTGAAAGGAAGAAAGTTGTTTGCTTATTATTATTTACATCACTAATTATTTTAGTACTGCTTTAATTCTGCTTTTAGTAAATGAAATATTAAATTTAAAACTTTAAAAGAAATACATAAAAATAAAATTTAAATATTTAAAAATCTATAAACCTCCTCGTGGGATCGATACTGGAGTCTTTATTTAAAGCCCTATATTTCTTGAAACGATATGTATACTTTCGTAGTACCTCTAGTGTGTAAAATATTTTCCATAAAATTATATTTATATACACTAGCCGTTATTATTATTTGGGTCAAAGTATTGACTATAACATATTTTTGAGAGCCTAAATTACTACGTTGTTCGCAGATTGAGGTCATCATCCATTTGGTCTAAGGTAGAAGTACTCTTTCCCAATTCTCATATGACACTTGTGATTGACTGTAAAGGAGAAATATGGTGGAAGGATGCCCAATCCTATACTTTGATCCATGAGCGATCAATCCAAAAACATATTTAACAATTATAAAACCAACATTAATAGGCATCTCCATTTGAATACAATAGTTCAAAATAGCACATTCCTTGGTTACTTAACTGATTTTCATAGTTATGAGTAATTTTGCACATATAAAATAATGTAAGTGCTTCGACGTAGGATTTAGCAGTGTGGTCAAAGAACTCACATACATGTTATCTCTTATCTCCCAATCATCAGTTTTATCCGTTAAATATCTGTATATATCATTCATGTTGTCCTTCGTTGGGGCAAAGTTTGAATAATGGTAGATCGACACATTATCAATCATATATAAATCATTAATCTTTGCAGGAGTAAATGTGACAAAACTACCTCACACGTAGACTGATCCTTGGTTGATTCCATGAAGATTTGCATAAAACTCTTTCACAACAGGGACAACTACGATGGTAGTAGTATAACATAACACTTCTCAACATCTCTGAATAATAATTTCTTCAATTCGAGTAGTAGGAGAATACATACCTTGATTCACGAAGCCTCTATCCTTAATCAACCTCTTCTTTGAGATATTCTTGTTGAATAGACATTGTGCTTAGAAACTGACAAACTTTCTAAGGTTGAAAACTTGAAATCTTAAATTTTCAATCGAGTTAGAATCCATTTGGATGAGATTTTGGATCTTCCTTTTCGTTCCTCTAGAAGTTTTTGCATCTAGTATTAATCCATTCGAAAGCACTCATCATCTTTTTCAGTTGAAGGGTATTTCATAGATTTTAGAATATTAAAAGTTACCTCCTGATCATTAACTCTCATAGTTAATTCTCTTTTTTAAACATCGATCATAGCTCTCCCAGTAGCAAGGAATGGTCTTCGTAAAATAATTGGAATCTCTTTATCTTCCTCCATATCTAATATAATAAAGTCCACAAGAAAGATAAATTTATCCACCTTCACTAATACATCTTTCAAAATTCCTTTAAGATAAGTGATAGAACGATCAGCCAATTGAAGATTCACAGATGTAGGTGAAATTTCTCCTATTCCCAATCTTTTGAAAGTTGATAAAGGCATAAGATTAATACTAGCTCCCAAATCACATAAAGCTCTTCCAAAAAATTTCGCACCTATAGTACACGGGATAGTGAAACTACTAGGGTTTTTAAGTTTTTCAGGAAGCTTCTTTTGAATAATTGCACTACACTCAACGTTAAGTGCAACAGTCTCGTGGTCTTTGAAATTTCTTTTCTTTTTAAGAACATCATTCATAAACTTTTCATAATCAGACATCTGCTCTAATGCTTCAACAAAGGGAATATTAATCATTAATTTCTTAAGGATTTCCAAAAACTTTGCAAATCTATTATCGCTATTCTGTTTTTTTAGTCTTTGAGGAAACGGAGGAGGTGGGTTTTCAACAGTTATCTTTATTGGTTCAATCGGATATTCTAAGTCTGGATTTATCCTATTAGAACCTTTTTCAATGTTCACTTTCTCTCTTTCAACTTCAACCTCTTTTTGTACTCTTGCTTCTAATTCTTTTCCACTCCTTAATTGAATAACCTTAATTTGCTCCTTGGTTTGATCTTTTGGGTTGAACTCAACATTGCTAGGAAGATTTCTAGAAGGTCTATTATTAAGCGCAATGAAAATATGTCCCAATTGATTCTCAATGTTCTTCATCTCAACATTTTGAGCTTGAATTTGATTACCTATATTCAGAATTATTTCTTCAGTAGCAACTTCTTTTCCTTAAATTGTGGGTTACTATTAAAACTAGGAGGATAAGAGGGTCTATAATTGGTATTTCCTTGGTTGTTCGGATTTCCAACTGGATTCATAGAATTGTTTCCCCATTGCGGGTTAACAACAACATTGTTATTATTCTAGTTGAAGTTTGGGTGATTCTTCCAACTAGGATTATAATAATTCGAATAAGGATTGTTGACTTTGTTATTTATGGCATTCAAGGTTTCATAAGGTGTTTGAGAGTCTATCATCTATCCGGATGAATTTTCTTCTAACACTAGGGCTGTTTAAGAATAATTCATTACATATTGATCTATTTTCTTAGAAAGTGCAGCAATTTGAGAGACTATCATAGTTATCGCATCAAAATCATGAATACTAGCTACTCTCTTAGGATTTACTCACTCAGAGGGCCATTGAAAATTATTAGTAGCCATCTCTTCAATTAACGAATATGCTTCATCAAAAGGTTTTGACATTAATGATCCACCACCACCAACATCTATAATCGATCTCAAAGATCCCACTAATCCATTATAAAATGTTTGAATTATTAGCCAGTTTGGTAAAGCATGATGTAGACACTTTCTCAGAAGATCTTTAAATCTTTCCTAAGCTTCATATAAAGATTTTCCATCAAACTGACTAAAAGACGTGATATCATTCCTAAGCTTAGCAATTTTTGAAGAAGGGAAATATTTTGATAGAAAATTTTGTGAAATTTCTCCCCAAGTTTTGATAGATCCAAGTGCTAACAAATTTAACCACACCTAAGCCTTATCCCTTATTGAAAAAGGAAAAAAGTCTAAGCCTAACAACATCGTTCGACACTCCATCGTATTTAAAGGTAACATAAAGTTCTAGAAAACTAGCAAGTTATAAGTTAGGATCTCCATTAGGTGTTCCTCTAAATTGATTATTCTGTTTCATTTGGATAATAGCAGATTTAAGCTCAAATGAATTAGCAACAACATTAGGGTTTTGGATAGTTAAGTGAATTTCATCTATTGTTGGATTAGCATAATCTCTTAAAGGTCTTGGTATATTTTCATATTGATTGTTCAAGTTGTTCACCATTTTGTGAGGATTTTTAGATTGTTTTTTTTATTTTCGAATTTTTCTAATAGTACGCTTTAATTCAGAATCGTAAGGCACTATACCTATAGATCTGATATTACGCATATAATCACAATAAGCACACTAACAATAAACAAACACACACAATTATGACTTGTAATTCAAATATAAGCTTTCAAATACTACAAAATTCTTTTTAGCAGTTACCTCCCCGGCAACGGCACCAAAAACCTAGTGCGACTTTTTTAATTTGCTAATGAACTCGATATATATATATATATATATATATATATATATATATATATATATATATATATATATATATATTGATTTAGTTTTTTATTGAGTCACACAATTAAACACAAGTATACGTATCACTAAAGTAATACAGGGCTCTAGTGGAGTCCTGGTTATTGATCCCACGGTGAGACAGTTAATTTTATAATGTAGCACAGTAGAGCACTTCACGAATCACAACACGATTGCACTTATTTACTATAATTAAAAGAGAAATAAACAGTTGCAGTTACTAATTCTACCAAAGTACATTCTAACTTTCTAGCAAGTTAACTAGCACAAGACTAAATATATAACAAAAGTTCAATTGTAAGAAGGAATCTTCCTCCTCTCCAATAATAATGTGATGATTTAGTGACATAGATCAGTGATTCAAATGTATTGTGCTAAATAGGAGTATTCCTATTCTTTATCCTTTTCCAAGCACATAAATAATATTGGTTAATCCTAAGTTCAGTCCCCAAATCTGTGGTTAGGCTGAGAGGATATTGGCTCTCACTCTAAATCTCTCAATTCCCTTCCCCTGAAGGCTAACTCTAGCTTTGGTTTCCAAACCCTAGGACCAAATTGTGGATTTCAGCCTGTCACTCTAAAATCTCCAATTCTACTCCTATCAAAATATATTTATCTATTTATTTGCACTCAACCCCCATGAACTACGTCACTCATTCATGGACATTGAATGTGACTTCATTTTTGTTGTAGAACTCATAATCTTTTCAGAACATATGTTTCCCAACAAGTTTTAACAATTTAATTGGCCATATCAAAAAGTAAATGAAGTATAAAGTGAAAAGGTCATCACAAATTCTCCATAATAAATCAACACATCATTTTCATATCATAACATCAACACATCACATGGAAAGGAGGGAGACAAAGAAATCTACTCAAGACTCATAAGGAAAGGATGACAAAACATGGATCATATATATAAAAGCAACGTCATACAAACAGAGTAAAGAAAAAACAACTTATCTCAAACTCTTCCCCAAGAGAATCTCAAGAAATTCTTTTGACTCCTCTTCTTTCTTCACAACAACACACAATTCACTCTTTAGATAAGAAAGGAAGAAGAAATCTCTCACTTTTCTTCTCCTCCTACACTCCTCAGAAGAGAACTGACCCACAATTTTATATTATGATATTTTTATATTAATTGCAACGGCGCCAAAAACTTGACCCACAATTTTATATTATGATATTTTTAATTTAATTGCAACGACGCCAAAAACTTGACCCCGCTATTTATATGTATAGAATTGTAATTGTTTATGTTGTGGATGCTACGCAAGTATACGTATCGTATCAAGTAATACAGGGCTCTAGTGGAGTCCCGGTTATCGATCCCACAGGGAAAGAGAAAATTAAATAACAACAAATTTAAAATAATAATAATAATTTTTAAAATAGTATACGAAAATTTGGACTTCTAAATTTGAGCGCAATAAAGTAAACTAAGTATTTTAATTAGGTAACTTAACTAAGTAGAAAATTAATACGTATTGAAAGTGCAGGAAATTAAACTAATTGCTAAATAAGTCTTAACTATTCAGAAAAAGTATCTTTCCCCTTGTTTAGAAATTTAAGTGATTAATGAATTTAAATAGATAATTTTAAGGTATTGTGACAAATAGGAGCATTCCTATTCTTTACCCTTTGGTCCAGTGTAAAAAATGTTGACTAATCCTATGTTTGATTATCGAATCCGCGGCTAGGCCGGGAGGATACCGACCGCCACTTCGTGGCTCGCCACGTTCCCCTCGCCCGAGGGCTAACATCTACACTTCAGCTCTCAAACAATAGGACCAAATTGAATATTTTAGTCCGTCACACTAAAATACTCAATTCTACGCCCAAGTGATATTATTTCCCTATTTATTTGCACCCTCCTTCCAAGGCTTTTGAATTCCCCGAATATCGGATGTAATTTTTACTATAGTTGATAACCAACATATTTTAACAATTCAAATGGCCATTGAAAGTAAATTAAGTTTTAAGTAAAAATTATCACAATTTATTAATATATATAAGTATCTCTATTTTAATTTCATCAAGTCACTTAATTTCATAAATAGGAGAAAGACTAATAAACTACTCGAATGCATGGGAACTAAATTAAGCATGGATTTCATTTAAAGTTAAAAACAATAAATACAAATACTTACCTCGATTTATCCCCAAACGTACTCTCGTAGTTCCTTTGACTCTTCCTTCCAAGACAGAGACGACTCAATAATTACTCACTAAACTTACTAAAAGACTCACTAAAGACACACTACTGCACACAAATTACACTTAACTCATAAAAGACTAAAAGATTGCACTTAGAACACAAAAGATCGCACAAAACTAACACACAAAAGATCGATTTTCAGCCTACTATATATAGAGGTGAGCAAAGGACCAAGAGGTGTGTAAGCATCTCTTCAAAAAGTGTCCAGAGTTCAATGTATCTCGTGCCATTTGAACTACCTCGCCGTCGGCGACGAACTACTCCGTTGTCGGCGAGGCTTCTGAAGATCTTCAAGCCGCTCATCTCGGCTGTCGGCGGGCTCGAGCTCGTTGTCGCTGAGACAGCTTATAAATCCTTCGAAATGTCTCCTCGTAACCTCGCCGTCGGCGAGCTCGATCTCGCCGTCGGCGACTCAGACTAAATTGCATGATTTTGCTCTAAATTTGCTCCTTTTTATGATTTTTGCTTTTATCACCTAAATTATTCATTCCCGCAATAAAATAAAGAAAATACCCTTCTTTAAAGTGCAATTTCATCAAAAATAGGTATGAATTTCTTAATAAATTTTTCAGCGATCAAAATCCCCCAAACTTACTTATTACTTGTCCTCAAGTAATTTTAAGTACTATATAAAAATAATGATTTCTATAGTAAGATTTTTCAATTCAAATAAACTATGAATTAGATTAATTAATATCATAATAAAGTTAAATAAAAATAATTCATGTAATTTAATTAATCTTATAGAAATAAATAATTTAGTTATCGTGTCTAAGATTTCTAGCTTACTATTCATTTCGAGAATGACTATATTTAAAAGAATAACTACTTAAGATATTCATATGATAAGAAATTCAAGAAAACACTATTAGGTAAAATTCTAATCCATAAATATAAGTTTGGAAATATTTAAGTTTTTCCTTTTAGGTTAATTCAAATGAAGCCAATTTTTGATAAGACATCTCCTCAAGCTTCTCCTCATTTTTCTTTTTCTTTTCTTTTTCTTTTTTTTTCTTTTTCTTTTTTTTTTTTTCTTTTTCTTTTTCTTTTGAGGATTACTGTATCTGGAGAGCCTGTTAATAATTTTGAACTTCATTTTCATCTTCCTAAATTTGAAACTTAGGAATATTTCTTAGCTTATATATACTTCATAGTTTTTACTTTATTGATTTTCAATCTTTTCTTTTTCACTTGAATACTTAAGAATTTTAATTTTAGAATATAGTTTTCCTTACTAAAAATAGTTTACTATATTCTTATTCCCTTTAACCAAATATTTTATTCTATTTAATTAATTAAAGTACTAGAAATATTTCATTTAACCTTTTATAATAATTAAATAAAATAATTCATATTAATTAAATTGAAAAAATTGCTATAAAAATCATTTTATAATAATTTGAAAATAGAAATTGAGAACAAGTTAATAACTAAATTTGTATTTTACTCCCCCCAAACTTAAATTTTTATATCTATTCTAAATAATGAAAAAGGGAAAGTAAATAAATCATACCTTTGAAGTGTAGGTATTTCTTTTTCTTTGAAATTTTTGCAGGCTTTTTCATTTTTCATTGAACCTGTACTGTTAGTATTCTCTATATATATATAACAATTTAAAGAAAATGCAGGGATAAATCTAAGATAAGTATTAACTAGAACAATTAAAATTAACTCTACACTATACATATGAATTACTAACATATTAAAAACATTTTAACTAACAGATTAACAATTTTGCAATTTAAAACAATACGGAATAAAATAAAAACATACTAAAGAAAACTAACATCCTATTTAACATAAAAACAAAATGTAATTAACTAACACAAAAACAAAAACTAAACTACTACAACAATTCAAGCAAATAATCCAACAAACATTGAATGTCTCAAAACATAAAGTACTCGAATATTACAAATATATAAAGTCTTCAAAATAACTTAACATCAAACAAATAAAACAAATAAAGTCCTAATCTTCAAGCACCAAAGTTCCAATCTATATCATCTCCTCCCCGATCCGTAGGCTGAGAAGACTGAGCAGGCTGGTACTGTGAATATCGGGGGCACTCAGGAAAGACAACATCTAAATCACCACTCCTATAACGACGTTCAGCTTCATAATATGCAATCTCGTATTCTGAATGTCGCTGGAGATATTCGCTATCATAATCATGTCTCCTCTCCAGATTATCAATTCTTTGATCAAAATGATCAAATCTTCTCCCCATTGTATCTCCAAACTGCTCAAAACTTCTTCTATGCGATGTCAATTCATTCATCGGATCTTGTAGGGTAGGGGTGGTAGGCTCGGGAGGTTCATGGCTAGTAGAGGGTATATCTCTACTGACCGAGTGAAATAACTTCTTACTCCCGCTCTCCACCCTTCATGAGATTCATACTTCTTAATATTGGCACTGTGAGTGGTTTCATTGGTTCTACCCATTCTTCATTATCTCTAGCCTCAACTCGCAGAGTTGGCGAGTGAAAAAATTAATCCAGGGTGTCCCAATCCAATCTCCACTCTCATTTCTAGGAGTGGCCGGGATGTTTCGATAAATAAGTCTCCCGATGTCGATGCTTCTATTATTCCGAATACAAAATTCGAATCGTTCTATCTCGTGTTACCTCACCGTGGTGATAGGTGGGTAACGAGTAGAACAAATAAAGTAATGCCGAGCTTTGGAGATCGCATTTAATTTAGAAAGAGGAAAATTCACTCTTTCCTGTCGCTTAATTTTCCAAACTCCGGTCCCATCGGTGAGAAAGTTAATGACTTCCTCCAGTGGTCCTTCCATCGTTCCAAAAGTTTCATACTCGCTAAAGGGCGAGTCATGAACTTCATAGAACACGTTTATTCTTGCAACATTGAATTCTACAAAAAACCCTCGTACCTTTACTGGTGCATCCTCAGCGGCATTTAAATTGGCATAAAATTCTTTAACCACTTCCACAGCTCGCTGCTATAGTCGAACGTAACGTAAATTCTCCCAACCTCGTTCCTTAATAATCGCTCTACTTCTCCTCCCGGATTTTTGAAAACCCGATCCGCAATGCACTTTCTTCCTTGAATATTTTCAAAATATTTAATCCGTGCTCGTGCATTGATGAATCGGTCTTCGTCGAATTCTACTCGACGTTTTTGTCGTGGAGCCATACGATCGATCTGTGAAAATCATGAAAATTTTCACTAAACTTAAAAATAATCCTAAGAAGGCTTCCTACAACAACTAAATCCATTTAAATTGATTTCTATGAAATTCTTCCAAGTATTTTCTTCATATTTCAAAAATTTTTCAAAATATCCCAATGTAGAAGAAATCAATGGTGAAAATCAAAAATTTTTGCATAGGAGTGAAGCTCTTACCAAGAGAAGATGAAATCCGGTGTCAAAAAGTGTTGAAATCGCTTCAAATCCAAGATCTCTCAAGCCCTAGGTCGGTTTTTTGCGAAAATAAGAGGCTGGGGATGATGAATAGTGTTTTTGACCGGTCAAATATAGGTCTTTTTACGTTCTCGCTGTCAGCGAGATTTTCTCGCCGTCGCTGAGCTAATTAATTCCATAAGGCAAAAGTTTCGGAAAAATCCGCCGTCGGCGAGAAATTCTTCGCCGTCGCCGAGATCGATCTCGTCGTCGGCGGGATTTTTTCGCCGTCGGCGAGGTCCTAAAAATTTCAATTTTTGAATTTCGTCAATCATTTTCAACCTCGATTTGCCTTATATTATATTTCCGATCATATCATTTATTAATTTAATATGAAGATTAGCTACTTATACACAAACATATTCACACAACACAACAAATTAACTTTAATATTGAAATCCATGAGACATACTAACTAACATAATTTTAGACTCTATAATCAAACTTCAAACTTCAATCCTTACTACTAATCAGCATCGCAAACCAATCCACGACACACTAAATGCTGATACAAAACTATGACGCATATCTCAATTAAGTTTGAGATATTCAAATCATCACTCCACACATAATAAAATCTAAATCAAATCAAATAACATAAATACAAACATACTATGAAAATCTTTACTACTACTCTTCAAGGTCGAATCTTCATCTTCTCCGATATTTCCGATATGACGATGATGCACAAATAAGTTATAGAAAGGTCCGAAGGGAAATTCCGGCTGCATTCTTCAGTGATCCAACCCTTCTGTCTTAGTAAATGAAGAAAGCTAGCTTCCAGGTGTCCAGAATGATCAAAGTGTTCCTTCATCCTCCAGTCAATGTGATCAAATAAATCAGATATATTGTCGATTAAATCTCTCACATTCTGTAGTTCTTTCTCCATTCCATTAATTTTCTTCAAAAGTAACTCCGTTTTATCCGAAATAAGCCTTGCTATAGGATTATTCTCGTGAAGCTCTATCGGAGATAAATGTAATGTCTTCATTATTGTCCAAAGTAGGGAACATATCCGTAGGATCGAGCGGCTTCCAAGGTAACAGAACCTTTTCCCAAGCTTCATAAGAAACCCGGTACCGACCGCATAATGCAAAAATAGTAGATGGGTGTCCTAGTCCGTGAACCGACCCATGCACAATTAAACCCAATGCAGACTTAACAATTATTGATCCAACATCAATAGGCAATCCACTTTGAATACAATAATTCAATATAGCGCATTCCTTCAAAACCTTGTTTACCCTCATTGTAGGTAATAATTTAGATGAGATGAAAAAGTGTCGTTGCTTTGAGACGAGATTCAAAAGTGATGCGAGAGCCGTCTTCCCGCATTTCCCAATCTTCCGGTTCATCGCCAGATATCGAAATATCTCATTCATATTATATCGAGAAGGCACAAAATTTGAATAGTGACATACCGGAGTGTTTTCTATAGAGAATAATTCATTTACTCTTGATGGAGTAAACGTCACCCATCTTCCTCGGACGTAGACATTCCCATTGTTGATCGCATGTAAGTTAGAGTAGAACTCTTTCACAACTGGAATAACAACAGCAGACGTAGTGTAACAAAATACCTCCCAATGCCGCAGTGCGATCGTTTCTTCTATCTTCGTAGTGGAATTCTCTAATCCTCGATTGACAAATCCCCGTTCCTTGATAACTCTTTTCTTTACCAAAACCTTGTTGAAGATCCGCTGCGCTTCCGCACTCACAAATTTCCTCCGGTTAAACACTCCGCATTTAGAGGAATCTAAGAATTTGGAGGCCATTATGGTGAATGGAATGAATTCTAGTGAAGAAGGCAGTACTTAGAATGGTTTAAGAATGGGTTTTCACAAAGGAATTGGTGTTGAAACCATTCGAATCAGCATTTAAAGTATATATAACTCATTTTTATAACTTCCTCGCTGTCGGCGAGGTCGTTTCTCGCCGTCGGCGACTTAGTTATAAAAACTGCCTTTCCGGTTCTCGCTGTCGGCGAGCTCGTTTCTCGCTGTCAGCGAGCTCGATAAATAAACTGAATCTAATTTAGGCTCGTTTCTCGCTGTCGGCGAGTATCGACCTCGCCGTCGGCGAGTATCGACCTCGCCGTCGGCGAGATTTCAAAATAATGTCCAATTTCGCTCTAAATCGAATAATTTCTTTTCTCATCATAATGGTTCGAATATGTGATGATTCTTAATAATAATTAAGTAGTAAAGTTTCAATAATATAAACTAACTTATTAAGATACAATAAAAATAGATAACTAATATGGGTCGCCTCCCATAAAGCGCTGGGTTTAACGTCGTCACTCGACCTAATTTCAATTATTAATCGAGTCGACTAAGCATTAAAACCTCTTTATAGTTAGGTCTTATACCTTCCAAAATATGGTTTTAATCTATGTCCATTAACTTTAAATTTATGTCCGAGCTTTTGGATCTTCGATTTCTATAGTTCCGTATGAAAATATTTGAGTTATGGTGAAAGGTCCTAACCATCGAGACTTCAATTTTCCAGGAAACAATTTCAATCTAGTATTATATAGCAAAACTTCCCGTCCCGGTTCAAAATTTCTCCGATTAATCTTCTCGATCATGCCATAATTTCATCTTTTCTTTATAAATCCGATCATTATCATACGATTCATTTCTTAATTCTTCCAATTCATTTAATTGCAACAATCTTTTCTCACCAGACCTTCCTTCATATTATAATTAAATTCTTTAATCGCCCAATATGCTTTATGTTCTAATTCAACTCGGTAAGTGGCATGTTTTTCCATATATAAGCTCGTAAGGAGTCATTCCAATCGGAGTTTTATAAGCAAATTCTATAAGCCCATAATGCAGTTGTCTAATCTAATAGACCAATCTAATCTATTCGGGTTTACATGATTTTTCTAAAATACGTTTAATCTCACGATTAGATACTTCAACTAATCCGCTAGTCTCGTGGATGATAAGCAAGTGGATATCTTATGAGTAATATTGTATATTTCTACTAGTTTGTGAATGTATTTATTTCTAAAATGAGTTCCTCCGTCGCTGATAATCACTCTCGCATTCCAAATCTAGTAAAAATATTTTTCATCGAAATTTTGAAACACTCTTAGCATCACACCTAGGTAAAGCTTGTGCCTCAATCCATTTGGAAACATAATCAACAGCCTACTAATATATATGAGTTTCCAAACGAAGGAATAAAAGGTCCCATAAAATCTAATCCCCAAACATCAAAAATTTCAACTTCTAATATAAAGTTTAGAGGCATTTCATTTCTTCTAGATATATTTCCTACTCTTTCGGCATTTATCGCAAGTTTTAATATATCTATATACATCTCTAAATAGAGTAGGCCAAGAAAATCTAGATTGTAGAATCTTATAAGCAGCTTTATCGTCCCGAAATGTCCTCCAAAATCGAATCATGACATTTTTGAATAATTGGTTCAGTTTCTTCATAAGGTACACATCTTCTAATAATTAAATCCTTACATTGCTTATATAAATATGGTTCATCCCAAAATAAGTTTTTCGTATCATGGATGAATTTTTTCTCATTGTTGCAAAGTTAAGCATAGGTGGTAAAATATTACTAACTATATAGTTTACTATATCAGCATACCATGGTATTTTCCATTCATTAATATTATATAGTTGTTCATCGAGAAAACTGTCTATAATTTTATTTTCAATATCGTATAATTCATGATTTTCTAATCTTAATAAATGATCCGCAATTCGATTATCGGCTCCTTTCTTATTAACGATCTCAAAATCGAATTCTTGCATTAATAGCATCCATCTAATTAATCTTGGTTTGGAATCTTTCTTTTGCATTAAATATTTGATAGCAGAATGATCAGCATGCACGATACATTTTGTTCCAATCGATAAGGTCTAAATTTATTAAAACCATATACTACCGCTAATAGTTCTCTTTCTCAGAATCGTATAATTTATTTCAGCATCATTTAGAGTTTTACTAGCATAGTATATAACTTTAAAAATCTTTTCATATCTTTGCCCAAGAATCGCTCCTACAAGATAATCACTAAGCATCACACATAAGCTCAAATGGTTTCTCCCGGCTAGGTGAAACTATTATAGTATGCCGTAATTAATTTTTCTTTTAAGAGTTCAAAAGCATTCGGGCATTCGATTGTAAATTCAAATTTCTGATCCTTTTCGAGAAGTTGGCATAGAGGTTTAGTAATTTTTGAAAAATCTTTTATATAGCGTCCGTAGAATCCAAAGATGTCCAAGAAAACTTCTTACCCCTTTTACCGTAGTTGGAGGTAGTAATTTAGCTATTACTTGAATTTTTGCAGGGTCCACTTCCATGCCTTTTTCCGAAGTTTTATGCCCTAATACAATGCCGCCCGCAACCATAAATTGACATTTCTCCCAATTTAGAACTAAATTTGTTTTCTCACATACTTCTAATACTTTTTCAAGATGAGTTAAGCATGTGTCAAATGAATTCCAAATATAGAGAAATCATCCATAAATACTTCTATTCCATTGTCAATTAACTTACTAAATATAGACATCATACATCTCTGGAATGTTGCTGGTGCATTACATAATCCAAAAGGCATTCTTCGAAAAGCGAAAGTTCCATAAGGACTAGTAAATGTAGTTTTCTTCGATCCTCGTGAGCAATTTGTATTCGATGATAACCGGTGTATCCATCTAGAAAACAAAAATACTTATGTCCGACTAATCTATCTAACATCCGGTCTAGAAATGGTAAAGGGAAGTGATCTTTCCCGGTGGCGGTATTTAATTTTCTATAATCAATACATATACGCCAACCAAGCAACTTGTCTTATAGGAATAAGATCGTTATTTTCATCAGCAATGACGGTCACTCCTCCCTTCTTAGAACACAAGAATTGGGCTTACCCAAGCACTCGTCGAAATAGGATATATAATACCATTATCTAACCATTTTAAAATTTCTTTCTTAACTACTTCTTTCATTATCGAGTTTAATCTCCTTTCGGGATCTCGCTTTAGAGTTTATGTTCATTATCTAAAATAATTCTATGCATACAGTATCAAGGACTAATTCCTTTAATATCTGCTAAAGTCCAACCAAAAGTTTTCTTATACTTTTTTAAAGTTTCTAAAAGTTTTTGTTCTTGAGATTCGTTTAATGCGTATGAAATAATAACTCGGTAAAGTTGAAGAATTACCTAAATAAGCATATTTCAAATGATCAGGTAATATTTTTAACTTCAAGTTCAGTGAGGTTTAATAATTGATGGAACTATATTCTTATCGCATTTTCGCATTATCCAAAAATTCAAATCTTTCCCGAATAAAATCTAGTTCTTCATGATTATCTTCAATTAATTCGAGTGTTTTCTTTTTCTAATTTATCCTCATAATATTCCTTAAAATGTTCTTGTTGTAAATATTCAAGTATTTCCATCCGAAAACATTCATCATCTTTTTCTAACGACAGATATTTCATTGATTTTGCAATATTAAATGTAACTTTTCGGTCATTTACTCTCATAGTTAATTCTCCTTTCCGAACATCAATCATGCCTTTTCCAAGAAGCTTAAAAATGGTCTTCCTAAAATGATAGGAATTTCTTTATCTTCCTCCATATCTAAAACAATAAAATCTACCAGGAAGATAAATTTATCCACCTTTACTAACACATCTTCAATAACTCCCTTAGGATAAGTAACCGAACGATCACTTAATCAAGGGTTATCGAAGTAGTGTGTAATTTTTCTTAATCCTAATCTCTTAAAAATCGATAGAGGCATTAGATCGATGCTCGCTCCTAAGTCACATAAAGCTTTTCCATAAAATTTTTCTCCTATAGCGCAGGGTATAGTGAAACTACCGAGATCTTTCAATTTTTCAGAAGCTTCTTCCGAATAATAAGACTACACTCTTCACTAAGTGCGACCGTTTCATTATCGTTGAATTTTCTTTTCTTATTTAGAATATCTTTCATAAATTTTACATAATTTGGCATCCGATCTAAAGCTTCAACAAAAGGTATATTAATTGTTAATTTCTTTAATATTTCAAGGAATTTAGCAAATTGTTTATCTTTTTTATGTTGAGCTAGTCGTCGAGGAAACTGGTAGTAGGGGTTTTTCAACGTAAATTTTCATAGTATTAAAGGATGTTCTAAGTTCGAATCTTGTTGAATTGTTTCCTTTTCAATTTCCACTTCCTCTTTTTGGCTTTCAAGTTCTTTTTGAATTTGAGGTTCTAATTCTTTTCCACTCCTTAGTTGTATTGCTTTAATTTGTTCTTTTCCTCGATCTTTAGGATTTATTTCCACATTACTAGGAAAAGTTCCAGGTATTCTATTATTTAGCGCAGAAGCAATATGTCCAAGTTGAGTTTCGATATTTTTAATAGATGTTCCTTGAACTTGTAATTGATTTCCTTGAATTTGTAGTCGATTTCCTTGATTTTGTAGCCGATAACCCATATTCAAAATTAATTCATCCATGGATAATTTCTTATCCTCGAATCGAGGGTTATTGTTATTAAATCCAAGTGGGTAATTAGTGTTTATAGTTTGGATTTGCTTGATTAGGTTGATTCATCCATTGTTGATTAGATGTGTTATTCCAATTAAAATTTGGATGAGTTTTCCAACCGAGATTATAATAGTTTGAATAAGGGTTATTAGTTCTATTATTAATAAGCATTTAAAGTTTCATAATTAGTTCGAGATTCTATGATTTGTCCAGATGAGTTTTCTTCTAAAATAGAGAGTAGTTCATTCCAAAATGATCTAATTTCTTAGATATAGCAAGCAATTCGAGAAGCTAACATAGATATTGCATCGTTTTCATGAATGCCGGCTATCTTTTTAGGATTTACTCTATCAGCAGTGCCATCGGAAATTATTTGTTGCCATTTCTTCGATTAGTGCATAAGCTTCATCAAATGGTTTAGACATTAATGAACCTCCAACAAGAAGCATCGATGATTGATCTTAAAGATCTTACTAATCCATTATAAAAGGTTTGAATAATCACCAATCTGGTAGCGCATGATGTGGGCATTTCCTAAGAAGTTCCTTAAATCTCTCCCAAGCTTCATATATCGATTCTCCATCTAACCGACAAAAAGAAGTTATATCATTTCTAAACTTAGCAGCTTTTAGATGGTGGAAAATATTCTGGATAGAAATTTTTGTAATAATTCTCCCCAAGTTTTAATAGCATCCAAGTGCTAACGAATTAAACCACATTTTAGCTTTATCCCTTAATGAAAAAGGAAAAAGTCTAAGTCTTATAAAGCATCGTCGCATACTCCTCGATATTTAAAAGTAAGCACAAAGTTCTAGAAAACTAGCAAGATGTAAGTTAGGATCTTCGAGTAGGTGAACCACTAAATTAATTGTTTTGTACCATTTTGGATAATCGCAGTGTTTAAGTTCAAATGAATTAGCATCTACATCGTGGTTTTGAATAGCTTAAATGAATTTCATCTAATGTAGGGTCGGCATAATCTCTTAATGGTCTTTCGTTGGTTCATATTTTGAATTTCGTGAATATTCGCCATTTGTGTTAAATTTATAATTTGTTTCTTTTGTTTTCTAATTCTTTTAATTGTACGCTCTAATTCAGAATCGTAAGGTATTAAATTTTCGTTTCCAAATTTGCGCATACAATTTCAGAATAGATATTAATTTATTTATTATGATTATTTTAAAATAGTCCGTTAGTTTAGTAAATTTTTCTTACTCTCCCTGGCAACGGCGCCAAAAACTTGACCCACAATTTTATATTATGATATTTTTAATTTAATTGCAACGACGCCAAAAACTTGACCCCGCTATTTATATGTATAGAATTGTAATTGTTTATGTTGTGGATGCTACGCAAGTATACGTATCGTATCAAGTAATACGAGGCTCTAGTGGAGTCCTGGTTATCGATCCCACGGGAAAGAGAAAATTAAATAACAACTAATTTAAAATAATAATAATAATTTTTAAAATAAGTATACGAAAATTTGACTTCTAAATTCGAGCGCAATAAAGTAAACTAAGTATTTTAATTAGGTAACTTAACTAAGTAGAAAATTAATACGTATTGAAAGTGCAGGAAATTAAACTAATTGCTAAATAAGTCTTAACTATTCGTAAAAGTATCTTTCCCCTTGTTTAGAAATTTAAGTGATTAATGAATTTAAATAGATAATTTTAAGGTATTGTGACAAATAGAGCATTCCTATTCTTTACCCTTTGGTCCAGTGTAAAAAATATCGACTAATCCTATGTTCGATTACCGAATCCGCGGCTAGGTCGGGAGGATACCGACCGCCACTTCGTAGCTCCCACGTTCCCTCGCCCGAGGGCTAACATCTACACTTCGACTTCAAACAATAGGACCGAATTGAATATTTTAGTCCGTCACACTAAAATACTCAATTCTACGCCCAAAGTGATATTATTTCCCTATTTATTTGCACCCTCCTTCCAAGGCTTTTAAATTCCCCGAATATCGATGTAATTTTTACTATAGTTGATAACCAACATATTTTAACAATTCAAATGGCCAGTTTGAAAGTAAATTAAGTTTTAAGTAAAAATTATCACAATTTATTAATATATATAAGTATCTCTATTTTAATTTCATCAAGTCACTTAATTTCATAAACAAGTGAGAAAGACTAATAAACTACTCGTAATGCATGGGAACTAAATTAAGCATGGATTTCATTTAAAGTTAAAAACAATAAATACAAATACTTACCTCGATTTATCCCCAAACGGACTCCTCGTAGTTCCTTCGACTCTTCCTTCCAAGTACAAAGACGACTCACTAATTACTCACTAAACTTACTAAAAGACTCACTAAAGACACACTACCGCACACAAATTACACTTAGAACTCACAAAAGACTAAAAGATTGCACTTAGAACACAAAAGATCGCACAAAACTAACACACAAAAGATTGATTTTCGGCCTCTATATATGTAGGTGAGCAAAGGACCAAGAGGTGTGTAAGCATCTCTTCAAAAGTGTCCAGGTTCAATGTATCTCGTGCCATTTGAACTACCTCGCCGTCGGCGACGAACTACCTCGCTCGTCGGCGAGGCTTCTAGAAGATCTTCAAACCACTCTATCTCGGCCGTCGATCGGCCGAGACAGTTATAAATCCTTCAGAAATGTCTCCTTGTAACCTCGCCGTCGGCGGGCTCGATCTCGCCCGTCGGCGACTCAAGACAAATTGCATGATTTTGCTCCAAATTTGCTCCTTTTTATGATTTTTGCTTTTATCACCTAAATTATTCATTCCTGCAATAAAATAAAGAAAATACCTTTCTTTAAAGTGCAATTTCATCAAAAATAGGTATGAATTTCTTAATAAATTTTTCAGCGATCAAGAACACACAAACCCTAGATTTTCTAAACAAACGAAAAGACACACTCACTCTTCACTCCCTCACACTCAAGACTCTCTCCCCCTCAATAAACTTAGCTCCAAAACAGTTTAAATTAGGCATTAACTGATTTCTTAAGAGTTTCTTCAAGCATTCCTCCAAAATCCAGCCAAATACATTGAATCTAGTTTGAATTCGGTATAGGGCACGATCCGGCGCATGATAGGGCGCCGTCCAGCATTATTTTATGCCTTATGGTCCAAAAGTCTCTGTAAATTGGCGTGGTCTGGCGCTGGTGACAGCGTCGTTCAGCGCTAGTTCAATAAAATGCATTTTGCTCTTTTTCGCTCCAAAATTGCTCCTTTTCACTTCCTTTTTGCTCCAAAGGCTTAAAATTATTGTATCTGCATGAAATCATGAAAAATACATTTCTTTAAAGTGCAATATCATCAAAAATAAGTATGGAATGGACATTAAAAAGCTATCAATTTTTCAGTGGATCAAACCTCATGACCAATCTAAGTGCCCCGATTTCAAATTCAAATCAAATTCAACATGCCAAAATTCAATTTTAATAAATCCAAATACAATTTGGCCACTCCATGATCAATTTCAAAAACATTAAACCCATCACATGGATGATTAAAAGCCCATACCCAAATGCATTTTAAAAGCCCATGACCATAATTTTAAAAGCCCAATTTGAGCCCACATAATATAAATCCCTTCCCTTATCATTTCATGGTATTCAACTCATTTTATCATGACATCATAACAAACTTAGCCATGAATAACATCAAACTTACCCAAATTGGGCATGTTGACATTTTGCATTTAAAATTTCATAAAGTTCGAATTTCATTTGCATGAAACATTTCCATGGCATCATATGCATCATGCCATGACTCATCAAGCCTTCCATGGTCATCCTAAAGTTAATTTTTCCAAATTTAGCAAGGAGAGGTGACCACTCCCACTTTTCCATTCACTTAGATTTACCCTTTTCATGATAAGCTTAAAACCATTTCCCCATGCTTAAACCAGCCATCCAAACTCACCAAAACCCGCAAAGGGACCTTAAGACCAGCTCTAGCTACTTTGGGGAATGATTTAGCCAAATAACCAAGGGTTTAAACCCAACCTAGCCAACTTAGCTAAAACTCCAAAATCCATTTTGAATATTCACATTAGAGCCATGCTTAACCTAAATTGACTCCACCACTCAACCTCCCTGGCTCACTGATGCACCAAAAATATATTACGTTTTTGTTATACAATTTGTACTCATTTTTAGTGATATACACTTTAAAGGAAGGTATTCTTCATGTTTTGTGCAGGTGTGATGATTATAGGTGATTGGAGCAAAAGGAAGAGAAAATGAATGAATTTGGAGCAAAAAGAGGCAAAATGGAGAAAACAGTCTTCTGGCACAACCAGCGCCCAATTCTAGAGAGTTCAGAATTAAATAGCAGCCCAGCACCCTATCGAGCGCCGCCGGCACCCTATCGAGCGCCGCCGGCTCCCAGTGTTGGTGGAAGCCAAAATTCAATATATTTGGACGCTTTTTGAAGGGTTGCTTGAGAAAACTCTTGGGGAATTCATTTCTAAACTTTTATAGACAGTTATAGACGCCCTTAAGAGAGGGGGGAGGAGAGAAAATAAAAGAGTGGAGAGGAGAAGAAGTGAAGAGAGTGTATTAGGGTTTGTAGAGAGTGTGTTTAAGTGTTCTTTTGTGAGGGATTCTTCTCTAAGGAGTGTAGGAGAAGGAAGAAAGTGAGAGTTTGCTTCTTCCTTACTCTTCTAAAGAGATAATTAAGTGTTGTAGAGTAGAGAGAATGATTCAAAGGAACATCAAGGGATTTGCTTGGGGAAGAAATTGATATAAGTTGTATTTACTTTTGTGGTTTGTATGACTTTATATATATATATATATATAATTCATGAGGAAGATACAACAAAACATGGATTATATATATATATATATATATATATATATATATATATATATATATATATATATATATATATATATATATAAATATAATCCATGTTTTGTTGTATCTTCCTCATGAATTCTCAGTAGATTTCTTTATCTTTCTTCTTGCAATGTGATGTGGTGAAGTGTTTATGTAGATTTGATGTGCCATAAAAATGTTCAGAAATTATGATGATTTTCACTTTAAATTTCATTTACTTTTTGATCCGGCCAATTGAATTATTAAAAATTATTGTGAAACATTCAATCCGAAAGGACTAAGTGTTCTACAACAATAGTGGAAATCCATTCAATGTCCATAATGAGTTGTGTAGTTCATGAGAATTGAGTGTAAATAAATAGGGAAATGTGGTTTGATGGGCGTTGAATTGGAGATTTTAGAGTGACAGGCTGAAATCCTTGATTTAGTCCTAAAGTTTGGTAACTAAAGTGAGGGTTAGCCTTCAGGTGAAGGGAAGTGGGAGCTCTGAAGTGAAAGCCAGTATCCTCCTAGGCTAACCTTGGATTTAGTGACTAAGCCTAGGATTTGCCAATGATCTTTTCATACATGGAAGAGGGTGTACTCTGACGAGGGAAAAGACTATAATTACTCCTATTTAGTAAAATAAAAATTTATTATCAATTTATATCAATCACTCATCACAGAATCATTGCAAAAGGAAAGATAATCTTCCATATTAGAACCTTTCAATACAAAAGTTAGTGTGTGTTAGTTAATTATGTTTAGAAATTTAGAAAGTAATTGTAGTTAACTTAGTTGTAGTTATATGTGAACTAGTAACTTAAATAGTACTTGAAATTGCATTGTGAATTAAGTACTGGATTTCAAATCTTTGCTATATTTTGATAAAGTTCCTACGTTCCTTGTGAGATCGATAACCAGGACTCCACTAAAGCCCTGTATTACTTGAACGATATGTATACTTGCGTATATGAGTGACTGCTTTATTATTAAATTGATCTTATTGTGAAACTGAACTAAAACTATCCTTTGAATTTTAACATTAGAGGCAGCACACCCGACACCGATAGGTCGATTCAAGTTTTTTGCAACGTTGCCTGGGAATGTATAAAACAGTAACTGTTAAAATTGTAGTATTCGAAACCCTTTACTTCATTATTTGCAATTGTGTGTGTGCTTGCCTACTTTTTAGTGTGTTTTATATAACTTTATATGCGTAGGATTGGATCCGTAGGTTTAGTGCCTTACAATTCAAAATTAGAGCTTAAGTTTTCCATTGAAATCCCTATCAATTGAAGCCTTTGCACCAGAATTCAATCAAAGCTGCACCACCTGTAGGAGGAAGTCCTACTCATTCCACATTCCAGATCAAAGTAACACTGGGAGGGGGTTCGAAAGCTCATAAGGAAGCTTCAGAACAAACCCAATTGAGGAAACACCTCTTGGGCAAAAAGTATAATCCAAAATCTATAAAATTGTTCTCGGTTTAGTACATTGTGAAGTAGACATGTATTTTATACGTATGTAACCGTATGAATGTGCTCGCCTTTAGTAGAGAATGGTGTAGGAACAAACCTTGCAATATTTAGTTGAGAATTGATGGAGAAATTTTGGGGACATACGATTTATGGGTTAGGCCAGGTTGAGGATGATGACGAGGAGTCGTCTGATCGTGCATGTATCAGACGGACGACCCAGATCGCATCGAACAGAAAGATAGAACATGAACTGCGGGCTGCGTGGCAGGTGAATCAGATGGCGGTGCCAAATAGGGAGACGTCACGTGTGCTTTAGTAGCCGTCGAGGTTGAGTCAGCGCTGACGCGGATAAGTATGAAATTAAGGATTTTCTAGATTTATTTAATTCAGTTAACTTAGAAAATCAATAACTTGGTGTAGAAAATTCACAAAAATAAAATAAAAATACCCTATAGCTTAGTGAACAGAGGAGAATAATGTGGAACAAAAATTAAAATTATTTGACATGTCTCTGATTTTTAATTAATTAAATACCCTATGTGATGTTTTAATCATAACTCATTACATAATAATCACAATGACATAAAACTTTAGGGGTTGATTCCTCATGTTAATAGGGGCATCCTCTGATTTTTCCAAAGTCATGGGGTATCTCTGGTATGAGAACCCTAATTTTTAAGATTAATCACCTTTTATTAATTAAAAATTTATAATAATTAAAAAATAAATAAAAAATATTTAAAGTTTGCTTTGGTAGGTTCATTAGGTTCAGAGGATCATAAGAAACATATAAAATGGATTTTATTAAGTAAAGAATGTCACTTTATGTATTTTACTCATTAAAATGTAAAAAAAATTAAATAATTAAAGTATAATATGAAAAATCAAGAAAATTAATCCACACTAAAGGAAATTGCCAAGGGAACTCCCCATAAATTTGAGCTCAATATGAATTGATTTAGTCATTAAACTTGATTTAACAGAAAAATGACATTTTTAACATTAAAATAATTATAATAATTAAAACACAAGTAAAAAAATCACAAAAATAGTTTTGGGAGTTCCTTATGACCAAAGGATTTAAGAAAAATAAAATTAAAGTTAAAGCAAATAGTTTATTTTTAACTTATTTCTTAATTTTTTAAAATAATTAAAATATTTAAAAAATAAAAAATAACTAAAATATTAAAATGCTCAAAAATATTCTAAATTGCTTCATGATCACTTTGGAATAATTAGAATATTTTTCTTAATTTAAAAAATAAAGTTATAATTTTTAAAAGGCTTAAAATGAATTTTAAAAGGCTTAAAATGGATTTTCCTTAATTTTGCCTTAAAATAATTCTAATAAATCAAAAAAAAAAATTGAAATTTATTTTTCTAGATTCCTTGAACTCGGAGAGATTTAAAAAAAAATGATATTTAATTTTCAACTTAAATAATATTTTATATTTAATAAATTTTAAAAATCAACAAATAATTAAGATAATTAAAATAAAACTAAAAAATTTTTAAAATTGGCCTAAATGGTCCTCTCACCTAGTGCGAACCTCCAATAATTTTCTTAAGGACGGATCTTTTAACTTGGTTAAGTTATTGAATTAACATGGAAAATACTCTATTTTGAATTAAAATAATGATAAAAAATAAATTAAAAATAAAAAAATTACATTTTTACCTCTAATATTTTAGTTGACCCATGAGTGGGGTAACATAAAAATTTCAAAGTCATTTGAGTTAAATTTAAAATGTTAGAAAGTGATAAACCTAAAAGGGCAAAATGGTAATTTTAGGATTCAAATCTTAATTAATATTTAGGCCTAACCAAAGGGGTAAATGGGCTATGAATAATATTAATTGAAATTATTAGATGATTGAAACATGAGGGGCTAAGAGGTAGAAACCAACTCACCACTTTTAAATATTAAGGGTAAATATGTAATTTCTTAAATTATTAAAATTTGGAAGTTAATCAAAATTTGACAATCCTTAAGTAAGGGGTTTTGATCTAAGAAGATTTTAACTCACTAATCTAAAGCCCCGAATCAATGTTTTGATGATAATGACATCTTTAATAAAGATCAAATGCCACTTAAATCAATATTCAATTAAAATTACAAATCTACTCATAAAAGCTGAAGGCCTAGTTAGTGAACCAGTTTGATCTCAACTTTAATTAATGAGTATTAGAAAAGAGAACATAATCATTTACAAACACTTTGAAAACACTACTAGCCCAACCTTAATCAAATTGACTAAGTTCCTTGATAATTCAACTTACCCCTAAAGGTTTTCACCCACATACTACCCCACTCAAGAGATAATCAAAATATATAAGTTCATTGAGCAAGGATTAAAACATTATTAATAAACCATAATTGAGTATGGTTGTTTAATTGAACAATATGATGAAACCAACTGTAATCTAAGTGGACCCAAAGCTTTGAGAAAGATGTTCAAGGTTATGCCTCGAGCACTTCCTCAATCTAATGGTTTATTTTAGAAGAACAATTGGATTTCATTGTTCTTTAATCAAGAAAATCATCCTTAACAAACTTTAGGGACCCACCAAGTTATGAGATAGGATTCCCTATTGAACTTAAACCTCCGAACTTTAATCACCACTTCTATACATTCTTTAAATGCTAAACATTTCAACGAATGTACTCGAAGACTATCAGGTAGGCACTTATTTATTGCGATTTACACAATTTATTAAATGCTTTACTTCTTCCTGCATGTCAAAACTGAAACTTTAAAGATAGCCACAAAATAAACCAAATCAAAACAAAACAAAAATTTAATTCATCGCTACAAGAATCAAAATATAAGACAGCTCAAAATTTAATTACAAACAAAACAACAAAACAACAATTATAATTAAATTAAAACACCTCTGTCGGATGAACTGGAATCCCTCGGTGGAGGTAACCTACGATTACTAATGAGACTTCTCATAGTCCTGATGAAATTATGGAACTCATTCATTTGAGTTTAGTAAATTCATCTAGCTTAAGTGAATCCGAAGAAAATAGTGGTGCTGGAACGAGGGAACCGTGAGATCTTAACCGGTATCGCTTAATCAACTTAAATATTTACCCTTAATTAAGACACCTAATAACAAAAAAACAAAACTTGAACTCCATAACATGAAACTTTTCTCATACTTTCAAATTGACAATTCTAAAACTAAACCTGCTGCAACGAGGAGCATGGAGCATACACTGTGGGTAAAACGACTAGGAAGCATACAACTCTACAACAACAATCTTCTTTCCTTAGCATTAAAATAACAAAGCTATAAGACTTTGAGGTAGTCCGCCTAGTGCAACATAAACACTTGCTTTATCTTTTTAGGTCTTTGCACCTCATGCAATATAAGCCCTAAGTCGCCTTAGGTTTCTGAGGTTGTTGTTTGATACGGCATAATCCTCCTATCTTCCAGGTTCTTTGCATAATCAATATTATGCAAATGTAAGGCCTACTTTATAAAATTGGCATAATGAAACATCCAATATCACTTCCAAAATTAAAGCCACACAATAGGATAGTTTGGGAAGTCACCAGGGTTCTCCTCTGGATTCACGACGTCCCTCATATTGCTTTATAATTTAAAAAATAATTGTTCATATTTGATCCATTCCCCTTCGAATTTTTGATTTCTAACCATAAAAACCTTAAACTTTAAAATTTTTGAGAGCAAAACCACTGATATTTATCGATAGTTTTTTTGAGTAACTTCAGTCATTTAAGATGTAATTAACTTTAAGGGCTTGCCTTTATAGGTAACTTTAGAACCCAGGTAATATAAACCCTGCCTAATTCTTTTGTATTAGGTAGAGAACTTGTCAGTCAATATAAAATTGGTTCACAGACTAAACAGATGTCATAAATCTATTAGTTTATTTAATTGAGCTTCAAAATCAGGTAATGTGTCCATCCTTTAGGGATAGGTGCATGGCTTGCGATGTATGATTTGTATATGTAAACTATTAAGGATATGAGATCGGTTTGGTCTCATATTTTCAAAATCAAATCATTACTTTCCAGAATTTTATATATATATATATATATATATATATATATATATATATATATATATATATATATATATATATATATATAGTCTCTTGATTGTTATTGATTGTCTCCATGTTAATTGATCTACCCGGGGTTCTTTAATTCAAATTTGGTTTGAATTGTTCTTGATTTTTGATCTTCCTGGGCTTCTTTATTTCAAATTTGGTTTGAATTGTCTTTAATTCAAATCTGGTTTGAATTTTCTTCCTGACTGTTCTGTGTCGTGAAGGATTGTTCTTGTTTCAATTCTGAGTGCTATTTTCTTGGGGTTTCTTGCTTTATTTTTCTATGGCTGAGTTACCTTCTTCTACCAATTATTGTAAAACTTCCTTTGCTGATGTGGTGGGGAATTTTTCAAATGAAAATTCTGATAAACTTGTTTTTCCTCAAATTTATCATGATTCAGTAGTTGGTAAAGGTAATTGTCTCTTTATTAAGCCTGTGATCAAGAAGGGAGGTAAACCTGCTTTGATTTTCTCTGATTCTGAATTATCTTCACTGGCTAAGGTAAAAAAATTCACTCTTGTGGGAAAATTCCAATTTGGGCATCCCAAAATAGAAATTATTAGGAAATGCTTTGAAGACCTCAATTTGGTTGACTCATAGAAGGTGGGACTCTTTGATGGAAGACACATAAGGATAAAGCTTTCTAAGGAGGAGGATTATGTTAACTTATTTTCTAAGAAGATTTTGTTGATGAATGGGAGATATATGAAGATTTTGAAGTGGTCCCCAAATTTTGATCCTAATCAAGAAGCACCTATTATTCCTGTCTGGTTTAAGTTACCTAATCTAAAGTTACAATTTTTTAATCATCAGGTCATATATGCCATAGGGACTGCTCTTGGTAGACCTCTAAAGTTAGATATGTCCACTTTTAATCTGTCTAGGCCATCCTTGGCTAGAATTCTGATTGAAAGAGATATTACTCTCCCTAATGTTGAGAAAATCTGGCTAGGCTCTCCACATAATGGTTATTGGCAGCCCACTGTGATGGAACAAAGGCCATTTTATTGTAATCATTGCAAAATGTTTGGTCATACTATGGAAGGCTGCTATAGAGTTCATCCTAATCTTAAACCTGCTATTGGTAAATCTTTAAGAGCAACTGATCATGGGAAATCTTCTTTGGGCAATCAAAAGGGTAATACTTTATCTACTGATTTGATTATTCCACAATCTTCTCTGGGTATTCCAAAGACTACTTCAGATTTAAATCCTATAGAACCTGAGGTGAATCCTATAGAGTTGGTTACTACTGAAGTGCAAATGTTGCATTCTACTCATGAGATTCAAAATGCTGAAGTTCCTGTTAGCATGGAGGAAGAGATCAATACTAAAAATCCTGTTATTACAGATGAGATTAATCATGAAGTTACTGAAAACTTTGATAAGTCCATGTCTAGAATTCATGAAGGTGGAGGAGTTCAGACTGCTGCAGACATTGTTATCCCTGCTGATAGAATTTTGAATGATTTGAACACACCTCTTTATTAATCAAGAGAGGTATTGCCTCTTGTTACAAATTATCCAATTTTTCATATTAATCCACAGGTGAGGTTGGACAACTAATCAGAAAATTTGGATGCTGTTAACTGATCCACTTTAAAATTTAACTATTTTTAGTTTAGATTTCATGCTAACTTTATGCACATTTTTAAAGATATTACACTTTAAAAGAAGCAATTTTACATATTTTTTTCTTCAAGTATAAATATATGATTTTAGAAAAAATCAGGCAAAAACTATGCAATTTTGAGCCAAAATAAGCAAGGAAGACAATTCTAACTTATCACATATTGATATGTCTTTCTATGCTTAATATCTTTTATATTTCTCACACGTTTTTGAATGAAATTATACTTTTGAGAAAGGTTGTTTTTATGTCTACCTTGTACGTGAAGATGTTAGGAACGCAACGCAATTGAAATGGATCGAAACAGAGCCAAACGGAGCAAAACAGTGGAACTGCGCACAGGGCGCCTAGGTGCCATTGACGAAGAGAAAACGGCGCCTAGGCGCCAGAATCAAGGCCTAGGCACCAGAATCATCCAGAAACAGTTATTGAATGGATTTTTGACGACTTAGGGAGTTATTTTGACGGTGTTAAGTAGTTTCTGGACCTTCTAGAAGACTGGAAGTTACTCCTAATATATAGGACATGTGATACAATGTATCTGGACACATTGGAATGGTTTTAATCGTGAAGAGGTGCGACCCAAAGTGAAGGGGTGCGAAGACTTGGTCACAGGAGTCTGGTGCCAGATCCCGGCGCCTAGGCGCCAGAGTTGGTTTCTAGAAGATTCAATGAATGTAGACTACTTTTGAAGAGGTGCCTTAAGCAACCCTTGGCCATTTTCAGAGCTATATAATTAGGGGATATTTCTACAGGAAAAAGTGCCTCTCTATCTCTCTCTCTCTCTCTCTCTCTCCCCCTCTATTTCTTCCCCCCTTAGTCATTTTAGTCATTTTAGAGTCATGAAGATGTAGATTTCTACATTTTATGGAGAGATTGGTGAGAGATTTTGAGATATTTATGTAAGGGATGTACGAGCGGCGCATGGATCGGTGGGAGACTTTGGTGGAGAGATCTTCTTCTTTCCTTCAGAGGGAAAAAGCTAAGTATTGTGTTCTTCATTCTCTTGTAATTATTGTAAACACTTTCTAGTAGATTTTATTTATTTTAAACTGAGTTTTCTGTCGTAATTTATCCATGCTTCGTAAGTGATTTTCTTTACTCTTTCTTTTAATATGAAGTAGTGGCATGTGCAAGAAAATTATTTTTATGATAGAATTATCTATTAGATGCTTGTAGGTGACAGATAATTGCATTAATATAATAGAATACTAATGAAAAAAGTTTCTTGTTAGTACTTAATTTATTACACAGTTGTTTCAAGTCTTTTACTTCTTATGCCATTATTTTCATTTACTTTTATTTTGTAATGAAATAGATGCATGTTTAGGAATTAAGATTTGCTTAGATATTCTCTTATTAAATTATGGTGATGATATTCATACCGGATCTTCATTTACTTTACAAATTGATCACTTGTATTGTTAAAACCTGTTGAAGAATTCTGAGACCTAACCGGAGATGAGTTCTTAACTAGTAGATATCACATGAATCCTTGGGTAATCGAAGGCTATATGCGGGTTATTCATGGTGAAGTGTAAATAAATAGGGAGATATGATTTATTAGGCGCATAATTGATTAGTTTTTAGAGTGACAGACTAAATTCTAATAATTTGGTCTATAGAAAGGGAACGGGTCACTGGTAGGGCCGACCATAGCCACCCTTGGACATCTAGTAGTGTGAACCTAGATTAACCCATTCTACTAATAAAACATCCTGAACCGATCTATAGATTAGCTAATGTTCTTTACACTTGGACCAAAGGGTAAAGAATAAGATTACTTCTATTTGGCACTACTACATAAAATTCTATGCATTTCTTTCCTACACATTATCTATGTAATTGTAAGAGAAAGGTAGTCTTTAACATCTCAAAATTCTCCAAGCCAGTTTATCCATAAGTTATCTTTTTATTTAAGAACTTTATTTAGGATTAGTTATTAAAAAAAAACCTTTTTAATTAAAATTCCAAATTTAGGCCTTATAGAAATAGACTGGAATTAACCTAAATGATTGCTTACCTCGCTTCTCTGTAGGATCGATACTGGGGTTATAAAAGAAAACCCTATATTACTTGAAACGATACGTATACTTGTGTAGTACCCCTAGTGTGTAAAATATTTTTTAAAGTTTTACAACATTTTAATTTTATACACTAGCTGCTATTTATAAATTGGGTCAAGTTTTTGGCCATCTTTTGGATACAAAAATTACTACGTTATTGCGGGTTGGGTCAAGTTTTTGGTGCCGTTGCCGGGGAAGCTTCGGTAAGAACTTTAGGAGAATTTTAGTTGAAATAATTAGGTTTAGACTTGAAAAGCTGTAGTGTCGTAAAAACTATTTTTGTGTGAAAACGTATTTTGTTGTATGAAAAGGTGTTGTAAAAAAAAAAAATTTGTTTGTGTGAAAAATAAGGTGTTCGTGAAAATGTTTTGTTGTGTTGAATATATTTCATCTATTATTTGTTTAATTTTTAATGCATTATTTGTTGTGCTATGTATGCGAAACAAAGGATTTGCAAGATTTGTGCCTTATGATCCCGAGTTTGAAAAAAAAAACAGAAATGACTCGAAAAACTAGAAATGGAAATGGAAAACTTTCAAGATAATAACTTGGAAAATCATCATACTTCATTGAGGGATTACGTAAATCCTATGACAGATGAAATTCACTCAAGTATACAAAACCCCGTCATGAAGGTCGACTCGTTTGAAATAAATCCTGAGATTATTCAACTGGTGCAGAACAATCAGTTTGGGGGAACTCTTTTGGAGGATCCTTATTTACACTTATCTAGTTTTCTAGAACTTTGTGCTACATTTCGTTATAACGGTATGTCAGACAATGTTGTTAAGCTAAGGCTTTTTCCTTTCTCACTAAAGGATAAGGCTAAAATATGGTTATACTCATTAGCACCTAGCTCTATTAAAAATTGGGAGGAGTTAACTCAGAAATTCCTAGCTAAGTATTTTCTACCTTCAAGGACTACTAAACTTAGAAACAATATTATCTCATTTTGTCAATATGAAGGATAATCAATATACGAAGCCTGAGAAAGATTTAAAGAACTCCTAAGAAAGTGTCCACATCATGCTCTGCCTGATTGGTTAATCATTCAAACTTTTTATAATGGGTTAGTTGGATCCCTTAGGTCTATAATTGATGCTACTGCTGGTGGTTCATTAATGTCAAAATCATTTAATGAAGCGTATGCATTAATTGAAAAAAAATGCTACAAATGAATTTCAATGGCCCTCTGCAAGGGTAAATCATCAAAATATAGCTAGTGTTCATGATACAGATGTGATTACAATTCTTGCATCTCAGGTTGCCGCAATATCAAGGAAGTTGGACCAATTTGGAATGAACCAGCCTCAATTTACTTCTGTAAGTGAGGAAAGTTTATTAGGCCTTATAATTGATTAAAACTTATCATATGATGCTTTAAATACCATAAACAACCCATATTCTAACTTTTACATCCTGTGTTGGGAGAGCCATCTTAAATTTAACTGGAATCATACTACTAATGGTAGAAACTAAAAATGGGAAAATAATCATGCGAATTCTAATGGAAGTTGGAATAATCAGGGGAACACAAACTATAGACCTTCATATCCACCGGACTCTAACAATGATCAACAATTTGAGGATAAGAAGATGTCTATGGAAGAAGTGGTATTGAAAATAGGAAACCAGTTGCAAAGTCAAAATGCTGCGATTAAAAATATAGAGAATCAGTTGGGACAAATGACTAATTCACTTAGCAATAGACCCCAAGGAACACTTCCTAGCAACATTGAGATCAACCCTAAAGAGAACACTAATGAACAAGTAGAAGCTACCCAATTAAAAAATGGAAGAGAGATAGAAGATGTGGTTAGAAAAGAGAAAGATGTTGTGAGAAAAACAAAGGAAACTAAAAGATCTGAAAAACATGTTACTATGGATCTGGAAAAATTAATTTCTCAAACTAAAATCATTTTGGAAAGACCACCACCTCCATTTTCTTAAAGACTTAGACAGCATGAGTTGGATAAAAAATTTTCAAAGTTCATGAAAGTACTTAAGAAGTTAACGATAAATATTCCTTTCACTGAAGCTTTAGAACAGATGCCAAGTTATGCAAAGTTTATGAAGGAGATATTAAACAAGAAAAGGAAATTTGGGTATTATGAGACAGTTGCACTAAGTGAGGAGTGCAGCGCCATACTTCAGAAAAATTTTCCTCTGAAATTTAAAGATCCTTGTAGCTTTACAATTCCTTGTTTAATTGGAAAAAGATTATGTGGAAAAGCTTTATGTGATTTAGGAGCGAGCATTAATGTGATGCCTCTATCTATATTTAGAAGGTTAGGTTTAGTCGATATTTCTCCCACTACTGTAACCCTTATGTTAGCTGATCAATCTATCATTTATCCAAAAGGAGTTATAGAAGACGTGCTTGTTAAAGTGGATAAATTTATCTTTCCTTTGGACTTTATTGTATTAGATATGGAGGAAGATAAATAAATTCCAATTATTTTAGGGAGACCTTTCCTTGTTGCTGGACAAGCTATGATAGATGTGAAAAAATGAGAGTTGATTATGAATATTAATAACCAGAAAGTCACTTTTGATGTACTAAAGACTATGAAATATCCAGCTGAGAGAAAAAATGATGATTGTTTTTGGATAGATGAAATTTATTATCTAAGTAAATACCATTTCCAAGAAAGCTTTAAGAGTAAGTTAACATATGAGATTGAAATGGATTTTTGATGATGATTCAAAAACGTTATTTAAAGAAGACTGTATGTATGTTCAGGAGAGGTGTGAAATGATGGACGCTACCAAAAATAGTAAACTTTTAATTCCATTTTTTTGAAAAATCTCATGAACATAAGATGGATGTACCCCATACAATTTTAAAGCCTACCTATTTAGGGAATTCATCTACATAACCAGTCTTTATATCTTTAGATGCGACTCAATTACAAGGAAAACTTGAATTGAATGATGAACATGATAAAGTTATTGAACTAGGACTTGGAAGAGAATTTGAGGATATATTTCAAAAGAACTTTGAGTTAAGAAAAGAGGATAAGGATATTGGAAGACCATTGGAAGAAATTCCTAAGGAATTAAAAAAACCTATTTCCTCAACTATGATAGATCCTCTATCATTTAATAATTATAAAGGGGAATTATTGGAAGATAATTTGAAACAGAAGAGTAACATAGATGATACTGATCCAGAATCTGAATTATCTAAAGAGAATCCGATCCAAAATTTGGGAGATATTGAAGTATCTTATAAAGATCCATTTCTTATAAATTTCAAGGATGATATTAATATGAAAATTCAGAAAATCAATAGAAGAATATTGGACCTAGAAAGAAATATGAGGAACAATGATATAAATCAAACTGAAAATGAAGAGCTGAATGAAAAATTAAAATTTGAGGATTTTATAGAAATCCCTGGATCTGGAAATGATTGGGCGATTGATCGAGTATTAATTAATTGGAATTTTGATCCAGGAGGAATCATTTGTTGGGCCCGCGACGTTAAAACCAAGCGCTTTATGGGGAGGCAACCCATAGTTATCAGTGTGCTTTGATTTAGTGTGCTTGCGAGTCATGATTATTTATGTGTTTTTTTATGTTTTCTTTAGTGCAGAATAGATTAATGTTGTGAGGTTATGCCTTGGTCTTGACTAAATTTGTATATGACTTCTGTTAGTAGTAGGCTGACGAGTCTGTTATAACTCAGTTATCAACCAGAGCTGAGCATTACCTTGAAGCATGTAAGTTTGAACTCGGACCACTCCATGTCAACTCTATTACTTTCTTTATCTGACTTTGTTTTCACTAAGTAAGGTTATGAAATTGCTTAATGAACAACATATGAATGAACTGCACTATTTTTATTTACCAGATTATCATTATTAGTGTAGTTTCTTCCGATAAAAATTGAAAGTAAGAAGAGAAAATGTGAGTAGAAAGGAGATCAAATTAACCTCATTTTATGTTTGTTTATGAATCTGCGAGTCTAGGTATTTTAGTTTGTGTGTTTATGTTTGTGTTTGTGTTACAACAATTTAGAGATTTGAAGAACACTTAAATATATTCCCATGCCAATGTTTGTCTTGCTTGTTAGACCTTTCTTTAGTTTAATTTTATTCTAGCGTGTTTTAGTTTAAATTTACTTTCTATTGCAAATTGTTATGTCCTGACGAATATTTGTAGATGTTTTTAACAAACATTTGTAGTAGATAGAATTTCTGAACTATTTATCTTCCTGCTTATATTTTCTTTGCTGAATGCTATACATATTCAACTTCAAGTTTGAAGGTAGGAAGAAAAATATATTTCAAAGTTAATATACTTCCTTTAAGTTTAATATTATAACAAGCATGTTTTAGGCTAGATTTACTTTCTTCTGCAATCATTCTATCCTGATTATGCATGTATATAAATTTGATAGGATGTTGTAGTAGTTAGTAGATTTATCTTTTATTTTTCTTCCTCCTACATTTTATAGAATTAATTGCAAAATATTTTAAAATTCAAGTTTGGGGGGATGAAAAATGAATTTTGAAAAACTTAAATTTTATTTGTCCTAAAAAATGCTATAAATAAATTTGATTTTTGACTGAAAAATAATTATGTGTATGAAATTATATTAGGTAAATAAAATTTTGAATATAGAAATGAGTAAGAGAATTTAGTTAAAATTTATAGTAGTGTTGAAAAATTTAAAGTTAAATTTTTTTTAGTGAAGAAATGATAAGTATTATGTAACCATCTTTAGTAAGAAAAGTTGTATTTTTAGAAAAATAGAATGATTGGACTTTTGTTTTCAATATTTAAATTTCTTTTATTGAAAATTAATTTTCAAAACTATTATTATATTTCTAAGTAAAAGATATATATCTACCTTATGCTTTAGGAAAGGAAGGGTGTAATTCAAAATTATTAAAGGCCTATCCAGATATAGTAATCCTTGCCTGAAAAAAAAGAAGATTAAAAAAAGAAGTAGAAAGAAAAGAAAAAGAAAAAGAAAAAGAAAATAAAAGTATAACATGTGAAAAAGGAAGGAGAAGCTTGAGGATTAAAGGGCCTAATTAAAAATTGGTTCCACACTTGAGCTTTTTAAAGTATAAGATTTGAGAAAATCTTAAGCTTAAAAATATAATATAGTTAGTATAATTATTTTTAATAAAGGTTTTTAAGTAAAGAAAATAAAATGCCTAACTCCTATATTTTAAAAAATTTATAAGTATTTCTGAATTAGATAGCAATACTTATTTTCATACTCTTTCATCTAAGAGATTTCTAAACTTCAAATTGGTCTCATTTACTAAAATTTTTTCTAAATTGGACTACTACATTTCTAGAACAAAATTTTAGAAACTCCTAAAGAAACTCATACACATGATTTGCTTATGTGGTTTTACATGATTATAGTGTTACTTAAGGACAAGTAACATTTAAGTTTGGGGGAATTTGATCCACTTTAAAAATTACCTATTTTTAGTGTAGATTTCATGCTAACTTTATGCACATTTTTAAAGATGTTACACTTTAAAGAAAGGAATTTTACATATTTTTTTCTTCAAGTATAAAAATATGATTTTAGAGAAAATCAAGCAAAAACTATGCAATTTTGAGCCAAAATAAGCAAGGAAGAAAATTCTAACTTAGCACATATTGATATGTCATTCTATGCTTAATATCTTTTATATTTATCACATGTTTTTGAATGAAATTATACTTTTGAGAAAGGTTGTTTCTATTTCTATCTTGTAGGTGAAGATGTTAGGAACACAACGCAACTGAAATGGGTCGAAACGGAGCCAAACGGAGCAAAACAGTGGAGCTGCGCACAGGGTGGCGCCTAGGCGCCAGTGATGAAGAGAAAACAGAGCCTAGGCGCTAGAATCAAGGCTTAGGCGCCAGAATCATCCAGAAACAGTTATTGGACGAATTTTTGACGACTTTGGGAGTTATTTTGATGCTATTAATTAGTTTATGGACCTTCTGAAAGACTGGAAGTTACTCCTAATATATAGGACATGTGATACAATGTATCTGGACACATTGGAATGGTTTTAATCGCGAAGAGGTGCGACCCAAAGTGAAGGGGTGTGAAGACTTGGTCAGAGGAGTCTGGCGCCTAGGCGTCAAATTCGGTTTCTAGAAGATTTAATGAATGTTGACTACTTTTGAAGAGGTGCCTTAAGCAACCCTTGACCATTTTCAGAGCTCTATAAATAGGGGATATTTCTACAGGAAAACGCGCCTCTCTCTTGTCTCTCTCTCTCTCTCTCTCTCTCTCTCCCTCTCTTTCTTCCCCCCTTAGTCGTTTTAGTCATTTTAGAGTCATGAAGATGTAGATTTCTACATCTTATGGAGAGATTGGTGAGAGATTTTAAGATATTTATGTAAGGGATGTACGAGCGGCGCATGGATCGGTGGGAGACTTTGGTGGAGAGATCTTCTTCTTTCCTTCAGAGGGAAAAAGCTAAGTATTGTGTTCTTCATTCTCTTGTAATTGTTGTAAACACTTTCTAGTATATTTTATTTATTTTAAACCGAGTTTTCTGTCGTAATTTATCCATGCTTCGTAAGTGATTTTCTTTACTCTTTCTTTTAATATGAAGTAGTGGCATGTGCAGAAAAATTATTTTTATGATAGAATTATCTATTAGATGCTTCTAGGTGATAGATAGTTGCATAAATATAATAGAATACTAATGAAATAAGTTTCTTGTTAGCACTTAATTTATTACACAATTCTTTCAAGTCTTTTACTTCTTATGTCATTATTTTCATTTACTTTTATTTTGTAAAGAAATAGATGCATGTTTAGGAATTAAGATTTGCTTAAATATTCTCTTATTAAATTATGGTGATGATATTCATACGGGATCTTCATTTACTTTACAAATTGATCACTTGTATTGTTAAAACCTGTTAAAGAATTCTGAGACCTAACTAGAGATGAGTTCTTAATTAGTAGATATCACATGAATCATTGGGTAATCGAAGGCTATATGCGGGTTATTCATGGTGAAGTGCAAATAAATAGGGAGATATGATTTATTGGGTGCAGAATTGATTAGTTTTTAGAGTGACAGACTAATTTCTAATAATTTGGTCTATAGAAAGGGAACGAGTCACTGGTAGGGCCGACCATAGCCACCCTTGGACATCTAGTAGTGTGAGCCTAGATTAACCCATTCTACTAATAAAACATCCTGAACCAATCTATAGATTAGCTAATTTTCTTTACACCTGGACCAAAGGGTAAAGAATAAGATTGCTTCTATTTGGCACTACTACATAAAATTCTAAGCATTTCTTTCTTTCACATTATCTATGTAATTGCAAGAGAAAGGTAGTCTTTAACATCTCAAAATTCTCCAAACCAATTTATACATAAGTTATCTTTTTATTTAAGAACTTTATTTAGGATTAGTTATTAAAAAAAACTTTTTAATCAAAATTCCAAATTTAAGCCTCATGGAAATAGACTGGAATTAGCCTAAAGGATTGCTTACCTCACTTCTCTGTGGGATCGATAGTGGTGTTATAAAAGAAAATCCTATATTACTTGAAACGATACGTATACTTGTCTAGTACCTCTAGTGTGTAAAATATTTTCTAAAGTTTTACAACATTTTAATTTTATACACTAGCCGCTATTTATAAATTGGGTCAAGTTTTTGGCCATCTTTTGGATACAAAAATTATTGTGTTATTGTGGGTCGGGTCATTAACAAAGAGTTAAATGAGGAATGAGCGGTGCAGAAATCAAAAAAGAAGAAATCCTTGGAATTAAAAAATCTGTCTGAAGCCAATATAATTCCTTCTATTTCTTCTATATCTTCTTTCTCTAGGCTTATTAGTGGTGGAAGAGTCTATGGGCATGATTGAATTTTTATATTGGAATATTAGGGGAGTGGCCAACCCTGGCTCCCTTAATAGAGTTTTAAGTCTTAACAGGGTTCATAAGTTATGGGTAATTGTTCTTCTTGAACCATTTGTGAGAAAAGATTTTGACAGATTCTCAAAGAAGTTCCCTGGGTTTAATTTTGTCTCTTCAAATAAAATTTGGTTTTTTTGTAGGAAGGTGATCACTGAAAAATTTATTAAGAAATTCATACCTATTTTTGATGAAATTGCACTTTAAAGAAAGGTATTTTCTTTATTTTGTTGCAGGAATGGAGAATTTAGGTGATAAAAGCAAAAATCATATAAAGGAGCGGATTTGGAGCAAAAAGGAAGAAAATAATGCAATTTGTGCTGAGTCGCCGATGGCGAGATTGAGCCCGCCGACGGCGAGGGTACGAGGAAGAAAATTCTGAAGGATTTATAACTGTCTCGCTGACAGCGAGCCCGAGCCCGCCGACAGCGAGATAGCGCTGTTCGAAGACCCTCTAGAAACCTCGCTGACAGCGAGGTAGTTCGTCGCCGACGGCGAGATAGTTCTAAAATTGTGGGTCAAGTTTTTTGGCGCCGTTGCCGGGGAAAGTAAGAAAAATTTACTAGAGTAACGGACTATTTTAAAATAATCATAATAAATAAATTAATATCTATTCTAAAATTGTATGCGCAAATTTGGAAACGAAAATTTAATACCTTACGATTCCGAATTAGAGCGTACAATTAAAAGAATTAGAAAACAAAAGAAACAAATTATAAATTTAACACAAATGGCAAATATTCCCGAAATTCAAAATATAAACCAATAAAGACCATTAAGAGATTATGCCAACCCTACATCGGATGAAATTCATTTAACTATTCAAAACCCCGATGTAGTCGCTAATTCATTTGAACTTAAACTCGCAATTATCCAAATGGTACAAAACAATCAATTTAGTGGTTCACCTACCGAAGATCCTAGCTCGACATCTTGCTAGTTTTCTAGAACTTTGTGCTACTTTTAAATATCAAGGAGTATCCGACGATGCTTATAAGACTTAGAGTTTTTCCTTTTTCATTAAGGGATAAGGCTAAAATGTGGTTGAATTCGTTAGCTCTGGATCTATTAAAACTTGGGGAGAATTATCACAAAAATTTCTATCCAAATATTTTCCACCATCTAAAACTGCTAAGTTTAGAAATGATATAACTTCTTTTTGTCAGTTAGATGGATAATCAATATATGAAGCTTGGGAGAGATTTAAGGAACTTCTTAGGAAATGCCTACATCATGCGCTACCCGATTGGCTGATTATTCAAATCTTTTATAATGGATTAGTAGGATCTTTAAGATCAATCATCGATGCTGCTGCTGGAGGTTCATTAATGTCTAAACCATTTGATGAAGCTTATGCACTAATCGAAGAAATGGCAACAAATAATTTCCAATGGCTCATTGATAGAGTAAATCCAGAAAAAATAGCCGGCATTCATGAAAACGATGCAATATCTATGTTAGCTTCTCAAATTGCTGCTATATCTAAGAAATTAGATCATTTTGGAATGAACTACTCTCCTACTTTAGAAGAAAACTCATCCGGACAAATCATAGAATTTCAATCTAATTATGAAACTTTAAATGCTATTAATAATAGAACTAATAACCCTTATTCAAACTATTATAATCCTGGTTGGAAAACTCATCCAAATTTTAATTGGAATAACACATCTAATCAACAATGGATGAATCAACCTAATCAAGCAAATCCAAACTATAAACCTAATTACCCACCTGGATTTAATAACAACAACCCTCAATTCAAAGATAAGAAATTATCTATGGATGAATTAATTTTGAATATGGGTCATCAACTACAAAATCAAGGAAATCAACTACAAATTCAAGGAAATCAATTACAAATTCAAGGAACATCTATTAAAAATATCGAAACTCGACTTGGACATATTGCTACTTGCGCTAAATAATAGAATACCCGGAACTTTTCCTAGTAATGTGGAAATAAATCCTAAAGATCAAGGAAAAGAACAAATTAAAGCAATACAACTAAGGAGTGGAAAAGAATTAGAACCTCAAATTCAAAAAGAACTTGAAAGCCAAAAAGAGGAAGTGGAAATTGAAAATGGAAACACTTCAACAAGATTTAAACTTAGAACATCCTTTAATACCTATGAAAATTTCTGTTGAAAAACCTCCACCACCATTTCCTCAACGACTAGCTCAACATGAAAAAGATAAACAATTTGCTAAATTCCTTGAAATATTAAAGAAATTAACAATCAATATACCCTTTGTCGAAGCTTTAGATCAGATGCCAAATTATGTAAAATTTATGAAAGATATTCTAAATAAGAAAAGAAAATTCACCGATAATGAAACGAGTCGCACTTAGTGAAGAGTGTAGTACTATTATTCAGAAGAAGCTTCCTGAAAAATTGAAAGATCCTGGTAGTTTCACTATACCCTGCGCTATAGGAGAAAAATTTTATGGAAAAGCTTTGTGTGACTTAGGAGCAAGCATCAATCTAATGACTCTGTCGATTTTTAAGAGATTAGGATTAGGAAAAATTACACCTACTTCGGTAACCCTTCAATTAGCTGATCGTTCGGTTACTATCCTAAGGGAGTTATTGAAGATGTGTTAGTAAAAGTGGATAAATTTATCTTCCCAGTAGATTTTATTGTTTTAGATATGGAGGAAGATAAAGAAATTCCTATCATTTTAGGAAGACCATTTTTAGCTACTTGGAAAAGCTATGATTGATGTTCGAAAGGAGAATTAACTATGAGAGTAAATGACCAAAAAGTTACATTTAATATTGCAAAATCAATGAAATATCCTGCTGTTAGAAAAAGATGATGAAGGTTTTCGGATGGAAATACTTGAATATTTACAACAAGAACATTTTAAGGAATATTATGAAGATAAATTAGAAAAAGAAAACACCGAATTAATTGAAGATAATAATGAAGAACTAGATTATATTCGGGAAAGATTTGAATTTTTGGATAATACCGAAAACAACGACAAGAATATAGTTCCATCAATTATTAAACCTCCTGAACTTGAGCTAAAAATATTACTCGATCATTTGAAATATGCTTATTTAGGTAATTCTTCAACTTTACTAGTTATTATTTCATCCGCATTAAACGAATCTCAAGAACAAAAACTTTTAGAAACTTTAAAACAATATAAGAAAACTTTTGGTTGGACTTTAGCAGATATTAAAGGAATTAGTCATTCAATCTGTATGCATAGAATTATTTTAGATGATGAACATAAACCTAAAGAAGATCCCCAAAGGAGATTAAACCCGATAATGAAAGAAGTAGTTAAGAAAGAAATTTTAAAATGGTTAGATAATGGTATTATATATCCTATTTCTGACAGTGCTTGGGTAAGCCCAATTCATTGTGTTCCTAAGAAGGGAGGAGTGACCGTCACTGCCAATGAAAATAACGATCTTATTCCTATAAGACAAGTCACTGGTTGGCTTATATGTATTGATTATAGGAAATTAAATACCGCCACCAGGAAAGATCACTTCCCTTTACCATTTCTAGACCAGATGTTAGATAGATTAACCGGACATAAGTATTTTTGTTTTCTAGATGGATACACCGGTTATCATCAAATACAAATTGCTCCTGAGGATCAAGAGAAAATTACATTTACTAGTCCTTATGGAACTTTCGCTTTTCGAAGAATGCCTTTTGGATTATGTAATGCACCAAGCAACATTCCGAGAGATGTATGATGTCTATATTTAGTAAGTTAATTGACAATGGAATAGAAGTATTTATGGATGATTTCTCTGTATTTGGAACATCATTTGACACATGCTTAACTCATCTTGAAAAAGTATTAGAAGTATGTGAGAAAATAAATTTAGTTCTAAATTGGGAGAAATGTCAATTTATGGTTGCGGGCGGCATTGTATTAGGGCAAAAAATTTCAGAAAAAGGCATGGAAGTGAACCCTGCAAAAATTCAAGTTATAGCTAAATTACCACCTCCAACTACGGTAAAAGGGGTAAGAAGTTTTCTTGGACATGCTGGATTCTACGAAGCTATATAAAAGATTTTTCAAAAATTACTAAACCTCTATGCCAACTTCTCGAAAAGGACAAGAAATTTGAATTCTACGATCGAATGCCCGAATGCTTTTGAACTCTTAAAAGAAAAATTAATTACAAGACTTTATAATAGTTTCACCTAACCGGGAGAAACCATTTGAGCTTATGTGTGATGCTAGTGATTATGCTGCAGGAGCAGTTCTTGGGCAAAGATATGAAAAGATTTTTAAAGTTATATACTATGCTAGTAAAACTCTTAATGATGCTGAAATAAATTATACAGTTACAAAAAGAGAATTATTAGCGGTAGTATATGGTTTTAATAAATTTAGACCTTATCTGATTGGAACAAAATGTATCGTGCATACTGATCATTCTGCTATCAAATATTTAATGCAAAAGAAAGATTCCAAACCAAGATTAATTAGATGGATGCTATTAATGCAAGAATTCGATTTTGAGATCGTTAATAAGAAAGGAACTGATAATCAAATTACGGATCATTTATCAAGATTAGAAAATCATGAATTATCTGATATTGAAAATGAAATTATAGACAGTTTTCCTGATGAACAACTATATAATATCAATGAGTGGAAAATACCATGGTATGCTTGATATAGTAAACTATATAGTTAGTAATATTTTACCACCTATGCTAACTCGCAACAACGTAAAAAATTCATCCATGATACGAAAACCTATTTTTGGGATGAACCATATTTATATAAGCAATGTAAGGATTTAATTATTAGAAGATGTGTACCTTATGAAGAAATCGAACCAATTATTCAAAAATGTCATGATTCGATTTTGGAGGACATTTTGGGATCGATAAAGCCGCTTATAAGATTCTACAATCTGGATTTTACTGGCCTACTCTATTTAGAGATGTATACAGATATATTAAAACTTGCGATAAATGTCAAAGAGTAGGAAATATATCTAGAAAAAACGAAATGCCTTTGAATTTTATATTAGAAGTTGAAATTTTTGATGTTTGGGGATTAGATTTTATGGGACCTTTTATTCCTTCGTTTGGAAACTCATATATATTAGTAGCTGTTGATTATGTTTCCAAATGGATTGAGGCACAAGCTTTACTTAGGTGTGATGCTAAGAGTGTTTCAAAATTTACGATGAAAAATATTTTTACTAGATTTGGAATGCGAGAGTGATTATCATCGACGGAGGAACTCATTTTAGAAATAAATACATTCACAAACTAGTAGAAAAATACAATATTACTCATAAGATATCCACTCGCTTATCATCCACGTACTAATAGATTAGCTGAAGTATCTAATCGTGAGATTAAAAGTATTTTAGAAAAATCAGTAAACCCAAATAGGTTAGATTGGTCTATTAGATTAGACAACTCGCATTATGGGCTTATAGGATCGCTTATAAAACTCCGATTGGAATGACTCCTTACATGCTTATATATGGAAAAACATGCCACTTACCAGTTGAATTAGAACATAAAGTATATTGGGCAATTAAAGAATTTAATTATAATATGAAGGAAGTTGGTGAGAAAAGATTGCTGCAATTAAATGAATTGGAAGAATTAAGAAATGAATCATATGATAATGATCAGATTTATAAAGAAAAGATGAAATTATGACATGATCGGAAGATTAATCGAGAGAAATTTTGAACCGGGACGGGAAGTTTCTGCTATATAATACTTGATTGAAATTATTTCTTGGAAAATTGAAGTCTCGATGGTTAGGACCTTTCACCATAACTCAAATATTTTCATACGGAACTATAGAAATCGAAGATCCAAAAGCTGGACATAAATTTAAAGTTAATGGACATAGATTAAAACCATATTTCGAAGGTATAAGACCTAACTATAAAGAGGTTTTAATGCTTAGTCGACTCGATTAATAATTGAAATTAGGTGGGGTCGACGACGTTAAACCAAGCGCTTTATGGGAGGCAACCCATATTAGTTATCTATTTTTATTTAATCTTAATAGTTAGTCTATATTATTGAAACTTTACTACTCAATTATTATTAAGAATCATCACATATTCGAACCATTATGATGAGAAAAGAAACTATTCGATTTAGAGCGAAATTGGACATTATTTTGGAATTGAAGAGTAGTAGTAAAGATTTCCATAGTATGTTTGTATTTATGTTATTTGATTTGATTTAGATTTTATTATGTGTGGAGTGATGATTTGAATATCTCAAACTTAATTGAGATATGCGTCATAGTTTTGTATCAGCATTTAGTGTGTCGTGGATTGGTTTGCGATGCTGATTAGTAGTAAGGATTGGAGAATTGAAGTTTGATTATAGAGTTTAAAATTATGTAAGTTTGTACATCTCATGGATTTCAATATTAAGTTAATTTGTTGTGTTGTGTGAATTTGTTTGTGTATAAGTAGCTAATCTTCATATTAAATTAATAAATGATGTGATCGGAAATATAATATAAGGAAAATCAAGGACGAAAATGAGTGACGAATTTCGGAAATTTAAATTTTGGAATCTCGCCGACGGCGAGAAAATCCCGCCGACAACGAGATCGATCTCGCTGACAGCGAAGGTTAGAACAAAAATTTCTCGCCGACAGCGGATTTTTCCCGAGAATTTTTTGTTCCAAAAAATATTAGCTCGCCGACGGTGAGAAAAATCTCGCTGACAGCGAGGTCGCTAAAAACATATATTTTGACCGGTCAAAAACACTATTCATCATCCCCAACCTCTCATTTTCGCAAAAAGTACACTAGGGCTCACGAAATTTCAGATTTAGAGGCGATTTCATCACTCAAAAACACCGGATTTCATCTTCCAGCCTACAGATCAAGGAGGGGATGATAATATAGTTTGGGACTTTGATGCTGAAGATTAGGACTTGATTTGTTTTGTTTGTTTGATGTTAAGTTATTTTGGAAACTTTATATGTTTGTAATATTCAGTACTTTATGTTGTGAGACATTGGATGTTTGTTAAATTATTTGCTTGAATTGTTATAGTAGTTTAGTTTTTGTTTTTGTGTTAGTTAATTGCATTTGTTTTTATGTTAAATAGGATGTTAGTTTTCTTTAGTATGTTTTTATTTTATTCTGTATTGTTTTAAGTTGTAAAATTGTTAATCTGTTAGTTCAATGTTTTTAATATTTTAGTAATTCATATGTGTAGTGTAGAGTTAATTTTAATTGTTGTATTTAATACTTATCTCAGATTTTATCCCTGTATTTTCTTTAAATTGTTATATATATGGAGAATACTAACGATACGAGTTCAATGAAAAATGAAAAAGCTGCAAAAATTTCAAAGAAAAAGAAATACCTAAACTTCAAAGGTATGATTTATTTACTTTCCCTTTTTCATTATTTAGAGTAGATATAAAAATTTAAGTTTGGGGGGGGGAGTAAAATACAAATTTAGTTATTAACTTGTTCTCAATTTCTATTTTCAAATTATTATAAAATGATTTTTATAGCAAATTTTTAAATTTAATTAATATGAATTTTTTTATTTAATTATTATAAAAGTTAAATGAAATATTTCTAGTGCTTTAATTAATTAAATAGAATAAAATATTTGGTTAAAGGGAATAAGAATATAGTAAACTATTTTTAGTAAGGAAAACTATATTCTAAAATTAAAATTCTTAAGTATTCAAGTGAAAAAGAAAAGATTGAAAATCAATGAAGTAAAAACTATGAAGTATATATAAGCTAAGAAATATTTCTAAGTTTCAAATTTAGGAAGATGAAAATGAAGTTCAAAATTATTAACAGGCTCTCCAGATACAGTAATCCTCATTAGAAAAAGAAAAAGAAAAAGAAAAAGAAAAAGAAAAAGAAAAAGAAAAAGAAAAAGAAAAAGAAAAAGAAAAATGAGGAGAAGCTTGAGGAGATGCCTTATCAAAAATTGGCTTCATTTGAATTAACCTAAAAGGAAAAACTTAGATATTTCCAAACTTATGTTTATGAATTAGAATTTTACCTAATAGTATTTTCTTGAATTTCTTATCAGAAGAATATCTTAAGTAGTTATTCTTTTAAATATAGTCATTCACGAAATGAAAAGTAAGCTAGAAATCTTAGACTCGATAACTAAATAATTTATTTCTATAAGATTAATTAAATTACATGAATTATTTTTATTTAACTTTATTATGATGTTAATTAATCTAATTCATAGTTATTTAAATTGAAAAATCTTATTATAGAACTCATTATTTTTATGTAGTACTAAAATTACTTGAGGACAAGTAATAAGTAAGTTTGGGGGATTTTGATCATTGAAAAATTTATTAAGAAATTCATACCTATTTTTGATGAAATTGCACTTTAAAGAAAGGTATTTTCTTTATTTTGTTGCAGGAATGGAGAATTTAGGTGATAAAAACAAAAATCATAAAAAGGAGCGGATTTGGAGCAAAAAGGAAGAAAATAATGCAATTTGTCTTGAGTCGCCGACAGCGAGATCGAGCTCGCCGACGGCGAGGGTACGAGGAAGAAAATTCCGAAGGATTTATAACCGTCTCGGCCGACAGCGAGCCCGAGCCCGCCGACGAGCGAGATAGCGCTGTTCGAAGACCCTCTAGAAGCCTCGCCAGCAGCGAGGTAGTTCGTCGCCGACGGCGAGATAGTTCAAATGGCGCAGATACATTGAACCTGGACACCTTTTGAAGAGATGCTTACACACCTCTTGGACCTTTGCTCACCTTTATATATAGAGGCCGAAAATCAGTCTTTTAAGTGTTCTAAGTGTGCAGTTTTTGTGTCTTTAAGTGCAGTTTTTGTGTGTTATTTTGTGTTGTGTGTGTCAATTTGAATCTTTAGAGTCTTAATTAGTGTAATTAGTGAGTCTTTAGTGAGTTAGTGAGTAATTAGTGAGTCGTACTGTTTTGGAAGGAAGAGTCAAATGAACTACGAGGAGTACCGTCAGGGATAAATCAAGATAAGTATTTGTATTTATTGTTTTTAACTTTAAATGAAATCCATGCTTAGTTTAGTTCCCATGCATTCTGAGTAGTTTATTAGTCTTTTTCCCTGTTTATGAAATTAAGTGACTTGATGAACTAAAAATAGAAGTACTTTTATATATATTAATAAATTGTGATAATTTTTACTTTCAAACTGGCCATTTGATTTGTTAAAATATGTTGAATATCAACTATAGTAAAAATTACATCGGATATTCGGGGAATTCAAAAGCCTTGGAAGGAAGGTGCAAATAAATAGGGAAATAATATCATCGGGCGTAGAATTGAGCATTTTAGTGTGGCGGACTAAAATATTCAATTCGGTCCTATTGTTTGAGAGCCGAAGTGTAGATGTTAGCCCTCGGGCGAGGGGAACGTGGGAGTTCCGAAGTGGCGGTCGGTATCCTCCCGACCTAGCCGCAGATTCGATAATCAAACATAGGATTAGTCGATATTCTTTACACTGGACCAAAGGGTAAAGAATAGGAATGCTCCTATTTGTCACAATACCTTAAAATTATCTATTTAAATTCATCAATCACTTAAATTTCTAAACAAGGGGAAAGATACTTTTTCCGAATAGTTAAGACTTATTTAGCAATTAGTTTAATATCCTGCACTTTCAATACGTATTAATTTTCTACTTAGTTAAGTTACCTAATTAAAATACTTAGTTTACTTTATTGCGCTTAAATTTAGAATTCTAAATTTTTGTATACTATTTTAAAATTATTATTATTATTATTTTAAAATTAGTTGTTATTTAATTTTCTATTTCCCCGTGGGATCGATAACCGGGACTCCACTAGAGCCCCGTATTACTTGATACGATACGTATACTTGCGTAACATCCACAACATAAACAATTACAATTCTATACATATAATATAGCGGGGTCAAGTTTTTGGCGTCTTTGCAATTAAATTAAAAATATCATAATATAAAATTGTGGGTCAGAAGGAATTGAAAATTAACATCATTCAGGATCATTCTCAGTTCTTACATTTCCATTTTGAGTTAGAGCAATTTAAAGGCTTTGCTACATTTTTTTATGCTTCTTCTTCTACAGCTAGTAGAAATGAACTTTGGTCCAATTTAATAAGTATCAGTCAAACTATGACTGAAGGTTGGATTGTGGGGGGGGGGGGATTTCAATTGCATCAATCATCCTAGTGAAAAGAAAGGAGGAAGAAATCCCAATCTACAAGAAATGTTGACTTTTTCTAATCACATTAAGGCTGCCAATCTTTTTTATCTTGGCTTTGAGGGTTCCCCTTCACATGGAAAAGAGGTTCTTTATATGAAAGGTTGGATAGAATCTTCACCAATCAAATTTGGCTTGATAAGTTCAACCTTTCTAAAGTCCATCATTTGGCCAGATTGGGTTCAGATCATACTCCACTTCTTGTTAAGTTCTCTCAGATTTCTGCTGTAAGTCAAAGCAGTTTTAGATATTTAAATGTTTGGGCTTCTCATCCCCTTTGTACTCAGATGGTAGAAAATAATTGGAATATTAATCCTAATCAGTCTTTTGGGAATCCTAAGTTAAAATTTTGGCAAATGCAAAAAAGATTATCTAAAGCCTTAAATCACTGGAATTGGACTGTATTTGGGAACTTGAAGACTAATATTCTAAATGCTGAAAATGAGGTTTTTGTTATAGAAAAGGAAGTGGAAGAGGCGAAAGCTTCTGAACAAAATCTAGTGGAAGCCAATGAGAAGTTGAATGCTGCTATTTTTCAAGAGGAGATGTTTCTACAACAAAAAACTTCTGCTAATTATTTTCTGTATGGTGACAGGAATTTAAAGTTTTTCCATGCTGTGATTAACTATAACAGGGCATTGAATACTATATTGAAAATCAAATATGCTAATAATATTTGGTTACATAACTCTCAAGAGATTGTTGATGATGCTGTGGGTTATTTTCAAAAGTTATTTTCTTCTCAGCCAACTTATTCTTTGTTTTTTTCTGATAATCTTATGCATAATGATTTATATCTGGCTGATGTACATCAGCTGACTAGATTACCCGATGAGAAGGAAATCCTTACAGCAGTTACTTCTTTGGATGGGAATAAAACAACTGGTTCTGATGGGTACACTTCAGAGTTTTATAAAAATTTTGTCACAATGTCAAAATAGATGTTATTGATGTTGTCGAAAGCTTCTTCCTTGGCATGGATCTTCCTAAGTACTTTGCTTCTTCATTAATTTTATTCATTCCTAAAGATAGGAGTAAGATTAGTTGGCATGATTTCAGACTAATTAGTATTACCTCTATCTTCTCTAAAATTATTGGCAAAATCATTGTAGATAGAATCAAACCTTTTATGAATGGTTTGATTTCTGAGAATCAATCAGCATTCATTAAAGATAGAAGTATTTGAGAGAATGTATTATTAGCTCAAGAATTATTTACTGATCTTGATAAGCCTTGTAGGGGTACAAATATTATTTTCAAATTAGATCTTTCCAAGGAATTTGACACCATCAGTTGGTCATTTATATTAAAGGTTCTTTCTTCTAGAGGTTTCAACATGGATTTCTGCAACTTAATTTCCAGATGGTTACATAACAACTACAATAGTGTGATGATTAATGGTGGCTGTCATGGGATCTTTAGAGCTGGTAGATGTATTAAACAAGAAGATCCATTATCTCCTTATATTTTTATTTTGGCATTTGATTACCTCTCCAAACTTATTAATCAAGCTTAGCAAAATTGTCCCTACACTTAGTTTCAGCATAGATCTAACCGGTTGGTTAGCCATTTGGCATATGCAAATGATGTAATCATTTTCTGTAATGGCAGTAAGAACTCCATTAAATGTATGATGAAGGTCTTGCACAATTTTGAGGAAGTCTCAGGTATGTCCTTTAACAAAGACAAATGTCAGTTCCTAGCTAGTTCCATTGCTTCTGTTAAGGCTAAAAAATGGGTTTTTGATTTCACTGGATTTCAATTGTTAATGGTGGCTTGGGGTTTAAAAGTTTTCAGCATTTAAGTTTTTCTTTTTATTGTAAGCAATGGATCAAATTCAGAGAGAAAAACTCAATTTGGTCCAAGTTTATGCATGGAAAATATTGTTACAACATTCATCCTTCTCAAGTTCAAATGAAGAATGAAGATTCAAAAACTGGAAGGATTTGTTAAAAGTGAGAGATTATGCTGAAAATCTCTTTGTTTGGGAACTTGGGAATGGTCAAATTAATTTTTGGTTTGATAATTGGGTATACCAGGATTCCTTAAAAGAACAATATGATGATTCTACTTCTATTCACAAAGTGGCTGATTGTTGGAATCAATTTAGTTGGGATGCCTCCAAACATCAAAATTGTATCAGTATATAGTCTCAAAGGAAGATCTTATTCGTACCTATTCAACCATCCAAGCAGGATAGATTGATTACTAAGAATTCTCATAATCAAAGTCTGTCCAAATTTATTTTTCTTTCAAATGGTAATTGGCCTGTCAATGATTGGGGAGAGTTCTTATGGTACACATTTATCACACCCTCAATGTCTTTTCTCTGCTAGAGATTATTCAGGAAGCTGTTTCCAATTGACAGCATCTTAAAATTAAAAGGAATTTGTGGTCTTTCTATGTGTCATTTCTGTCACTCAAATGAGGAAACCATTTCTCATCTATTTCTGAATTGTGAAGCTGTTCAGGGAATCTAGAAGAAGGTTTTGGAATTCAATGGGTCTCTATCTAAGTTTCAACTATGGACTAATCTTGAAACATGTTGGCAGGATTGGAATCTATCAACAGAGTTTTTTATTCCACTGGTTATCTTCTGGTATGTGTGGATGTGTAGAAATGATGTTGGTTTTAACTACAAACTCTTCTCTGTCCAAATGGTTAGCAGGAATTGTATATCTCATCTTCTTAAGATCAGGAAGTTTTACCAACCTCAAAATTCATCTACTGCTTATAGAATCCAGCTTGCTATTTGGAGAGCTCCTAAAATTCCATGGATTAAAATAAATTCTGATGGTAGTGTCGGCATATTTTTAGGTTGAGTGTTGTATTTTGAAAAGGGGTCGCCTATAGAAGTTGTTGGTAAATTTTAAATTTTAAATTTAATTTAAATATATATATAGTTTTAGAAAGAATCATTTGATTTTAAAAATAGTTTTAAGTTTGAAAATTTTAAGATATGAAATCAAACTGGTCTCACATCCCAAATAGTTTATATAAACGAGCACCACACCACAAAACGTGTATCTATCTCAAAGGACAAACACACTGCTTGACGATGGGGCTCGATTAAATAAACTAGAAGATTTGTGACATCCGTTTGGTCTGCAAACCAACTTTATAAGCCGACAAGTTCCCTTACTTAATATAAAGAAATTAAGCAGGGTTTATATTACCTGGGTTCTTAAAGTTCCCTATTAGGGCAAGCCCCTATAGTTAATTACATCTTAAATGACGGGAATCATTTAAGAAAACTCTCGATAATGATCAGTGGTTTTGCTCTCAAGAATTTCAAAGATTAAGGTTTTCAAACAATTGGATTTTGGAAATTTCAATTGGGAATGGATCAAATTTGGAACAGTTAATTTCAGGAGTCCAAAGGAAGAGAAGTAGGAGAAGCTGAGGATCGAAGAAGAATCTTGGCGACTTCCCAAACTATCCTATGGTTTGGTTTCAATTTGAGAGTTTATTTAATATTGTAATCCTGCGAATTTTAATGAATTAGGACTTATATTTATATGATATAATCACCCAAATAGCCTCAAAGATGTGAGGGTTTATGTCGTGCCAAACGACTACCTCGGAGTCCTAAGACCGGTTAGGGCTTAATTTACATGACATGATCATGCAAATGCCAAACGAAGAGTTGAGGATTTATGTTGCACTAAGCAAACTGCCTCGAAGTCCTATGGCTTGGTTATTTAATTATAAGAAAGGTTTAGCTGGTGTAGATCCAAGTTTTACTGAAGTAGATGGTCGTGCTGCCCACTATGCTCTGAACTCCTTGTTATTGCAGAGGTTTATTTTTAGAAGGTGAAAATCAGGAGATGAGAGAAGTGTTTTGGTTTAGAAATCTAAAGTCCAAATATTTTTAATATTTTAATTAAAACAAATCTTAAAGTTGTTTAAACAAAACCGATTAAGATCCCACGGTTCCGTCATCCCGGCACCGTTATTTTCATCGAATTCACTTAGTCCAGATGAATTTTCTAAACTCAACTGAATGAGTTCCACACTTTCATTTAGACTGTGAGAAATCCCGTTAGCAACACGTGGGTTACATCATCCGAGGTATTCCCGATCATTCAACGAGACATTATAATTTAGTTGCAATTATAGTTTTTTTGTTTTGTTTGTGATTAATTTTGAGTTATTTTATATTTTGGAATGTTGTGGTGGTGAATTTTATCTTGTTGTGACTTTTAATTTAGTTTTGGTTTCAGTTTTGTGGCTATCTTAAAGGTTTTAGTTTTCATGCAACAATCTTATTTGACATGCAAGAAGAGTAAAACGTAGCTCATATAAATAAATTGCAATAAAACAAAAGCGTACCTGGAGGGTCTTCTCGTCATTCCAAGCTGCACTTTAAACACATATTAAGGCATTTAAATATTTTTAACAATTACCTAGGTAAAGCTAAGGGAAAGGTTTTGGTTGTCTACCAAAGTCCTAGTCCTATTGCTAGTCATCTCTTATGACGTCTAGGTTCTTGTATTTTGTTTAAGGATGATTTTCTTCATCAAAGAACAATTAAATTCAATTGTTCTTCTAAAACATCTCATCATATTGAGGAAGTGTTTAGGAAGAGTCCTAAACATCTTTTCAAATGAAGTGGCACAGGTAAATTAATCATCCAGGAGTTTAGTTAAGCTTTGTCTCTTGCTCAGTGAACTTGGGCATTTGATTACCTGATGAATGAAGTGGCATCTCACTTAATACTCTATTTAAGAGTTATAATAATTAAAGCCTTTAGGGGCAAGTTGGTTTGTTGAGAACTTTAATCATTCTTAATTTGAAGTTTGAGTTAATGGTTTAAAGTGATTTAGTTTAATTATGAGGTTTTAATTAATAATTTTAAGTTTGGAATAGTGTTCAAATTATTTTTGGATTAAATATTTATACTTTAAGTGATCTTAATATTTTAAATTAATCTTTGGTGTTTCAAATTTACTTAGATTATTCATATATCTTAATGATTTGGTTTAGGTTAATTATGATATTTTAGGTTAATCTTGATTAGTTTGATTTTTTATATTCTTAATTATGAATTGTCTTAATATTTCAAATTTGTTTTACTTTTATTATTGAGTGATGTTAATTTAATATAATTTAAATTTAATTTAATTGAATTTAACTTAATTTAATTTAATTTCAATATTTTAAATTTAATTTAATTTAATTGTTAAAATGTTAATTTAATTTAATTTTAATTTTAATTTAATTTTTACTTAATTTAATTTAATTTAATTTAAATTCAATTTAATTTAATTATTAAACCACTTAATATTTTGAACTTTCCTTTAATTTAAGGGTTATTATTTTTAATTTTTAATTTACTTAGTTTGGATTATCATTTTAATCTTGATTAAGAGTTAAATATTATTAAAGTGATTTATTTAGGGATTTTTTTATTAAAGAATTCATATTCTCTCAAGTTATATCCCTATTTTTAATAATTCAAATTTTCATTAATTTTCCAAAATGTAAATTGTTTAAATAATTAAAGTTTCATTTTTGGTTTATTAAAAGTGATTAATGGGTTCCTACCCTTTTAATTTCCCAAAGTTTCAATCATGCAAGAAAGATAGAATCAAATATTTTATCCTCCATTTTAATTAAACCTAAAATTTTAATAAAGGGGTTTAAATTCTTTAATTACCTTTATACCCTTTTAGGCTTATTTATTTCATAATTCACTAAATTGAGTTCAAATGAACTTAAAATTTTTATTTCACCTCACTCACATGTCAATTAAAACATTAGAGGAGAAAAATGTGATTTTTCTGAATTTAATTTATTTATATAATTATTTTTAGTGAAAAATAAGGGATTTCAAGGAAAATTCAACAACATGACCAAAGTAAGGTTTCTGTCCTTAAAAAAATTATGGGATGTTCCTAATGGCTAGAGGACCACTTGGACCAATTTTGGTGATTTTTTGAATTATATTTTATTTATTATAATTATTTTGAATTTTGGAGTGTTAATTAATTATAAAAAAATAAAAGTTGAAAAATTAAGTTTTATATTTTTTTTGAATCTCTCTAATCTCAAGGAGTTTAGAGAAACAAATTTTATAATTTTCTGATTTTTCTTTGATTTATTAGAATTAATTTAGTGGAAAGGTTGAAAAATTCATTTTTTTTAATTCAAAAATTGTTTTAAGCATTTAAAATTCAATATATTTACTTTGAGACTTGGGAAAAATATTTAGTTTGTTCCTAAATGATTAGGAGTCATAATATGACATTTTTTATGATTTTTAATATTTTTATGATTTTTATTATTTTTTAATTATTTAAATATAAAAAATATCATTAAAAATGAAAAATTTTAGAAAATTCCAATTTTAATTTTTATAGACTCCTCTGATTTCAGAGAGCCCACAAAACTAATTTGGTGAATTTTTGAAATGTATTTTTTGAGTTATGAATTTTTAAAGTTTAATTTTGATCATGTGGCTTAATTAATTCATTTAGTGGGCTAATCATTTGTAATTGACTTCAAATTTTTATAAAAGGTTCTCTGTATCCTAAAAATCAATGGAGAATTGATTTCAAGTTATTTTAATATGTGGTTAACCCTAATTAATTAAAGTTCAGTTTTGAGTAATTAGGCCAATTAGGGTTATTCTTAATGAATTAACTCAAAATATAATTATCCTAAGGTCCTCTGGTCCTAAGAAACCTCCCCAAATTTTCCTAGAAGTTTCTAAGCAATATGCTAATTAATGGAATTAAAATACCAAAAACAGTGACATAAACTTAAAAAATACATAACTTTCCATAGAGATGGCCTCTGACCTTGAAAAATTCAGGGAATGTTCCCAAGATCAGAGGCTTCAAAAGCCCTATGGTATTATGCCATAGTGAATTGTCTATACAAATGGAGAATCAAAATACTGAAATGAGTAAATAATTAATTAAAAATAAAATACTCATCAAAATAACTTGATTTCTTTTCCATATTATTCTCCTCTATTCACTGAGCAAGAAGGTATTTTTAGTTTATTTTTATGATTTTTCTACACAAAGATATGGATTTTCTAAGTTCTTGGTATTTAAATAAATCAAAAAAATCCATATTTATCTACTTATCCAACTCAACGCCGTGTCAACCTACGGCGGATCAAAAGACCACGCGGCGCGCTCCTATTCGACGCCGCCATCTGAGTCATCCGCCATGCGTCCCGCTGTTCCACTCCTTCCTCTAATCCGATGCAATCTGAGCCGTTCAACCGATACACGCGCGATCGGACGACGCCTGGTCATCGTCTACGACTGGTGTGCACTCGTGACCGTCCACACTAAAACCTTAAGAACTCTCTCATTTCTCAACGGATTTTCGTGTTCTTATGCTCTATGGATTCATCTTGAGGAGACGAACACATCCATACGGTTTACATGCCATGAAATTAACTGAAATGAAATGGAGAATTACTGGAAGCTCGGGAGTAAGGAATGATCCATACCTTTGCTCTGAGAAGTGTAGCTTCAATCAGAGAGTTGTGTCACCTTCGATTGCACCCAAGGAAGCTCCAGATGAAGTCTCTAGCTTCCGGGAATTGTCTAGGTATGAAAGTGTCCACAACCGATTTCAAATCTTGGAGGCTAGAGCAACTGGGTGGCCTGGAGAGGGGGCTTTCACTGGGGAACTCCTTCTCTTGGTCCTGTGCAGGTGTGGGTGAGTTTAATTTAGATTTGGTGGAGGTTTGGGAGATCTCCTGGTTTTGGGCTTGAATTTGAACTCAGAAATTGAGCTCAGCTGGGGAAATTGGGGCTGGAATCTAATGAGGATCAAGTGCTCTATGTGTGGAGAGTGGTCTGGAGCAATTTTGACAGAGTTTCAGTAGGATTTTGTTCAGCACCTCCTTTGGCCGAGAGGTGGTGTGGTTTAAATAGAGGTGGCTGGAGGGCTTCCTGTGGGGTTTAATGGCTTGGATCAACTGCTCTGGTGAGGAGAAGAACAACCATGGTGGCCATTAGGCATGGGACAAGTCAGCAAGGAAGAATTCAAAAATTGGCTCACATGGGTGCTTTCGGCTTGGTGGTCTCCGGAGGCTGTGGTGGCTGGCCGGCCAGGGTCAGGTCACCCTCAAGGTCGGCGAGGTCGTGGCGGGGTTTAGTGCGGTCAATCGGCCATGGACATGTGTAAAGGAGTTGAATTGAAATGGAATGGGGGGAAGGCTATTTTGGGTCCAAATGGGTCAACCCATGGTTTTGGGCTAGTTCACCACCCAAGACCTGGTTTTGGGCTGAAAGAATCACTTAGGTCAGCCAAGAGAAAATGGTGTGGTCTCCATCCATGGTGAGGTTGCTAAACTTGGTTTAGTGTGTAGCGTGAATGGGGTTAAAAGTGCTTAAGGAAGGATTAAGAAAGGGGCCCCTCCTCTTGCCATTAATGGCTTGGTGAGGTGGAAAGGGGCTCCCAAGGCTTGCATATGTCTTATGCATGGCTCCATGGCTCCATATGGCTTAGGGATGGCTTGGCTTGGTTTCATGAAAGTGGGTTTTAAGGATTTAGGATATTTAGGGGTAATTTGGCACAAGGCTTAGTTTAGAAAATTTTAATGATGAATTTGAAACTTAGGGAGTGATTTAAATTAAAGGGGATGATGAGGAGAAATTTCATGTGGGCTTTAGGATAGATTTTTGGCTTTTGGATTTATTTTAGATGGGCCTTTAAAAAGGTTTAAGGAGGTGGGCTTTTAGGTTTGAAAAAAAAATGGTAAATGGAAGTTTTGTAAAATATTGGGCCAAACAAATGTTGGGTTTAGTTTAGGGATGTATCATGAGTGATCTAGAATAGGTTTGAAATAATTTGGAGTTGAATTGGGTTTAATTTGGATTTTCTTGATAAAGGGGCCAAAGTGGGTCAAATTGGGCTAACTTGGGCTAAGGTTGGGCTAGTGTTGGATTTGATGTAAAATTAATGTTGAGAAATATTTATGGGGGTGCTACAAAGAGTTTTCAACTTTGGTTGGACTTTGATTTTGGGATTTGGGCGCATTTGGGTTAGGTTTGGGTTAGGCCAAAAATGGAGATTTTAGTTTTGGGTGGAGTTTAGGTTCAAATTTGGGGCAAATCTTGTTATTTTTTGTTAGTGGGGATATTAGGAAGGTTTAGGAAAAGATTTGGGGCTAATTGGAATTGAATTGAGTTGGTTTGGGCTAAGTTTAGGTCATGGGCCAAAATTGGGCTTTAAGCTTCAAATTGGAATTGGATCCAAATGTTAATCAAATTGGGCTTGGAATTGGTCTAAAGTGATATTGGGGATATTGAATTGAAGTTTAGAATTGAATTGGACAAAAATTGAGGTCAGTTGAGTTGATTTGGTTTGACATTGGGTCCACATGGGTTAAGAATGGGTCAAATTGGGGGTTTTGGTAAAAGTGGGTTAAATTGAAAAATTTTGTCTATGGTGTAGTTGAATAAAATAAAATTGGGAATATTTAGGGTTTTCTGGAATTTTCTGGGAATTTTTGGAATTTATGGAATTTTTGGTTAAGAAGGGCATTTTGGGTATTTGGAGGGTATTGGGGGGTATTTTTGGAAATTTTAGTTTATTTAGCTAAGGATGATCAATTTGAATGGTGGGAAATGTTTAGGAATGATTTTAAGGAATTTTGGGCAATTTAGGCAATTTGCAAATTTTGGGTAGCTTCAAGGGCATTTAGTTGGTTTGGCGGGTGTAGGGCCCCGGGGGTCAAAAATTGAAATTTTGGCAAAATGAAGATTGATCAAGTTTTAGTAGAATGGAATCACTTTGGTTGAGCCATGAAGCCATATTAAGCTTATAAGAGCCATGAGAGGACTCATTTGAGACATTCACTATGTTGTTCCCAACCCTCTAAGCCAAGGGCCTAGGGGTTGAGGACCATCCATATGGATTACCTACATGAGTCAGGAAGTCAAGCTAGGTATGAATGGTTTTAGGATTTGGAATGCGTGTGAAAGTGTAATGTGTGCAAGTCAACCCTCACCACACCAGGCCACCCAGGGTAGTCCTAAGGCCAAAGAGTCCTATAGGGAACTCATCTTTTAAACCTCCACATTTGATCTTAACCCTCCAAGTGACTTAGGGGTTTACAATCAAACTTATGGGATTTGCAGGGAGTTTAGAGGTGTTTAAATTTCTAAGTGGTGGGTTCCATTTCTAGTCCTCTAAGATAGTCAAAGGGAAAGCCTAAGGCTAGATTCTAAGTGCTAAAGAGAGAGAAGAGAAAAGACCTCATCAAAAATGAGGTCAACATGTAGTTTTACTTCTTCTGCTGCTGGAATTGGTGTGCTTTGTAGAAATCACATTGGCAAATGTTTAAGGTATATTTCTGCTCCTGTATTAGCTGTGAATGCTATTGAGGTGGAAAAAATAGCAGTCTATTGGGGGCTAAAAGCTGTCATTATGAATAACCAGAATTTTATACATATGGAAATGGACTCTCTACTTTTAGTGCAAATTCTGCTTCATAAAGCTAAGGTTCCTTGGTTCCTACAAATTTGGATTAATAAGATCAGTACTTTAGCTTCTTCTCATACTGTTATTTGGAGTCACATTTATAGAGAAGGGAATCAACCTCCAAATTGGCTTGCTAGGAGGGCTACTTCTTCCATGGAAATCAATTGCAATTCTTATGCTAGATTTAATGCTTCTTCCTCTTATTTTACTGTTTTTAATGTTCTTTTACATGGGGATTTACTTTCTATTCCTCATATAAGATGTAATAGACTTACCAAGAAGCAATAAAATTGGATCCTTGCCTGTAATACATATATATATATATATATATATATATATATATATATATATATATATATATATATATATATATATATATATATATATATATATATATATATATAAAATTAAATCAATATTAAACCGGGCGATGTGATTCTTATTCCGGCGATTGATAATTTCAAATTTGGTGACCGACAGTCATCATTTAGTAGTGTTCTCAGATAGTGCCTGGAAGGTTACTATAGGAGCATTAGTACTGGCTCAGGGTAAGAAAATTGACACTCTATACTTGACTACATGTTTACTAAACACTGTTGCTACTACAGTTGCAGAGAGCACGATAGATCTACGGCATTGCGGACTTGGTCACATGAGTCAAAGCTCCAAAGAAATCTTGAAAGTTGAAAATTTGAGCAAATGGGAGCTGGTCATGAAGAAGGAGACAGAATCCCTGCCAGGAAATCAGACTTGGAAGCTGACAGAATTTCCACCGGGTGTTGACCTCACATTTAGTTGAGGTATAGTCTTTCTTTAGAATAGCCTAGGATCTAGCAATAGGACTCTCATGGTGACTTTCTTAGAAGACTAGTCATGGCACACCTCCCCATAGAAATTCAAACTTTTCTCACTTTACTGGGAGTTTTCATATGCTTAAGGCCTAACCTCCAGTTTTAGGAGGAAGAGACCAAGCATAAGGAAGCCCAGGGGAAGTCTCGTATAGGTGGTCAGGCCTTAGGATCTACCCTGGGGGGTCTGGAGCTTACACCACTCTCACACTACACACTGACAACCCTAACAAAGCACACCAACTTTTGATCCCCAAACTCTTTTGAAACTCATGTAGGTGGTTTTCCCAAGCTTTAAGCCTCAGGCTAGGGTTTGGCTGGTACCAACACATAGAGGACCAAATGAGAGTGATCCTTGGTCCATGGCTCAATATAAATAATTCCATGCTACTGACCTTCAACCAATCCCAATTTTCCTAAACATTCCAAATCTCTAACCCCTTTGCCCCAAAATACCCAAAATTCCCAAAATATCTAAAATGCCCCCAAAACCCTAAAATTCCTCAAAATTTCCAAAATGATCCAAATTACCCATAATCTCCAAAAAATCATTCCAAAATACTCCCTAACACTCAAATTAACCAAAATTACCCAAAATTGCCAAATTTACCCTAAATCCCCAAAATGACCAAAATACCCTTCTTAGCTCAAAAATCCAAAAATTCCCATAAATTCCCAAAACATCCAAAATATTCCCAATTTCATTTCTCTCAACTACCACATGACCCAATTTGGCCAATTTAGCCCAATTTAACTAAAAGCCCCAAATTGACCCATTTTAACCCAAAAGTGACTATATTAAACCCAATGTCTACCCAATTGACTTCAATCTTGCCGAATGACCCACATTTGAATTCAATTCCACTTGAAATCCAAAATCCGCAATATTACCTAAATGATCCAAAATCCCCAAATTGTCCCAATGTCAACCAATTCCCGCAAATTTCAAGCCTAAACCCTCCATAACACTCCTATGGATCACATGCAACATTCAATTGCCCCAAATTTAAGCCCAAGTCTCACCCAAATCCAGTTGAAATCTAAAAATACCCAATTGTAACTCAAGTTCAACACATGCCCAAAATCCACCAAATTGATTAGCCTAACCATAACATTTCCACCCAATTGATGTTGGGAACTATTCAACACATTCCTCTAGACCATTTGGAGCCTTCAATTAGCCTTGGACCCAACCCTAGCTCAACCTAAACCCAAGTTGACCCAACTTTCCCCAAATTGGCCAAAATTCCAAAATCCACCAAATTGCCCTCCAAATGAACTGAAAACTAATCCAAGCATTCATGAAAAATTTTCATTACAATCATCTACACAATGTTGCTCAAGATACTTAGGCTCAATTCAAGCTCAAACCCAAGTTAGCCCAATTTAAACCCAAGGTGACCCAAATGAACCCATGACCCAACTCAACTAAATTGAACCAAATGTGACTAAGCCAACTCCCCCACAGCCACAAGGTTGACCCTAGGGACTGGGCTAAACCCACTTGGCCCACCCTAGCAGAGCCATGGACCAATGGTCGTCCAAATTAGGGGATCTCATCCCTTAAATGGTTAAATCCAAGAGATGTTTGCCATAATGCCTTAACCATTAAAACCCATTGCACTCATGGCCTGTCCACTGGTGCACCTGACCCACTGGCCACCTCCCCTGGCCTGGCCGGCTGGCCTAAACGCCGGAAAATGCCAAAACTGAGAGCTACCTCCCTCTTGGCCAAACCAAAACTCCACCCTATAGCCAACTCAGCCCAAAATTGCCACCAGAGCTCTTCTTCCCTGCACCTAAGCAGCACTTTACACCCAAAGTCAGGCCCTGAGCTCCACCAGACAGCCATGGCTATAAAATCACCCACTCACGGCCAAAATCCAAGTGCTAAAAATTTCTTAACAAAAATCTGCTAAAATTTCTCCAGAGCTCCTCCAGACCTCCCTAAGACCATTCCAGCCATTTTCTCCCTCTGGTTCCCACTGCCTGAGCTCAAATTCAAAGCTTAAATTTGGCCAGAAAACCAAGACACTTTCGACCGCAGAACTGTGGAACCGCGTGGCGCTGACTCAGAAGGCGGTGCTCAACCAGAGGGAGACATGTGTGCTTTCTACCCACCGTAGGTTTGCATGGCACTGACGTGGTTAAGTAGGAAAATCCATATTTTCTGAATTATTTAAATCACCAGAACTTTAAAAATCCATATCTTGTCCTAGAGAAATCAGAAAAATAAAAGAAAAATACCTTATTGCGCAGTAAACAGAGGAGAACAAAATGGAAATGGTTTGAAATATTTTGGATGTATATTTTGTTTTTAATGATTTAAATACTGGTTTCAATCTTTTAATTCTCCATTGACCCAGACATTTCACCATGGCTTGAGCTTTGAGGATCTTGTTCTATCAGTTATAAGGGATCTTCCCTGATTTTTCCAAAGTCAAGGGGGATCTCTATGAGGAGATCTCTATTTTTCAAGTTATTGTGTCTGTTGTGATAAAAAATTATAATAATTAAAATAATAATCAGAAAAATGCAAAATAAATTTTGGTAGGTCTCTTATGATTAGAGGACCCTAGGATAATTATTTCATGGCCTAAATCACTAAGATGTGCACTAATCATCAACTTGACCTAAAACAAACACTTAATAAATTAAGATAAAATAAAAATTAAAATAACCTAAAAATGATTCTCCACTGTGCTTCAGGGACAGAGGAACTCCCATAAAGTTTTTGAAGTCATTTGGAAATAGTTTAATAAGTTAAATGATTTTCTTAAGCTTAATGACATTTTTAGCACTTAAATGAATTTTAATAATTAAAATACCACTTAAAAGTTATAAAATTAATTTTGGGAGTTCTCAGTGATCATAGAAATTTTCTAAAAATAAAATTGGAATTTTTATAAAATTTTCATTTTTGAACCAATTTTAATATTTAAATAATTAAAAAAAATTTAAAAATAAAAATAAATATTAAAAAATCATGAAATTGCTAATTTTGGCTTCCTAAGAACTTAGGAACCATCCCCATAATTTATATAGGTCTCTAAGTTAAAATATCAATTTTTAAAGGCTTAAATGAATTTTTAAAAGGCTAAAAAAATGAATTTCCTTAATTTTGCACTAAAATAGTTCTAAAAATTAAAATAAAAATTAAAAAAATATGAACATTATTTCTCTGGGTTCCCTGACCTCAGAGAAATTTTTTAAAAATATAAAATTGAATTTTCAACTTTTAAAATATTTTATAATTAATTAAAACTCCTGAAATTGAAATAATTCTAGTAATTGAAATAAACTTTAATAAATCTTGAAATTTGGTCCAAGTGAACCTCTGGTCTAGGTTTATCTCTAGTAAAAATTTTAAAGTAAAATATTTTATTTTGATCAAGTTATTGAATTTTCATTAAAAACCTTTATTTTTGCATGAAAATAAATATATAAATTAAATTAAAATTTGAAAAAATCACATTTTATCTTCTGAAGTTTTAATTATCTCATTAGTAAGGTAACATGAAAATTCTAAAGTCATTTGAATTGAATTTAAGAAATTATGAAGTGGTAAGGCCCCAAGGGTAAGGTTGTAATTTTAGGGGTTTTTAGCCTTTATTATTATTTAGGCTTAATCAAAAGGGTAAAATGGGAAATTAATGATCCTAAATGATATGATTGGATGTTTGAGACATTAAAAGGATAAATGGTAAAAACCAACTTCATTTTTGTCATATTAAAATTAAATGTTTGGATTTTCCTAATTAATTTTCATTTGGAAGATAATTAAACAAAATGATCCTTAGGGTTAGGGGTTAATCTTGGAGGTTAATAATCCACTAACTTTCACCCCTATTTGGTATATTAAATGATGGTCCAATATTTTGATAAAAATTGATTAAACTCATTTAAGTTTTCTAAAAAGAATTAAAAATGTATTCATCAAAATTTTAAGGGCTTAGTAGTGAACTAGGCTTAATCAATCTTACTAAGAGAAGCTTAGAAAAGCAAACATAATCAAATTCTAAATATTTGGGAACACTATAAGCCCCGAATCAAAATTTGACCAAGTACCCCAATAATCTTAATTAGTCCTTTGGGTTCTTCACCCATATAATTCTTAAGTTTAATAATAAACGATGAATTACCCTACTCTTAGAAATGATTAAAACACTGACTCACTGAGCATAAAGGTATAAAATAGATAAATTATTTAATATTATGATAGGTTCAAACTGATCTCAAGGAAGTTCAAAAGAATTGTGAAACATCTAGGTATCTCCTAGAGGCCCTTCACATGTCTTTTGGACACCTTGCAGGACTATTGCACCGACCATATTTATTAAATAAAAATATCTCATAAATGAATAAGACCCACCGAGTTATGACCTAGGACTTGGTAGGCCTGTGATGAACATATCCATTGGGTTTTACTTCCCTGCAAATATAAATGTTTATTGCAAAGAATATTAATGTTTCAGGCAGAGAAACGAGAAGACTCGCCAAATACACTTTTATAAGTTTACAATGCTTTCTTTTCCCGTGTTTTCTTTACCACACTTTAATTTTCTTACAAATTGCTTGATAAACAACAATGTCATCCTGCATGAAAACTGAAACCTTTAGGATAGCCACAAAACCAAAATCAAAATTAAATTAAAAAAAATTAAGACAAGATAAAATTCACCCCCACAACATTCAAAATATAAAGCAATTCAAAATTTAATCACAAACAAAACAATAAAAATCATAATTATAACTAAATTAAAACATCTCGTTGGATGATCAGGAATTCCTTGGAGGAGGTAACCCACGTATTGCTAACAGGTTTTTCCCACGGTCTAAACGAAAGTACGAAATTCATTGAGTTGAGTTTAGTAAATTCATTTTGACTAAGTGAATCCGATGAAAATAGCGGTGCTGGGATGATGGAACCGCGGGATCTTAATTGGTGTTGCTATAATCAACTTTAATGTTCCTCTAATAAAATTTTAAGACACCTTATTTTAAATATTTCTAAAACATGACACTTCTTTAAACCAAACCTGCTACGACAAGGAGCTTGGAGCACGCATAGTGGGCAGCACAGCCATCTTCAACAACAAAACTTGTTTACATCAGCAAAACCTTTTCTTAGTCTAAAAAACAAACCATAGGACTTCGAGGTTGCAAGCCTAGTGCAACATAAATCCTCACCTTTTCTTTAGGCCTTTACACAGCCTTGCTGTGCAATATAAGCCCTAATTTGCTTTAGGATTCCGAGGTTGTCGTCTGATACGACATAAACCCTCCCATCTTCCAGGTTGTTTACATAGTCAGATATTATGCAAGTGTAATTCCTATAATTAATTGGCAGGATTAAAAATTAAATAAATTCATTTCCAAGATTTAAAGCCAAACTATAGGATAATTTGGAAAGACATCAAGATATTTCTTGAATCTATGTTCTACCCCTAGCCTTCTCTCCTTTGGATTCTGATAAAATGAAATGTTCCAAAATTTAAGCCATTCAACTATTGAATTTCCGACTATCACATTTTCTTTGGAAACTTTACCTTTGGAATTCATGAATATAAATATTTCCTGGTCTATATCAAGAGTTTTCTTAGGTAACTTCGGTTATATAGGATGTAATTAACTATAGGGCTTGACCTTATAGGAAATTTAAAGACCCTAAATTAATATAAACCCTATCTGATTCCTTCATATTATATAGGGGTAATTGTCGGTCAAAATGGATTGGCAGATCAAACGGATGTCATAAATTCTTTAGTTTATTTGATCAAGCTTCACCTCAAGCCTTGTACTTATTCTTCAGGATAAATACATGTCTTGCGGTGAAATGCTTGATTATTTAAACTATTATTTATATGAGATTAGTTTGATTTCATATTCTTCAAAATATTAATTTCAAAATCTATATATATATATATACATATATATATATATATATATATATATATATATATATTAAATTAAATCAAATCTCTATTTTATAAAATTAAAACCCTTTTCAAAATAAAACACCCAAAATCATATTTTTCAATAAATAACAGGAATTTAAAATGGCCGACAGTTTTCTGGTGACTCCACTGGGGATTAGTTTCTCTCTTCATTATGATAAGGAAATACTATATTCATATATCGGTAATATGCTCGTGTCCCTCATGAGCCAGATTATCATTCTTCCGTTGACATACTTCACCCATTTCTTTCTTAGGAAAGTGTGATCAACTCCTCTAAATTTCAGGACTGTCTGTTTAGTCACTTATAAACAGAAGGGTTTAGGAGTCACTAGGTTTTCCTTTTGATCTTGTGGGGTCGGACCCCCAATAGGTGTGTCAGCGAGCAAATCTCGCTAGGGCAATCTGCGTTGTGAAAGGGACCTCCGATGGGGTCCCATACTTCACCCCTTTTCTGTGTCTTCGGGTTCAATCCTGTCTTCGACAGATTGACCCACTCTTCTTTAAACTTTAAAAGTCCTTTTAATCAACACATGAAAATCTAAAAAAATGAAATAAAAAGGTAATAAAATGAAAGGAAGTTTCCCCAGTCCACAGAACAACCTTTTTCATAGTGTTTGCACTATGATGACAAGGTTTTTGGCTCTCACTAACCTTCGGAATACTTCACTTGACAGTTAAAGATGCTAACCCTGAACCACTTAAAAAGTATCTATTTTTATGCCTTATTTATGATTCAATTTTTAAGGATATTATGCTTTAATGAAAGATATTTTTATGTTTTTGGATATTGGTGATGAAAAAAAGAGTTCAAAAAGCAAAAAGGAGCAAAAAGGAGCAAAAATAGAGCTAAAAAGCAAAGTTGCCAAAATTATAGGTTTGGCGCCTAGGCGCCAGTTCGATACTGAAGCATGTAAGATTTTTGACAACTTTGGGCAATTATTTTGACAGTTTTAAGTGGTTATCAAACCTTCAAGAAGACTGAAAGTTACTCCTGATACATAGGACATGTGATACAATGCATATAGACACATGAAAACGATTTTAATCGCAAAGAGGTGTGATCCAAAGTGAAGGGGTGCAAAGATCTGGTCACGGAGTCTAGCACCTAGCGCCACAGTTACTTTCTAGAAGATTCATTGAATTTGGACGAATTTTGAAGAGGTGCCTTAAGTAACCCCTGGTTTTGAAGCTCTATAAATAGGATACATTTCTACAGAAATGAGAGCTCTCACACGCCCGAAAATAGTTCTAGAGAGCCACCAAATACTTTTCTTAGTGAGTTTATTTTAGTTTATTTTAGTTACTTTAAGTGTTACTACTCAATTCCTTGAGTAGTAAGTGAGAGTTTGCAAGAGTTAGTGTTGTTGAAGTCTTGTACTTTGCATCGGAGTCAGTAGGAGTCAAAGGATCACTTGAAGGAACATTCCAGATAAGTATTTGTAACTTGGTTCAAACTTTTATAAATATGTTTTTCTGTGTGAAATCAATTTGTTCTGAGTAGTTAATTTTCTTTCTCCTTTCAACCATGAAAAGATAACAAAGATAATTTGATTTCATTGGAGAACTTAATTTTAAAAAAATATTGCGATGATATTCATACTTGATCTTAATTTACTTTTTAAACTAGTCATTTGAATTGTTAAAATCTGTTGAAGAATTCTGAGACCTATCCGGAGATGAGTTCTTAACTAGTAGATATCACATGAATCCTTGGGTAATCGAAGGCCATGTGCGGGTTATTCAAGGTGAAGTGCAAATAAATAGGAAAATATTATTTATTGGGCATAGAATTAATTAGTTTTTAGAGTGACAGACTAAATTCTATTAATTTTATTTATAGAAAGGGAACGGGTCACTAGTAAGGTTGACCATAGCCACCCTTGGGCATCTAGATATGTGAGTCTAGATTAACCCATTCTACTAATAATAAATCTTGAACCAATCTATAGATTAACCAATGTTCTTTATACTATCGAGCGAAGGTAAAGAATAGGAATGCTTCTATTTGGCGTAATACCATAATTTCAGGTTCTCCACGAATGATAGTTTTTCTGAAAAATCTTGGATTAGTTGAAAAGGAGAAAGTTGTTTTATTTATACTTGCATCAACCTTTACTTTATTGCTACTTTACTTACATCTAGTAGAAATTTTATAAAACTTAAAATCTGATTTTTGAAAGAAATAAAAATTATAATTACTTTTAATTTAAAAATTTATTAATTTCTAAAATTAATCTTCCCTGTGGGATCAATAACCAGGACTCCAATAGGGCCCTGTATTACTGGATACGATACGTACATATGCGTAGTACCTCTGGTGTGCAAAATATTTTCTAAAATTATTTATTTATTTTTGCATACTACCCTTTGAAATATAAATTAAAGGATAAATTGTAGGCATATTTATGGGTCGAGGTACCATCACACCAGTTTTTGGCGCCGTTGTCAGGGAAGTGAAAGAAAATTTTTAGATCTTTCAAATTAAAAATATTTTATATACACTTTTATTTCTTTAAAAATACAAAAATATTTACAAAGACAAAAATACCAAAAAAGATTTTATTTTATTTTATTTTCAAATCCTTTTATTTAATTTTTATGCGTAGTTCTGGATCTGAAGTATTATTACCTTTTGATTCTGAATTAGAAAGAACTGTTAAAAGAATTAGAAAAGGAAAATAAATTCAAAAATATCAAGAAATGGCTAACTTACATAACAATAATTAAAATTTAATAGAAATTAATGAACAAAATATTTATAAACCATTAAGGGATTATGCAAACCCTACAGCTGACGAACTTCATCTTAGTATTCAAATGCCTGCTGTAGATGCTAATTCTTTTCGAGCTTAAACCTTCTATTATTCAAATGGTTCAAAATAATCAATTTGGAGGAACACCAAATGAGGATCCAAACTTACATCTTTCTAGTTTCTTAGAACTTTGTGCTATATTTAAATATAATAATGTTTCTGATGATGCTGTTAGGCTTAGACTCTTTCCTTTTTTCTTAAAAGATAAAGCAAAGATGTGGTTGAACTCATTAGCAATTGGTTCTAGTAAAACTTGGGCAGATATGACACAAAAATTCCTTGCAAAATATTTCCCAGCTTCTAAAACTGCTAAATTAATAAATGATATTACTTCATTTATTCAATTTGATGGAGAGACAATTTATGAAACATGAGAAAGATTTAAAGAACTATTAAGAAAATGTCATCATCATGCTTTACCAGATTGGTTAATTATTCAAACATTTTATAACAGACTTATTTGTTGGATCACTTAGATCTATTATAGATGCTGCTGCTTGAGGTTCTTTAATGGCTAAGACATTTGATGAAGCTTATACCTAACAATAATTTTCAATGGCCTTTTGAAAGGTTTAATCCTAAAAGAGTGGCAAGTATTCAAGATAATGAAGCCTTTTCTATTTTAGCTTCACAAGTGGCTGCGATATCTAAGAAATTGGATAATTTTGCTATTAACGTATCGCATGTAAGTAATGACAATTTTGCAAATATTGATGATTCTCAAACAATGGAGACATTGCAAGCTATTGCTAGTAAAACTAATAACCCTTATTCGAATTATTATAATCTAGGTTAGAAAAATCACCCTAATTTTAATTGGAATAATGAACATCAACAATGGGGTAATAATCAAGTTAATCTAACTGGGAATTGAAACAATCAAGGAAGTTCAAACTTTAGACCTGCTTATCCTCCTAGTTTTAACAATCAACAAAAAAAGTTATCTTTAGAAGAATTGATCTTGCAACTACGTAATCAGTTACAAAGTCAAAACACTGCTATTCAAAATATTGAGAATCAGATGGGACAAATTGCTAATTTAATTAATTACAAACCTCAAGGAACACTTCCTAGCAACATCGAAATTAATCCAAAAGAAATTGGAAAAGACCATGAACAAGCAAAAGCTGTACAACTTAGAAGTGGAAAGGAATTAAAAGAGAAAATTTTAGAATGAAATTGAAAAAGAGAGAGATGTTAAAGAGATTGAAAAACCTAAAGAAACTCTTTCTCCAACTAAAGATCAGACTGTAATTCCTATTGAAGTGGAAGTTGAAAGACCACCACCACCTTTTCCTCAACGAATAAAACAACAGAAGCTTGACCATCAATTTTCTAAGTTCTTTGAGATTTTTAAGAAACTTACCATCAACATTCGTTTTGCTGAAGCTTTGGAACAAATGCCGAGTTATGCAAAATTTATGAAGGATATTTTAAGAAAGAAATGAAAATTTGAAGCTTATGAAACTATTGCATTAAGTGAAGAATGTAGTGCAATAATTCAAAAGAAACTACCTCAGAAGCTTAAAGATTTTGGAAGTTTCACTATACCATGTGCTATTGGAGAAAATTTTTTGTGGGAAAGCCTTATGTGATTTAGGAGCAAGTATTGATTTAGGAGCAAGTATTAATCTCATGCCATTTTCTATCTTTCGAAGGTTAGATTTAGGAGAGATTTCTCCCACCATTGTAACCCTTCAGTTAGATGATTGATCTATTACTTATCCTAGAGGAGTTATAGAGAATGTCCTTGTTAAAGTGGATAAATTTATCTTCCCTGTGTATTTCATTGTACTAGATAAAGAAGAAGATAAAGAAATACCTATTATTTTAGGGAGACATTTTCTAGCTACCGGACGTGCTATGATTGATGTGCATAAAGGAAAATTAATAATGAGGTTAATGATCAAGAGATAGCATTTAATGTTCTGAAATCAATGAGGTATCCTGACAAAGAAAAATGCTATTGGATGGATATTATTGATTATATAATTGAAAAGCATTATCAAGAAAAATGTAAAGTCATTTCTGAAGAAAAAAATGATGAACCTATGTTATATAATGAGTCATTAACTGAAGAAATTAAAGAAGTGAATGAAAAAAATTTATTTGAAGAAACTCATTATATTCATGATAATTGGGAAATTATAGACACGACTAAAAATGATATATTTTTACCCTTAGTTGAAAAAGCCCCTGAACTGGAATTAAAAATGTTACCTGCACATTTAAAGTATGCATTTCTTGGAAATTCATTAACTTTACCTGTGATTATATCTTCAAAACTAAGCAAAGATCAAGAAGAAAAATTAATAGGAGTTCTGAAGAACAATAAGAAAGCTTTTGGTTGGACTATGGCAGATATAAGAGGAATAAGCCCTTCAATCTGTATGCATAGGATTTTAATGGAAGAAAATTGTAAACCTACTATTGAACCTCAAAGAAGATGGAATCCAATTATGAAAGAGGTTGTTAAAAAAGAGATTTTAAAATTGTTAGATGCTGGAATTATTTATCCTATTTCGGATAGTCAATGGGTAAGTCCTATTCATTGTGTTCCGAAGAAAGGAGGAGTAACTGTCATTGTTAATGATAAAAATGAATTAATCCCTACAAGACAAGTTACTGGATGGAGAATTTGCATCGATTATCAAAAATTAAACAATGCCACTAGAAATGATCATTTTCCTTTACCTTTCTTGGATCGGATGCTGGATAAATTAGCTGGATATTGATATTTCTAATTTTTGGATTGATATTCTGGTTATCATCAATTACCCGTTGCTCCTGAGGACCAAGAGAAAACGATATTTACATGTCCTTACGGAACATTTACCTTTAGAAGAATGCATTTCAGTTTATATAATGCACCTGTAACTTTTCAGAGATGTATGATGTCAATATTTTGTGATCTAATTGAAAAAGGAACTGAAGTATTTATGGACGATTTTTCAGTATTTGGAACTTCTTTTGAGTCTTGCTTAGAAAATATAACAAAAGCTCTGAGAAGATGTGAAGAAATAAATTTGGTTCTAAACTGGAGAAAATGTTAGTTTATGGTCACGGAAGGAATTGTACTTGGACATAAAATTTCACAAAAAGGGATGGAAGTTGATCAGGCTAAAGTGAAAATTATTGTTGAACTTCAACCACCTACTACTGTTACTAATGTGAGAAGTTTTCTGGGTCATGCTGGATTTTATAGAAGATATATAAAGGATTTTTCTATGATTACTAAACCTCTTTGTCATTTATTAGAAAAAGAAGCTAAGTTTGAATTAAATGAAGGTTTTCTGAATGCTTTCAATATTCTAAAAGAGAAATTAATCACTGTACCTGTCATTGTTGCACCTAATTGGTGTAAACCTTTTGAATTAATGTGTGATGCAAGTGATTATGTAATTGGAGCTGTATTGGGATAAAAATATGAGAAAATTTTCAAAGTTATATATTATGCTAGCAAAACTCTCAATGAAACTCCAATAAATTACACTACTACTAAGAAAGAGCTCTTAGCAATAGTATATGCTTTTGATAAATTTAGACCTTATCTTCTTAGAACCAAATGTATCGTACATACCGATCATTCCCCTATTAAGTATTTAATGTCTAGAAAGGATGCTAAACCTAGATTGATAAGATGGGTTCTACTTTTACAAGAATTTGATTTTCAAATAGTGGACAGAAAAGGAGCTAACAACCAAATTGCTGATCATTTAGCAAGAATTAAAAATGATAGTGAAAAGTTTACTGAAGAAAACATAAATGAGAAATTTCCTGATGAACAATTATATGTTATTCAAGGATTACAAATGCCTTGGTATGCAGATATAGTTAACTATTTGGTTAGCAATATTTTACCGTATGGATTGAATAGCAAATATATTAAGAAATTCAAGAATGATTCTAAATTATATATTTAGGAGGATCCTCATTTATTTAAACTAGGCAGAGATTCTGTGATTCGAAGATGTGTAGCTTATGAAGAAACTTTTGCAATTATTCAAAAATGTCGTAATTCTGAATTTGGAGGACACTTTGGAGTGGATAAAACTGCGTTTAAAATTTTAAATTCTGGATTTTATTGGCCTACATTATTCAAAGATGTTGGACATTATGTGAAAACTTGTGATCGATGTCAAAGAATGGGGAATATATCCAGAAAAGATGAAATGCCTCTAACCTATATTCTAGAAATTGAGGAATTTGATGTATGGGGTTTAGACTTTATGTGACCTTTTATACAATCATCTAGAAAGATTTATATTTTATTAGCAGTTGATTATGTTTCAAAGTGGATTAAAGCTGTAGCTTTACCTAACTGTGATTTCAAAAGTGTTTCAAAATTTTTAAAGAAAATGATGTTTACAAGATTTGGAATGCCGAGGGTAATTATCATAGATGGGGGAAGTCATTTCAGAAATGTAAGAATTCAATCATTACTGGAAAAATTTGGAATTAAACATAGAATTGCAACTGCTTATCACCCACAAACAAGTGGAATGGCTGAAGTATCAAACAGAGAAATTAAAAGAATATTAGAGAAAACTGTTAATCCTAAAAGAACTGACTGGGTTGGTAGAATTGATTCTGCATTATGGGCTTATAGAACAACTTATAAGAGACCTATCAGAATGTCACCTTATCAGTTAGTTTATGGTAAACATTGTCACTTACCTGTTGAACTGAAACATAAAGCTTACTGGGCGATAAAGGAGTTCAATTATGATTTGAATGCCTGCAGAGAAAAATGACTGTTACAACTGAATGAAATGGAAGAGATAAGAAATGAGTCTTATGAAAATGCAAAGATTTATAAGGAAAAAATGAAGAAATTACATGATAAAAAGATTTCAAGAAAAATATTTGAGCCTGACCAAGAAGTATTATTATTTAATACTCTTTTAAGACTTCTTCTTGGAAAATTAAGATCTAAATGGATGGGACCATTTATAATTGAGAAAGTATACCCTTATGGAGTTGTGGATGTTAAAGATCCCAAGACGGGAAAAATATTTAATGTTAATGGATTAAGACTGAAACCTTATATGGGAGAAATGAAACCGATTTACAAGGAGGCTTACGAGCTGAGTCTACCCGATTAAAATAACTGATTAGGTTGGGCTGACGACCTTAAACCAAGCACTTTGTGGGAGGCAACCCATATATTATCATTGTGATTGTTTATGAATTGAATTTATCTCAATCGATATGTGTGTGTTGATCACACCATTTTAATAAACCTATTTTAAGACCGAAACTTTGTAAATTTGACGATAGGCAAAACATAGTCGAACATGATTTTGGCGCCTAGGCACCCAAACTTGGAGCCTAAGCGCCAGCATAACCTATATATTGATGGTCCGGCGCCTAGGTTCCAGATTTCGGTGCCTAAGGGCCCCAGTTACAGATTCATGCAAAAACTGAAAATATTCAGTTTTTCACATGAATTCTTCCTATAAAATACCCTATCTTCATCCCCATTGCCCAAGAAACCCTAATTTCGTCCAGCACAACTTATTTTGGAAGAGAAAAGAGAAATTTAGAAGCAATGGAGAGAGTAAATCATGGCAATGAGTTAAGAGATAAGTCTTCTAAAGATCCTCAACCTTATTTCAATGGATATATTGCAGTAAGTTTGGAGAAATTATTCAGTTGTCTAGATAAGATTGAGGTGGAATTGCTAAGTGTTGGAAATCATCTACATGAGATTTATCACCAAATCGAGCACATGGAATGACATATTAAGCTTCAATTCGATCATTTGGCGGCCTTTCATGATTCTCAAGTGACGATGTATGCGAAGAACAAATGGATTGACGAGAAGACGACTTTGGAATTTCCAAGGGCGTTAGTTTTCTACCTATGCGGGCCTAGAAATCTTCATTGCGAGAGGGATGGAAATTCAAAGTTTGGAGATGAATAGATCGTTGGTGTGTTCTAGGTGTGATTACGTCATGTTTTAGTGAGTCAAATATTTAGTTTGTGTGTTTGCTTTCAATGTTCAAAATATGTTGTTTGATTGTGAATTTGCTTTGAAATAGTGATGTTTGTGTTGCTTATTAAGTGTTGAACCTTGTTATAGTATTTTTTTGTATTATCTAGAGCTTGGAAGATCCAGAATGATAAACAGGTAAATTTTTCATCTTCTAAGTTAAATGGTGTTTCTAAGGCATGACATTACTTTATTTCTGCTCGCCTCCTTCCATCCAACCATTTGAGTGAGGTCACAAAGGACAAAATGATCCTCAACTATTGCATACAGGAGAGGAAGCCAATTGATGTCGGGAGTATTATTTATGATTCTGTAGAGGCCACTGCTCCTTCCAGCACTTATGCGGGATTGGGATTCTCATCTCTAATTTATTCTCTGTGTGAAAGTGCTGGAGTTGTTGCTGAGCTTTTAGACGAGAAGCTCAAGTCTACCAAGCCCATTGGACGGGACAATGTTAGTATTTATGATCGACTTCGAGGTAAGAGTTCTACCGCACCCTCTGGTTCATTACATACTTCAGGTAGACCTTCTACTTCTCAACTCTCTACTTCTGCTGCTGAGACACCATCTAGTTTTTGGGAAAATATGCATGATAAATTTATAGAGCAGCAGAATTTGTTACTTTTAACCCAGTGTAGAGTGGATACAATAGATTTGAAAGTGGACATCTTTCTGAGTACACCCAGAGGAAGAGTGATTTTGATGCAGAGTATTATGAGAATCTTCTTAGATTCCTTAAGGGTGATCATTCAGTTCAGTTCTCGACCTGCCCTCGATTCTCACCATATGATTATCACCAGAATAAGAATGTAGATTTTTCTTTTGATGATGATGAGGATGAGGAGACAGCTAGTGATGAGTAGATTTCTAGGATTGAGTACTTGTATTATTTATGTTATGTTTTGTTAGTGTGTTAGTTTTGGATGCATGTGATGACTTGTTTGATGCACTGTTGATGTTAGTGCACTTTTGATGTTTAGAGTTTATTGATTCTAAGACACTTATTGTTGTACTGATGATTGTTGGATTTTTAGAGTTTATTTCTGTAATGAGATGTTTTGTTTCTGTTTTAGTACAGTGATCAATACACCTGTTTAGTTTAGTTATTTTTGTTTAAAATTATAAAAAAAAATTGTAGAAATTGATCCTGCTTACTAAAATTTTTCTATATATGCTTAAACATTTCTTTTATATTCATAAAAAGCATGTGTAGAAATAAAATTTTCCTTTCTAGATTATATTTTTCATATAATTAGAAAAATTCCTGGTGGAAATATGCTATTCGTTCTCTCATGCTTTAGAATTTTCATGATTCATGTTTATACCAAAACTGAAGTTTGGGGGAAGGGAAAATACTTTGAAATTTAAATATTATTTGTCCTTAATTACTAATATTTTCTTTAAAAATATTAACATAACATAAGGAATGAAAAATTTATTTAAGATTACTTAAAATTTTGAATTTATAAATAATTTAGTAAACTTAACTAAAATTTTAATAATTTTGATTGATTTTAAGAATAGAATTATTTAACTTAAAGAATAATAAGATTAAAAATATTTCTATTTATAGTAAAAAGAATTGTATTTTTGAAATACTAAGGAATCAAGATTATTACTTGAAAAAGAAAAGATTGATATAATTTTTGAAAAATACTTATTAAGAATGTCATATTTATTAAGTGAAAATGTATAAGTTTTTAAATATAAGTTAAGGATAGTGAAGTTCAAAATCATTAACGGGCTATCGAGATATAGTAATCCTCACAAATTTAAAAAAAAGAGAAAAAAAGAAGAAAAGAGCAAAAAAAAAGAAATGTTAGGAGAAGCTTGAGGAGATGCCTAATCAAAAATTGGCTTCACTTAAATTATCTTATAGGAATTACATTTTTAACTTAATTTTTATGTACAAGCATCCTTACTAAAAAAGTTTTCATGAAAGTCTTTTTCTTGTAAACTATCTCTGTGACTTTAATATGATAAAATATAATTATTCTTTAAATAAATGAAAATTTTAAAGTCTTATAATTTGGTAGTTAAGTATTCTTTAATTTCTTAAAATTAACCTTAATTAGTGAAATTTGGTTAAAAATTACTAGAGCATTTATAAAACCAAAAATTACAAGGAATCTTAAATATTTAAACTTCATTCCAAATGTTATATATTTTATGTAATAAAAAGGGTTACTTGAGGATAAGTAACATTTAAGTTTGGGGGAATTTGATCCACTTAAAAAGTACATATTTTTATGCCTTATTTATGATTCAATTTTTAAGGATATTATGCTTTAATGAAAGGTATTTTTATGTTTTTGGATATAGGTGATGAAAAAAGAGTTCAAGAAGGAAAAAAGAGCAAAAATAGAGCTAAAAAGCAAAGTTGCCAAAATTATAGGTCTGGCGCCTAGGCGCCAGAATCCGGGGCCTAGGCGCCAGAATCCGGCGCCTAGGCGCCAGTTCGATACTGAAGTAGTTAAGATTTTTAACAACTTTTGGCAGTTATTTTGATGGTATTAAGCGGTTATCAGACCTTCTAGAAGACTGAAAGTTACTTCTGATACATAGGACATGTGATACAATGCATCTGGACACAGGAAAATGGTTTTAATCACGAAGAGGTGTGATCCAAAGTGAAGGGGTGCGAAGATCTGGTCACGGAGTCCGGCGCCTAGGTGCCAGATCCCGGCGCCTAGGCACCACAGTTACTTTCTAGAAGATTCATTGAATTTAGATGAATTTTAAAAAGGTGCCTTAAGAAACCCCTGGTCATTTTTGAAGCTCTATAAATAAGAGACATTTCTACAAAAATGAGAGCTCTAGCGCTCTTGAAAATAGTTCTAGAGAGCTACCTAATACTTTTCTTAGTGAGTTTATTTTAGTTTATTTTAGTTACTTTGAGTGTTACTACTCAATTCCTTGAGTAGTAAGTGAGAGTTTGCAAGAGTTGGTGCTGTTGAAGTCTTGTACTTTGCATTGGAGTCAATAGGAGTCAAAGGATCACTTGAAGGAACATTACAGATAAGTATTTGTAACTTGGTTCAAACTTTTATAAATATGTTTTGTTATGTGAATTCAATGTGTTCTGAGTAGTTACTTTTCTTTCTCCTTTCAACCATGAGTAGATAATAAAGATAATTTGATTTCTTTGGAGAACTTAAACTTAATTTTAAAAAATTATTGCGATGATATTCATACTTGATCTTAATTTACTTTTTAAACTGGCCATTTGAATTGTTAAAATCTGTTGAAGAATTATGAGACCTATCTGGAGATGAGTTCTTAACTAGTAGTTATCACATGAATCCTTGGGTAATCGAAGGCCATGTGCGGGTTATTCAAGGTGAAGTGCAAATAAATAGGAAAATATTATTTATTGATTGTAGAATTAATTAGTTTTTAGAGTGACAGACTAAATTCTATTAATTTGGTTTATAGAAAGGGAACGGGTCACTAGTAGGGCCGACCATAGCTACCCTTGGACATCTAGAAGTGTGAGTCTAGATTAACCCATTCTACTAATAATACATCCTGAACCAATCTATAGATTAGCCAATGTTCTTTATACTATCTAGCGAAGGTAAAGAATAGGAATGCTTCTATTTGGCGAAATACCATAATTTCAAGTTCTCAACAAATGATTGTTTTTCTGAAAAATCTTGGATTAGTTGAAAAGGAGAAAGTTGTTTTATTTATACTTGCATCAAACTTTACTTTTTTGCTACTTTACTTACATCTAGTAGAAATTTGATAAAACTTAAAATCTGATTTTTGAAAAGAAATAAAAATTATAATTACTTTTAATTTGAAAATCTATTAATTTCTAAAATTAATCTTGTGGGATCGATAACCAAGACTCCAATAGAGCCCTGTATTACTGGATACGATACGTACACTTGCGTAGTACCTCTGGTGTGCAAAATATTTTCTAAAATTATATATTTATTTTTGCATACTACCCTTTGAAATATAAATTAAAGGATAAATTGTAGGCATAGTTACGAGTCGAGGTACCATCACACCAAACCCCTACACTGACTTTCTCCTGCAACTTGCCCTCCTCCCCTGAGGCCCGTCTCGCACCACCAATGATTCAATTTGGGACTGGCTTCAGTCAATTTGAAGTCGTATTTGGAAAAGCTCTGTTTGTGGTCGTGAAAGTTGCCACTCCCAAAATTCAAGAACCATCTGCTGAGTTCGATCTGAACTCCCACGAAGATTTCCCTTCTGCTAAGAAGGTGAAGATAACCACCGCTCCCGTCAGGTCAGCCGTCTCCATGCCAAGGAGAGTTCACCTCTACTGCCACCGGCTTCGCCGTCACTGTACCTACTTTCCCGTTTGCCAAAGGGAAGAGATTATGCAAGAAGATGATTATGAAGATACCTTCATTGCTCTGCCACCAGCCTTTGAAGTTGGCTCAAGTTCTAGACCTCCCCTTTTAACCAAATCTCAAAGAAGAAACCACAACCATAGGATTCACAGGGCTGCTAGAACACAAGTCACAGATCTGCCAGTAATTGATGAGAATCCTCGACAGGAGGAACTCAATTTACCAAATACCTCTCCTCTTCTTTGAGGTAGCAGGTTCCACTTGCTAGCTGGTACTACTAAGGATGAAAGCCTCCAAAGGATTGCCACTACAGTTCCAACACCGCACAGCCATGATAAGGTGAGGGGAAGGCCCACACCTATCACCCGTGTTCACACCCTTCTACGAAGATTGTCTGAAATAGAGGGTTTTTCTTTCCCCAAACTTCTCAAGAGGATGGGATGTGCGATATCCCCTGAAATTAAGGATAAAATTATGGAAATGGAAAGACCTGTCTGAGTTTCCATCAAAGATCGTTTGGTGAAGCATGTTGATACAGCTGCTTCAGATGATACTACAATAAGCAAGTCAGTCAAGTTTCGGCTGGGTCCGAGAGTACCAGCTATCGATGATCCTGAGGAACCCCGAAAGAGAAAGAATAAGATAGGAGTATTCTCCTTCGTACATGATCTACACACTAGGTAGCACACTTCCCCTCGTCACCCTGATGTCCTCACCAAGACACATCGTTTTTGAGACGTCGATTTTTAAGAGGAAAGTGTGGTTACCGAGAGGGGTTGTACCTGTATATTCTGGAAGGTCTGCTGACCACAAAATGGATCATTAGTTCGATGTTCCTGTTGTCACTGTCGCCATTGCTTCTGAATCAGTTGCAGAAAAGAGTGATAACACAGGAAAGCTACAGATTTAAAGCTGACTAAGAAAAAAACAGTTGATGATAGAGTTCGAAAGCTCCGAGCAGAAATTTCTGAATTAGCCAAACAATAAGGGTTGGATATTGATGAAGAGGATTACTTCCTGTCGGATTACATGGACGAAGAATTAATGGAAATCAATATGGTTGAAACTCGGTCCACGTCATCTGCGTGAAGCTCCTAGTGAGGAGAACACCGCGGATGAGCTGCAGAGGACCGTCCTGACAGGAGATGAACAGATTAGCTGTCTGGAGAAGAGAATAGAGGAGACGATCGCCGCCATGACCGCCATGGTTACACTCAACAAACAGTCACAGCCACGACCAACAGCCTCTCCAGGGGTCAACCAGCCTGTGATTATACACATCGCCGATGAAAGAAGGGAGGTCGCTTCAACCAATGAAGATGAACCTCCAAGAAGAGATCCAACTCTAAACCCACCGGAAAAAGACATTAAACAGATGGTCAAACAGAAAGTTCGGGAGGCCTTGGCCCAGTCCAAAGGAGGTGCATCAGTTTCAAATGGTAGACCCTATCCAGAGGAGTTCGACGCCGTTCCTTACCCTAAAGGCTTCATGCCTCCAACTTTTAAGACGTTCGACGGGACAGGGAATCCTCTTCAGCACATAACACATTTCAGAGATAGTTTTTGCAACACAGGAGGAAGTGAAGCTTTGTTGGTCCGTCAGTTTGTCAGCAGCCTGTCAGGAATAGCTTTCGACTGGTATGCCAAGCTTCCTAATGGATCAATAAAGACTTTTGCAGAAATGGAAAATATGTTTGTGAAAAGATTCATCGGTGCCCGACATCATATCACCATAGGAGATCTCGTGGTGGAGCGGCAGAAGCCCGACGAGTCCTTGGTCGACTACATTCTTAGATGGAGAGACTTAAGCATGAAATGAACCTCAGCTACAAGAACAGCACACGATCGATATACTACTCAAGAGTATCTATGGTCCGGTAGCCTTCATGCTTAAGGGTCTCACCATCAAGTCTTTTGAGAAGCTACTCAGTAAAGCCAACAGCTTACAAGAAGAAGTCAAGCATCTGGAGCCTACAGAGAAGACATAAAAGACAAAACCTGCTAAAGCATATGAGAAAAGATCTGGCGTAGTGGCAACGGTTAACAAAGGGATGTAGCCAATGAGGATTCAGCCTGAGTAGCAGCACAGTCAGTCGCCTCAATACAGTCAGCCTTAGTAGTATAGTCAGCCTCATGAATAATAGAGCAATCAGTCTCGTCAGAATCAGAGGTCATACAGGACAGATGGACGACAGAGTCTGACAATGTCAGAATGGCTACGCAGGAACTACTCCTTCAAAAATGACGCTGTAGCAAAGATGTTCAAGAATCTAATGAAGAAGCCTGATTTCAGATTGCCCGAGCCAAAGAAGCCGGAATAAGTAGACAGGAAAGATCAGCCTAACTTCTGCCCCTACCACAGGATACTCGGACACACCATAGAAAGCTGCTTTAGTTTTAAGGATTGGCTCGAGCAGAATTACAAAGAAGGAAATATAACGATACCAAAGGAATACTTGAAAGAACCTAAAAGAGTTTCTATAAATGTGATTTCAACTGAGCGGATCTCTCCGATTGATCCATATGCCGACAAAGGTGGATGGAGCACAATTTGGAATGAGCTCAAGAAAGTCCTGGATTAGATCCAGTCTACTCCAAAGAAAGCTGCTATCCGGAGTATACCGCCGTCATAATCTAAGATCAAGACTTCACCAAGGAAGCCACCGCAACAAGAATGGAGGAAGAAGCAGATCATGAATGAAATTAAGGACGATAGCGCGAAGGGTAGGATAGAGGCTGCCCCTGTTAGATTGGTTGTTTTGGATTCGGGGGTGAAACCCCTCGAACCCCTGACTTTGTACCATTATCTTTATGCTCCTCCAGGGTCTCATAATGATAATATAAATGATGTTGGCTACGTTCTTACTGTCTCTAGTGATGACGTAACTAATTGCAACATCTCTAACCCTGATTTTGATTCCCAAAATGATCCTCAAATCATAATTGCTCCCAACGAGAATGTTGATGAATATGAAAGAGATATCGACAATACTGACTACGACAGCACCAGAAGCGAGGAGCCAGTCCTCGAATGCAAAGGAATCCCACTTTCCATCAACGTAGACTTTTCAGATACAGAAGAGACAGATGCAGTAATAGAAGGATCTCTGGGTCTGAAAGAAAAAGAAGTAACAGAAGTACACTTGAGAAGTGGCAAGGTGCTACCGCCAATGACAGCCCCAATGGATAAAGGAAAACAGGCGATTACTCAAGAAGAAGTGTCTCCAGCAACGAAAGAAGTATAAGTTTGAGACGAAATTGAAAATTCAAACAAAGTGGATTACGACGTGCTAGCTTATCTCTGGAAGTTGCCAGCCAAACTAAGTATGTGTTTGGGACAGCTTATTGGCAGCGGTGGCGTTTTTGAAAACATAATTTTAAGTTTGGAAAAAATGTTTTATTGGCGTTTTTAAAAACATCTTTTCTAATTTCTAGTACAAGCAGAACGCGCCAAGTCCCCCGCGGTCCGCTTATTACACGGCGTGAATAAATTTTTGCCCCTGCCCTAACGAAAGCCGAATACAGGCAGGCGCCGCTAGACTCTGCTCTCGCACGAACAGATCTCTCAGGTTAGGTATTTTTCCTCCACCATCTCCTATCCTCCTCTCACCATCTCCTGTCCTCCTCCTCTCGCACGCATTGTCTCCGCCGAGTATGTTTCTGATATGACGCCCGTCTTCTCTATTTTCACGGATAATGTGTAATATAATTTTGCTTATTGATTGTGTAGCTATGGAACGAATACTCAATGTTCTTCTCTTATTTTTTGGGTTAGGGATTTCATATCTAGTTTTGCTTTACTGTGTTTATTTCTCTTTGGCCACATTTTATTGATTTTTCTTTGGATTTCTCTTTGGCCACATTTTACTGCATTATCAGTTTGGTATAGTTTTTAAAGATCATAGAAAACTTTACCCTGAACATGTCCAAAGAAAGCTCGTTGTGTGCTGAGAACTGATCTTGTAGCTTGAGCTTGGCTTATCACTTCATCGATCTGAAACAGAAGAGCTTGGTTAGGAGCAGTCATACACTGTGACAAGAATAGGGGTAAAATAATTGACATGTGTTCTTAATTTGTTGTGGCATTAAGATTTTCTTTTTCCATTAGAGATATATAACGTGCTCTTGCATATGATGATGATTATCATTAGCCTTTTTGTTGAGTGCCACAGTATTATTTTAATAATCTCAATAAAAATGGTTGTTAACGTGCATCTTTACTGGCTATTTGTTCAGAGGTTATTTTAGCTAGTATTAATGTTAATTTAGTATTTCATAACCAAATTTTTGACAACTCGTGACAAAAAGATTATGGAACCTTTCAGTGCATTTATTTTTTGTGGCACATGAATTTTTAAATACCATCAAATCAAATGGCATATCTAGATGATAATCATTTGATTCATATTTTGTAAGGTTGATGTTTATAGATGAAGGTTAATGAATAAGATAATCATCCTTATTGACATTGCAAATTTATTCAACAAAGTTGACATTGCTTTATTTTCCTTGTTGCTAATCTCTTGATCAAAACCAATAAAATATTTTGCAAAAGTAGTTTTATGTTTTTAATTTCATTAGTTTTTAGATTGCACTTTCCAATTTATCTTATGCACCTTACAAAAAAGCTTTACTTTATTTTCAATACGAGTGCACTCTTTGATCCATTAATTACATTAGTTCATTATGGCTAAAAACAAAGAAGGGCCTACATCAGCAATGTGGGATAAGGATGCTACATACATTTTCTGCAATCTTTGTATAAAGGAAATTGATCTTAGAAATAGATCCAACACATTCTTCAACGAGGAAGGGTGGCAGAATATTGCCAATAAGTTTAATGAAATTACAAGGAGGGACTACGATAGGTTGAAATTCAAGAACAAGTGGGACCAGCTAAAGAAGGCGTGTAAGTTATGGAAGGATCTTAAACGAGGATCAACAGGATTGGGTTAGGATCCTATTAAGTGAATTGTGAATGCTTCAGAGCAATGGTGGAAAGAGAAGTTAGAGGTAATAATTTTATCCCTGCAAACTCTTCATTTAATTATAATTTGTGCTTCTATTTTGTCTTAACATGTCCCCACCCCTCCTTTTTACATGTTTAGGCGATACCAACTGCAAAGAAATTTAAGATGTGTGGAATCGAGCCAAAGTTGGAAGAAAAATTAGATGTTATGTTCGAGGGAGTTGTTGCTACTGGTCAGTATGTGTTCAACCCCAGTGAGCAGGGGTTTGGTGGCATGAAAGTTGACTTCATACCCGATTAGGTTATGGGTTCTGGTGAAGGCCCGAGAATGAACCCAATGGAGTTCGAGTCCACATGCCAATCAAAGAGGTGAAGGATGGAAAAAAAGGAATAAATAAAGATGTTTTCGTGCAGAGCTCGATAGATAGACTGATAAAAGTATTTGAAGCTCCATAATCTGTACCAACTGTAGTGGGTGATCCCTGTTTCGATGACTTCATGAGTGCTTTAGATGAAATTCCAGAAGTTGTGGCTTATCAGACGTTCTACCTAAAAAGTATTAAAGTGCTCGAGGACCCATTGCACAGGCAGATATTCAAGAGGCTACAACCTGAGCTGCGTGCCAAATATTTACGTCTCTCGATTAACAAATGATATTTACATCTCCCAATTGTTCTATTTTGTTGCTCTTTTATTTGTGGCTTGTAGTGGACATGTTTGCTTGTTTAGTATTTTGAAGACAATGATATGTGAAAGTTATTATCATTAAAACAGTACTTGATTTGCAAAATGTTTGCTTTCTTAATACTTGCACCATTATTTGTCTTTTAATCTATTTGCTTTTTTAATATGTGCAAGTTATTCTCATTATTTCCTTTTTCAAGTTATCCTCTGATTGTTTTGCAAGTTATTCTTATAGAATTATTTGCTTTTTCAATATTCTAAGTTGTAAATTTATTTGAAAATATTCATGCAGAATATATATATGCAACTAGCACACCGCAAAAGCATCGCTACGGCAATTGTTGTACTGCTATTAGAGTATTACCGCTCCAGCAGAATTCGAACACCCACCTGACCTCATCATTCATTGGGGATAAATGGGTGGGCGAGATGCTTGTTGGACATCCAATAAGATTCCACAATATATTTCGCATGACTGTGCCTATTTTTTTGGATCTTTTGCACGAGATGCGTAGCAATCACGGACTCGAAGGTTCCGCCAAAACGGCTACAAGAGAGGTATTGAGCTTACATATTTGTACATTTTATCTCAGAACGAATCGATCAGAGGAGCTATGGAGCAATTCCAATATTCTTCCGAAATAATAAGTCGCTACTTCTCCAAAGGTTTGAAAGCATTAGTTAGCTTAGCTTCCCACATAATTAAGCCAGAAGATCCCTCATTCAGTATAACTCCAGAAAAGATAGCTAATGACCCGCATTATATGCCATTTTTCAAGGTTAGTTTCTTTTGTGTGTTATTTTTACTTAAAAATGTAATTACTATGCTCACATTCGGATTATTAACACTTCAAAACAAAAATGTATTGGGGAAATTGACGGTACACACATAGATGCACTACTCCCTAGCCGAACAAAGGTGGCGTACATTGGTCGGTGTGGTTCACCTACCCAAAATGTGATGGTCGTATGTGACTTCAACATGTGTTTCACATTTGTGATGGCCGGATGGGAAGGGAGTGCCCATGACAGCCATCTTTTCTCCTATGCAACAAAGAACAACAACCAACACTTCCCTCACCCACCTCAAGGTTGGCTTACTTTTATTAATACATTACTACTTTATTTCAATAGTCAATAGTGGTGTCTTCCGTGATAGGTAAATATTACTTGATGGATGTTGGATATCCCATGCAAAGAGGTTATTTAAAGTCATTCCCTGATACAAAATACCACATCCCTGATTTTGAGAGATCTAATAGCGTCGTCTAGGGCAGAAAAGAAATGTTCAACAAATGTCATTCTTCTTTGCGCGATGTGATCGAAAGAACATTTGGTGTTTGGAAGAAGAAATGGGTATGCCAACTTTCCCGTTTCCTAAGCAGGTACGTATTGTGGTTGCTACGATGGCGCTCTATAATTTCATTAGCATCCCTCTTAACAAGATACAAACTTTAATATAGATGAAAATGACGAGATTCATATCCCCCCTGAATCATACGAATTTAAAGTTGGGAAAACTATTCTGGAGGAAGTCATGCAGTCTGTAGAGTTTCAAACGCAGGACGGGGAAGGTGCAACAAAAATGGCTGCTTTGAGGGAGCGTATCACAGATGCGATATGTGAATGCTGAATAATACCATGTTTTCTTTATTTGAATATTTTATGTACCAACCCTATATGAGGCATGAGCGTCACTTCAATACATTTCTTGAGCTTTATAATGCCTTCTTGGTAATGTTTGTGTGTTTGTAATTTTTCAAGTCAGACTTCTATGTAATTTTTCAAGCTTAATATTAACATTCCTTGTTTATTATCTATATTTCCTTGACATTCATGCATAAGCTATATTTTGCTTTAGAACCCTATGGTTGGTGATCCCAATCAGTAAAACCTGACAGCAATAGGCCTTATTCCCCTTGATTTGTTATCTGTACAATATTGTTTTTTTCTTAGATTTGTCTCATGGTCTCTTGATGGTTCTTGTTTTTGAACTGACTAATAATTATATTCCTAAAGTGGTGCTAGTTTAGTTTGATCAGTTTTCTATAGAGTTCAAATTAGAAATATATAATATGAACTAATTTGCATGTGTAAATATTAAAAAAAATTTAATCTTCTGTATTATATATGAGGGAAATTTACATACATAATCCCAGATCTTATGTACTTTTTTTCATATCTAACTCCTAAAGTATGATATTTGATTCATAACCTTATGCATGATAATTTTTGTTTCACTTCTAAAAAGATTGTGATGGTGGTATTTAAACCACTCAGCGTACTTTGCGTAAATTTAATATTTCTTGTATTTGATATAGATGTGTGTAAAGACAACAATCGCAGAGTTAATCTTTTAACGCAAGTATACGTATCGCTCAAGTAATACATGACTCTAATGGAGTCCTGGATATCGATCCTACAAGGATAGTTTAGAGGCTACGGACTAGGATTATAGAAAACAATTTAGAATCATAACTTTGTAAATCGAATTGTCTATCTGTCACTAATATGCAATTGTAAATAAGATGAAGTTTTAATAACTAGTTCTACTAATAATTAACTAATTCTACTAATAAAGTGAAGTTCAAATATATAAGCAAGCATTATTCTCCTTGTTAAGAAATTTTAGTGAATGGATAATTAAAATTGGTTTAAAACTGTATTGTGCCAAATAGGAGCATACCTATTCTTTACCCTTTGGTCCAGGCATAAAGAACATTGACTAATCCTATGCTTGGTTACTGAATCTGCGGCTAGGCTGGGAGGATACTGGCTCTCACTTCGGAGCTCCCACGTTCCCCTCGCTTGAGAGCTAACATCTACACTTCAGCACCGAAACGATATGACCGAATTGAGGATTATAGTCTGTTACTCTAAAATCTCCAATTCTACGCCCGATAAATAATATTTCTCTATTTATTTGCCCCCTACTTTAAAGGACTTTGACCTCCCTGAATCTCGGATGTAATCTTTACTTTAGTTATTAAACTCAACATATTTTAACTAATCAATTGACCAGATTGAAAGTAAATTAAGATTTAAGTGAAAAGATTATCAAAACTTTTTAAACATTTCTCTTGGCACACTAATTTAAATAATCATTTCACAAAAATGTCAAAATAAAGAGAAAGAGAGAAAACTACTCAGATTTCATGGAGAAGATACGACAAAACTTGGATTTCATATATAAAAGCAAAGTTCTACAAACTAAAATAAGTAAATACAACTTATCTTGAATACATCCCCAAGCAAACTCCTTGAAGCTCCTCTGAGTCTCTTCCTTTCTTTACAGCATGCAGAATTCTCCTTCAAAATAGCAAGGAGAAAGAAATCTCTCACTTTCCTTCCACTCTTACAATCTCTCAAAGAATCCCTCACAAATATCACTAATTAAACTCACTATCTAAAACTATAATGACACCACCAACACTAATAGACATAATGAACACACTAATGACTCACTATGGACTCGGTGGACACAGTGGACACACACTTTTGACACCCTGGTAGACACCATTTTCGGCCCCAAATTGTTTCTGTTAAAGTAGTTGAAGAGTTTCCAAGAGTTTCTCAAGCATCCCTTCAAAAATCATCCATATTCGATGTACCTCGTGAGAGAATCGACTTTCTCACCGTCGGCGGCCTCGAGCTCGCAGTCGGCGGCCTCGAGCTCGCCATCGATGGCCTTCTAGAATACTTAGCTTTGGACACTTCTTTCATAAGGCCCGCTGTCGGTGGCCTCAATTTCTCCTTCGACGGGCTTCCTTGTAATATATTTTCTGAACTCTCGGGAAACATCCACCGTCGGCGCCGTCGAGCTCGCCGTCGACGCTCTAGATCAAATTTTCATATTTTTGGTCCTTTTTGCTCCAAATTCGCTTCTTTTTGCATTTTTTTGCTCTAATGTCCATAAAGCATCATATCTTTAAAAAAAACAACAAAAATACCCTTCTTTAAAGTACAATATCATCAAAATCAATATAAAATAGGCATGCAAATCTTAACATAATTTTAGTGGATCAAAATCCCCCAAACTTAACTTTTACTTGTCCTCAAGTAATTTTTAGTACTACATAACAGTTATGATTCATTGTGGTAAAATTCTAATTTAGAAATATTATAATTTTGATTTAAGTAAATATCATAGTAAGACTTTTTAGAAAGATTTTCAAGTAATTAGATTAACTCTGCAAATATAAGGCTTTCTAGTCATGAAGTATAAGAGTTCTAGTCTTCTATTCATTTCATGAATGACTATACGTTGCAATATCAATTCACTTAGAATATTCAGATGATAGGAAATTCATGAGAACATTACTAGTAAAGAAACTAGTCCATAAATATAAGTTCAGAAATGTATTTAGTTTTCCCTTTAGGTTAATCCAAGTGAAGCCAATTTTTGATAAGACATCTCCTCAAGCTTCTCCCCACTTACTTTTTCTTTTCTTTTCATTTGGATTTCTTTTTAATCCTTTATTCATATTTTTCTTTTCTTTTCTTTTCAGGGATTGTTTTTCAATCTTTTCTTTTTCTTTTTCTTTTTCAAGTGAGGATTACTATATCTGGATAGCATGTTAATAATTTTGAACTTCACTCTTCTCTTCCTAAATTTGAAACTTATATCATTCCTTTTTTCTTATATGTAATTCATAGTCTTTACATCATTGAGCCCCAATCTTTTCTTTCTTAACTAAATTCCTAAGATTCTTAACATTTCAGAATATAGTTTTCTTTACTTTAAATAGTTAACTACAGTCTTATCCTCTTATACTAAATATCTTAACCTACAAAATTAATTTTCATTACCAAAAATATTTCTTTGAATCTTTTACAATATTTAAATAATATATATATATATATATATATATATATATATATATATATATATATATATATATATACGATTAACTAAATTAAATTTTATTACAAAAATCATTTTATAAATTTTGAAAATATTTTAATTGAGAACATATAATACTTAATATTTTTCTCCCCCCAAACTTAAAGTTTTTAATAATAGAAATACTATGGGTGGAAAGAAAAATTCTAAATATAAATCATACCTTTGCACTTTAGGCATTTTCTTTTCTTCGAAATTTTTGCAGGTTCTTCTCAAAAATTTCAACTTCAACTGACCTGTAATATTATGAACTTTTCTACACATATAACAGTTTAGAGAATTTGCTGGGTAATGAAATTTTGAAATAAGTACATTAAATAAAACATTTAACAACAACAATTGACTATACTACACAGGACTATACTACACAGGACAATACAAAATAACATTTGCATTTCACCGCACAATAACAAACAATCTATTATTTTAACTTAGAGTCCACAATTACAATTACATTTACACATCACAATTTATCTAGAGACTTGAGAAAAATATTTGGTTTGTTCCTAAGTGATTAGGAGGCAAAATATGACATTTTTATTATTTTTAATATTTTTATGATTTTTATTATTTTTTAATTATTAAAATATTAAAATAAGGTAGAAAATGAAGATTTTTAGAAAATTCCAATTTTAATTTTCTTAGACTCCCCTAATATCAAAGAAGCCCCAAAACCATTTTGGTGAATTTTTGAAATTTATTTTTGGAGTTATGAATTTTTAAAGTTTAATTTTGGTCATATGACTTAATTAGTCCATTTAGTGGGGCTAATCACCTCCAATTGATTTCAAATTTTTATGTGAGACTCTTCTGAACCTAAAGATTAGTGGAGAAATTTTTTCAAGTTATTTTGATGTGTGGTTAATCCTAATTAATTAAAATTCAATTTTGAGTGTTTAGGCCAATTAGGATTATTCTTAATGAATTAACTCAAACCATAATTTTACTAGGGTCCTCTGGTCCTAAGATGCTTCCCCAAATTTTCCTATAATTTTCTAAGCAATATGCTAATTACTGGAATTAAAATATCAAAACGAGGCACAAAAATTTGGAAAATCGATAACTTGCTATAGAGATAGCCTACGACCTTGGAAAATTCAGGGAATGTTCCCAAGATCATAGGCTAAAAAAGCCCTATAGTCTCATGCCATGGTGAATTGTCTATGGAAATGGAGAATTAAAACATTGAAATGAGTAAATAATTAATTAAAAATAAAATACTCATCAAATTAACTCAATTCTTTTTCCACACTGTTCTCCTCTGTTTACCGAGCAAGATGATATTTTTTAGTTTATTTTTATGATTTTTTATGCAAAGTTATGGATTTTTCAATTTCTGGGTATTTAAATAAATAGAAAATAGCCTATTTATCTATTTATCCAGCACGGCGCTGACTCAACCTCGGCGGATCCGAAAGCCCACGCGGCGCGCTCCCATTCGATGCTGCCATCTGACTCGGATGCCACGCGGCCCGCGGTCTCGCTCCATCCTTCGATCCGGCGCAATATGGACCATCCACTCGGATACACGCTCGATCGGACGACGCCTGGTCATCGTCTATGGCCGGTGTGTCCCGTGAGCTGTCCACACTAAATCCCTAAGATCTCTCTCATTTCTCAACGGATTTTCGTGTTCTTAGGCTCTATGGATTCGTCTTGAGGAGACGAACACATCCATACGATTTATATGCTATGAAATTAAGCCAAGCAAAATAGAGAATCACTAGAAGCTCGGGAGGAAGAAGGGGTCCATACCTTGGCTCTGAGAAGTGAAGCTTCAATCAGAGAGTTGTGGCACCTTCGATTGCACCCAAGGAAGCTCCAGATGAAGTCTCTAGCTCTGGGAATTGCCTAGGTATGAAAGTGACCAAGGCCGATTTCAAAGCTTGGCCGATAGAGAGGATGGTCGGCACAGTGAGGGGGCTTTCGCTGGAGAACTCTTTCTCTAGGTCTTGTGCAGGTGTGGGTGAGTTTAATTTGATTTTGGTGGAGGTTTCAGAGTTGTCCTTGTTTTTGGGTGGATTTTTTACTGAGAAATTGAGCTCTGTTAATGAGGATTAGGGCAAAGGGACACTGTGAATCAATTGCTCTGAGTTAGGAGAAGGTCCTGGAGCAATTTTTGTAGAGTTTTGTTAAGCTGCGGTTCATCACCTTTATTTGACCGAGAGGGGTGGAGTTTAAATAAAGTCGTGTTGGAGGGCTTCCGTGGGGAGTTAGGGCTTGGGATCAGTTGCCTTAGTCAAGGGAAGAACAACCACAGTGGCCATTGGGCATGGGGCAGCTCAGCCAGGGAGAATTTGGGAGTTTGGCTCACATGGAGCTCTCGGCCATGGCGTTTTCCGGCGACCCATGCGGGCCGGCCGAGCGAGGTCGAGGCCGCCATCTTGACTCGGTGAGTCCGGGGATTGAGTTTCGTGCAAGCAATTGGCTTTGGCCATGTGTAAAGGATTTGATTTAAGTGGAAAGGGGGGAAGGCTTATTTTGGCTTGATTTGGTCCAAGGCATGGTTTAGGCTAGGTGCACCTCCCCAAGGCTTGACTTTGGGCTAAGGGAGAATCATTTGGGTCAGCTAGGAAGGGGTGGTGAAGTCCCCATCCAAGGTGATGTGGCTAAACTTGGTTTAGAGTGTAGCATAAATGGGGTTAAAAGGGCTTAATGAAGGCTTATGAAAGGCTCCCCTCTTCTTGCCATAAATGACTAGGTGAGGTGTCAAAACTCTCATGGCTTCATATGGCTTGTAAATGGCTCACATTTGGCTTACATTTGGCTTGGAAAAGGTTGGCTTGTTTCATGAAAAAGGGTTTTGGCATTTTTGATGAATTTAGGGGAAATTGGCATGTGGCTTGATTTGGAATGATTTAACCATTGATTTAAAACTTAGGGATGGCTTCAATTGAAATGGATGATGGAAAGAGATGCTATGTAGGCTTTGGGGGTCAATTTTGGGCTTTTGGAATTGTTTAGGAATGGGCTTTTAAAGGCTTTAGGCAAGTGGGCTTTTAGATTTAAAATCAAGTTTATGGATGAAAATTTTGGAAAATATTGGGTCTTAAAATTGTTGGGTTTAGTTTAGGGATGTGTCATGAGTGATTTGGAATAGATTTGAAATAATTTGGAGTTGAATTGGGTTTAATTTGGGCTTCCTTAGTGATTGGGTCAAAGTGGGGAAAATTGGGCTAACTGGGGCTAATGTTGGGCTAATGTTGGATTTGATGTAAAATTAATGTTGAGAAATTTTTATGGGTGTGTAACAAAGAGCTTTCAACTTTTGATGGGCTTTGGTTTTGGGATTTGGGCCTATTTGGGTTAGGTTTGGGTTTAGGCCAATTTAGGGGATTTTGGTTTTGGGTTAGGTTTGGATGGAGTTTAGGTTCAAATTTGGGGCAAATCAAGTTAGTGTTTTGTTTGTGGGGATGTTAGGAAGGCTTAGGAAAAGATTTGGGGCTAATTGGAGTTAAGTTAGGTTGGTTTGGGCTAAGTTTAGGTCATGGGCCAAAATTGGGCTTTAAGCTTCAAATTGAAATTGGATCCACATGTTGATAAAATTGGGTTTGGATTTGGTCTAAATTGGTATTGGGGACATTTAATTGAAGTTTAGAATTGAATTGGATCAAAATTGAGGTCAATTGGAGTGGTTTGGTTGGACATTGGGTCTACTTAGGTTAAAAATAGGTCAAATTGGAGGTTTTGGTTAAAGTGGGTTAAATTGACAAAATTGGCTTATGGTGTAGTTGAACAAAATGAAATTGGGAATATTTGAGATTTTTGGAATTTTCAGGAATTTTACTTGGAATTTTTGGGTTAAAAGGGTATTTTGGGTATTTGGAGGGTATTGAGGGGTATTTTTGGAAATTTTGGTATATTTGGTTATGGATGATAAATTTGAGTGGGGGAAATGTTTAGGATTATTTTAGAAGAATTTTGGGTAATTTAGATAATTTTGCAAATTTTGGGCAATTTCAAGGGCATTTGGTAGGTTTGGTGGGTTTAGGGCCCTTGGGGTCAAAAATTGAAATTTTGGAAAAGTGAAGATTGATCAAGTGTGAGTGAAATGAAATCATTTTGGTTGAGCCATGAAGCCATATTAAGCTCACAAAATCCATGAGAGGACTCATTTTAGGCACTCAATATGTTATTTCTAACCCTCTTAACCAGGGGCTCAGGGGTTGAGGACCATCCATATGAATTACCTACATGAGTCGGGAAGTCAAGTGGTTAAAGGTAGTTTTAGGGTTTGGAATGTGTGTGTGGGAGTGTGGTGTGTGCAAGCTTACCCTCACCGGACCGGGCCACCCGGGGTAATCCTAAGGCCGAAGAGTCACTATAGGAAACTCATCCTTTAAACCTCCACATTTGATTTTAACCCTCCAAGTGGCTTAGGGGTTTACTAATCAAACTTGTCGGGTTTGAAGGGAGTCAAGAAGTGTTTTGAATTTCTAAGTGGTGGGTTCCATTTGTAGTCCTCTAGGATAGTCGAAGGAAAGCCTAAGGCTAGATCCTGAAGTACTTAGGAGAGAGAGAGAAAGGACCTCATCAAACATGAGGGTCGACAAATGGACCCCGATAGGTGTGGTGTGCTAACTAAGCACACGACGCGTATTGGCGTTGACCGAAAAGATCAACAGAACCAACACAGACGTCTAAGTGACACACTTAGAACGAAGTATAGAAAATTTTCTTTGGGGAGTATCAAGTAAATCTCCAAGACTGAAGATTCCAGAACTCTCGCTGGGGAAGAGAAAGGGAAGTGAATTCTAGATCACAAGATCTAGAGAAATTTGATTTTAGATTCGTTTCATTTTTCTATTTCGAGTTTTAATGTGTGAGTTTGGATTTTGGTTTGAGTTTCAATTCCGATTGAAGTTCGATTCAAGAGGGATTTCGTGGAAATCCGGGATTTGAGGTGAGCGTCGGAACCTAGGTTCCAACCTCGGGATTTGAAGAGAATTAGAATTTAGGCTCTAGCCTCAAGAAGAGAGTTGGAATTTGAAGAGAACTAGAATTTAGGCTCTAGTCTCGAAGAAGAGAGTTGGAATTTAGGCTCCAACCTCGGAAATTGAAAGAGAGCTAGAAGTTCGGCTCTAGCCTCGGAAATTTGAAAGAGAGCTAGAAGTTCGGCTCTAGCCTCGGAAGTTTGAAAGAGAGCTAGAAGTTCGGCTCTAGCCTCGAAGAGAACTGGAAGTTCGGCTCCAGCCTCGGAAATTTGAAAGATAGCTAGAAGTTCGGCTCTAGCCTCGAAGAGAAGCTGGAAGTTCGGCTCCGGCCTCGAAAATTTGAAAGAGAACTAGAAGTTCGGCTCTAGCCTCGAAGAGAGCTGGAAGTTCGGTTCCGACCTCGAAATTTGAAGAGAGCTAGAAGTTCGGCTCTAGCCTCGAAGAGAACTAGAAGTTCGGCTCCGGCCTCGAAAATTTGAAAGAGAGCTAGAAGTTCGGCTCTAGCCTCGAAGAAGGCGGAAGTTCGGCTCCGAGCCTCGGAAATTTGAAAGAGAGCTAGAAGTTCGGCTCTAGCCTCGAAGAAGCGGAAGTTCGCTCCGACCTCGAAGGAGATACGTATGAAGAGGGACCCGATCTCATGCCCTCGAGAACCAAATCGAACAAAGTTCGTGGCTCCGTGTCGATAGGACTAGTCGATCCTCTAACACACGAGAGGAAGGAGAATTGAAAGGTTGGAATTGAAGGATTCGAGAATGAAAATCGATCTGAGATTTAGATTTGTTTTAGTGATTCGATTTCATTTTTGTTTATTTAGAGTTCGTGTTAATTTGCAGTTTATTTTGACATTCAAATTCTTAAAAAGATGGAGTTCCTTATTCATTTTCTTTCTCTTTTCGTTCTTTGTTCGAAGTTCATTTAGCTTAATGGCGTTTCCTGGTCGATTTGCACAAAAAGAGGTGAAGGCGAACATGACATGATCATTCTCATTCCAATATGTTGAAAATACATCATACAACTTGATCAAAACATGATGATATTTTCCTCGAAAATTCGGTATCTCATACAATCCTCATAAATCCAAAACGGATTGTGTAAGATTCTTGTTGATTCTTCCAAAAGCATTTGTCAAAATCCATGTACGAATAGTAAGATACATGGACAATAACATCACCTTCCAAGCCACCCTTGGCGGGAATGCCGTACGGATGTGCATTGGAGGTGTGTTATCTTCCATGTAACTCACGGCTCATAGGGTCGGAGACTCTCTAACTGCTGGATGCAGTTGAAAATGAAAAGGCATCTTACTGTCGTCCATCCTTCGAAAGTGACGGAGATTTGTTCAACAGGCACTCCTGGGATGCAGTGTTTTCTTATGTCTGCTCCATTTCCTTTTAATACCATGACGGAACCTACGGTAGTGGTATTTCCACGGCCCTCGGAATTTTCGGGACCGCTATCCGGAGGTCGGATCCGAACATGATATTACAGCTGGTTGACAAAGAGACTATGCGAAAGGTCTGACAAAGTCATGATGGTCATGTGTGGAGGTATGCGGTCGCCCTCCTTGTAAATGTTAATGATGCGGCATATTGGGTATGCAATCTGCAGGTAATACCCTCCATGTCACCATCCTTTTTACCATTCTTTTGATAATTCTTGGCATCAGATCCAACTCGCTATGACGGAGTATCCTCGGTGGATTTCCTTTTAAATCTTCGGCGAAGTTGTAGCAACACCTGCACTTGGATAGTAACTCTTCCTTTTCTCGGCATCCATCTTCGGGGTTCGAATAGGTTTTCTCCCTCGGACGACCCGGCTCGGCCCATTCTACGAAGCTCGATAATGCGGTCCACAATGTCTGCGTTGTTCGTAATGCGAGAACACATCCGTATGCGGCTCAAGGCCTTCAAGATGTTGACCCTCTTGCCTCGAATTCTCTCGAAGTATTCAAAAGTTTTCTTTTCAACTTGTTGTAATTTCTCCAGCTCGTATTCCGGGATTATCTGAAGTCCTCGGGGTCTAGTAACATACTGCGGGATGTACGGCTCAACCCCAGCACGCTCTCCTGCATGTCTCGGTTCCTCGGGGATAGTCTCTATCGGGACATCCTCACGGGGTTGCTTTCGCAACAAGACTCTTGAAAGCTGGTAGCTGCGTACGGCGTCGTGGTACTTATCTCCGTTTCTATTTTCCTTGGGATTTCTTTCATCCTTTATGTTATTCTTGGAATTGACTTCCTCCTTTCTGGCTCCTGACGAACCAATCTCTTCGAAGTATTTGTATTGACGGTAGCAACTGTCTCTTCATGTTGATCTGCTGCCAGCTTAGTCAGCATCTTGCGAATGCGACGGTTCTTGTTTCTTCGTTGAGTAGGAGTGAGAGTGGCTCTCCTCACCTCTGGAATTTACGTAGGCATGGCGGCTGACAGCTTCGCCCTCTGTTGTAGCAACCACGGACTTAACTTTCTTCTCTTCTCCCGTTGCATGAGCGGTGTTTGCTTTTCTTTTCTTGTTTAGTAGACGGTGACTCGGGCCACCTAATTTCATCATTGTCTACTTGTGGAACTCTTCCCGATCAATCGGAGTCCGATCGATTTCTTCGTATTGTAGCCAGTCGGTGTGAAATCGAGTCGATTTCAATCACGGCTCCATCCTTCATCCTCTTTTCATCGAGTGCCGAGACTCGCACCATTCTTAAAGTTCGGAACAATAGCCGTTCGACATTTCCTGCGAAAAACAAGGAAAGGATCAGGGGTTGTACTAAGAACAAGAACAATAAGAAAACATTTATTAATGAAAAATTTTATTTACTTCTTTTAAATTTTAAAGGAAGTAGGAAGAGATGAGGAAAGATCAGGAATGAATTGATTTAAAGGAAAAGATCAAAATTTTATCATTTCACATATTTTCTTTTTAACACATTTTTTTGTTAATGATTTTTATTTTATCATCCATTTTTTTATATTTTAGGTTCGGACCCAGTTACGAAGGATTACTCTACCCGTGTTTCTAGGAAAGAGACTCCACTTTTAAAGTCCATCCTTCGAAACATCAGGTTGCGTAATATTTCTTCAAATATCGTCCATTAATTGGAAGCATAGGTCGTTCTCCATGACGGTTAACAAGTTGGTAGGAACCCACGAGTGAGGCTGTCTCGACCACGAACGGCCCTTCCCGAGTTGATTCAAATTTACCTCCTATCTTGCGGTGTGCAAGAATAGGTCTTCCGAGTACTAGAACCAAATCACGCGACTTTGAACGTCCTTGGGCGGACCGGTTTATCGTGGGCTTAGATCATCTTAGCTTGATACAGTTCCAAATTTTGCTGCGCTGAAAGTCGTTTTCCTTCTAAGCTTTCCAATTCTTCTAGTCGTAATTTGGCATTTTCTTCTGTAGTGATCTTGTTCGCAAGCTACGATTACGAGTGACGGAAGGCCGAACCTCTAAGGGTAAAACGGCCTCGGACCAGTACACTAAGGCGTAAGGCGTAGGCGGGTAGGAGTTCGAAAGTTGTTACGTAGGCCCATAAAGCTTCTAACGACTTCTCGTGCCGATTTCTTTTGTTGTCATCCAAAATTTTCTTTAATATTTGGACGAGAGTTTTATTAAAAGCTTCGGCCGAGCCGTTTGCTCTTGGGTAGTAGATCGTCGAATAGCGCCGAGTCGATCCCGTGTCTCTCGACAAAATTGTTGATCTTCGTACTCTTGAACGCGGACCCATTATACGAAATGATTCGCGCGGTACCCGAAATGGTAGACAACTTGATTCTTGAAGAAGCGTAGCACGTGGTGTGCCTTCACTTCTACGAGCGGTACGCTATCGCACGTTGGAAAAGTAATCTGTAGGCTGCAAGAATGAAGCGATGTCCTCTTGAAGAAGGCGGTTCCATCGGACCCACGATATCTGTGCCCCGACATTCGAATGGCCGCGACGCGATTGTCGAATGTAGCACATTTGGAGGTTGATGTAGAACCACTCCATGCACTTGGCACTTGTGACAACTCTTGGCGACCTTCATGCAATCGGTCATCATTGAGGGCCAGTAGTACCGTAATCTTTTAATTTTCATCTTCATTTTCGGACCCGACTGATGAGCGCCACAAAGTCCTGAGTGCACTTCTTTAACAATTTCACGAGCCTCGGACTCGCTCAGGCACCTTAGCCACATCTGATCGAAAGACCTTACGTATAATGTATTGTTTATTAATGCGTAAGACGAGTTCTTTTCTTGATTTGATGGGCTGAATGACTTATCGTCCGAGTAGGTTTCTGTTTGCAAGTAGTGTATTAGCGGTGACGTTGGTCTTCCGCATTTTCATTCTTGCTGCAATTGTTTCTTCTTCTTTTCTTGACTTGTGTATCGTGTCCATGTCGAGTTGTGAGAGAACCTGACGTCCCTGAACTGACACTTCAACTGATTCATCCTGCAAGCAGGCAAATTCTTTTGCAAGGCGGGCTAACGCATCTGCAAGAGCGTTTTCTCTCCTAGGAATCTTGTAGATCGTTACATTCGGAATCTGCTCCAACAATTTCATGGCATACTGAAAGTACTGCTCGAGTCTTGGCTTTAGAATTATGTATTGTCCTGCGACCTGTTGAATTATCAACGAGAATCCCATAGATGTTGATATCCGTTATCCCACATCGAATGGTTAATTCCAATCCGGTTATAAGGGCTTCGTATTCTGCTTCATTGTTTGTACACGGTTCTGTTAAGTGGTAGGAGTACTTTAACATCCCCCGCTCCGGTGTTATAAATATTAGTCCGATTCCTGCCTTACAAGGCACTATCATTTGCAATTCTTTATTTCTCTGTGTTGAAGATGCTCCGTCGAAGTACAGTTCCCAACGTCGATCGTCGGGGTCTTCTAGGCTCATTATCTGCTCGTCGGGCAAGTCGTCGTTGAGAGGCCATTCTGCCGGTAAGGGTGTACTGCAAGGAAGTCTGCTAGGACTTGTCCTTTTACGACACGAAGAGGAACGAAAGTTATATCGAATTGCAATAGTATCATCGACCACCTAGCGAGTCTGCCGGAAAGCGTCGGGCGAGTCATCGAAATATTGTAATGGATTAACTTTCGAGATAAGGTTGACCTTATGAGAAAGCATGTAATGCCTGAGCTTTTGAGCGGCGAAGATCAGGGCCAAACAATGCTTCTCAATCGGGGGATACTTTACTTCCATCGGAATTAGACGACGACTTAAGTAGTAGAGAGCATTTTCTTTCCCCTCGTCATTGACCTGGGCTAGCAGGGCTCCGAGGGAGTCGTCTAAAGCTGCGGTATAAAGTATCAACGGTCTACCCGAGACTGGGGCTGCTAAGACAGGAGGTGTCATTAAATATTGTTTGATGTCATCGAAGGCATGTTGACATTTGGAGTCCCAGTAAACTTGGCATCCTTCTTAACCAAAGCGAGAAAAGGTCGACACCTTCCCGACAAATTCGAAATAAAGCGTCGAAGATATGCCAATTTCCCTTGAAAGGATCGTAATTGTTTTAAGGTTTTGGGAGGTGGCATTTCTAAGATAGCTTTAATCTTCTCGGATCGATTTCAATTCCACGATGTCGGACAACAAATCTAAGAATTTCCAGAGGTGACGCCGAAGGCGCATTTCGAGGGATTCATCTTAAGGTTATATTGTCTTAATCGCTCGAAAACAATTCTCGAATCATACGAGTGATCTTCTTTCAGTTTGCTTTTGATGACTACATCATCCACGTAGCATTCGACTTGGTTGTGAATGAGATCATCAAAAATTCTCGTCATTGCTCTTTGGTATGTTGCTCCTGCGTTCTTCAATCCGAAAGGCATTCATTGTGTGACGAGTATATTCCGATTGGCGTTACGAAGGGCTGTGAGCTTTTCATCTTCCGGTGCCATCTTTATCTGGTTGTATCCTGAAGATCCATCCATGAAAGAGAAGACTTCATGCGTTGAGGCGATGTCGATCATTAATTCTGGGATTGGTAGTGGGAATTCATCCTTTGGACACGCTTTGTTCAAATCTCTGAAATCTACGCAGATTCTGATCTGTCCATTCTTCTTTCTGACTGGTACCACGTTGGCTAACCAAGTTGGATATTGTTCTTCACGGACAAATTTAGCGTCTATTAGTTTCTTAACTTCAGCTATAACTTGTTGTTCGATTTCTAGACGCATTCTTCTCGGAGCTTGTCTGACTGGAACGACAGTGGGATCCACTCCTAGCTTGTGAGCTGCGACCTCGGAGCTAATCCTGGCATTTCGTCGTAACTCCAAGCAAAACGAGTCCTTGAATTCCATCGGTAGCTTGATCATGTTTTCGGAGTCTTCTTTATTGAGTAAGGAGCTAACAAAGGTCGGCTTAGGCTCTTCGCTAGTACCTAAGTTAACTTCCATTAACTCGTCTATTGTAGATTTAATTTCTTCTTCGAATTCTGGCGGAGCGTCTTCGATTTGCAGATCTTCGAGATCATCTGAAGCTTCTAAGCAATCTTCATTAGGCTCGCAAGTGACAACCAAGCAAAACTCTGAATCGTCAACTGATCCTACTGTGCCAAATCCGAGACCATGTTTTGAATTGGGAGGCCGACCGACATTATTCCATAATTTTTCAAAGTGTTGTGATCGACCTTTTGTCCATTATTTAGGTAAGACACCACGTTGAATTAAATTCTGAACACAGGGAGAATACCACTCAAAAGGTAGTTCCATTAATTCGGAAGAAGTAACATCTTCAAATTGTACATCATTTTCAGTTTTGGAAGAAGAAGCACCACGGTAGAATTTGATCGGCTTAGCACTACCACCATGCACTTCCTTGACCACCATACCCTCGATCTTATTAGAATGGATCGGGGTCAGGGTCATAGTATGTACATAGTGGTTAATCTTCTCGTACATTGATTTGTATTCTTCATTCTTTTCATCTTCGAGATAGATCTTGAACAAGAGTTTCTTTTAATTTACTGTTGCTGCTTCTTTCTTGATTTCTTCTTCTTCGGAATTGTTCTCCCAATCAACGTCGATGACTGGTTTCTTACGTCCAACTTGTTCCAACGTCTCTTTCTCGACCTCATCCCAGGCCTCGACCTCGGGTGCGAGTTCTGGAGAAACCTTCACCATCTCGCCGTAAGGGAGTGGTGAGTAACTGTTGGACTAGAATTTCAGGTTCTTCGTCGTCCTAAAATTCTTTTGCTTCATTTGGTACGGTATTTCTGGAGAAGATTGTTTTCTTCGGAGGCGCGTAGTAGGCTGCATCTTCATGAATTCCAATCTCGTGTACGGAGAATGGTTGCAAGTCACCCTTAATACACTGTTCTCCTCCTTCGTAATACTTTATGCACTGGTGCAGAGACGATGGTACCATCTGGTTTTCATGGATCCATGGCCGACCCAGCAGAGCGTTGAACAATGTCTCAGAATCAATTGTATGGAATTTTGCGGTTGTCTTTGCTAAATCACCGGTCTTCATTAACAGTGTTATCGATCCAAGATCTCTTTCTCCTTTTTGATTGAACCCTCTTAATAAAATCTTATCTGCTTCGAGGTCGTGAGCGTCAATTTCCAAATATGCTAACGTCCAAAGATTCATTATGTTGATTGATGCTTCCGGATCAACCAACACTCTAGAGAGCGTAAACTTTCCAATAGTGGCTGAAATGTACAACGGTCGGTTGTGATCAGCTGTTCCAAGTAGTAGATCATTGTCCGTGAAGGTAACACCTCGCTGTTCTTTTAACGAGCAAACCTCGTCGAAGGAATTACCGGCCATTTGAGCTAAGCAAATTTCTGGATCAAGTAAGGCCTTGATCAGAGTTTCTCTCATCTCCTTGTACAGGATCAGAGCGTCGTAGATGCTCAGTTTGGCTGGTAGCTTCCTAAGATGGGCTAGCACGTTATAATCCACCTTATTACCATGTTCCTCGGTTTCTTCCCGAACGGGCAATTCTTCTGTTGGGGTTGGCTCCTCCTGAGCAACCACCTGCTTTCCTTTATCCTTTGGACCCATTCTCGGAGGTAGAACTTTTCAGCTTCTTAGGTTGACTTCAGTTACTTGTTCTGAATCTGGTGGTGACTCTACCGGTGTCTCCTCTTGAATCGGAACAACTGGCTTTTCTGGAATTGCTTCGGAATCTGATAACTCCAGTTCTATAGTGATTGGAGCTCCTCGGAATTCACAAATAGATTCGTTGCTTGTTGAGCTTTCGTAGCCATCTTTGTGAGAGTCTTCTCCTTCGCCGTGGTCATCGAAGTTTAGTATGATTTGAGAATCGTTTATCGTATCGGAATCGAGATCCGGATTAGGTTGGTTGTCGTTAGTTACGTAATCGTTAGAAACAGTCAAAATGTAGCAAACACCAAAACTCTTATCATTATAAGATCCCACCGGGGCGAGCAAATAATCATACAGAGTCAGAGGTCCAAGGGATTTCTCCCCCAAATCAGAAACAACCATCTTAGGATAAGCAACCCCTAGTCTACCCTTTGGAGCCTCGGTCTTCTTTTCTTCCACGATCTTCTCCTCCTTCTGGGGCGGTTCTTCGATCGCAAGCGATAGTGCCGGCTCGGCAGGTTTCAGACTTTGAGTTGACGTGCGCACCGAAGCGTTCTGGATATGATCCAAGATTTTCTTTGAAGACTTTATCCAGACGGTATTCCATCCATCATCGGTCGTGTATGGGTTTATCGGAACAATAGGATCCGTTGAAATAACATTGATGGAACCTCCTTTTTGGGGTTCCTTCATGTATTCCTTCGGGATCATTATATTCCCTCTTCAGAGATTACCTTCGAGCCAATTCTTAAAAGTGAAGCAGTCCTTAATCTTGTGTCTGATCATCTGGTGGTAAGGGCAGTAGTTCAGATGATCTTTCTTGTTGACTTCTTCTAGCTTTTTGGGCTCTGGTAATTGAAAATTAGGTGTCTTCATGAAATTGCGAAACAACTTAGCTACTGCTTCTGTCTTGAATGGATACTCCTTATTCAGAAGTTCCTCCAGGGGACGTGACGAACGAGGTAGTGGTTGACTATGTTGCCATGGTTGGTGGCTCGGTCGAGGCTGTTGATAGCCCTGCTGAGGTTGTTGATAAATCTGTTGTGGTTGTTGGTAAGTCCGTTGTGGTGGTTGATAACTGGGCTGTGGTTGCTACGGTTGTATCTGCAATTGGTTGCTTGCCTTTATCTATCTGCCGCGACAATCCGGATTTCTATTTCGAATGCCTTCACTGGTTTACGCTTATCGGTCTTGTCTACGAAACTTAGTTGCTTTGCTTCCTCCTGCAAACTCCCGACCTTGCTATGCAACTTCTTGAAAGTCTTGATTGTAAATCCTTTAAGGAGAAGTGCTATCGGGCCATGGATACTTTTCGAGAATCCGATCGCATGTTGTCTTAAGTTGGTTCACACTTCATGCTTAAGTTTCTCCGTCAGTATGTAATCCACCAAAGTTTCTTTCGGTTTCATTGCTCCACCACTAAATCACCGATAGTGATGTGGTGTCGAGCTCCGACAAACCAGCTTAACGAAGAGGTTTTCTAGCTACGAAAAGGTCTTAACTGAGCCATTTGGCAATTCTGCATACCAATCGAAGGCAATCCCTGACAGGCTGCTGACAAACTGTCAAAAGAGTAAAGCATCGCTCCCACCGGCATTGCAGCAACTAGCACGAAAATGTGCGAGATGTTGTCGGGGGTTTCTCGTTCCATCAAAAGTCTTGAACAGAGGTGGTACGAAGCCTTTTGGGTATTGGACCGCATCAAATTCTTCACGGTAAGGTCTAACCGTCTGAATAGAAGTTTTGCTCTTAGACTGTGCTAAGGCTTCTCGCACCTACTGTTCTACCATGCTTTTGATATCCTTTTCGGGAATCATGCTTTGCGCAGAATTTTTTTTCGGTTGTTCATCTCCGTTAACAGATGTGATCTCCTTTCCTCCGTCCGCGATGTGAATAATCTCTGGGGGTGTTTCTTTCTGAGGTTGCACCTGACTCTGGAGAGTGGCTAAGGCGGCCGCCATCTCTTCCATCTTCCTTGCCATTTGAGAAATTGTGTTATCCTTCTCTTGAAGTTGTGCTCTCATCACTTCCGGTTCATCTCTTTTCGCTGCTGTCGGAGCACCTTGCAAAGCTGACGATGCTCGTGTCTCGACCATGTTGATCTCAGCATAATCTTCATCCATAAACTCTGATGAATCTACTTCAGTTTCCAATTTTTCTCCTCTTTCCTTTGCCAACTGTCGGATGTCGGTTCTTAGCTTGCCTATGGCATCCTCTAGTGGCCTCTTCCAAATGGTTTCACGGTTGTCATGTGATGACTGTTGGACTTCTTTCTCGGGAGTTTCTTTTAATGCAGTAGCACTTTCTTCAGATTCTGGCTTTCTGACGAGACTCTTCTTTCCAGAACACTGTGCTTGTATCGGTTCAGAAATAATAGGTCGCCACACCATCCTTCTTGCAGTAGAAGGCCTAGGACCATATGGTCTGTTGGCTGTGCATCGGTAGGTGGTGTCCTCCCTAATATGGTGTCCCGATACGACAACAGGCGAACTAGCTCGCACTTTCTTCCTTGGCCTCTCCGGGGCAGTGACGGGGTTCACTCGCGGTCCGAGGTGGGATTTGACTGGCACTCCTCCCATTCTTCTTAGGATCTTTGATACGGGGCATCCTTCCTTCTTAGCTAGTTTCTCTACTACGGCTCGCAGTCGAGTAAGCGACGTAGTCTTGGCCCTCTTCCTCTTACAATCACTATAGTATGCAAATCGGGGTAAAGCAGCGGCGATCCATCAGACATCTTCTTCATCTGATGCAGCAGAGAGAGGGTGGAACTTACTTCCTCCTAACAGCAGTGAAATTTCAGGTAGTTCTTCTTCCTCCTCAGGAATCTCTTCCAGAAAAGCAACTTCAGCAGCCTTAGCCTTCTCGATCTTGGCGATCTTTCTGCTCCTATTTCTTCTCTGAGTCCGAGTCAGGGGTGTAAACTTTGAACTGGACCCAATCTCGAAAACAGACGGTATTGCAGCAAAATCTGCACCCTCCACGGTGGCAGGCTTATCATAAACTTGGACTCCCTTCCCTTTCAGTTTGGCGGGAGCCGAGGCAGGTGTAGAGATAACCAGACCGGTGGGGGTAGAGATCACAGTCCTTCTACGAACAGTGGTGTCTCTTTCAGCTAGGACCCTTTGCAGGGGAGGGAACACTTGAGTCGATTTCAGGTTAAACTCAATTATGGGCTCCTCAGTTTCCGATACTTTGTCCATTAGTGTGAAGAGGGTGACGTCAGCGAACTTAATATCTGTATTGTCGAATCCTTGTCCAAAACGGATGACTCCGTTGTCGGGCAGTTCATCCTTATAGACGGCGAAGTCCATTCCATTGGTGAAGGAGAAAATTAACTTTGGTGCAGTCATTTTCTGCAGGATAAATTCCGAACGTCAGTCCCGAATTATGCTTCCTTTTGTCGTAAAACTTAAGACGAAAAAGAAATAGTCCTAACACATTTCAGTTTATCTTAGTATATTTGCGATTTAAAAGAGTTCGTTTATTAAAAGATTGTTTATTAGAGGATTTGTTTGTTAGGAACAAAATGATTAAAGGTGGAAGGTTAAAGGAAAGATAAAGGATTTGATTCAGAATTGGAAAGGAAGAGAAAGTCTCGTAAGACTTCTCAACCCGAAGGACCGCTCCTAAGCTAACACCTATTGGGGATCCACCTCACCTCAGAAAGAGGCAAAAGGATTTCGGAACCTCTCCGTTTAGGGGTGTCTAAGCAGTGGCTCCAAAATCTCAAAGGAGTTGACTATACCCGTTCAAGACAGAAATGAACGTGGTATGCCAACGGAAAGAATGGTAGTTTTGGTCCAAAAGGGGTATGGACTCACTACCGATTTATGAAAGCAAAACCATTTGATCAAAATGGAGAGAGAAACTAATCCCCATCAGAGTCGCCAGAAATTGTCGGCATATTTTTAGGTTGAATGTTGTATTTGAAAAGGGGTCGCCTACGAAATTGTCAGCGAATTTTAGATTTTAAATTTAATTTAAATATATATATATATATATATATATATAATTTATAAAGTAGCATTTGATTTTGAAAATAATTTTAAATTTGAAAATTTTAAGATATGAAATCAAACCAATCTCACATCCCAAATAGTTTATATAAACGAGCACCACATCACAAACCGTGTATCTATCTCGAAGGACAAACACACTGCTTGACGATGGGGCTCGATTAAATAAACTAGAAGATTTGTGACATCCGTTTGGTCTGCGAACCAATTTTATAAGCCGACAAGTTCCCCTGTCTAATATAAAGGAATTAAACAGGGTTTATATTACCTGGGTTCTTAAAGTTCCCTATTAGGGCAAGCCCTTATAGTTAATTACATCTTAAATGACGGGAATCATTTAAGAAAACTCTCGATTAAGAACAGTGGTTCTACTTTCAAGAATTTCAAAGTTTAAGGTTTTCAAAGGATTGAATTTTGAAATTTCAAAAAGGGATTAGCTCAAATTTGGAACAATTAATTTTAGGAGTCCAAAGGAAGAGAAGTAGGAGAAGCTGAGGATCCAAGAAGAATCTTGGCAACTTCCAAAACTATCCTATTGTTTGGCTTCAATTTAAGAGTATGTTTAATGTTGTAATCCTGCCAATTTTAATTAATTAGGACTTATATTTGTATAATAAAATCACACAAGTAGCCTCGAAGATGTGAGGGTTTATGTCGTATCAAACAACTACCTCGGAATCCTAAGACCAGTTAGGGCTTAATTTGCATAAAATGATTATGCAAGTACCTAATGAAAAGGTTGAGGATTTATGTTGCACTAGGCAAACTACCTCGAAATCCTATGGTTTGGTTATTTAATTCTAAGAATGGTTTTGCTGAAGTTGACCCGAGTTTTGCTGAAGAAGATGGTCGTGCTGCCCACCGTGCTCCAAGCTCCTTGTCGTTGTCGCAGAGGTTTAGTTTTAGAAAATGATAATCAAGAGATGAGAGAAGTGTTTTGGTTTAGAGAAATCTTAAAGTCCAAATGTCTTTAATGTTTTAATTAAAACAAATCTTAAAGTTGGTTAAACAGAACCGATTAAGATCCCACAGTTCCGTCATCCCGACACCGTTATTTTCATCGGATTCACTTAGTCCAGATGAATTTGCTAAACTCAACTGGATGAGTTCAACACTTTCATTTAGACCGTGGAAAATCCCGTTAGCAACACGTGGGTTACATCATCTGAGGTATTCCCGATCATTCAACGAGACGTTTTAATTTAGTTGCAATTGTATTTTTGCTGTTCTATTTGTGATTAAATTTTGAGTTGTTTTATATTTTGATTGTTGTGGCGGTGAATTTTATCTTGTTGTGACTTTTAATTTTGTTTTGGGTTTTAGTTTTGTGGCTATCCTAAAGGTTTCAGTTTTCATGCAGGGTGTCAATCTTGTTTAACATGCAAGAAAAGTAAAGTGCAGTGCAGGTAAGTAAATAAATTGCAATAAAATAAAAGCGTACCTGGAGGGTCTTCTCGTCATTTCCAAGCTGCACTTAAAACACATGTTAAGGCATTTATATATTTGCAACAAGTACCTAGGTAAAGCTAAGGAAAGGTTTTGGTTGTCTACCAAAATCCTAATCCTATTGCTAGTCAATCCCTATGACGTCTAGGTTCTTTTGTTTTTGTGGATGATTTTCTTCACCAAAGAACAATTAAGTTCGATTGTTCTTCTAAAACACCCCATCATATTGAGGAAGTGTTTAGGACGAGTCTTAAACATCTTTTCAATATTTTTGGGATTATTTTGAGTCCAAATGAGTTTTATTGTATTGTTGAATTGATCATCCAAAAATTTAGTTTAGTTTGTTTCTTGCTCAGTGAATTAGGATGTTTGATTATCCTAAGAGTAAAATGGCATTTCACTTGATGCTTTACTTAAGAGTTATAATAATGAAAGCCTTTAGGGGGCAAATCAGTTTGTTAAAGAATTTAACCGCTTTGATTAAAGTTGAATTGATGATTTAAGATGATTAAATTTAGTTTCAAAATTCAAATTGATTTTCTCTTAAGTGTTTTAAATTGCTTGATTTGAAAGAGGTGTTTAGATTATTCAATTTAATTAAACTTTTAATGATTTAAATTTAATTTGACTTAATTGTAACACTTTAGGTCAATTTTAATTGGTTTGATTTTTTTATGGTTTTAATTATGAATTATCTTAAGGTTGATTTTCTTTAATGTTTCAAATTTGTTTTAGATTTGTTTTTTTAAGTGATTTCATATTAATTTTAATGTTTTAAATTTATTTCAACTTGATTATCAAATCACTTAATGATTTAAGCTTTTAATTTAATTAAGGTTTATTTTCCTTTTAATTATTTAATTATTAATTTCAATTATTATTTTTGAGTTTGATTAAGAGTTGAAAATTATTAAAGTGATTCATTTAGGGATTTTAAATTAAAGATTTGATATCTTCTTAAATCATATCCCTAATCTTAATAATCCAAATTTTAACTTATTCTTCCAAAATTCAAATTGTTTAATTAATTAAAACTTACTTTAAATATTTTCAAGATGATTAATGGGTTTCTACCCCTTAATTCCCTAGGTTTCAATCATCTAATGAAAATTTTAAAACCAGATATTTTACCCTCCCCTTGATTAAACCTAAATATTAATTAGGGTTAAAATTCTTTAATTACCTTTATGTCCTTTTAAGCATGTTCATTTCATAACTCATCAAATTAAGGTCAAATGAACTTAAAATTTTTTTATCACTTCACTCACATGTCAATTAAGACATTAGAGGAGAAAATATGGTTTTTCTGAATTTAATTTAATTTATATATTTATTTTTATGAAAAATATAGGTTTTCAATAAAAATTCAACAACATGAACAAGGTAAAGTTTCTGTCTTTAGGAAAATTATGGGATGTTCCTACTGACCAGAGGACCATTTGAACCAATTTTGGTGATTTTTTGAAATATTTTTTATTTATTATAATTATTTTGAATTTTGGAGTGTTAATTAATTATAAAATAAAATTAAAGTTGAAAAATGGATTTTATATTTTTCTTAAGTCTCTCTAACCTCAAGGAGTTCAGAAAAGTAAATTTTATATTTTTCTGATTTGTTTTTGATTTGTTAGAATTAATTTAGTGAAAATGTAGGGAAATTCATTTTTAATATTAAAAATTGTTTTAAGCCTTTAAAATTCAATATCTTAACCTAGAGACTCGAGAAAAATATCTGGTTTCTTCCTAAGGAAGCTCGAGATGAAGTCTCTAGCTCTGGGGAATTGCCTAGGTATGAAAGTGGCCAAGGCCGATTTCAAAGCTTGGCCGATAGAGAGGATGGTCGGCTCAGTGAGGGGCTTTCACTTTGGGGAACTCCTTCTCTAGGTCTTGTGCGGGTGTGGGTGAGTTTAATTTGATTTTGGTGGAGGTTTCGAGTTATCCTGGTTTTTAGGTGGATTTTGACTGAGAAATTGAGCTCGTTAATGGGGATTAGAGCGAAGGGACACTTGGGAATCAATTGCTCTGAGTTAGGAGAAGGTCCTGGAGCAATTTTGGTAGAGTTTTGTTAAGCTCTGGTTCATCACCTTATTTGGCCGAGAGGGGGTGGAGTTTAAATAGAGCTGGCTGGAGGGCTTCCCAAGGGGAGTTAGGGCTTGGGATCAACTGCCTTGGTCAAGGGAAGAACGACCACGATGGCCATTGGGCATGGGGCGGCTCGACCGGGGAGAATTTGGGAGTTTTGCTCACATGGAGCTCTCGGCCATGGCGTTTTCCTGCCACCCAGGCGGCTGGTCGGCAGGGTCAGGCCACCATCTTGACTGAGTGAGTCCAGGGATTGAGTTTGGTGCAAGCAATTGGCTTTGGTCATGTGGAAAGGATTTGATTTAAGTGGGAAGGGGGGAAGGCTTATTTTGGCTTGATTTGGTCCAAGGCATGGTTTAGGCTAGGTGCACCTCCCCGATGCTTGACTTTGGGCTGAAGGAGAATCATTTGGGTCAGATAGGAAGGAGTGGTGAAGTCCCCATCCAAGGTGATGTGGCCAAACTTGGTTTAGAGTGTAGCATAAATGGGGTTAAAAGGGCTTAATGAAGGCTTAGGAAAGGCTCCCCTCTTCTTACCATAAATGACTAGGTGAGGTGTCAAAACTCTCATGGCTTCATATGGCTTGTAAATGACTCACATTTGGCTTACATTTGGCTTGGAAAAGGTTGGCTTGTTTCATGGCATTTTTGATGAATTTAGGGGAAATTGGCATGTGGCTTGATTTGGAATGATTTAACTATTGAATTAAAACTTAGGGATGGCTTCAATTGAAATGGATGATGGAAAGAGATGATATGTGGGCTTTGGGGTCAATTTTGGGCTTTTGGAATTGTTTAGGAATGGGCTTTTAAAGGCTTTAGGCAAGTGGGCTTTTAGATTTTAAATCAAGTTGATGGATGAAAATTTTGGTAAAGATTGGGCCTTACAAATGTTGGGTTTAGTTTAGGGATGTGTCATGAGTGATTTGGAATATATTTGAAATAATTTGGAGTTGAATTGGGTTTAATTTGGGCTTCCTTAGTGATAGGGTCAAAGTGGGGCAAATTGGGCTAACTTGGGCTAATGTTGGGCTAATGTTGGATTTGATGCAAAATTAATGTTGAGAAATGTTTATGGGTGTGTAACAAAGAGCTTTCAACTTTGGATGGGCTTTGGTTTTGGGATTTGGGCCTATTTGGGTTAGGTTTGGGTTTAGGCCAATTTAGGGGATTTTGGTTTTGGGTTAGGTTTGGGTGGAGTTTAGGTTCAAATTTGGGGCAAATCAAGTTAGTGTTTTGTTTGTGGGGATGTTAGGAAGGCTTAGGAAAAGATTTGGGGCTAATTGGAGTTAAGTTGGGTTGGTTTGGGCTAAGTTTAGGTCATGGGCCAAAATTGGGCTTTAAGCTTCAAATTGAAATTGGATCCACATGTTGATAAAATTGGGTTTGGATTTGGTCTACATTGGTATTAGGGACATTAAATTGAAGTTTAGAATTGAATTGGATCAAAATTTAGGTCAATTGAAGTGGTTTGGTTGGACATTGGGTCCACTTAGGTTAAAAATAGGTCAAATTGGGGGTTTTGGGAAAAGTGGGTTAAATTGATAAAATTAGCTTATGGTGTAGTTTAACAAAATAAAATTGGGAATATTTGGGATTTTTTGAAATTTTCTGGGAATTGTCTGAATTTTTGGAATTTTTGGGTTAAAAGGGTATTTTGGGTATTTGGAGGGTATTGAGGGGTATTTTTGGAAATTTTGGTATATTTGGTCATGGATTATCAATTTGAGCAGGGGGAAATTTTTAGGACTGATTTTGAGGAATTTAGGGTAATTTAGGTAATTTTGCAAATTTTGGGCAATTTCAAGGGCATTTGGTAGGTTTGGTGGGTTTAGGGCCCCTGGGGTCCAAAATTGAAATTTTGGAAAAGTGAAGATTGATCAAGTGTGAGTGAAATGAAATCATTTTGGTTGAGCCATGAAGCCATATTAAGCTCACAAAATCCATGAGAGGACTCATTTTAGGCACTCAATATGTTGTTTCTAACCCTCTTAACCAGGGGCTCAGGGGTTGAGGACCATCCATATGAATTACCTACATGAGTCGGGAAGCCAAATTGGTTAAAGGTAGTTTTAGGGTTTGTAATGTGTGTGTGGGAGTGTGGTGTGTGCAAGCTTACCCTCACCAGACCATGCCACTCAGAGTAATCCTAAGGCCAAAGAGTCCTATAGGAAACTCATCCTTTAAACCACCACATTTGATTTTAGCCCTCCAAGTGGCTTAGGGATTTACAATCAAACTTGTGGGGTTTAAAGGGAGCCAAGAAGTGTTTTGAATTTTTATGTGGTGGATTCCATCTCTAGTCCTCTAGGATAGTCAAAGGGAAAGCCTAAGGCTAGATCCTAAGTACTAAGGAGAGAGATCAGACCTCATCAAAAATGAGGTCACCATGGTCCAGGCATAAAGAACATTGACTAATCCTATGCTTGGTTACTGAATCCGCTGCTAGGCTGGGAGGATGCCGGCTCTCACTCTGGAGCTCCCATCTTCCCCTTGCCTGAGGGCCAACATCTACACTTCAGCACCCAAACGATAGGACCGAATTGAGGATTTTAGTTCGTCACTTTAAAATCTCCAATTCTACGCCTGATAAATAATATTTCCTTATTTATTTGCACCCTACTTTCAAGTACTTTGACCTCCCTGAATCTCGGATGTAATCTTTACTTTAGTTGTTAAACTCAACATATTTTAACTAATCAATTGGCCAGATTGAAAGTAAATTAAGTAAAAAGATTACCACAATTTTTTTAACATTTCTCTTGACACACTAATTTAAATAACCATTTCACAAAAATGTCAAAACAAGGAGAAAGACAGAAAAACTACTCCGATTTCATGGAGAAGATACGACAAAACTTGGATTTCATACATAAAAGCAAAGTTCTACAAACTAAAATAAGTAAATACAACTTATCTCGAATTCCTCCCCAAGCAAACTCCTTGAAGTTCCTCTAAATCTCTTCCTTTCTTTACAGCACGCAGAATTCTCCTTCGAAATGGTAAGGAGGAAGAAATCTCTCACTTCCCTTCCACTCTTACAATCTCTCGAAGAATCCCTCACAAATATCACTAATTGAACTCACTATCTAAAACTATAATGGCACCACTAACACTAATAGACACAATGAACACCCTACTAACTCACTATGGACTCGGTGGACACAGTGGACACACACTTTTGACACCCTCGTGGACACCATTTTCGGCCCCAAATTGTTTCTTTTAAAGTAGTTGAATAGTTTCCAAGAGTTTCCCAAGCATCCCTTAAAAAATCATCCACATTTGATGTACCTCGTGAGAGAACCGACTTTCTCGCCGTCGGCACCCTTTAAGAATACTTAGCTTTGGACTCTCTTTCATAAGGCCCGCTGTCGGCGGCCTCGATCTTGCCATCGGCGGGCTTCCTTGTAATATATTTTCTGAACTCTAGGGAAAAATCCACCGTCGGTGCCTGATACACCTAAAATATATAGTATTTTTATGCACATTTGTATACCTATTTTTAATGATATTGTACTTTAATGGAATGTATTTTGTGTTTTTCTTGCCGGTATGATGAAAATGGATGGTCATGATGAAAGGAGCAAAATTGGATCAAATTTGGAGTAAGAAAATGAAAAATAAAAAATATGGCACTAGCGGCTGAGCGCCGCTGGGCTGGCGCTGAGCCGCCACAGTTAAAAATCGAGATTCAAATGGATTTGGCACCAATTTCAAAGGGGATAGGATGCAACTCTTGGTGGTAATGTCCATAACTTCCTTTAGGTGGCAAGTTTGAGTGAAGGGGTGTGTTCCTTGGTAGATACATCGAATCTGGACACATTTTGAAGAGACACCAAGGCACATTTTGGTTTACTATTTAAAGAGAGTCTTAGAAAAGATTTAAAGGAGGCAATTTGAGGAGACTCTTCCACTGCATTTTGAAGAGTACTTCGATTGTTCTTCCACTGCATTTTAAAAGTTTTTATTTCGAGTAGGAGTAGAGAGTAGAAAGGAGAAAAGGGTCGGAGTGAAGTATTCTTCTTCCCACTTCTTTTCTTTCTTTTAGTTTAGTTTTTATTGAAGTCTGAAGTTTGTATTCTGAGTCAACGGAGTTGGAAGACTTGCTCTGAGAAGTAGTTTAGCGAAGAGTCAAAGTTTCAGAGGAACTTCCTTAGTCTTGTGGAGAGGATTTTTCAGATAAGTGTTTACTTTTATTTAGTTTATTAATACTTATTTTCGTTTATTAATTTTCTTATCATTGTTTTTAATTTTAAATCAATGTGTTTTTATATTTTCTCAATGCATTCTTAGTTTACTTTATCTTTTTCTTTCTTAAATGGAGAAGTAATTAATTTAAAGAGAATTGTTGTGGAAAGTTTAAGTGTTTAAAAGTTGAAAGAAGTTGTGAAGATTGATTCTAAAAACTTTGTTTACTTCTTAATTTGGCCTGTTAAGTTGTAAAATTTCTTGAGATTATGTAAGATCCAATGCGGTATTGTCTCATAAAAGTTAGCAAGAATCACATGAAATTATATGGGTGAGAAATGTAGTCCATATAATTGAATGTAATATTAGAAGATATTTTTATAAAAGGGAGTAAGATTAGAGGATTTTAGAGTGACAGGCTAAAACCCCCTAATTTGGTTTGAAGTTTTGAGTTTTGTTATGAGAAGTTAGCCCCGGTGGTGGGAATCGAGGAAACTCTAGAGTGAGAGGCTGGTATCTTCCCTGCCTAACCATGTTTAAAATAATATAAATTTCAAATTAACTTATGTTCTTTATAGAACCAAGTAAGGGTAAAGAACACATTTACTTCTATCTGTCACAACAAAAATTTGAATACTTCCACAACAATACTTTAAGAATGATTACTACTTCATGAAAGGAAAGAAAAAGATATTCTAGTTAATAGTATTTTACATCCAGTGTTATTAGTTATTGTAATTTTAATTTCTTGCTTTTCATTTTTATTTAGAAAATTTCAAAAGACATATCAACCTTCAAAACTATTCAAAATCAAGACATACTTTTTCGAAAACAATTAAAGAAAGTAAAAAGATAATTTCTCTGATTCCTTTAAAGATTTCACATTTTCCCTGTGGGTTCGATATCTCGGGGCTTAATCAGAAAGTCCTATATTACTTGATAAACGATACGTATACTTGTGTAGTATCCCATATTATAAAATCATTATTTTCATATCTTAAATCATCAGCGCACTTATATCTGACGGTACCAAGTTTTTGGCGTCGTTGTACTTATATCTATCGGGGATCAAGTTTTTGGCGCCGTTGCGGGGGAATTTAATTTAAATTGCATTTTAAAGAGAATTAAGAAATTATAAATTTTTACTTTTTCTTTATTTTTGTTAGTGTGTTCTATTTTGTTTTATTTTATTATTGTATGCGTATTTCAGGTTCTGAAGGACTTGTGCCTTACGATTCTAAATTAGAAAGAACTAACAGAAAAATCAAAAAAATTAAAAATAAAGAAAAAGAAAAAAATATTCAAGAAATGGCAAATCATTAAAATCAAAATGTTGGCATCCATCAAGACTTAAGACCTTTAAGAGATTATGTTAACCCTACAGTAGATGAACTTCGTGGTAGTATTCAAAACCCTGCTATAGCTACTAATTCTTTTGAGCTTAAACCTGTTATTATCCGAATGGTGTCGAATAATCGGTTTGGGAGCAACAATCGAAGATCCTAATTTGCATCTTGCTAATTTTCTAGAGTTGTGTGCTACTTTTAAATATGATGGTGTTTCAGATGATGCTATTAGACTTAGACTTTTTTTTTCTCATTAAGGGATAAAGCTAAAATGTGGTTACATTTGTTAGCACCTGGATCAATTAGAACTTGGGTTGAATTGTCACAAAAATTCCTTGCTAAATTGTTTCCACCATTTAAGACTGCTAAGTTGAGAAATGATATTACATCTTTTTGTCAGTTTGAAGGGGAATCAATATATGAAGCATGGGAAAGATTTAAAGATCTCCTCAGGAAATGTCCACATCATGCGATTCCAGATTGGTTAATAATTCAAACTTTCTATATTGGATTAGTTGGATCTCTTAGATCAATCATCGATGCTGCTGCTGGTGGATTATTAATGTCTAAACAATTTTTTGATGCTTATGCTTTAATTGAAGAAATGGCTACTAATAATTTTCAATAGCCTTCTGAAAGGTTAAATCCTAAAAAGGTAGCCAGTGTTTATGAAAATGATGCTTTTACAATGTTAACAAATCAAGTTGTAGCTGTATCAAGGAAGATAAACCAATTTGGAATAAATTTTTCTCAACCAAATTTCATGATTGAAGAAAATTCATTAGGCCAAATGGTTGATTCTTATTCTTCACCGAAAGCTGTGAATGCTATAATCAAACCTAACGACCCATATTCCGATTATTATAACCTGAGGTTGGAATAATCATCAAATTTTAACTCGGAATAACAATAATCAGGGTGGTGTTAATCAACAATAAGGAAACACCCATGTAAACCCATTGGGGAATTGGAACAACCAAGGTAATAATAATAATAGATTAACTTATCCTTCAGGTTATAACAATGCTTTACAAAATAAGGAGAAGAAGTTGTCTATGGAAGAAGTAGTATCACATATGGGAAATCGATTATAAATTCAAGGAGCAACCATCGAAATATTGAAAATCAATTGGGACAAATTGCAAATGCCTTAAGTAATAGATCCCGAGGAATACTTCCAAGTAATACTGAAGTGAATCCAAGAGAAAAGAATAAAGAACAAGTAAAAGCGGTTCAAGCGAGAAGTGGAAAAGAATTGGATGGTAGAGTTCAAAAAGAAACTGAAGTAGAGAAAGAAGAGATAGAAAGACCTAAAGAGGACGCTCCAAAAGGTTTTGAAAGACCTATTTCTCCGCCTAAAGTTGATTTAGAAAAACCACCACCTCAATTTCCTTAGAGACTTCGTCAACAAAAGTTGGATAAGCAATTTTCAAAATTCTTGGAGATATTAAAGAAGTTTACCATTAATATTCCATTTGCTGAAGCCCTAGAACAAATGCCAAGCTATGCAAAATTTATGAAGGATATTCTTAATAAAAAGAGGAAGTTTGAAGAAAATGAGACTGTTGCACTTAGTGAGGAGTGCAGTGCGATAATTCGGAAAAAGATTCCTGAAAAACTTAAAGATCCTGGTAGTTTCATAATTCTATGTGCAATCAGAGAAAGATTCTATGGAAAAGCTTTATGTGATTTGGGTGCAAGCATTAACCATATGCCTCTATCAATATTCAAAAGATCGGGACTAGGAGAAATAACCCCGACTACTGTAACTCTGCAATTAGCAGATCGTTCGATCACATATCCTAAAGGAGTTATAGAAGATGTTTTGGTAAAAGTAAATCAATTTATTTTTCCTGTGGATTTCATTGTGTTAGATATGGAGGAAGATAAGGAAATACCCATAATTTTGGGGAGACCTTTTCTAGCTACAGGCAGAGCCATGATAGATGTGCAAAAAGGGGAATTAACAATGAGGGGTAATGATCATATTGTTACATTTAATATTTCAAAATCGATGAAATATCCTACAAGAGGTAAAGAAGATGAGTGTTTTAGGATGGATGTTATTGAATATTTAAGTGAATGTCATTTCAAATCAATTTATGAAGAGAAAGTTGAAAGAGAAGAATTTGAATATAAGCAAGAAGAGAAGTTATTTGATTCTAAAGATTTTCAAGAAGAAGATTTAAAGTATGTTCGTGAAAATTTTGAATTGTTGGATATGAGTCGAAAAAGATAAATCTTATGATCCATCGATTGAAAAACCTCCTAAACTTGAGTTAAAAATGCTTCACGATCATTTAAAGTATGTTTTTCAGGTGAATCCTCAACCTTGCCTGTTATAATTTCCTCTCAATTAACTGAAAAAGAAGAAGAGAGTTTGCTTGAAATTCTGAAGAAGCACAAGAAAGCTTTTGGATGATTTGTATGCACAGAATTCTTATGGAAGATCATTGCAAACCGTGGGCTGATCCCTAAAGGAAATTAAATCCTTTTATGAAAGAAGTTGTTAAGAAAGAAATTTTAAAGTGGTTGGATGCTGGAATTATCTACCCTATTTCAGATAGTGCATGGGTTAGTCCTATTCATTGTGTTCCTAAGAAAGGAGGAGTAAATGTGACTGTTAATGAAAAGAAATGAAATGATACCAACAAGACAAGTTACAGGGTGGCGAATATGCATTAATTATAGAAAATTAAACCTTGCCACAAGGAAAGATCATTTTCCACTCCCTTTCTAGATCAAATGTTGGATGATCAGTCGGGCATAAATACTTTTGTTTTCTGGATGGATATACTGGTTACTACCAAATTCAAATTGCTCTTGAGGATCAAGCGAAAACTACATTTACCAGTCCTTATGGTACGTTTGCTTTTAGAAGAATGCCATTTGGTTTATGTAATGCCCCTGCTACATTTCAGAGATGTATGATGGCTATTTTTTGTGATTTAATTGAAAAAGGGATTGGAGTTTTTATGGATGACTTTTCAGTGTTTGGAAGTTCATTTGAATCATGTTTAGAACATCTATTTAAAGTTCTAAAATGCTGTGAAGAAACTAATTTGGTCCTTAATTGGGAAAATATCAATTTATGGAAGCAGGAGAAATTGTTTCGGGACATCGAATTTCAGAAAAAGGTTTAGAGGTAGATCCTGTAAAAATTCAAGTTATATCTAATTTACCTTGTCCAACCAATGTAAGGGGAATTAGAAGTTTTTTAGGACTTGCTGGATTCTACAGGCGTTACATTAAAGATTTTTCAAAAATTACAAAACCTTTATGTCGTTTATTGGAAAAGGATGCAATTTTTATTTTTGATGATGACAGCCATAAAGCCTTTGAAACATTAAAAGAAAAATTAATCACTGCACCTGTAATAATTTCACCAAATTGGGAAAAACCTTTTGAATTAATGTGTGATGCTAGTGATTATGCTATTGGTGTTGTTTTGGGTCAGAAAGATGATAAAATTTTCAAAGTAATTTATTATGCTAGTAAAACTCTTAATGAAGCTCAAATTAATTATACCACTACTGAGAAAGAGTTATTAGCTATAGTATTTGCATTTGTTAAATTTCGATCATATTTAATTGGAACTAAATGTGTTGTGCATACTGATCATTCTGCTATCAAATACTTAATGAAGAAAAATGATGCAAAACCGAGACAGATAAGATGGATTCTTCTTTTGCAAGAATTTGATTTTGAAATAGTAGATAGGAAGGGTTCTGATAATCAATTTGCTGATCATTTATCCGAGCTTGAAATTGAAAAATCTTTCCGTGATATTGAAGAAATTAATGAACATTTTCTTGATGAAAAACGCATTCACTTGTTAAAGAATGGAGTGTTCCGTGGTATGCGGACATAGTAAACTTTATTGTTAGTAATATTATACCCTATGGTTTGACATATCATGAAAAGAAGAAATTTATGTCTGATGCTAAGACTTATTTTTGGGATGACCCATTTTTATATAAACAAGGAAAGGATCTTATAATTCGAAGATGTGTACCTTGGAAGAGACTTATGAAATTATTCAAAAATGTCATGATTCGATTATGGGGGACATTTTGGAAGTGATAAAACTGCATATAAAATATTACAATCAGGATTTTATTGGCCTACAATTTTTAAGGATGTGAATGTTTATATTAAAAATTGTGATAGATGTCAGCGTGTAAATAATAGTTCTAAAAGAAATGAGATGCCCCTCAATTATATGTTGGAAGTTGAAATATTTGATGTTTAGGGATTAGATCTTATGGGACCATTTACACCATCTTTTGGAAATGTTTATATTTTGATAGCAGTAGACTATGTTTCCAAATGGATTGAAGCTATTGTTTTGCCTCGATGTGATGTTCAAAGTGTTGCAAAGTTTTTAGAAAAGAATATATTCTGCAGATTTGGAATATCAAGAGTAATCATAACTGATGGAGGAAGTCATTTTAGAAATGCGATTATTGGGAAGTTAGCAAAGAAATATCATATAAATCATCGCATTGCTACTGCTTATCATCCGGACAAGTTGTTTGGTTGAATTATCCAATCGTGAAATTAAAAGAATATTGGAAAAAACTGTTAATCCAAATAGAAAGCATTGGTCAATTAAACTAGATTATGCTTTGTGGGCCTATGGGGCCCTTACGAGAAAACCTATAGGAATGTCCCCATATAAGCTGATTTTTGGAAAAGCTTGTCATTTACCTTTTGAACTTGAGCATAAGGCTTATTGGGCTATTAAAGAGTTCAATTATAATTTGAAAGATCTTTGCTGAAAAAGAGATTATTGCAATTGAATGAGCTTGAAGAAATAAGGAATGAATCTTATGAAAATGCTAAGATTTATAAGGAAAAGATGAAGTTATGGCATGATCGGAAGATTCTTACTAAAAATCTGGTACCAGGACAACAAGTTTTGCTTTATAATGCTAGATTGAGAATATTTTCTGGAAAACTTAAGTCCAGGTGGATGGGTTCATTCATTGTGATAAAAGTTTATTCTTATGGAGCTGTAGATATTCAAGATCCTAAGACTGGAAAAATATTTAAAGTTAACGGACATAGACTTAAACCATAATTTTCAATCAATAAATCTAAATCTGATGAGAATTTAATGTTGGGTCACTCAGAATGAGTTTTGGGTATGTCAGGCTGAAGATGTTAAAACAAGCGCTTTGTGAGAGGCAACCTATATTTATCGGTGTGTTTGCTTTATGTTTGTTTTGTGTATTTTGTTTTTTTTTTTTGGTTTATTTTTATATTTTTAGTGGTAGTAATTTGGATTTTTTAAACTTAAATGGAGTTTATTTGACCTTAATTGATGATTTGGAAAAGTCAGAATGAGAATTTGGACACTTAGCAGACCTGTGCTAAATTGTGCACTGGCGGCTAAGCGCCGACTAGTTGGCGCATAGGCTCCACAGTTAAAAAAAACATGAAAAATGTGAATTTAGAGCCTAGATCGTGGGGGAGAAGTTGTGGGAGTTATTTAGGAGATTCTAAACATGTTGGAGAATATTCTAACATCTCTCAAGTCTATAAAAGGTCCGACTTAAGGAAAACACTTGCCCAAGTCCTATTTTCATTTACGAAGTCTAAGAAGAGAATTTTGAGCACCATGTTTTCTGGGAGAACGAGATGAAGAAGAAGCAAGATTCGATAAAAGTAAGTTCATTAGTGATAGTGCTAAGGAGTTATTTATTGGATATCTGGTCGTTAGCATTCAAGGTATTGCGAGAGATGATTGCAAAAATTGAAGCCGAGTAACTTGATAGAGGCAAAGATCAATGATATTACTTTACATCTGGATCACATGGGATGGCAACTCAAGATGCAATTCGATCATTCAAGGTATGTGGAAGAAATAGATAAGGCGATGTTTGTGAAGAACAAATGGATTAAAGAAGATGATATAAGAATGAACAATGATCGCCCGTTCTATCAAATTTATATTCTTGAAGGGTCAAATGAGAATAATAGTGGTCCTGGTTATATTCCGCCTAATGGAGAGTAGAATTAAAAGTGTTTTGTTTCTATTTGTTTAGTGTCTTATGTGTTATGTTAATGTTCTTGTGAGTTCATGTTTGGTGTGTTTAATGTTTTTATATATGCCTGATGATGTGATGGGTACATCTTAGAGATGTACACTTATCAGTTTAAGATTACAGTGTCTTGTATTTTGAGAATTTTATCCTTTATGTTTGGATAAAAATTCTAGTATTGTATTGAATGTTATGTTTTTTTTTGTGAAAATTGTGTGGAATCATTGGTTATTTAACTTTGATTTCGAGTATTAGAAGATTTGTGTGAGAATTAATTATTGTGGACTAATTAAGGGTAATTAACCAAGTGATTTAGTGCATATACCTTAATTATAAAAATTTGGGTATTGGCGGCTAAGCGCCAGAATGCCGGCGCTTACGAGCCAGATTTCCCGGCTAATCGCCGATAGTTCGCGCTTAGGCGCCAGTTCGCGAAAATTGATTCCTGAAAGTTAAAAACCCAAAAATTGCAATTTTCAACCACCCCATCGTCTTTAACCTTTGTTTTGCCGCGAAAGAGGAGCCTAGGGTATCATATTGTGGATCATTTAAAAGCCGATCTCAACAAAAAATTGTTAGATTTGGATTCCTTGAGGTAAGAGTACTACTCCTAAGTAAAAATTTTTTATTTTCACCATGTATTTTGAGTACATTTTGGAAGATCTTAAAATCACTATTCATGGTGAAAATTTGAGGAAAACCTTGATAAATTACTTGGATTTAGTGAAAATATCTTTTGGAAGTTAATTTAGCAAGTTTAGTTTGATTTTGGAATTTATGGTGAATTTTTCGTGAATTTTTAGAGATGGCTACAAAGTCAAAGCGTGCACGAGAAAAGACGAAGTTTGATTCTGACAAATTTGTTAGTTTGAGGGCTGAGGAACGATACATCGATGCATTGCAATCACGTAAGTTGATTCCTGAGCGAGTGTTTAGTAAGCCAGGAGAGGTGATTGAAGATATGATTGCAAGAAGAAACTGGCAGAATTACTGTTGCTTCTCCGTTGTTGCTGTTGTTTCTGTGGTAAGAGAATTTTATGCAAATTTACCTGCTGCAGAGGAAAATCAGGTGATGGTTAGGAGGCATGAAGTAAACTTTTCTTCAGGTGCAATCAATACCTTTTATGGACTACCTCCTAACATGTTATGTTTTTATTCTAACTATCATCCTTCGGAAGGAGAATTAGATGAGATTATGGAGTTTCTGACTGATGGAAGAGGATTATGGAAAATTACAAATGATAGAAGAGTGAACTTTCCTACTTCCAAATTGAATGTCATTTCTAAGGCATGGCATTATTTTATCTCATCTAAGTTGTTACCTTCAAGTCATACCAGTGAAGTAACGAAAGAAAGAGCGATGTTGAACCATTGTATTCAGCATGGGAAGCCTATTGATATTGGAAGCATAATTTTTTATTATGTTTTGAACTGTGCTAGATCAACCACGATCTGCAAGTATGGGATTTCCTTCCTTGATTCATTCACTATGTGAAAGATGCTGGAGTGAAATTTGAAACACGGGAAGAGGTACTTCGGCCATTGAGACCGATTACCGGTGTAAACGTTGGTGCTTACACTTGTACATTCGGAGTTTGGTTGGAGAGGAGGATTTGGTAGGGCTTCTACGCCTCGCTCTGTCGCATCAGCTTCTCGTGCTACCACTTCACGTGCTTCGTCATCTCTTGATTCACGGAATGGTTTATTAAGAAAGATTTTGAAAAAATTGAGTCTTACTCGAGAGCATGTGAGAGATATGGATGGTAAAGTTGGATAATGTTGAGAGATATATTGTAAAACATGATGAATATGAGGAGAATTATCAGCAATATTTGGATAGACTGATTAGAGAAGATCAGAGTGCTGAGATGCCACCTCATCCATTCTATATACCTTATGTGTCATCCAAAGATTGGAACGAGCAAGTTGATGATGATGATGAGGATGAAGAGTAGATGTATGTTGTTTGTTTTAGTTGTTGTATTGATGTGTTGTGTCACTGTGTACTTTATCTAGTATTTTGTTTGATGATTGTGTTGTGATGTGAACCTTGATAGTATGCAGATTGTAGTTGTACTGTTTATCTATTATGCATATTCAGGTATTGTTGTTATTTTATTGTTGATTTATATGTTGTTGTGTGGTAGTGTGTAATAATAAATGTTTTTATGTGTATGTTATTTCAGGGTTTTTAGTAGTGTGTACTTTAATTCCAAAAACTGTTAGGAAATTATAAACCTCTATTAGGAACTTCTACTTAGGAAAACTACATGTTTAAAATTCTTCAAATTCCACTATCATACGTTATACGTATCGAGTGTGTTATTTTAGTTGGTGTGTATTTGCTTTGAAAACCTCCACTACTGTAGAAGTCTTCTGAAATTTTTTACTTTTCATATTATTATAATATATATATATTTTTTTTTTTTGAAAAACTAAATTTGATTTCATTTTACTCCTGTATTTAAATTGTTATACTTGCATATTAGGATATTAAAAATTCCTGGAAGCATGATATGTCAGTTTTTGTTTCTCACCCATGTATCATTTCTCATGCTTAAATGTTTTATCTTAATTAAAAATTTAAAGTTTGGGGGGATTTTAAAAACAAAGATTTTCAAAAACCTAAAATTTTATTTGATTATCAAGAATACTTAAAAATAAATCTTATTTTTGATTGAGAACAATTATGTACATAAAGTTATATTAGGGGAACAAAATTTTGAATATAGAAATGAATAAAAGAATTTAGTTAAAATTTATAGTAATCATGAAATTCTTAAAGTTAAAATTTTCTTAATGAAGAGGTGTTAAATAAATTTAAACTATCTTTAGTAAGAAGTTTTGTATTTTTGGATAAATAGAAGGTTTGGCTTTTATTCTTCAAAGCTTAAATTTCTTTTATTGAAGAGTAATTTTCGGATACTATTATTATGATTTTTAAGTGAAAGATGTATATCCGATCTTTATTTTAAATGGAAGGATGGAATTGAAAATCATTAAAGTTACTATCCGAGATATAGTAATCCTTGCCTTATAGAAAAAAAAAGAATTAAAAAATATAGTATATGAAATGGGAGGAGAAGCTTGAGGATTTAAGGGCCTAATCAAAATTTGGTTTCATACCTAAAGTTTAAGATACAAGTTCAAAGAAAATCTAAAGCTTAATGTTGTAATATAGTAAGTAAAATTATTTTTTAAATAAAGATTTTTAAGTGAGAAAAATAAATCTTTGAATCCTATATTTTGAAAAATCTACAAATATTTCTGAAATAGATAGAAACTTATATTTGTCATTTTCCTTTACTTAAGAACTTTCTAAATTTTAAGTTGGTTTTAATTACTGAAAATTTTTCTACATTGGACTATTCCATTTCTAGAACAAAATTTTGTTATCTTCCTAAGAAACTCATTACATATTTTGCATGCTAAAATGTTACATGAGATTAAGCTGTCACTTGAGGACAAGTAACATTTTAAGTTTGGGGGATTTTGATACACCTAAAATATATAGTATTTTTATGCACATTTTTATATCTATTTTTAATGACATTGCACTTTAATGGAAGGTATTTTGTGTTTTTCTTGCAGGTATGATGAAAATGGATAGTCATGATGAAAGGAGCAAAATTGGATCAAATTTGGAGCAAAAAAATGAAAAATAAAAAATTTGGCACCGGCTAAGCGCCAACGGCGCTTAGCCGCCACAGTTAAAAATCGAGATTCAAATGGATTTGGCACCAATTTCAAAGGGGATGGGATTTAACTCTCGGTGGTAACGTCCATAACTTCCTTTGGGCGGTATGTTTGAATGAAGGGGTGTGTTCCTTGGTAGATACATCAAATCTGGACACATTTTGAAGAGACACCAAGGCACCTTTTGGTTTACTATTTAAAGAGAGTCTTAGGAATGATTTAGAGGAGGTAATTTGAGGAGACTCTTCCACTGCATTTTGAAGAGTACTTCCATTATTCTTCCACTGCATTTTAAAAGTTTTTATTTAGAGTAGGAGTAGAGAGTATAAAGGAGAAAAGGGTTGGAGTGAAGTATTCTTCTTCCCACTTCTTTTCTTTCTTTTAGTTTAGTTTTTATTGAAGTTTGAAGTCTGTATTCTGAGTCAACGGACTTGGGAGACTTGCTCTGAGAAGTAGTTTAGTGAAGAGTCAAAGTTTCAGAGGAACTTCCTTAGTCTTGTGGAGAGGATTTTCATTTAAGTGTTTACTTTTATTTAGTTTATTAATACTTGTTTTCGTTTATTATTTTTCTTATCATTGTTTTAATTTCAAATTGATGTGTTTTTATATTTTCTCAATGCATTCTGAGTAGTTTACTTTATCTTTTCTTTCTTAAATGGAGAAGTAATTAATTTAAAGAGAATTGTTGTGGAAAGTATAAGTGTTTAAAAGTTGGAAGAAGTTGTGAAGATTGATTCTAAAAACTTTGTTTACTTCTTAATTTGGCCTGTTAAGTTGTAAAATTTCTTGAGATTATGTAAGATCCAATGCTGTATTGTCTCATAAAAGTTAGTAAGAATCACATGAAATTATATGGGTGAGAACTGTAGTTCATATAATTGAATGTAACATTAGAAGATATTTTTATAAAAGGGAGTAAAATTAGAGGATTTTAGAGTGATAGGCTAAAACCCCCTAATTTGGTTTGAAGTTTTGAGTTTTGTTATGAGAAGTTAGCTCCCAGGTGGTGGGAATCGAGGGAACTCTAGAGTGAGAGACTGGTATCTTCCCTGCCTAACCATGTTCAAAATAATATAAATTTCAAATTAACATATATTCTTTATAGAACCAAGTAAGGGTAAAGAACAAATTTGCTTCTATCTATCACAAAATAAATTTGAATACTTCCACAAGAATACTTTTAGAATTATTACTACTTCATGAAAGGAAAGAAAAAGATATTCTAGTTAATAGTATTTTACATCCAGTGTTATTAGTTATTGTAATTTTAATTTCTTGCTTCGCATTTTTATTAAGAAAATTTCAAAAGATATATCAACCTTCAAAACTTTTCAAAATCAAGACATACTTTTTTGAAAACAATTAAAAAAAGTAAAAAAAATAATTTCTCTGATTCCTTTAAAGATTTCACATTTTCCCTGTGGGTTCGATATCTTGGGGCTTAATCAGAAAGTCTCATATTACTTGATAAACGATACATATACTTGCGTAGTATCTCATATTATAAAATTATTATTTTTATATCTTAAATCATCAGCGCACTTATATCTGAAGGTACCAAGTTTTTGGCGCTGTTGCATTTATATCTATAGTGGATCAGCGTCGTTGCTCTGGATCAAATTTTCATATTTTTGGTCCTTTTTGCTCCAAATTCGCTCCTTTTTGCATTTTTTCACTCCAATGTCCATAATTCATCATATCTACAACAAAACAACAAAAATATCATTCTTTAAAGTGCAATATCATCAAAATCAATATAAAATAGGCATGAAATTCTTAACATATTTTCATTGGGTCGGTATTTTTGATGGGATATTAAATATTTAAGTGTTATAAATGTAAATATGGATATTTAGGTGTTCGCTATGTAAACACAAGGATTGTGTAGTATGTATGTAAATGCCTCGATATATCATTATTGTTCCTTCAAGTAATTTGTATTGAAGATTAGTATAATAACTGCATGAGCACCAAGGTTCTAATTAGTATAAATTGGTGGCTTTAGAGACAGTTGCAGCTAAATCTCATGAAATAGAAATGCCAACCATATCCTTGCTCCCATTGCATCAATGTCCCTGCCGACAAATTCAACCAAAACCATTTTTCCACTACACTGTAACGTGGGATAGATGACTTGTTCTCTGTTTGGCCTCCATGTTTAAACTTTTCATGGTACTTCACTAGAAAGGAGTAGAGCCTGGATGATACCGAAATGAAGGATAATTATGATGTCATAGACTTGCATGGAGGATTTTTAAAAGTTTGTTTTTAAATAATTTTCTTTCTATTCCTGGGTCATTAGTGCCATGTATGTTTTTTCTTTTTTTATAGTTTTGTAGGTATGAACTTCAAATATCAGTGCAAATTATGTTTTAGCTAATGTTTTAATTTTTTTTTTTGGTTGCCATTGGATGTATTAAATTTTCCAGAAGTTTTTAAAGATGAATTGATCTATTTGCAGACTCAGCTAATACAATTTTGGTTACTGGTAATTCGAGAATTTTGAGCAATCAGTTGTCTGATTTAGTTCTCTCGTTTGTCGCTATACTTTTTTTAGATCCTCCTTTGTAGTTTAATTTCACTCATTCAATTGTAGTTTTGTTAATTGTTCATGAGCATTAAGGTTCTGTACATCAGCAAATGCATGGCAATGGAGACCCTCAAAGCTTTTTATTTATCAGCACCTTTTCAATTTTTTAATCTTTCAGTTTTATCTATTACAGTAGATCTTTTTCAATTTTCCCCAACTTTCTTGTGAATTTGCATTCAATTGTGTGACATGCTCTTGACCATTATTCCTCTCAGATTGGAGTTCCTCTATTTTAAGAGATGATCCTCTCTCTTCCCCCACTCCAGATCTTCAGTTTTCTTTAAACCTATAATCTTTTTCTGTATAGGTTGTGATAATGTTTGAAGATCTGGATAGTGATGAAGGCAAACAAGATACCTGCAACAAAAGAACAAATTAAGGTGAAATTGCAAATAAAGTGAAGTTAACAATGCTTAATAAGGGAGTTATATAAGGCTATTAGATGGATAAGAAGATTTTAATGGATGCAGAACATGTGATCTACAGGAAGGGGAAAATCTGTTAGTAAATTATCTTTATACCATCCATTTTTTTGACTGATCCTTTCTCTTTTTACTAATTGTAGGACGATGAGCTCCATGCATTCAGGGAAGTCCGGGCAAGTGATGTGCTGCTGCGGACGCCGGCCTTACTACTTACGTCACGCCAGCATCGTAGCGACAAACGACAGTTCTTTGGTTGCCCGAGATGGAAACACGGAATGGAGAACTGTATGTTTTTCAGGTTGGTAGGCAACCCTCCATATTCTCTTTTATCCCAATCCGAGAACATTACACGTGGTTCCACATTATCTTGTAGTTCGAGTGCTTCCCTACCAAACAACTTCGCACAGGGTTCAAGGGTGTCAGAACCAAGCAACGATGATTGTGACATGCTCTTGCATTATAAAATGAATATTGTCATTTTTTCCTTTTAATTTTAATATTTTATTTATTCTTTTAGTTAAGTTTCGTGATACTCACTACTAGGTAAGGTCTCCATGTTTTTAGTGTTGTTTTGTCTAAGAAATAGATTCTTTTTTCCTTTTTGTGAAATTTAAGTGTTAGATATGTAAATTTGCAACTCAATATAAGGACGGTGTTGTGATGCGATCAAATCCTCTAATTTTTATTGAGTTATGAGCATATTTGTTTAGATTAAAGGCTTATCTGCATTTCTGCATTTTTCAAACAATAATTGTTGATGGATACATGATGCGAATTTTTTTATACGTAAGGATTTATGAACAATAGATATATAATAATTTTTATAAAGTCACAATGATCCAACGTAAGTATACGTATCGTAATAAGTAATAAAGGGCTTTAATGGAGTCCTGTTTATCGATCCAACAAGGAAGCGAGGTAAGAGGTTCTTAGTCAAATTATAGTATACAACTAATAGCCTTAGTTTAAAAGGGTGATATAAGTGGTTTTTATAACAACTACTCCTAAAGGTAGATGATTATATGTAAGAATAATAACTACTCTGAAATGCAATTATTAATACTAAAGATAACCCTTTTTGGATAAATTGGTTTGGTGAATTTTGAGATAATAAAATCTACTATTCTTATGTAATGAATTGGATAAAGTTTAGGAATGAGATGCATCAAATATTGTATGTGCCAAATAGGAGCAATCCTATTCTTTACCCTCTTCCGAGTACCCCCTCTTCAGAGTACTATAAAGAACATTGGCAAATCTTAGGCTTAGTCTCTAAATCCATGGTTAGGCTTGGAGGATACTTGCTCTCACTTCAGAGCTCCCACTTCCCTTCACCTGAAGGCTAACCCTAGCTTTAGTTACCAAACTTTAGGACCAAATTGGGGATCTCAGCCTATCACCCTGAAACCTTCAATTCGACGCCCATGAAACAATATTTTCCTATTTATTTGCACTTAATCCCAATGAACTACGCAATTCATTCATGGACATCGAATGTGGTTCCACTTTGTTGAGAATCGCACCGCTCTTTCGGGACAATGCAATTACAATGAATTTTAACAATACAACGGGTCCTTTTTGTAATGTAAATGAAGTGCAAGTAAAAAACCATCACATTTATAATTAAAACATCTTTTAGCAGGCATTCTAATATCCTACACATGAATCCTACTCATTGCAAAAGAAAAGTAGAAAGGAAACAATGACATAAACTTCTTATGCTACTATTTCCATAGAAGAAGAAAGAGTAAGAGAAAGACATCAAGCACGACAAAAACACAATGGAAAACTTCATTTAAAAATAAATTCTCAAAATAAGTGTTTACAAAATCATAAGATAATGAAAAACACAATACTCAGTTTTTTCCCCTTGAAAGAAAGATGAAAATCTCTCCCACAAAGTCTCCCGCAGATCCATGCCATGCTAGAACATTTCCTTACAGATTCTCTCAAAATCCCCTCACCAATCTCTCCAAAAAGGTAGAAATCTACATTTCTACTCCTATTCTAAGATCTCTAAGCATTCTCCACGTTATTCCTAACATCTCATCTATTCTTCTCTTCATTCTTGGCTTCAAATTCGGTTTAAAATAGAGTAGGGACAAATTTCTCAAGAGGTGCATGAAGAAACCCTCCAAAAAACGTCTAGATTTGATGTATTTGGCCAAAAACCGCCCAATATTGCATCCAAGCCGTCTCGGGCGCCACCAGCACTGAATAGAGCGCTACCAGTGCCCTATTTTTCGTGCTCTCGGGCTTCTGGTGCCGTCAGCGCCAGTTTGGGCGCCCCCGGCGCCCATCCTGCGCAGCTCCACCATTTTGCTCCGTTTGGCTTTGTTTCAGCTCCGATTTGCCCCGTTTCAGTTGCGTTGCGTTCCTAACAGATAGCCCTACAAAATAAACATAAAAACAACATTTATTTAAATTTTAATCTCATTCAAAAAATATGCAAGAAGTGTAAAAGAGATTAAACATAGAAAGACTTATCGAAAGGTGTCAAGCCAAAATTTGCTTTCTTGCTCGTTTTTACTCCAAATTGCACCGTTTTTGCTTCTTTTTCTCCAAAAGTCATTTCTTGTACCTAAAACGAAAAAACATATAAAATACCTTTTTTATAGTGTAATATCACCAAAAATGAGTAAAATCATATAGCATAAAACATATATTTTTTTGGTGCATCAGAATCCCTCAAATTTAACCGTTACTTGTCCTCAAGTAACCCTTTTACTACATAAAAATATAACTTAAGGCAATGTACTTTTCACCTATAAGATACTAAAATTTTTCATTCAAAAGAATATATTAGTTAGACTTTTAGAAGAAATTCAGTAACTCAGGTTAACACTACAGGTATAAGAATATTCAGCAATCAAGTTTAAGGGTTCCAGTCTTCTATTTATTTTAAGATAAACCCCATAATTTGTCACATTAAGAGTACCTTGAAAGATTATGTGAAAAAGGAGTTCATGGAAACTTCATAAAAATGTAGGCCAATATTTTAAATATAAATTCAGAAATGAAATCAAGTTCTCTCTTTAGGGTGACTCAAGTGAAGCCAATTTTTGATTAGGCGTCTCCTCAAGCTTCTCCTCATAAATAGTTTCTTTCTTTTTCTTTTTCTTTTTCTTTTTTTTTTTTGGGATTGTTTTTCGATCTTTCTTTTCTTTTATTTTCTTTTTTCTCTTTTTTCTCTTTTTTAATGAGGATTAATATATATGGATAGCTTGTAATGATTTTGAACTTCACTCTCCTCTTTCTAAAGTTCAAACTTGAAACACATCCTTACTTTATAAGTAGGTATGAGCTTTATTATTCATCATAAAGTCACAATCTCTTCATAACACACAATACTTTAAGTCTCTTAACATTTCAAAAATACAATTTTCTTTACTTTAAATAGTTAACTATAATCAAATTCTTTCATACCAAATATCTTACCCTTTTAAAATTAACCTTTATTACTAAAAACTTTCATCCAATCCTTCCATAATATTCAACCGAAATAAAAAGTTTTAGTTATCTCAAGCGAGGTTCAACTGCCAGAAGTTATGCTAATAATTTTTGAAAATATAATAATTGAGAACAAATAAGAGTTAATATTTTTCTTCCCCCCAAACTTAAAATTTAAAATATTTTACAATTAATTCCAATTAATGTTGCAGGAAGAAAAAGTAAAATTTGAATCTACTTACTGCTACAACATCCTATCAAATTCATATACATACATAATCAGGATAGAATGAGTGAAGGAGAAAGTAAATCTAACCTAAAACATGCTTGTAATAAAATTACATTAAAAGGAAGTATTTTCACTTTAAAATTTTATTTTTCTTCCTACACTCAAACTTAATTTTTAACATATATAACATTCAGTACAGAAAATATAAGCAGGAAGAAAAAAAATTAGAAATTCTATCTACCACAAATGTCTATCAAAACCATTTACAAGTATTCATTAGGACGGAACAATATGCAGCAGAAAGTAAATCTAAACTAATCATGCCAGAATGAAATTCATCAAATAAAAGTTTAACTAGCATAGCAGGTATCAACAAGGGACTATAAAAATGTTCTTCAATTATTATAGAAAATTGTAATACAATCATAAACACACATAAGATAAATGAGGTCAATTTTTCCTTTAACTCATCGTATCTCACTAATATACTTCCAATTTCTAACGGAATCACTACATTAATAAATTAGGTACATTTTAAAATGATTTTATAGATTATAATCCCAAAGATAAGATTATCCCTGATAAATTGGTTTCCAGACACCAATCTCAGGCATTATCTAATCCCTTTAATTAAAAACCTTTAACAGTTACATATTGTAGTGTAAGATCATCCTAATATTTTTCATCAAATAGGTTCGCGACTCCTACCAAATGAAAACAAAGTTAGAGAAAAGATGTAACAAAATTGAGATAGATCTATTACTATTTAAATTCATGATATCTCTTGTAAAACTTAAGTCCGAGTAAGACTCGAGTTATAGTGAACTCATCAATCCAACTACTACAAGAGAACATATAAGTCTAACCATAATAAAAAGTTAAGGAATCACCTCCCTTATGACTCACAAAGATTAAATTAAACTACTAACAATCCAAACATCTACCAATCAACAATCAAACTTATCAATCCATAATGACACATAAAGATCAAGTCAATCCACTCTAAAGAAAAAACCATATAACACTAACAATCATGACTCTCAAGCACACTAAATCAAAGCACACTGATAACTATGGGTTGCCTCCCATAAAGTGCTTGGTTTTAACGTCGCGGGCCCGACAAATGATTCCTCCTGGATCAAAATTCCAATTACGTAATCCTCGATCAATCGCCCAATCCTTTTTAGATCCAGGAATTCCTACAAAATCCTTAAATTGTAATTTTTCTTTCAGCTATTCTTTTTCAGATTGATTTATATCATTGTTCCTCATATTTCTTTCTAGATCCAATATTGTTATATTGATTTTTTGAATTTGCATATTAATATCAAATGGATCTCTATAAGATAATTCAAGATCTCCCAAATTTTGGATCGGATTCTCTCTAGATAATTCAGATTCAGGATCAAGTTCTTCTATGTCACTCTTCTATTTCAAGTTATCTTCCAATTCTTCCCCTTTATAATCATTAAATGATGGAGGATCTGTCTTAGTTGAGGAAATAGCTTTTTCTAATTCTTTAGGAATTTCTTCCAATGGTCTTCTAATATCCTTATCCTCTTTTCTCAACTCAAAGTTCTTTTGAAATTTATCCTCAAATTCTCTTCCAGGTCCTAGTTCAATAACTTTATCTTGTTCATCATTCAATTCAGGTTTTTTTTGTAATTGAGTTTAATCTAAAGATATAAAGACTGGTTGTGTAGATGAATTCCCTAAATAGGTAGGCTTTAAAATTGTATGGGGTACATCCATCTTAAGTTCATAAGATTTTTCAACAAATGGAATTACTCGTTTACTATTTTTGGCAGCTTCCATCATTTCACACCTCTGTTGAACATACATACAGTATTCTTTAAACAACATTTTCAACTCATCATGAAAGTCCATTTCAATCTCATCTGTTATGTTACTCTCAAAACTTTCTTGGAAATGGTCTTTACTTAGATAATCAATTTCATCCATCCAAAAACATTCATCATCTTTTCTCTCAGCTGGAAATTTCATAGTCTTCAACACATTAAAAGTGACTTCCTAGTCATTAATATTTTTAATCAACTCTCATTTTTGCACATCTATTAACAAGGTATAGTTGTTCATTATTGTTCTCTTTAGGTTTGATCTTAGTGTTTCTAGGAAGTGTTCCTTGGGGTTTATTGCTAAGTGAATTAGCAATTTATCACAGTTGATTCTCTATGTTTCTAATAATCTTGAGTACCTTAATAATCTTAATTAGTCCTTTGGGGTCTTCACCCATATAATTCTTAAGTTAAATAATAAACGATGAATTACCCTACTCTTAGAAATGATTAAAACACTGACTCACTAAGCATAAAGGTATAAAATAGATAAATTATTTAATAATTATGATAGGTTCAAATTGTTCTCAAGAAAGTTCAAAATAATTGTGAAATATCTAGGTATCTCCTAAAGGCCCTTCATAAGTCTTTTGAATACCTTGCAGGACTATTGCACCGATCATATTCATTACATAAAAATATCTTATAAATGAATAAGACCCACCTAGTACTTGGTAGGCCTGTGACGAACATATCCATAGGGTTTTACTTCCCTGCAAATATAAATGTTTATTGCAAAGAATACTAAAGTTTAAGGTGGAGGAACGAGAAGACTCGCCAGGTACACTTTTATAAGTTTACGGTGCTTTCTTTTCCTGTGTTTTCTTTACCGCACTTTACTTTTCTTGCAAATTGCATGATAAACAACAATATCACCCTGTGTGAAAACTAAAACCTTTAGGATAACCACAAAACCAAAACCAAAACTAAATTAAAAAAAAATCAAGACAAGATAAAATTCACCCACACAATATTTAAAATATAAAATAACTCAAAATTTAATCACAAACAAAACAACAAAAATCACAATTATAACTAAATTAAAACATCTCGTTGGATGATCGGGAATTCCTTGGAGGAGGTAACCCTCATGTTACTAACAGGATTTTCCCACGATATAAATGAAAGTACGGAACTCATTAAGTTGAGTTTAGTAAATTCATTTGGAATAAGTGAATCCGATGAAAATAGCGGTGTCGGGATGATGGAACCGTGGGATCTTAATCGGTGTTGTTATAATCAACTTTAATGTTCCCCTAATAAAATTTTAGGACACCTCATTTTAAATATTTCTAAAACATAACACTTCTCTCTTCTCCTCAATTGACACATCTTTAAACTAAACCTATTACGACAAGGAGCTTGGAGCACACATAGTGGGCACCACGACCATTTTCAACAACAAAACTTGTCTACATCAGCAAAACATTTCCCTAGTATAAACAACAAACCATAGGACTTCGAGGTAGCTTACCTAGTGCAGCATAAATCCTCACCTTTTTTTTAGGCCTTTACACAGCTCTGCTGTGCAATATAAGCCCTAATTCGCTTTAGGATTCCGAGGTTGTCGTCTGATACGACATAAACTTTTCCATCTTCCAGGTTGTTTGCATAGTCAGATATTATGCAAGTATAATTCCTATAATTAATTAGCAGGATTGAAAATTAAATAAATTCATTTCCAAGATTTAAAGCCAAACTATAGGATAGTTTGGAAAGACATCAAGATTTTTCTTGAATCTATGTTCTCCCCCTAGCCTTCTCTTCTTTGGATGCTGATAAAATGAAATGTTCCAAATTTTGAGTCATTCACCTATTGAATTTTGGCCTATCACATTTTCTTTGGAAACTTTACCTTTAGAAGTCATGAATATAAATATTACATGATCTATATCAAGAGTTTTCTTAGGTAACTTCAATTATCTAGGATGTAATTAACTATAAGGGCTTGCCTTTATAGGAAACTTAAAGACCCCAGATTAATATAAACTCTATCTAATTCCTTCATATTATATAGGGGAAATTTTCGGTCAAAATGGATTCACAGATCAAACAGATGTCAAAAATTCTTTAGTTTATTTGATCAAGCTTCACCTCAAGCCTTGTACTTATTCTTCAGGATAAATACATGTCTTGTGGTGAAATGCTTGATTATTTAAACTATTATTTATATGAGATCAGTTTGATTTCATATCCTTCAAAATATTAATTTCAAAATCCATATAGATATATTAAATTAAATCAAATCTCTATTTTATAAAATTAAAACCCTTTTCAAAACAAAACACCCAAAAACATATTTTCAACCAAATAACAGGAATTTAAAACGGCCGACACCGGGGAAGAAGACATTGCACAACAATTGGGTGTACCAAGTGAAGACTGAGCGTGATGGTAGTAAAAGGTACAAGGCTGAACTTGTTGAAAAGGTCTTCAGTAGATGCAGGGTATTGTCCATGCAGTTGGAGTTGTAAGCAGATAAATGAGTAAACATGGAATGAGCTTGGAGGTACAAGGCTATGTTGACGTTGATATGTCACCTAAGGGTTTTACTTTTGAATAACTAAAGTTATGCTCGACTTCAACTGGTATTCTAGCTTGAATACAGGGACTTTGAGTTGTAGAGGTGGAGGATATCACGTTTAAGGAATGGACAACACAACTAATGGATGATGCAATCGGTGCCACAGTCTCAAAATGGGAGATTTTTGTGTTATGTGGAGCCCGGTCCACTACATCAAAAATTAGGCATATTTTTCAACTTAGGAAATTATTTGGATATATTTACTTCCTAATATATATATTTGCAAACTATTTTCTAAACTTCAAAGTAAATGTTCTATATTCTAAACAAAGCTTTACTACTTTAATTAACGAAAGATTCAAATTTTGAGAAAGCATCCTTCCCCTTGCAATGAGTTTATGGCTAGTAAAGATATAGATTGATGGAAATTGTATTGTGTCAAATAGAAGCATTCCTATTCTTTATCCTCTGCCGAGTGCATAATGAACATTGGTTAATCTCATGTTTGGTCCCTAAATTCGTGGTTAGGCTGAGAGAGTACTGGCTTCCACTCCAGAGCTTCCACTTCCCCCTTCCCTGAGGGCTAACTCTTGCTTTAGTTTCCAAACACTAGGACTGAATTAAGGATTTTAGTCTGTTACCCTTAAAATATTCAATTCTACACCCAATAAAGTATGTTTCTCTATTTATTTGCACTCAACCCTATGGACTACATTCTTATCCATAGAATTGAACGTGATCTCCATTTTGTTGTAGAACTCTTAGTCCTTTCAGATCTTATGTTTAGCAACAAAATTTAACATTTCAATTGGTAAGATTGAAAAGTAAATGAAGAATGGAGTCTAAAATCATCACAAGTATTTAACATTTAAAAAACACATCAAATTTATCTCTTCATTTCACTATATCTCATCGCAAGGAGAAAGACAAATAAATCTACTCAGAATTCATAAGGAATATACGAGAAAACATGGATTTATATATAAAACGAAGTTCATACAAACACAACTTATCAGTAACTCGTCTCCAAAGCAAATCCCTTGAAATTCCTTTGATTCTCTTTCTCTTCTTACAACAACACTCAAAACTTACTCAAAACAATACTCCACAAGACTCTCTACAGCGAATTCTCACAAAACCAAAAACTCTCTAGCGACTCCTTACTAAAACTAACGACTCTAGCGGCTTCTCTTCTCTTTTGGGTGGATTTAGTCTTCTAACATAGTGTAAGGATGAGTTTTCCATAGGTGCTACGAAAAACCCTTCAAAAAGTGTCTGAATATGTCGAATCTAGAAGGAAATCACGGGTAACTGTCATGGGCATCGTCAAAACCCAGTCGCAAAATATATTCCAAACTCTCTGTCAAATGGCGCCGTCGGGGCCCACACCCAAAAAATCCAAAAATTGCCTCTTTTGACTCTAAATTTTGTCATTTTTGCTTTCTTTTGCTCCAAAAGCCTAAAATTAACATACCTGCAACAAAACATGAAAAATACCATTCTTTAAAGTACAATATCACAAAAAATGAGTATAAAATATAGGTGAAAAATCATTCTTTTTTTTGTGCATCAACTCTACACTAGAATTACTCAATTAATGTATACACTTGCACTTAATTAAGGTTTTTGGGAAAGGGTAGGATTTTTAAATGTTAATATTTTCAATAGACAACACATTTGAACAGACACGCTCACTTTAATTCTAAATTTATGTGTCTAAAGTATTGGGTGCTTGAACAAAAAAATTCAACATAATCAACAACCTTATCTACCGTTTTAAGTCTACTCCACGCTGGACTTGGTAGGCTACTCCTAACCCTAAGCTATTCAAAGAATGAAATCAAAGAGTAGTTTCGTGGAATCTACACTAGAATTACCCAACCAAAGAACAACCTATTGTCAAGGCTAGTCAAGTTGACAAATCTGAAAAACCCAAGAAAGGAAAGATACATTTTGTAATGGATTATGCTGACAATAGTACCTATTAAGGGACAAATATACTCACTCAAGCTTACTAACATAAAAAATAGGCATATTTATTCAACATTTCACTAAATCTAGGTCAACAAAAATTATCGCATTGTGATGGTGCCATAAAGGACTTGATCCAACGTTGATGAATCTCAAGCGAGGCGCAATATCTATGATTGGCCATATTAAGAAAGGATGTGTTGAGGGATATATCCTTACCCAGACTCCCTGAACCAAAGAATTGGCCTGCATAATTAAAATTTCACTGAATCAAGGTCAATTTATCTGATCACGTCGTAACAGTGCTGCAAAGGACTTATTCAAACCCAATGGATCTTAAGAATGGTGTACGGTTTGTGATCATCCACATTGAAAAAGGAGGTGTTGAAGGACATATCCTTACTTAAACTTACTAAACCAAAGATGTAACATGCATAACTAAAATTTCACTGGATCGAGGTTAATTAATATAATTACAACATGATGGTGCCACAAAAGGATTGCTCTAACTCCAACAAATCCCAAGAGAGATATACAGCTTAAGATGAGCCATACTGAGAAAAGGAGGTCTTTAGGGACATATCCTTACTCATACTTACTGATACAAGGAATTGACCTGCATAATTAACATTTATTGGATCAAGGTTAATTAATCTGATCACATTGTGATGGTACCATAAAAGGCTTACTCCAACGTTGATGGATCCCAAAGATAAACTTGTTAAAAAGTTTGAACAAAGTCAAATTAGGTCTAACAATTCTAATGCTAAGGTGTTCAATGACTAAAACTAGAGAGTACGCGCACGAAATCCTCATTAGAATTACTTAACCAAGGTGTACACTTGTATTTAATCAAGTTCTACAAACCCAAGAAAGCACATATACAATATTCAATTCCTACAAAAAGATAAGAAGCATATAGTCTCACACTCATCTTAGATTTACTAGGCAAAGAGTTGACCCACTAAGTTTATTGGGGCACATACAACCAAAGAACCATAATATATGAATAGTTAAGATTAATTTTAGGCATCTGACCTGGACCGTCACCACAATCGCTAGAACACCATCACAGTGCCAACATTGTTAGCATCTCCATAATTGCTTAGCCATTGTCATTGTCCAATCACTATTGCCTGGTCGACACCACTAATTTCCTACTACTACCACCACTCGATTCTTGTCATCATCAAATTACGACTTATATCATCGTGGTTCACCGTCACCATTAGACCATCATTGAGTGACCAATAGCTCTATTTCTACAACTGTTGCTTGGATGCCTCCATCGTCAAACCACTATCACCTAGCATATGCTACCAGACCATTACCACAGTCGTCGGTCTACCATTGCCTCAATAATAACAACATCATTGGCATCACAATAAGCAAACCATTATTGCTCAACTAATACTGCTAGACCCCGAATACTACTACCACTGCTGAACCATTTCCACCAACACTTGACCACTGTTGTTATCATTAGATCACCTTCATCTCTCTATCATTTTAGCCATCATGGTACACCACAACCCATCAGACTACTATCACCTAGTTTTCAGTGCCATCAAATGATTGTCTCATACTAGATGTCACCGAACTATCGTACAATCACTATACCACCATTGACAAGCTAAGAATGTTGCAATATTCAAACCACTATTTACTGGCTAATGCTATTAGACAATAACTATAGTCACTGGATTATCATTGCTCTGTTGGCACCACAATCACCATAACACTTCCATCACTGGGTTACCCCTTTCACTGACTCATCACCATCATTGCTAGTTGGACCCTTTACCACCATTACTGGACCATATTCCCTTAACCAATGGTTTTGTCACTATCAGTGTTGCTTGTATTCCATCATTGCCAAACCACTATCACCTATCAGGCTTTACTGAACCACAACAATTGTCACTGGACCATCATTGTCCTACCAGCATGGTCATTACTACTATTATCACCACACCACTTTCACCATCATAGGAAATTCATCTCTCTATCCATGTTATGGTCATAATACTATTGCTTATTCGATGCTAGCCCATAATCACATGACCAACATCATAGTAACGACAATCGTTGCTTAGCTACTATCACATCTTCCACCGGACCACCGTCCCCTAGTTGCCGCCATTACCGACGTCATGCCTTCATCACTTGATTATCACTATTGGGTCACCGTTGCTTGGGCATCACTACTATTCCCATCAGACCATTGTTGGCTAGTTGCCACTACCATTAATAATGATGAATTCAAATTTCCATTACACCACCTATGTTATCGATTTTCCATCATTGCATCCAGGTCGCTGTCATTTCCTCAACATTTTCTGTCACTTTTTTTTATGAAAGTTTTGTAGAAAATCCCACTCCTGCAATATTATTTTTAGCTATTCAAAACTGGAAAAAAAAATATTGTAGCATATTTCTAAATAGTGGAACCATTTCAACTGAGTCAGGTCTGACATTTTTTTTTCCAGTTTTTTTTTCATGTAAAAATCCATGGTGTCTCATTTGTCAGCTCTTCATTTATATGTGTGTGTCGAATTTGGTACAATGATAGGAATTAAAAAATCTCTATTGCCATGAATTCTCCAACATGCAACACATCTTATGATGCTTTGGTGATCATCAGTATTGATCATGAGGCAACAATCAACATAGCTCCAATATTTTTTTTTTTGTGTGTAGAAATATGAACTATTTATAGAGTTTCTTAGAATATATTTTGATAATTTTGTAAAATTCCAAACACTTTATTGATTTATCATTGTTGCCCATATTATATATATATATTTTTAGCATCACAATATCTTTAAGAGCTTAAAATTAAGAGACATTGAACTCATCAGAATTATCACGTCAAAATGAACAAGTCAACTATAAGCATTTAAAATTTGGATAATATTTTTCCCGAAAAAAATCATAAATATATTCCAATCACACCCTACATTTAGATCATTTTTACTTGAAACAAGACTTTATTTATACTTTTGAGTTCATCACAATAAATCACATAAAAACTTATTGAAAATGAAGTTCATAAGATCTCAAAATAAACTTCTAAGATTTTCATCTCAAATATTTGATGTTTTGAGAAAAAAAAAATTGTATTGACGAAATGAATTTTTGAATGATGTATTAAATATATAGAAGTATTTTATACAACTATCTTAATAATCAGAAAAAAATAATTTTTAATTAATTATTTATATTAATTAATCAAGAGATTGTATCAACTATAAGCATACGATATACAAATAATATGGGATTGATGTATATATTTTATTTTTTTAATGATAGTTTTAAGCTAATAATATATTTTTAGTATTCAAATAAATTATATAAAGTTGTTAAAGAGTTCTATGTTGAAATATTGTTATTTAGTCGTGAAATGATTCCCCAACAATTGTCTGAAAATTGCTTTTCTGTGCTATTCAGCCACACATTTCACGTTTTATTGCTTTCATCATACATATATATATATATATATACATATATATATATATATATATATATATATATATATATATATATAATATACTAATTTGGACCCATCTTACAGGACCGCCCTGTAGATTCGTGGAATTGCCAAAATAGTGAAGATTTTCCATGGAACCCTCCAAGGAAAAAAAAACCCCAACGATAGTTAATTCGGTGGATCTATTGGCACGTGCAAATACTTCAACGGCAGTCTATTTCTTGGGATGCTTCGAAGGACCACCGCAAGCCCGGCCCCGCAGAAGTAGCGCAAGGAGACAACACAGGCCGCTTGCTAAACCGTCAGCCGCCGCGTTTTCTCCTCAATCAAACTGCCCAGCTGTGAAAACGGTTGCCGGAGCCGTCGCTTTCTCATTCGCCGCCGGAAATCTCTGATCCGGAGGATATAAAAGAGAGGAAGAAGCGGGAGAAAACTGGTTCCATTTATTAATTGGACTTCTATTCGGAGATTTTGTCGGTACGAATCGTGTTCCGCGCTCGTTTAATGCTTCAATTTCCATCATCCTTCCATATTTTCATATGTTCCTACGTATAGTTTTTTTTCCTTTTTTCATGCATTCTTAACGTTGATGTGAGTTTTTCCCCTGAATTGGTGCTCATTTTGGTGGATCAGCTGGCGATTTTGTCTGAAATTGGTATTTGTTAGGGTATTGTGATTTCTGGTTGCGGTAGGAGGCATTTAAATGAAAGAAAGTGTGTAACTTTTTACCATCGCTTAATTTGTCGACTTTGATCTACTGCTATTTAGTCCGCAAGGGCCAGATTTTGGTTCAAGGAAATGGCGTCCATGATTCATTTCGGCATCCAAGCTCATGGGGCAGGTCTCTCTAGGGATTCGATTAGTACTCCTGTTTTTTCTTCGGCACCACGATCTCAGTTAGGATCAAAAACGGGTCTGAGGTTTCTGTTTCGGCAAGTCGGAAGTGCATATTTGAGGAGGGGAGCGTTACGGATAAGCTGTTCCAAAGCAGTCTCTGGCATTGTGGAGAAGGATGAGACGGTGAGGCAAAATGCCGATGGCATTGCTTCCGAGCTCAGTATAGTGATGAAGTTCGGTGGGTCGTCCGTTGCTACTGCTGATAGGATGAGGGAGGTTGCTGAGCTTATTCTAAGTTTTCCTGAGGAACGTCCAGTGATTGTCCTTTCAGCCATGGGAAAGACAACAAACAATCTTCTGCTGGTAAATTTCTTAGTAGTTCTCATATATGACTTCCACTATTTTTGCGTTTCTTGGTCCAATTTTTTGTAATAAGCGATTTTTACACCAGCACGTTGTGATTTAGGCTGGAGAAAAAGCTGTCACTTGTGGTGTTTCTAATGCATCAGACATTACAGAGTTGAAGTTTGTAAAGCAGCTGCATCTTAAGTATGCTGACTGTCTCATTGAATAATTGCTGTTGTGGTTGTTTTTGTTGTTGCTGCTCATGATTTTCAGGTTTTGTTTTGTTTTTCTTTTTCAGGGCAATCAATGAACTGGGAATTGATGGGTCCACAATATGCGGTGAGATATTGCTTTTAAAAGTCATCCACTCCTGATCTGGAAATATCTTTGGCATGGTTTTATACTGATACTTATTTGGAAAATTCTTTACGATATCATTGCATTTGATATTTGTCAATATGTTTTCTAGCTTATATGTGCATATTGCTGATAAAGCTGATAAGGTAGGGACACATGTAACATAGGTATGGAAATATGATATTAAAGTTGTAGGATTAATTTAAGTTTACTACAAACTTCCTGAGGGAAATATGTTAGAGAGGTGAGATCTCAGTGCTTATTAAATTGAAATTCATTTGCTTAATGCTTCTCTGGCTTTGTTGGGTAATTATGGAATTATACTAGACATGCCCTTTTTTTACCTCCTATTAATTGGCTAAATGCTTCATACTCTTTGTTTTGTAGATAAAGGATGAAGCCTCAACTTTCTGCTTTCTCTTATACAAAATAGGAATCTCCATACATGTGATCCTTTGAGATTGTTTCAAGTGGTAGAGCAATTATAGGACTTTTAAAATTGTTGTGATCTTCTTTAATAAGCACTTTAAAAACTAGCAAATAAAAACATGTCAGTAAAAGAAACATATTCAAAAGCATTAATGATTCATATTTCAGACAGTAGACAATGTTTATCATGGATATCTAACTAAGATCAGTCAAGAGCATCATCCTCATCATTTTGATCTCTACCTTACCTGTAACCACCGACAATTAAGCTTGAGAAGAAAGTTAACAATGTGGCACTGCTTCCGTGCCATTATTCATCATTTGAATGCTTGGATGCCTGCAGCCAGTGGCTTTTCATATTCACAAATCCTTAAGATTCTACTTTAAGAAATTGGCATGCGACCATTTTAATCTCTTTGCCAAATCATCACGTTTACAAGTTTGAACATGCAGTTCAATTGTTAAATATGCTGATGAAGCCAATTTTGATGTTAAAGATAAGGTCTTATCACTTGATATTAGTTTTGGCTGAATGTTTGATGTTTATGGCTGACCTAATAAGCACATCCATGTAAAGGACCTTATATTGATCACCTCATTGTAGTTGTTTAAAACTATACATAATAAGTGTGGTGCTTTTTTTTTACTTCACCCGCTTCTTTTCCCCTTTCCTTTCACCTCCAAATTTTAGGAAAATCAGTTCGATGATTTTTCATATGGAAGCTATACATTTATTGAGAGATTTGATGGAAAAGTACAAAGAGCGAAAGGAGGATCTACATATGATTTTTGTTGATTTTGAAAAAGCTTTGATAAGATTCCAAGATAAGTTCTTTGGAGAGTTCTAGAAAAGAAAAATGTTGATATAACTTATATTCAAGTCATTAAAATATGTATACCTGAGTTGTTACTTGTGTCGAACAAAAGGAGGACTGACCAAGTGTTTTTCTATTTCAGTTGGATTATATTAGGGATCGGCTTTAAGCCCATTTCTTTTTTACTTTAGTTATGAATGCTCTTATTGAACATTTATAGGATGATGTACCTTGGTGTATGATTTTCGCTAATGATTTCCTTTTTGTTGATAAGACTGGAGAAAGAGTTCAAGAAAAACTTAAATTATGGAGATCTACTTTAGAAACTAAAGGTCTTCGTTTGAGTAGATTTAAAACATAATACGTGGAGTGTAATTTTAGTAATAGGTGGTGAAGTTGAACAATGGGTGATCAAATCATTAAAATGAGTGAACGTTTTAGGTAACTCGGTTTTATTGTTCAAACTAATGTTGATATAGATGAGGATGTTATTAGTAGAATTTAAGTTGGATGGTTGAATTGGAGAAATGCTTTGGGCTTATTGTGTGATAGAAAAGTATCGCTTGGACTTAAAAGGAAAATTTTATAAGGTGGTGGTGATATCTGCAATACTTTATGGCACAGAATGTTGGTGATATTGAACATAGGCAGGATTCGATAGGAAAGCATACTTTTATTACTCAACAACAGCGGATTACAAGGCTAATAACAAAACAACACAGAAAACTCAAAACACTAATACTCAACTAGGGCGGGATGAAACAATCCGGGATAGTGGTGATTGCGTGTGGGGACCAGTGAAAGTGGCTGGGATGAGTGAGAAGGTGGGAATTGCAGTGGTGGATGGAATGAGTAGAGGGTGGCAGTTGAGAGAGGAGATGGGTTAGGGTGAACGCTCTTGCAGACAACAGGAGATGGGAGGTAGGCAGCTGGCTTGGGTGCGGGGAAGATGGTTGCAAGCCAGTAGATGGGGCTGTGGTAGTGTTTGCAGTGGCAGGGCTTGGGATTTTATGGTTGGAAGGTGTCAGGAGGGGTGCCGGCTGAAGGCCAACAAGCGGGGGATGAGAAATACAACAAGGGATCGAGTTGATAACCACCATCTTGAAGTAGGATACAGCCGAAATACCACTTGTTCTCGGATACAGCCATTGCAAGGAAAACACCTAGAGGTAGCCCTCATAAATCGAAAAATTGAAAAACTAAACCGGAACTCAGCAAACAATATATTTATAATAGGCAAATAGGAGGGAAATATGGGGAAAGGGGTATATCCAACCCAATAGCTGGGTGGCTGGTCCAACCTCCCTGCTAGATTGGCTCCCCACTGTTGAACCACCCGGTTCAACCAATAAGCCTCGCATCAGTTGGCCTATAAAAGAGAAGCATAAAACAAAGTGTTGCCGAGATGAGAGTGCATAGGTGGATGAGTGGCTTTACACTTAGAGACAAAATGAAAACGAAATGCAAAACAAATATATTTGTGAAAGGATTGGTGTGGCTCTATTAGAGAGTCGTTTTAGGTGGTTTGGTCACATGAAATATCGACCATCTGATGATCCAGTTATGAGAATAGTTGTTTTAGATTTGACTTATGTTAAGAAAGGTAGAGATAGACCTAAAAAATCATGGTCATGTCATATAAAAATGATCTTAATTTATTATAAGTAAATGAAAATATGGCACTCAATAGGACACAATCGAGAAAAAGGATTCATGCAGCCAAACCCACTTAGTGGGATAAAAGCTTGTTGTTGTTGTTGTATTAGTTCGATGATTTTTCATAGACCTTATTAGCCCTTTGAAAGGGAAGCTCTCTACGCCAAAGAGTGGCATGAACAATAAGGTGCAGAATTGTGAATTTGTGCTTTAAATTTGCATTTAGTGTTTGTCTAAAGAAGTGGGAAGAAGATTTTAGTGATGCTTTTATTCTTTTTGCTATGACAATTTACCTTTTTTTTATTTATTCACCTGAAAGCAAAATCATGAGAATGCTAAGCAATTATTATCTGCTGAAAACACTTAAAAATTGTTTCTCATACGTGATTGCGTATACTATTTGGCATGGTTTTTTCTTTTCAACAGTTTAACTTACTGTATTATTTGGTAATATCCATCACAATAGTGGCGGCTCTTCTTTGTTGTTCAATTGCTATTCGCTTAAATTGCTAAACAGCATCATGCATCTCTTATGTGTTTTAATGAACTTTGATAAGGAAAGATCATGTACAATTCTGCAGTGAAACAATCCCATTCATTATAGAAAATCCATTAATCTTATTCTTTCAAAAGGAGACTTCATAAAGGAGATTAGGATTCTTAAATGGGGAAACTCTTAGTATTCTATATTAAAGAAAGTTTATGTCTCAGTTTCATAGGTTCTGTGATTATTTTTTATACAATATCTTATTACCAAAACTCGAAATCAGGTCTACTGAAGCCTCTTTTGTGAGAAGATCCTATTCATTTTCATGAAATGTGTAAGTTATCATAAGGGGAAGATCATAGTATGGTGTGAGAACAAGGTTAGAGACAGGAAAGTCTATATCCTTTAAGTAATCATCAGTCTATTTGGGTCAGCTTTATTAGAGTTCATTTTCCATTTTGTTATCCTATGTGTCGTTGAAGTGGAAAAAAATATTATTTATTAAATATTTTGAACAACTTATATCTATTTCATCATAAACCTATTTCTTCTCTTTAATTTTTAGACATTAATTTTATCCACTCATCTAATGCCATTTTCTATCTTCTTTTTTTTTGTATGTTCAAAACTCCTAATACTGTATTTATTCAATAGATTTTACTCCAACCATTTATTAATCATGCTTCTTTGTTTTTCCACGTTCCATTTGATTTTTTTTTTTTTTGGTTTTATCATGCTCATCGTAATGATGGATAATTTTTAATTACCCATTTTATACATGTCTAACCTTATTTTATTTAATGAAATTTATTTTGAAGGTTTCATGATATGTTCTCATCACACAATACCATTGATGCATTTATCTATCTGAATGATTAAAACTTGATTTTAGGAGTTTTATTCTCATATATATTTCATTTTTTTTTTTTTGAAAAAGTCCCATTCTTTTTGTATAAAAGATTTAAGATACTTAAATATTTTACACCGAGCTATTTTTTTAGTTTTCAACTTAGTTTAGTAGTAGTCTAAGAGATTAGAACCATGCCATATTGGAAAAGCATACAATGAAGTACCTCATTTTCAATTATCTTTACAAGCATCTTGATATGAATGCAAAATGTTATGGACTTAATACTGATCTAAGATGTGGTCTTACTATCCTTTTGGTTACAACTTTTAATCCTTGTTAGCGTACAATCATTTATATATATATATATATATATATATATATATATATATATATATATTTGTGTGTGTATGTTGATATGAAGATACTTTTTAATCAATTGTTTAACGTTCTCTTAGTCTTCAAAATTTCACTATTAGAGTTGTTAAACAAATATTGTGTCCCTTAGAGCTCTTAAAATCTCAATATAGATACCTGAAAGAAATCAGATGAGTTTTTCACAGAAATTAGGGCAATCAAATATTTTATTTCAATAACACCAAGCAATACAATTCAAATACATAAAGATAAACACCTACAATTCGAGAGGTAGGCAATCTCTCCCTAACCCTACCATAACCCTAACACCTATATTTTGAGAGTTAGTGATCTCTGTTGAAGCCTAATCCTAAGACTCAAGACAACAATCTCATAGCATAACCCAACCTTAAATATAATAAGCTCTATTTATAACTCACAATAATATATAATAAAGGCTAAATTACCCTTAGGTGCCGATCTAACATTATTCCCCTCCCAAATACCGTCCTTAAGGTGGAAAAAAGGAAACTGCTCCCACTTATATAAACTGACTTGAGTCTGACCCTCACAGCCAGCATTTGGCTGAGATAAGCGATGGATCTTTGATATTGCCTAAGGACTGCTCCTTATGCATAGCTCGAAACATCCGCCTCTACAATGAAAGGTTGGTTGAAATAAGGTAACACTTGCAATGATACATTCGTCATGACCTTTAACTTCTCAAAAGTCTGGGTTGCCTTTTTTTCCCATTGAAAGTTATCCTTCTTCAATTTCTTCATCAACGACCACAATCGATTACAATCCTTTACGAATTTTTCGATAGTATCTTGTAACGTCAATAAGTCTTCTCAACCCCTTCAAGGCCTTAGGTATCGACTGCTCTAACATAGCTGCTACCTTCGATAGATTCGTCGACACTAATTTCTTGCATAAACTAGTGTCACCACGAAACATTACCATCTTGTCTCCCTCCTGAAACTTCATGCAAGAGTTTCTAATTCATCTTAGTCTCTCCTAAGGATTGTAATCCTTTCATTCTCAAGATAACCTCAATACCTCCTAACTTCAAGGGAAGAAAGTTCTCTATTATCTGAATATTCTGTAGTGTCAAAATAGTCAACCCTTTACAAAATCCCTTGCTCTTCTCCATCTCTTTCGATCCCATCATGACTCCAAAACTTCTTCGTGTCAACCATCTTAAGCCCCAATTGCTTCACTACTTGAGTAGAGATGAAGTTGTGGGTGGCGCCACTATCTACCAACACCACTACGTCTTTCTCTTGATTTGTTTCAGAAGTTTTATATTGTGGTTCGGTATTAATCCCATTGCTGAGTTTAATATGACTTATATGACATCCAATTAAGGGTGTTCCTCCTCCTTTACTAACCTTCTTTGTTTTTGCATCCCCTACTTTCTCGTCACACAATATGAGAACCTTTAATATCTGTCCTTAAATGGTGTCATGGGACAAACTTTTCATCACACCGAAAACATAACCCTTGGCTCGCTTCTTCTAAATCTCTGTTTCTCTAAGCCTTTTGAGTGTCTCCTTCGATCGTGGCTCATTATTAATATCTCAGACATCTTCCCTCTAGACTTCAACTGTTTGAGTTTTGATATTGTCTTGGTTTTAACATTCGGTATGACTCTCCACTTCTGTTGCTCCTATTAGCCCGTTCAATTGTATTTTTTTTCAACAAACTTTGCTAATTCTATAGTTTCCTCCAATCATCGCAGTCTCAACAGACGAAGTATTGCTTTAATATTTAGCTTCAACCCTTTCATGAAGTTTCATTCTAACACTTCTTCTGATATCCCTCCCAATTGAATTACATCTTAAATTTCTTCCTATACTGCAGGACGAACCCTTCTTTGAACAATCTAATAAATTGATCATGTAAATCTCCTTCTCGTGTGGTTCTGAAACGCCTCAATAATCTCTTCTTTAATTCTTCCCATATTTTGATTGGCTGACGTTATTTCTTCCATTGATACCAATTTATTTCCTTTCCTTCCAAACACAAAACCGCCACCATCAATATTTTTTCTTTGTCATTCCATTAACCGACAAGTATCTCTTCATGCGATAAATCTAACCATAGGCATCTTCTCCTCAAAAGATCTACATCTTCAACTTCTTGTTCGACCCATGCAGCAGGGGGTCTGTTCCCTTCCTTAGCTTGTATTTATTTTCGTTCTTCCATAAGTCTAGCTCGTCTCATAATCAACTCGCGCTTCCCTATAGGCTCCCCTTGAATCACCTTCCGCTTGAAAGACTGCCCTTGCAAATGGCACTGGTGCGGTTGGATGCAGTCCTAGGCTAGGGTTCCACCCAACCCGATTCCCTCTTCTTCGTCGGAATCCTTCGAATCGATCTTTTCCAACCATGAATCAGATGTCGACCCATTCTGCCCGTTGTCACACGTTCTAGCCATCCCGTTGTCGCTCTATTTCTTCTGATTGTTGTCACTCGCATCCACTTCTGACCCCATCTCTCGATTCTTGGGTAGGCGGTGGTGGTTTTGTGTGAAGCCACTCGATTTTCATCGGTTAATCCCCCCTTTATAGACAAAAATCACCACCCCCCCCCCAATAGGCTGAAATGCTTCTCTATTTCAGATATGATTTGACTCACATATTTCTTTAATTTCTTCTTCAGGTCATCTACTTTCTTGACTGCCATTACTTTTTTTATCACATAGGTGTAGTGGATTTAGCTAGTTTGACTTTGGATAGGTATGATTGTGCATGTATCGCGAGTTTCAGTTACGGAGGAGGTGCCGCGATCCCTTCATTCTTCTATGGCTTGCTACTGCATCATGAGATTCCATTATGAACGCATGTGACATTGTACCCTCTCTCAAGAAATTCCTATGGAAACATTGTGATCACGTTGTTTCCTATTCGTGATTGTTTCTTGGGACACCTTGTTTACCACGATCCCTGCATGTGTGATCCCTGAATGCCCTGTACACTTTGTGCAACGCGATTCTTCCCATAATCAGACACTTCGATTTTAAATTGATAGTAATGAGGGGAATTTTTCACGGATATTAGGGAAACTAAATTATTTATGTCAATAATACCAAGCAACAACAACTCAAATACATAAAGATAAACACATTCAATTCGAGAGGTAGGCGATCTTATTCTAAACCCTAACCGTAAAATCTACAATTTGAGAGGTAGTCGATCTCTCCCAAGCCCTAATCCTAAGACTCAAGACAACAATCTTATAGTATAACATAACTCTTAACATAATAGGCCCTATTTATACCCCACAATAATAACTAATAAAATACTAAAATTGTCCTTATAGTATCTTCTTTAGACCTAAAGTTTTAGCTTTGTGCATGTTTTTTGAGATAACTCCACTAAATTATTTTAAATTAACTTGAATATATCTCATTATTTTATTCATTATGCTTTTTTTTTTCATATCTTCTCTTCCATTAAATTCCAATTTATGCTTTGTTTGAGAGGATTTTTTCTTTCTAAAAGGTTAGGTGAGTGGTGACTATTAGAGAGGTGTGGTGTAAAGCTATTACTAAAGCTAATAATTTTGTTTGGTGAGGCCTATGGTTGGCCTATCGTGCACAACACAAATTAATTTCACTTTATGATTGAAGCACCTTATATTTATTGTGAAAGGCCAAAAGATGCATACATGTTAGATTAGTATAATGTTAAAGTTAGGCAGTTGAAGTGGAGGAATTAATTAGCGATAGAAAAGTACGTTTAGACTGAAAGAAAAAAATTATTAGATGGTGTTGAGACTTGCAGTGTTCTATGACACAAAATGTTTGCCTTTAAAAGAGAAGCATAAAACAAAGTTAATTATTGCTGAGATGAGAATGCTTAGGTGGATGAGTGGCTTGACTCTTTGAGATAAAATGCAAAATGAATATATCTGTGATAGGATTGGTGTAGCGCTAGTGGTGGAGAAGATTAGATAGAGTCGTCTTAGATGGTTTGGTCACATTAAATGTCGGCCATCTAATGATCCGGTTAAAAGAGTGTAGATGTTTTAGATTCGACTTATGTTCAGAAAAATAGAGGTAGACTTAAAAAGACTTGGGCGTATTGTATAAAAATGATTTTAATTTATTAAAATTAAATGAAAATATGATATTTAATTAGATGAGTGGATCCCACTTAGTGGGATAATTGTATAGTGTTAAAATGTCAAATTCTTTTGTTGGCATGCAAAAGAAATTTCCCATATTTATATACTTTCCAAAATTTTCTCATTTTTTGATAATTTTTAAATGAAAAGAAATTTGAAGAATATGCTAGACATGAGAGTTTCATTCTTCTTATTATGAATGTTAGCCTTAAAATGCACTGACGTCCTCTCGCATTACCAACTTAATCCAAGTCTCTCCCTTCGAAGAATCTTACACTTTAGTCCATATTGTTGACCATGATTAGTGCCTCTGAGCTTGCCAACCTTCTTTCTTTGTAGGCCTCCCTAAGCTATTACCTCCATTTATAAATAGTCCTTCTCAAGCTCAATAAGACTATTAGAAAATGCAAGAGGGTTCATGAGCATTGCCCCATTTTCTACGAACCACTCAAGCACCACCAAGCTCCCCATGGAGTCTATATGAAGAGCCTCCTTGCTCTTGTTCTTCAACTCAAGAGATGAAGAAAATTTGCATTGGTTCTTGGTATTTTTGGGAGTTTCATATGTTTCGCTTGTAATCTTATCAAACATGAGTGCATGAGGACTTTCAACTTGAAATAGTCTAAAATGACATTAAAAAACTAAAATCTCCTTTTTATTGACTTAGCACAAAGATGCTCTATCAATCCACTAAGTGCTTTTTTATAGGTTTATAGGTCATCCAAACATGATGATTTAGAACCTCCATGTGTTTGATTGGTTTCTAAAGCCTTTTAAGTGGTCTAAATGGTATTTGTGAGACTCTCACCACTAACTATGGTTAAGGGATCATCATAAACTAACTATCCAAAGCAAATTGGATCTCGTAGGGCTTTCTAGATTCCTTTATTTATTTCACTAACTCGATCTTATAGACTTCAAAAAAAGAATCCAAAGCAATCGACTATGATTTAAATAAATGGGTAAGCAAATAATATTGCTAAATTATTAATTAAAATTGAAATGGCATTATAAATGTGAAGCTAGAGGTCTGCTGGGAAATCCTTTCATTTTCTTTTTATAGGATTCTCCTCTTCTATGCTCTCTCCTTTGTTTTACGGCTAGTTATTTATTTTTTCCAAATTTTTCTTCAAAATATCAAGCAATTCACTTTAATCAATTTGTGAAGAGGACAACAATTAGGAACATTGATTTACGGCTAGTTATTTATTTTTTCCAAATTTTTCTTCAAAATATAAAGCAATTCACTTTAATCAATTTGTGAAGAGGACAACAATTAGAAACAAGCAAGCGAACTTATATTTAGGAAGTTAATAAAAATCATAGATATATGTAAGGGATTCCTTTCCAATACCAGTATTTAATGACTAAGGTTTAGAATGATGAATTTAGAACTGCTACTTTGGGGAATACACGCAGTTTCTCAACCATTTATAAAATCACTATCCAGAAAATTACTCCCCACTTGCAATGCTCCTTGCTTGTAGACCTCCATGCACACAACAGTATGCGGTGTACATACTCTCTCTCTCTCTCTCTCTCTCTCTCTCTCTCTCTCTCTCTCTCTCTATTTATTTCTATATTTGAATCCTAAATTAAAAAAATTAAATACAAACTTGTTATAAATTATATTAGGTATATTGCAATATCATATAGCAAAATTTTTTTTTCTTAATTCTTTCTACATTATAATTTGAGCCATCCGCCTCAAACACCTCAAGGCACTAAGCCTCAAGGTGTATACCTCAATCAAAAACAGCATAAGCCTCACTCAAACCATTAAGGAATAAGCCTTGAGGTAGTTTTCGGGAGCTCATGGTCAAGTGCTTCTTGATGCGTGTGCCTCAAATGTGTTTTTAGTTTAAGTTTTCATTGTCTAAGCATTGTGGTTAGGCTTTGTTGAGATTTGTTGTTTGATTCCACTTCATAGCCTTGAGTTTCACTGCTTTTGACATGTCTGATCCCTTTTATTTGGCTTTTTGGAGATGTTGGGAGACTTTGTAGATATTTTAGAATCTTCTAAAATGTTCTTATAATCCTCTGAAGCACAGGGCTTCTCTTAAGTTCCTTCTGTTCTTCTATAATATAATTCTCTTTTTTCTAAGTTTTTCTATTGCCTTTTCTTCTCTTTTTCTCTTTGTTTTTTTGGGAGATCTAGTTGTTTTTTCTTGGTACTCAGATGTATGGATTATAACAGTTGGTGGAGCCTGTAGAATTGGGACTGTAGATTAAACTAGTAAAATCTTTTATTTACCACCCTTGGATCTTCACAAACTCTTCTATGTAAATACTACTCTTAACTGCATAACATCTCCCGTTCCTTTTTTAAATGAAGAACACAATTTTTTGGGAGAATTATGCCGTCAACTAGCATTTTTGAGGCATTATTTTAATTTCAAGCTTTATTTATGGTTTCAAGTTATTGGCGGGCTTTGTTGTAATAAATCATGGCTTCTTTCTAGATTAGAAAATCTTGGGTTAGGTTTTGATGATTGCTATTCATTATATGGAATTCAAAGTTTCTTTTAACCCTACCACCCTACCCTCCAAATAATTTTTCCTGGTCCACAATTTTTTTGTTTTACTTTCTCTAGTCTCTCTCTCGCTCTCTCTCTCTCTCTGTCATGCCCGACTAACTCCCTTTTAAGGGTCGGTTGAGGTGCGACAAAGGAGGACAATTCGGCCAAATTAAATTCTCTCAAGAAGTCATATCATGAATGTATCATTGTAGTTCTCTCAACACTAGTCTAATTAAATTGTCATAACATACGTGATACATTGATACATTGTATTTCTTAAATCATTCATATTTATACTCAAAAGCATGGAAAATCATAACCTCAAAACATATAAACTATTTAGAGCTGTTAAATCAAATATAAATAAATACGTTCCAAAAACGTCTGTACAACTTCAAAAAATATACAACAAAACTGTACAGATCACACATAACTTATCTCCTCGGTGTCTGTTGCCCCCACCTGAAAGGCAACAACGTAGACAAGCACAACGAGCTCAGAGAAATAATCAGAGCTAATATAAGATTTTATATATGAAAAAAACGTGCATGCTCATAGGAAACTCTACATATTTGCACACACAAGTAATAACATGCTAGCATGGTAGAAAGGGCATGGAAAGAGAGCATACATTATAAAAAATAAGATTATAGTGTAACGTGTTGATTGTAAGCATGAAATTATAAGTATAATTGAAAACATGTTCATAAGCATGTTCATAACATATTATCATAGCAATGTCATTTCATAGAAGTCATATCATGATAATGTCACTTGTTTAATGTATAGGTTCAAATATTTTTATGTATTTTTATCATGGGTCGTCACCCTGCCTCAAAGGCAATATAAACTATCGATAAAGATTGAGCTTCCCCCAACATAGCAGTTATCGATAACCCATCCAAAACCCTAGTTCCCTAATATTCTGTCACAATCTAATTCCAACGATTCCTAGAGTTCCGTCCCTGTATAAATATTAGGAGTCGGGAATACTACATCCCTACATAATGTCCTTACAAGCACTATGTAATAGTCTACCCATAGCATCACTCGTTACATTTAAATCATCACTCCCGCATCAAGAATCTATCAGGCATTACATATTTCACAGACATAAGCATGAAACATAATAAATGAATACCTGCATTCATACTTTCAATTGCAGGTATCCATTTAGAATATGCAGGAAATTCTATATGCATATGTTTCAAAATAAAAATCATATGAAAACTTATAGAAGATTGTTTTTATTAAATTAGCACAAAATTATTTGACGGAGCAATCTTATGACGAGTGCCCACACGCTCTTCTCAAGCTCGCTGCCTTGTGTAGACAACATGAGGCTTGAGGACAACATAAACTTTCATAAAATTTGGCTCAAAGCATGCATTAACCCAAAAACAAGCATTAAATGCCAAACCATGCCTTAAATATGCTTTTTCCGGCATAAATTTGCCTTTCTAAAATCACCAATTTTCTTCCCAACTTCTTCTAGGACCTTAATCTTCACTTTCCCCTTGTTGACTTCGTGCCAAAACTCATATGGAAGCTTTCAAATCACTTTCGATGCTTCAAACATGAGTTTGGCGCCTTCGACAATTACTGAAAATGAGAAAAGCACAATAACAAGGCAAACTTCAATGCGAAATTGTGGGGAAGGAAATGAAAGTCTCAAATGACGAAAGAGAGGATTCGCACCATTTAATTTCGCTCCCTACAACAAGTTTCGGCCTCCCTGTGTGCCACTTGACATGTTGCTCGCCCTTTCACTGTAGCAAGGGTCGCAGCTCCTCTACAGAGCCGTTGTCAATTCGCTGCAATGGGGGGGGGAATCGAGAGAGAGAGAGAGAGAAGAACGGAAAGGAAATTTTGGGAGAGGGAAAGAGGCGTGGCACTCGGTGGCTCGTGCATCTTCTCAGTTTAGCTCATGATTGTGCTATAGTGCATGGAACCACCACCACCCCCACCCCACCCCCCCACCCCCAACCAACAAAAAAAAAAAAGGTCGGTAAGGAACAGTAAGGAGGCGGGATTAGGATAAAATTAGGATTGATTAAAGGATTAATTTAGTTCACGAAACATATAACTTCTAAAATTCATATTTTCCAAACCATTCATAATTAACCCATAATGTTTTATATCGAATTGATCGATTTCATATTTAAAATTTTATAAAATTATTTCGATAATTTTCGAGAGATGTAAATTTGAGTTATTCTTCTAACGTGCTAAACTTTGTCTAGTTTCTTGAAATTTGGTTGTTACTCTCTCTCTCTCTCTCTCTCTCTCTCTCTCTCTCTCTCTCTCTCTCTCTCTCTCTCTCTCTCTCTCTCTCTCTCTCTCTCTCTCGTAATACACTATTTGCATTTTTGCTTTTGTCATCTGCATCAAAGCCCTTGCCTACTTTTTTAGAAGATAGTAATAACGACTGGCATATGGGGTAACTGATCCTCAGATAAGGTGGATCTGAAACAGTGTTGATGGCTTACCGCAGAAAACACAAATGGAATCTTCATCTTTTGTATTAGGATTCTACTTGAATCTTGAAATTACAGCTTCACAGACAGTTTTACTTCACAACTTTAGTCTGGGAGAGGCTCTTTTTGTAAGATACTTTGCGTTTGAGTTTACTTCAAGAAATATGGATTCATAAGGCTGTTCCTGGCCTCTCGTTTTTAACTTGAGTTATGGAATGCACTAAGTGGCAAGGATGCATCAATAATTAATTTTTTTTAAACTTGTGGGATGCCTTTCATTATATGTTCTGGGGTTGGGGGGGTGGACCTGCTGCCATTGCTAAGTGCATAACAAGTACTACACCTTTTGCTCATACATTACAGCTTTGCTGGATGAATTGGAGCAACTGCTGAAAGGGATTGCCATGATGAAAGAGTTAACACCTCGAACGAGAGATTATCTTGTTTCATTTGGTGAATGCATGTCGACAAGAATCTTTTCAGAGTATCTGAACCAAATTGGGGTTAAAGCAAGGCAGGTAAGCTTCTTATTGATTGCATCTTCAAATATTTTTAATAGATAAAGAGATAACTGTATTCTGGTTTCTGAAAAAAATGTGATTATGTTGCTTTGATGCATTAGCATATAATAATTATTTGCCTTAATATGCTCTGTATGTATATTCATATTGTTTGTAATTTAATCTTGTGCTCTTTGCATACAGCTATTTTGAGCTGGACCTTGTTACTTATCAGGCTTGGAATTTGACGTTCACTTCTGGCTGGTTATATACTATTATTTCTCAACGTTGTGTGTGTGTGTGCATTGAATCTATAATGCATGATCAATAATGTTTGTGCCTCTTATAATTCGATTGGTTGGGCCTCTACTTTTCATATGGTATATTGCAAAGCTGTTGCAAGAGATCTGTTTATGTACTTTTTAGACTCTCTTAAATCAGCTATTTAAAAGTGTAGTTCTTGAAAAGTAGCCTGGCAAGTTTTATCCAGACAAGGGCACCTACTCTTTTTTTTTTTTTCACTACAAAGTCGGCAAAGCCCAACCAAATAGAACCTTAGTAGCCTTATGACAATATCACAGTTTTTGTGAGAAATATAAAACCACTGGCATTTCTGTACCAGTCAGTTTACCAAGCACAGCATGTTTGAAAACCATCTGCCTGTCATAAATCAAACACTTTCTGGTTTCGTGGCACCCATTATTGGGTGAAACCTTAAAAGTAAGAGGAGTTAAACCAACCACCATAGGATTTATTATATGTTAACTTCATTCCTAGTTAAATACGGAGCAATTTATGTACTGTTTGGTTTATCTACACACATGCGACTAAAATACACATGAATTCGGTCGCATGCAGTGCATCTTCACATACTTTTACGGATTGTATTGTTTATGTTCTTTGACTTCACTTGGTCATGTTTCAACAAACTTAATTGCAACTTTTATTGGCTTAGGATCTCTATAGAGTGATCCACTGATCTTGCATTATTATTTTTTTGAGAATAGTTATTTTTACCAAATTCTTAAGCTATTTCTTTGATACAGACCATAGAAGCTGCACTATTTTTTTTTAATAATTAAAATTTTTAAAATTTTGTATGGATAATATATATATTTTTAGTTGTTATGCATAAATTAAGGTGATCTATCATATGATATTGAAATCATTATATTTGATGATTCATATCCTATTTTTAAATGGTTTAACGCAATGTTTGTTGGATGACTACCATGCTTCTCGCTTTTATTTAATTTAATGCACATCAAGTGTAAAAAACTTCTCACTATTGTGCGATTTTGATGCAAAATATCCTATGATATCTCAGGATTATTAAAGGGTGATTGCCCTAGGAGATGGTGCACACACATCTCTCAGGCAGGCATTATTACCACAACATTGATCAAACGAGTACCACTAGTCACTTGGTTGGAAGTTGAACATCTTGGAATAATTGGAGCGAGAAATACTAATATTTTTTGATTAAGCATTTAACCGGAACAATTAAGAGGCCCGTTTAAAATAAGAAATGTTTAAATATATGCAATCTTTGTAAAAAAATGATTTTTATATTGCTTCATGCCCCATAGGTATTATCAACCTTCCCCCTTTATCAAGCCTATGAAGTAAGCATACGAAAAAGGGAAAAAGAACTTGAAAAATAACATGGCTTCTAAATGCAGAGTTTGAAGTGAAGATCCATCTACTCCATGTCCTTTAATTGAATGAGATTTATCATTGACGTAGTTTCATTCTAGGTTCCAACCAATTCAAATCTAATTCTTTAGTATACCAAGTCACTTGAAATTAGGGTAATTAGTTAAGTATTTACATCTACTTGAAGAATAGTTGCTTAGCCAAATGTACTATCCTCTTCAATTCCTGTAAAATTTGTGCTCTTTTGAATAGTTACTATATTTCATATTTTACTATTAACTCCAACCATGATAGCAGCTTCTTATAGCAAGTAGAAGTTTCTTTTTAAACCACCGACAGTAATTCTTGTTATGCACCTTTCCTGCCTTCTCGATCAATTGAACAACCATTGAAGAAGCTTTGATCTTTAATTAAATAACCATGACATAAGACATCATATTATCACACACTAATGTATGTTTTAACAAAATCAAATATTTATAAGACCAGAGATGTCATCTTCCTCAAGATGGCCACATTGACATCCATATGCTAAATATCATAGGAAAAAAAATACATTGGATAAAATAGTTCTGATAAATTTTAGCATAGATGCCAATGAAATGGTTTTCTCATAGTTAATGCTCTCATTTGATTGAACCTTTTTGGAATCTTTTTGCAATATGCTGCATTTAAAAGGTTGAAAATTTTATCTACCTCTTAATTCTATTGTAGATCCATGTACGCCAAATATCTTTTGTAACATTATATGCCTCTATAATTTAATTGTTGGAGTACATAAACTACAGAGATTATGTCATAGCACCAAACCAATGAAATATGCTTATGTGATTAATAGATTCATCATAGATACAAGGATCTAACTTTTGTTCTTATTGGATTACTTTACATTAATTTTCACAGAATGAGCAGCCATGTCATGATCACATCCCTAACCTTTTTTAAGAAGCAAGAGTATAGGGACACATTGGGTATCCTAACCATGTCCATTTTAGTGGTTGGATGTTTTGAGGGATCATCAAAGAAAAAATGCTGATAAATACGAGGTTTAGATGCATTGAAAAATCATTAACAATGTTGTTTTATATGAACTTTTAGTTTTTAGATTCAGAACATTAAAATTAACACATAAAGACATGAATTTTAGCTAAGAAGAGCAGGCTGTGTATAATTTTATGAAGGAATGGTGTCAAAAATCCTCATTTCAAATAGAAAGTATTGGGTTCTCATTGACACCGACCTCCCATCTCTTATATTATTTCCAACTTGCAAGACAACATATGCAAGGGTGGCTTGAATAGTTTGATATATGGATGATAAATGGATGTACATCGTGTACATACATAAATATGCGTTAGATTTACGCATGCATATTAGTGACAAAAGCCTCTCTAAAAGACAAAAAGGTAACAAAAATATTTAAGTGATCTCTTGCCCATGTTATTTAACTTGTAAATACTATCAAGCTTCATTATAAAAAATGATGCATCATCATAATATGAAAATGATAATAAAGAGTTGGTTCATGAGCCATCTTGTACTTGATTTGATAACAAGGTCACATCTCGAGTTAATTGAGTTGTGTGCTCGATTTTAAGCTTGAGCTAGATCACTTAGAGGTTAATCATAATTATTTAAACCTAATTGTCCTTTCTCATCACTTTAGGTTAATCTTGATTTCTTAGTTTCCGCAGGTCTCTTGAACTCCTCTTCTTCAAACGATGTTATTCTCGTTGATGCCTTCTCTACCGAGCTTCTGTTATTGACTTCCCCTTCTTCTACAAACTCAACCTATTGGTCTTATTAATGCCCTCTCTGGCGAGATCTCTTGGCGACTTCTTCCTTTTCAAGATATTGGTCATTGATCCATCTTTAGTGAGCTCCTACAATGGCCTCCACTTCTTCTCTAGATGTTGATCCCATCATTGCTTTCTACAGAGATATCTCGTCCTCCCATCCTCTTCCTTTTCAAGCCGTTGTCTTTTGAACCTTCTCTACCAAGTTCTCATTGTTACTTTATCTCAAGTTGAGCATGATCTTAGGATAAATAAACGAGCCAAGCTTGAGCTCAAGCTCAGGTTCAAGTTATATTTTTGATTGATGATCTTTGCTTGAGTTCGGTGTGCCTCAAGCTTGACTCAAGTCGTTTACATCTCAAATGAGGGATGTCAAAATTTTATCAAAAGATTGGGAAGAAAGATTTTGAATTAGGATGGAAGTTGGATTAAGTATACATCCAAACACTAACATATTTTGTATTATATCTCAAGTATGATAAGGGTGAGCTTGAGCATGCAATAGAAGAGATGGAAGAGTACAAATCTTGTGATTTAAAAATGAGCTTGAATGATAATTGTCTATTAGGTACTTATGCATGTTACAAATTTGCATTGCTTAACTAGTCACGCTATTTAAGCATTTTGTTGGACATTTCATACGAGTATTTTTGTTTTCGAGAGGTTAGGGAATTTTGAATATGACCAAATTATTTTTTTTAATTTTATCTGAAATATCTTAATGCGGTAATTCATTTAATAGTCATAAAATATTCAGCTATTGAAGTATGTCTATTAAATGAAATGACTATTTTTAAGTGTCACTTCACATAAGATGGGCCAGGCCAGTGCTTGGTAACTTGGGCATCGGCAAGCCACATCATCTTGAGGGTGCCTACCAACTTTTGATAATAATAACTTTTACATCTTCTATTTTCATATTCACTTATTGATTTATTTTCTTATTCCCCCGTAAACATGGTAAAAATCTAACTCCAAAACTGATTTTTTTTGTTTTGCAGTATGATGCTTTTGATATTGGTTTCATAACCACAGACGACTTCACGAATGCTGACATCCTTGAAGCAACTTTTCCCGCTATAGCGAAGAGACTCCATGGTGATTGGATTAATGATCCTGCAATTCCAATTGTTACTGGATTTCTTGGAAAGGTTTGCTTCCCTTCCTTTTAATTTTCAGCTGGCTTGCTTATCCTTCTATGCTTGGTAGTTGCACTATCATTAGAACTTGGCAATTCCAGGGTTGGAAATCCTGTGCTGTTACCACCTTAGGAAGGGGTGGCAGTGATTTGACCGCCACAACAATTGGTAAAGCCCTCGGCTTGCGAGAGATTCAGGTCAATTTTGAAATTAGACCATTTTTTTTTATTTCATTTATCATGCACTTAATACCCTGAGAGAAGCTTTAATTGTTTCTTGTTTTGCAAATATGAAATGTAGTTTGTATTGAAAATTGTGAATGTTTTGCAAACAAACTCTGCTTGCTGTCTAGTTTGAGACATGATATGGTTTATCATGCATGACAGGTTTGGAAAGATGTTGACGGTGTTCTTACTTGCGATCCAAATATATACCCAAATGCAAGATCTGTACCATTTTTAACCTTTGAGGAGGCAGCTGAGCTTGCATACTTTGGTGCACAGGTATGCTATATTTTTACCCAAGCCATCGGGCTTTTGTGAAGATTTTGATATCACATTTACGAATATGGTAAAAGACTCTAAGTGAACATCCATAGGTGAAATATAGTGTTTAGAACTCAAATTTCTTCAGGCACGAATAGGATCCTTTCAGCATTTCTCATCAATGTAGGTTCTCCATCCTCAATCTATGAGACCTGCCAGAGAAAGTGATATTCCAGTTAGAGTCAAGAATTCATACAATCCTAAAGCTCCTGGCACCGTCATTACTAAAGAAAGAGATATGAGTGAGGTTTGTTTAAAATTTTCATTAATTGCAATTGTTTTTCAGAGATTATTAGCTTGATTTTATTCTCCAATTTTCTTCCTTTTAGGCTGTTCTAACAAGCATAGTCTTGAAATCAAACATCACCATGTTGGATATAGTTAGCACTCGAATGCTAGGGCAGTATGGTTTCTTAGCAAAGGTAATATAAATTGTCATTTTAATCTATCCATTATCCCCATTTGTTTTAGAAAATGATAATCTCAAGCTTTCACATGCTTAAAAAATACAGGTTTTTTCTATATTTGAAGACCTTGGTATTTCTGTTGATAGTGTGGCCACAAGCGAAGTTAGTGTATCTTTGACCCTAGATCCATCAAAACTGTGGAGCAGAGAATTAATTCAGCAGGCAAGTCTACGAACTGAACTTTTATATATATATATATATATATATATATCATTTTGCCTTTTTAATAGTTAATTCTTAATGTGTGTTTGCTTCTTTATTCTTTTTGAGTCCTAATTAGAATTGAGAAATTAGGGAAATACTGAATTTTAGGTCTGTGTAGGGTGTCATGCCCATCTCTAAGGATGTATGTGCGTGTCTTTTCAACTTATAAAGCAGTTTATCAAACATTACGAAGTTCGAAGCAACGGAAGAAAAAAAATGTATTAGAGAATGACTAATTTTATTCAATGCTTGCCATTGTTTCATACATAACGCATTATCTCTCTGTAAAATTAAACTTTTGGATAATATAATTAAACAATTTGACAGACAAATGAATGTATTAGAAAAATATGGCTATACTATTAGTCATTCACAATACTTTTTATATTTGTGAATGTCTAATAGTTTAAATCTGGTGTGTGATAGTTTAGATGTATTTGTCTTATAATCCGACTATATTATCTAATAATTTAATTATATTGAAGGATAACTCATGGCAAGTGAAATTAAGGGAACATCTTAAAAATGACTCCATCCTCATATGGAATGTATTAGTATATCCTTAAAGTTGCCTTTTTTCGTCTATCACATCTCAGTATCATATTTTTGCCTTTTTTTACAAAATGCTTTTCCATAATACTGACATTTCTATTTTAAATAATGTTTTTAAGCAAGAAAATTTTTATTCTCTGCATTCTGTGTCCATTATCATCCACCCTTAGCTGACAATCATATGGACAGGAATTGGATCATGTTGTGGAAGAGCTTGAGAAGATTGCTGTCGTTCATCTTCTTCAGCACAGGTCCATAATATCACTAATAGGGAACGTGCAAAGATCTTCTCTAATCCTCGAGAAGGTTCAAATTTCTCATTAGTGTGAGGCTTGTTTTTATTTTTTTTTCCTAATTTTGTTCTATCTTAAAAAAATTCATTAAATCTCAGGTTTTCAACGTTCTTCGCATGAATGGAGTCAATGTCCAGATGATCTCTCAAGGGGCATCTAAGGTGAGCCGTAGCTCCTATTGTCATACTTGTTTAGACTAGTCCGATGCTGTCTTAGAACATAAACATTTTGGTTTTTATACAGGTTAATATCTCCTTGGTTGTTAACGATAGTGAAGCAAAGCAATGTGTTAAAGCACTGCACTCAGCATTCTTTGAGAATGGCTTCATGTCCGAAGCCAAAGTAGACATTCTGCAGAATGGTTCGGTAAAATCCCCATTTTTGAGTGACAATGGTTTCTAAGCCACATGATTATTCTTCTTCTGGGTTTGTTTAGCCATTTCTATTCATTACCTTGGCAATTTTTGGGCCAACAGCTAGGGCCCGCTTAATTGCTAACCATGAGTTACGAAGTTTTTCAACCTAATCTGTTGTAATTGCCGTAGATTTTTACAGCAGGGCGTTATTTTACCTGTAGTAAAGAGCTTCAGGCAAATCTCCGGCTGTGGATGGTGGCCTTATAAAGGTTTTGTAGCCATTTATTTGAATTTTAAGTTATTGAAAACACCCTTCTATTCCTATCCTATCATATTTCTTACATCTAAACTGTCTATATTTTATTTTCATTCAAGTAAATGTTTCGGTTGTTGGCATTTACTGTCATTTGTTCTAAGATTTTACCAAGCACAAGTCTAGAACATTCTTCCATGCAGACACTCTACAACTTCCCACAAATGTGCTTGTGACTAGAGCTGTAACTGAGTACCAATAAATATAAAATATTTTTAGAAGGCCAGTTAGAATTGGGTTCTGAAATGTACCTAAAAAATGTAAAATATAGTAAGATAAATGGGCTGTATCATAGCTCTATCTATAAAAAGTTAGCATATAAATTACATCCAAATAACTGCAACCTTAGGATACCTAAACATGTATTTATCACGATGTCTAAAACGTGTCAAGTCATATGGATGCCTCTTTATGAAAGAGATGTCATTTCATTGAGTTTGAAAGGTATAATTTATGGTCAGAAATGATTTTCAAGTTATTGTTTAATGTATTAAAGATTACATTTTTCGGTGAAAAATGGGGATTCATATTCTTACAAGGATTATGAAAGGCGGACTATCTTATCTAACGTGTATAGGATATGATAAATCATACACGTCACCCTAAGGTGAAAAGACATATCATATTGTCATGTGGGAAAAAAGGCAACTTACATAGATATAAGGGGAGTCTTATATTTGAAGATACATATATCCACCTGAAGATATGCAAAGGCTTTTAGAGCGCTACCTATGTGAGCTACAATATCAATGTTCTGGACTCCATTTGTTGTGTTTGAGAGAGAATTTAAGGGTTAAATTTTTAGAAGGTAGATTGGAGTGTAGATAAGAAACTATTCATAGATTTTACCCTCATTTTGGGAGGTTTTTTTTTTTTTAATTTGGGGTTAGAGATTTCTCATGAGCGCAAGCCTCTATAATTCCGGATAATAGGAGAGCACTTGGTTTAAGGATAGTTGTTAAACACTTAATATTTAATATGTAATAACAATGGACTTGGAAATTTAGAATATAAAATTAATTACATTAAGCTTAAAGCGAATGATGAGAAAATGATGATAAACCCTATGAAGTTCCTATGGTTATGTCGTCTCAAGTTGTTAAGGTGCTTAATTTATTTAGAAATTATTCGACCCAACTTGAATGAATTTTTTTTTTATTGGCAACTTTTTTGTTGCATCATTCAAGAAGCCATTGTCGATTTGAGGTGGATGTTTGTGTAAGAGAACAAATTTAACTTAACCTTAGCTAATATGCTCTATGCCAATTAAATGTAACATTATAATTCACAACTCAAAGGGTATAGAATTATTGTGGAACATATGAGCTGTGACCGTGACCGTAATATAATAATGCATTTAGCGGCAACCACCATGTTAAAGAGCTCTAATCGTAACAATTATTTTTTTGTGGCGCTATTCGGCTGCAGACAGAGTACTCGGAACATATCTTTACTAACATGAGATTTTTTTTTTCAGTATGAATATAATGATACATTTGAGCTCATTCTGAGCTGAAGTCAATTAAAAATTTGTTACTCTTGACAAACTATTGCATAGGATGGATGGAGTTTGCTTTAAGTTTTTAGTAATTAATTTTATCTTGAATGTTTTGATTTATTTGCTTTAAGTTTTTAGGTTATTGATTTTGATTTGAATGTCTTAATTTGTCATTTTGTTAATTTGATTGAGAATTTGATATATATATATATATATATATATATATATATATATATATATATATATATATATATATATATATATTATTTAAACGTATTCAAATAGACTTTGAAACTTATTTTGAATGTATACCCCTCCGGTTGAAGTCTTTTATCTATTTGACCATCATCGGAGATTTGGTTGCTTGATTTGAATCCTGTTAACTTTACATCTTTCGTGTAAAGGATCAGACTTAGGATTGATATATAATTATTAATAAATCTTATCAACTTTCTCCCGCTTACACAAGATTGAGTTTAGGAACTATAATAGTTGGATTTATTCAGATATTTGTTTAAACTTGATTTTGCAAATGGACACCTCCTTTTGAAATATTCTATCAACTTGACTATCATTAGAGATTTTTGGCATTTGAAACATTTATGTTTGAAATTTATTTAAAATTTTGACACTTTTTTTTTGGTAAAAGACCATTATACGGCTCCCAGTTTATGAGGCTCGAAGAACCTACTAACACCCCAAACAACTCACACAAGAAATTAAAAACCTAAGGTTCCTCCACCTCAAAATAGAAAACACAACACAAACCAAGCCCAGACAACAACAAGATCACAAAACTTTGTAAATAAGATCTAAAACAACCAACTGAACAAGAGCACAAGGCACCACAGAAGAAACAACAACCAAATTACTACGAGCACCAGCTTTACCAGCCCAATTAGAAGCCATATTACCTTCTCTTTTAAAATGAGACCACTGAATAACCAAGTTCTTGAAAACTTGATTAATCTGTTTAATATGATGACTAATACTCCAATGACGTGCATCCTTAAAGCTGCAAACATTCCACAAAATAAGAGAATCAGTTTCCACAATAATCTCAGTGCAACCAAACTTTTAGCCACCAGGAGACCAAATACGATCGCGTCTGCCTCAGCTACCAAAGGAGAAATAGGACAAGAAGCAGTCATAAATCAAAAAATAATAATTCCTAAGGAATTTCTACAAACATCACCAACACATGCAGAGTTGTAATTCCAACTCACATCAGTATTTATCTTGATAAAAGGTGTCATAGGACAAAACCATTGAATTCTGCTCGAACACTTCTGTTTTTGCATAACAGTAACATTAAAGACTGCAAAACACCCATCAGCTTACCATTTATAGATCCTTTGGTATGACCAAAAATAAGACTCTTTCTTAAATAAATGAGAATCAATCCCACAGTTTTAGCAATACTAGGAGTCTCCTTATTGAATTTTGCATTATTTCTTGCCATCTAGATAAACCAAATGATAACAGATGGCACACTAGTAAAAAATAAATGCCCCAAAGAGTTCCAATCTTTATAAATGTCCAGAATATTGGCAATGTTAAACAGCTTCCTAAGGATATGAAGTTTAGAAGCAACCTGACCCCAAATCTCATAAGCATAACTGCAACTTCCAAATAAATGCAACATACTTTCTTCATTAGAATGACATAAAACATAGCAAGAAGGAAGTCTTAACCTTTCATTTTCAGAATATCATCAGAAGGAATAGAGTTATGAAAAACATGCCACACAAAGAAGGATATAGAAGGCTTCATCCAACTATTCCAAATCCACTTCAGATCTTATCCCTGAAATCATTGAAAGGAATTGACAAACGTTTTAGAATAAGAATCATCAATTCTACCTTTAACTCTTGGCACATCCACCTGATCATAATTAATAGTAAGAGAAGAAAAACATCAGTTTAAATTTTGACACTTGAAGATCTATAAAATGTTAGTCTTGTCAACTCCATTTCTTATTAGGAGGAGGATCATACTTTGTGATTTGGGCTTGCAAATTCTTATATTTATTATTTGGACATTTGTTGAATTAAAAGGAGAAGAATCGTACTAGTCAAGTGGGACTTACTATCATGCCTTAAAGAGGAGGTTATGTGATAAAATGAAGGGCTTGGATGTGACGACATGGAGGAGAGAGAAGAGAAATGGGGCGTGAGGATGAGGTGGACCAATAGGATGGAGGGTTGTGGATCAAGGAAAGGGGCGGTTAGGATGAGAGAGTTGGAGTGGGGAATGAATGGCTAGGATCAAAGGGTATGGAGGTAATTTTTTAAAATGTTAGGGGTATTTTCATAATTTAGTTGAGGTAGTTAGTGGTTATGGAAAAATACAAATATAGATCATTTTTGAAGAGGACAAGAAAAAGATCCAGTGGTTCAAAGCATTTTCAAAAGGAGGGTCTTCAGCTCAAGTTATAAGCATTTGAAGTAGCTCGGTGGTTGGAAGGTGGATACAAGGTGGTTGGGAGTTGTTTGTGATAAAAAAATTTAGCTTGAGCTCATTGGATAGAGAAAAATGTAAGGAATTCAATGGACTGGGTGGTTTTGGTGGATTCAGGCTTCATGTGAAAATATTGTCAGTCAAAATGAGTTCAAACCCATAAGAGAAAAAATGATGAATTTTAAGTTATAATTTTTAATTAGTTTATTAGTTCAAATTGTGTATTTTTGAATTTAAAACAATTTTAGTTGAAAACCCAAGTTAATATGAAGTCATTTTGAGGTGGTTATGGTCAAATTATCATTATATTATCAAAATTATTATTCTCTCTCCAAATTATCATTGGCTCAACAAACCTCCAAATGAAGTCAGATTTAGGCGCAAAGAGACTCATTAGAAGGGTTTCAATGATATAGTTGTAATGACGAAATCCATTTTAAAAAATAATGACTTGTTGAAAAAATTTTATGTGAGACCACTTTTAATGAATGAAAACCCTAAGTGCACAAATTTAAATAAAAATGATGTGTGATGACCACCAAAGTGATTTGCATGATTTTTATGTGATTATAAAGATCAACTTACAAAATATAATTTAGATCACTATATTGACCTATGAAGAAAAATAATATTAGTTTCAAGATTTATGACGATAATATCCATGCATAAAAATTTGAATTAAAGATTTTTACGTAAAAATTATTTCAAACGAATTGTTTCATGATATTTATATTTGATAATAGGCCTCATGCATCTTTCAAAATAAAAACTTATCCTACTACAATGATCTTGGGAGAGAAAACGATGATCTCAGGGTTTCAGTTGACTAAGATTGTTTTCAAGTTTATCTTTGAGTTTAGTTAAAATTGATTGTGTTTGAACAATATTTTGTTTTAATTTTGATTTTTATCAAGTCAAAATTCAATTTTCTTAATTTAAAGTTTGCTCAAGACCAAGCTCAAGTCAAATCCAATTAAGTTTAAGTCAAAAAATAAGATTTACCAAAAATGAGGTCAAAATCGCTTGTCATTTTAAAGAGAATAAAGGTATCATAAATACCTTACGTAGTCAAAAGTTTTTAAAAGGGGCGTGAATGTTATAGTTATGCTTTAGAACACTATCATCAATTCATGTCGTAGTTGGATGATTTGTGATGGAATCAAATCTTAATTATCACCAATGACTTCTTTGCCATTATCTTTAGGTGTTATTTGAGGCAATATGACGCTACCACTACAAAATCTAACTTCGACAAACTCCTTAAATTTAAGGAAAATTATGGCATTCGTCTGATACTTATTAACATTTATCTTCTATTAAATTATAAAAAATTAAAAGGTCACCCTCAATGCTAAAGATGTACCCTAAAAATTAAAAAAAGAGAATTATTTTTAGAAATTTAATCATTAGATTCTTGAAGTTGTTATTTATATAGGGACCTTGATTTTAAGAATTGATTTTGTTATTACTAGATTTATTATTATTTTGGTTATTATTGTTAATTAGAACCAATTGCATCCTTGTGTATTGTTTATCTTCCATCTTGGAGTAAAAAAAATAAAATTCATATAAGGTAGGTAGAGTAAAGGGCTTGACACCAACATTTTTAGTGCTTAAATTATAATTTTTAACCAACTTATTTTCCTTCTTCTATAACACTGTATGATTTATAATAAATAGGGTTTTCTTACATCATTGAGAAGAAAAGGTCCTCATTTTATTTTTCAGGAACTGATGTGTCAATCTTAGTGATAGAGCTATGAGATTTCTATTGCACCTACAAGGAACATTAATAAATTTAATGAAAAGAAGGAAATTTATTAGATTAATAGGACAAGGTGATGTCCCATCTATCATTAAAAGAAGTCCTCAAAGGGAACAAAAACCTCACCATATACAAACACTTGGCTAGGATATATGATATATTATTTGAGAATAATGACCATCGCCACGTTGAAGTTATACCCCAACTAATCTTTGAAGAACCATTTCCTACTCACATGTCCAAGCATGTTGTGGAATGGAAAATAGTTGGGTTGGTCACTCTTATTCACCTTTTTTAGCTACTTGGGATCAAGTAATATAATACATATTAAATTCTCAAAAAAAAAAAAGTCTAATCATCTCTCTTTTAAAGTTATAAGTTTGGTTGATTCTATCATTGAAGAGGAGTTCAAGAATTTTTTTTTTATTCTTTTTGCTTTTTTGGGATTAATGCTGTCTTCTATAGTTGTTATAGAGGATAATCAAGTGGGTGGCTAGGCGAACTTTTGGATGAGTACTATTTTTCATAGTTTTGATGTGGTCCTTAAGTTGTGTAAATAGTAATCCCTTCCCAATTAGATTCTTCAGTTAGGATTATCATCTATATCTTTTATGACTAGCTTTATCTTTTGGGTCATAGTCAAAAGGTGAACTAGATTCCATTATCTTTAAAGTTTGGTCTATTTAACTGAAATCAAGTTATCAATTACTTAAACAACTAGACAGATTAGTTTATTTCAATGGAGACTCATCAAGAAAGCTCAAGAGGAATTAACCATGTCAAGCTCAGCATAGACATGCTTGTCAAGTGCAAAGACAAGTCCACATGCATCCTCTCCAAAATATATTCATCCACTGCCCATCTACTCTGCAACTACGCCTTCATCTGAACCTTTTTGCCCATCTACTACAAAAAACATATGCAGAATTGTGTACGTAATATCTTACAATGAGATTACAGTGAGGTTATTGAGAGAGTACATTGAAGTTATTGGAAGGTTATTTTTTAATAACCTCACTGTAACCCCTATTAACCTTCCGTGTTACAGTGAGGTGAAAAATAATCTCCCAATAACCTCACTGTGACCTCATTGTAACCTATTACGTACGCAATTATGCGTACGTCTTACATACATAAATTTTTCTCTCACTTGAGACATATATATATATATATATATATATATATATATATATATATATATATATATATATATATATATATAAACTTGTCATAATGCAACTTTCTTTTATTCCTCGCAAAAGTTTTGCACCCTGCATTGTAGCAAATCCTTAGTTAAATTGTTTTAACAGTAGTTCTATAATTTTAAATAGAGAGATTAGAACTCTCAATATCAGCCCAGCAGTGAACCAAAAATGGCCACAAAACATAAACTTATCAGGCAAAATTCATGGCAAGTGAAGGGAATGATAAAGTCAAGTTAGGTGTAATTGAACTATTTCTGGAAATATTTTAAAATCATACTGTTTGATTGAACAATATTTTAAAATAATTATAATAAAAAAATAATAGATACAAAAACTAAAAAATTAATGCAACTCATCTATAATGTTTAACCACCATAAAGTTTATCTCCACTTTTCAAATCACATATATTTTCATTAAATCTTTTTCACTATCGCATATAGAAAAGCCTCTTAACAAATTTTTATAATACGTAAAAATAATAGGTGCGGACTACAGCTATTAGGGTGGTATTGACCTGAATATCACTCTAATATCACTGATCCACACATATGTATACTACGCATAAAATTCGCTCTCATAATACAACCCTCGCTAATTTCTTGCAAAAGTCTTTGGCCTCAAAATGTGAACAATACCTAAATTATTTTTTATTATTTTAAATGGTTATTCACTAATTTCTTTTATATAAAGAGATAGTGCTGAACTCTTTAAGCCCAAAAGCTTTAGGGAAAATTAAATTGTTTTTTAAGTTATTTAAAAGCATGCTATTTAATTTAACAAAAAATCACAATAATTACGACAAAAAATGGTCCAAAAAAAAAACAATAAACATGGGTTATGCAGAATATATAATGGTGATTCGGTCACCATAGGAACTATGTCCTCTCTTCAAGACTTCTCCAATTTCTTATTATTTCACTTTCACAATTGCAGGCAAACAAACGTTCATAATACAATCCTCTGCTATTTCCAGTAAAAAATTTGTTACTTACAATGTAGAAAATCTTTAGTTATTTAAGTAAAAGTGTCAATGGCAGCTTAATAACACATAAATACAAAAATCAGAGCCTTAATATCATCAACCACTGTCTGTGAAGCTATAATTTTCTTATGATTTTTAAAAATTTAACTTTTTAACTAACATTCTCTCAAAAGGTAAAATTATATAGAGCCCACTTCATGCATTTACATAGCATGATATTTCTATATTTTCAATGAATTAAAATTAAGATACTTTATTAAAAAGAGATGGAATTATAATGTCTAATACTTTTATTTTATAAAACGTATTTCAATTGATTTCTAAAATAACTTTCATAACTGTCAATCCATTTTTTAATTTCTTTAATTTTTTTTTTTTTTTTTCATTTACGGGACACTTGTCACATTATTAAAATCATCATTATTTGTTTCCCTCACTCAAGGATTTGATCAAGGTTGTGAAAATCAGACTAGATTCGAACAGGCAAAAGAAAATATTCAAGGTTCAGTGGTTCAACAGGGTTGAATTGAAGGTTTAATCAAACGACATAATAAAAATTTTAATTATTTTAATATAATTTAAACAATAGAATAATTATACACTAATAATTACTAAATGTGATCATGCAAAAGTTTCAAGTTATATCCTTATCTTCCTGATACTAAGAGTCTGTTTGGTGCAGTTGCAATTGTTCGAAGAAGTAGCTCTAAAGTTGATGCAAAAAAAAAATTTTATCCAAAAAGCTATAGTGATATTACGAGTTCTTTTATTTTCGAAATATCCAATGAAAGTTCTGTGTAATTTTAAGTATGCATACAGAAATGAACATTGACAACCTAAATAAAGTTTCATTTTGCAACCTACTTTCCCTCATTTTTTTTTTTACTTTGGGTGAGCAATAGAACTTGACATTTTAGGATCTCACTCTATTTCCAGCTAATGTGCAACACAACACTAAACTTTTCCCTTTTCTACAAGTTACGTGCAAGTTTGCAATGTGGCCAAGGGATCCAAAGAGGAGTTTGATTATAAAAGAGACTTAAAATCATGGAGGTATCATAATATCTCTCTCTCTCTCTCTCTCTCTCTCTCTCTCTCTCTCTCTCTCTCTCTACCTCAACTATAATCAAAATTGTGATCCCCTTGAAATTTGTGCGCTCATGTTTGAAGAGCGCTCCAAATTGTTCTATTGCTTTGATTGATCTTCATGAATCCCCAAACTCTCTTTTTATCAATGCTGGCGTGCCCGCAACGCTAAGATTCATAACCGACCCTTCGGTACGCCTACCATCATCACTTCTACCATTCTGGAGACCCTGAATATAACGGGCCTTGCTCCATTTTGGGGGTAATGGGATGCTAGCCGGCCTTCTGGGCTAGTTTAGATTGCCACCCCCTCCCGGATGAATCAAAGTGAACATCGACGGTTCCCTCCTTCCTTCCAGAGTTGCTGGAACTGGATGTATTCTTTGTGATGGTCGGGGAGTTGGAATTATTAAGACATGACACTGTTTTCAGCATTGGGACAATGCCCAATTTGAATTTCAAGCCATCAAATCCTTCCAAGAGATTTGCCAACCATGAATGTTTGATTGTAAAAGGCTTATCATTGAAGGTGACAACACCGACATTATGCAGTTTTTGCGTACTACCATAAAGAAGGAATTTTGGCACCGCCGATCCCTGGAGGCACCGAATTTTGCTTTTCTTTTGTTTTTTAAGCAAGTCCATTTGGTTCATATTCCTAGAGAATGTAGCAGGGCCGCACATTATTGTTCTAAGCACGCCCTTAGTGGTTATTTTGTTTTGGTGCATATAGAGGATGATAGGGAGTTTTCTACCATTTTGGAAGATGATAGAACCTATTTGTGTACAACATAGATGCATACTTGGATAGTTTTTGTATTTTTGTTTTGTTTTGTTTTTTTTGTTTTTTTTTTTGTTTTTTTTTTTGTTTTTTGTTTAGTAATGCAAATGAAGTGTTCACCTAAAATAGAACCTTCTAATAAGAGCGCTAAAAAATATGTGTTGGAGTTGAGAGATCTAAAGGTGGTGGCATGCCAAGAGTGCAAGGATAAGATGGAAGATATATATATATATATCGCAATAAATTTTGTGGATCAATAAACTTTTTGTCCATGATGCACATAAATATCTATTAATTCAAAGTCAAATATCATGCAAATAATTATTTAGCAAAATATTGCACATCATAGCCTCATGCAAAAAAGATAAACTTTTCATATATTGTTGAATAAAAAAATCACCCGAGCCAATATCTAATAAAAATTGTTCGCAATGAGAATCAATGTTGAACAGATCTCTTCAGTTGCAAAATTCACAGATTCCTCGGTCTAATTAGAACTCTTGCCAACATTTTTATGTGGATAGTCTCTTTTCATGTAGCCAATCTTGCCTCATCGCCAACATATGCCATCCTGATATTTTATTTCGCTCGAGTCACAAACATTGCTGACTCACATGAATTGCAGACAACAGTCATCATTCCAATTTGAACCTCATGTTCAAGTACTAACGATAATAAGGTTAATACACAAACTTCATCTTCGAAGTTGGAATCAAAAGAACGCGACTAGGTCATTATCAAACTAAACTACAATCATATGCATCATTATGAAAATGCATTCCACTATCATGAGTTTTAAGTAAAAAAAAAAAAATTTACATAAATACCAAGAAAAGAAAAAAACTAGATAAGGAGGTTACATGGTTTAATGAAACTCATGTATACTCATAGGGCTATAAATGAACTGATCATTCAGCAAACTACTCGTGGCTTAGCTCATTTGGAGTTCGTTTGTGGCCGTTCAATCAAGTAATTGAACAAGCTTGAAAACTTTTAAAATTCTTGATTATTAAATGAACAAGTTTGAGCATATTAGTGACAGACTAGTTTATGTTCATGAACATCATATAAAGCTCATGAACAAGCTTGTTAAGGTACTCGATTGAAGCTCGATACTGATTTATGTACTCAATTGCTCATTATGGTGCTCGATTAATTATACACTTACAAATTTATATTTTCATTTCAAAAATTTTATAATATTATCTTGCAAGTTATTTGTATTTCTTTCATAGACACGTTCGTTAAATATTTATTATTCATTTTATTGTTTTTTTATTTAATTAATATATTCTTTAATGCTTGAAATTTTACCCACCCTAAAAAAAGGACTGATTAATTTAATCCAAATAAAGTATAATTAAAATCCAATTTAAAAATAAATTTCTTTTTTATATTATTAACTAAAAACTATCTAAAAACTAATAAACAAAATAAAATTAAATAGAGGAAGATTCACATGCATACCACTCAAATCCCATTTGTTTATATATCTAACACCAAAATTTTAATTTTTACACACTTCATCTTACCTTTGCATGAACAGCTATATTTCACTTTTTAAAATTTAAAATGGTATTTTTATGTGATATAATTGATTTCGATGGCATAAATGTAAAAAGTATAGTTTAGGTGATAGATATGTAAATCATAGGAATTGGCTGATATGTATGTAAATGCCCAAAAAAAAAAGTGAATTTCACATAGAAGGCTGGAGCTCAATCTCACGAAAACTAGTAAATATTTCTTTTGTCAGGTTTTCTCTTATAGTTGTTTAGTCCCACATCAGTGGGAGATCTTTGCTTATAAATGTTTAAATACATGGAGGGAGTTTCCCGGGGATTTTTATAATAGAAGACACTTAGCTTATTGTATTTAATTAAGTATTGCATTATCTCAATATATTAACTTTTTAAGTTTAAAGATTGACAAGTTTGGCTCAATAGGTTAATCGAACGGCTGACTTAACCCTTGATAAAATTAAATGAGTTGCTCAATAAACTCAAGCTTGAGCCGCAAATGTAATAATTTTTGAAGCTTGAATCAAATTCTAGTCAAGCTAGAGTAATTTGCAAAGGAGCAAGCTCAAGTTCAAGCATGCATCCGTTTGAGCGATTTGGCTCGAATCATTTGCAATCCTATATGTTCATTGGTCATATAGATAGAGAAATATCTACTAGTCTAACATACACAATTTTGTGCAACAAAAAATACAAAATATTTTCGTTCACTTTTATCTCATTAATACTCATGTTATCTTTCTCATTCCCCTTAAAACTAAAGCATGATTCCCCCACCAACTATTCACATCAAAGATAAAGGAAAACCCATCACCTCCTATGTCCAACCATTTGGTCAATCACCAGCTCTTGTGAAGATCGTGCATTTCCAATTTTGAAGAGTATCTAGCAATTGTCTTATTTTTATGTTCAGCGCTCTATGTGGATCACCCAAAAGACAAAAAGACAAATCCCTCTGTATAACACCGGCCAAAATAAATAGTAATCTCCAATCGCTCTTTTCACCACCTCTTTAGTCCCAACATCTACATAAAGTTAAATGCAGAAAATTGAGTGATTCTTTATAAGCCATGATTTCTTCTTCTTTGCAAAGCAATAAGTTGTGATCTATATGAACTGGCCATCCGCTGAGAGTTTCGAGTTTAATACCGATATTTTAGCAACAAATCCAATAAATCTAAGCGTAGTGCTGGGTGTATTGATTTTCATTAGAAAGAGAGTGTGTGTAAGTTGTGTATGTCAAGAATAGGTTGAATTTAACCGGCTGCACTTTCTTTATATATATGTATTCTTTTTTATATTTCTATAGTATAAAACGAAAAAACAAGTGCACAATCTGGAAGAATTACGATCAGGTGTGAATAAGACCTTAGACTTAGTAGACACCAAATCAAAAAAATTAAATCCAATTCTAGTGCAAATCTTAACAAAGATTTTCATGAATTTAAAATAACTTTGAAATCAAACTTGGAAATTGGTCTCCGCATGCTAACAAGTTTTCCCCTTCAACCTAATATCCCTCTCTTAATATAGAGCTTCATTCTAAAGTCGCTCTTTGCAATGAGATATTTTCCTATATAAATTTCTGCTCAACGACTGTGATCAAAACCTCTTGTTGCAATCTAGTCGAATCTTTCAAAAAGCTCAATTTCACTTATTTTGGTGTTACTTGTAGCCTAATCATGTGCTTGAATTCTACAACTTTCTCTTTAACTTCTTCTGTTGCTTATTCCAACAATTTCTTGCTTAGTTGTTTTAGAGACCTTTTATCTTGATTTCTCAATGTCTTAATCAGTGCTCTCTCGAGCTTTTATTTTGTTTACAACAAAACTTTTTGGATGCAACTTCTGAACTAGTTAGCGATTAAGGGTCTATTTGCAGTGGCTTCAGTTTTTTCAAAAAGTGATTGTAAAGCTGTGATGGAGAAGGCAATCTCTTAGAAGCTGCAGTGAGAATTTTAAATCATTTTCTTTTCTAAACAATTAGACAGCAGCTTTCTTTACAGTTTTCGCACTTTAAGATATTATGTTGGAAAAAATAGTTTCTCATCATAGAAATTTCTACAAAGCAGTAACAAAATAATTCGTGGTGTACCACGAACTAAAACACAAAGCACACAAAGTTATCCCGAACTAACCCAAAGTCTTCTCTACTTACTATGACTTCTTAGGAATCTGCAGCGGAATCTGCAGCGGAATCTGCAGCCCTAACAACTAAGTATTTAGTGGCGCTTTTCTCTTTTAGGGGTTGATTAAGACCGTTTAAGACGTGAAAAAAAAAGTCAATTGGCACCAATAAAAAAAGACCTAGTTGGATATGCTATTTCTTCTATTTCAGGATTTAAATATCTAATTTAATCGAGGGGCTTAAAATGTTCCCACAAGAGGTTATTTTATCACGTAAGTGAGAAGCTTGCTTATTGGTGAATATTTTCATTTCTAGTATTTTTTTATCCAACTATGGTGATTTATTTTAATCAATTTTAATACAATCTGAATTCTCACAAACATGAATTTGAAAATTTGTTTTTTATATTGAATTTACAAATATTATTTTTAAAAATTCCAGATTTTTATGATAGTATTAGTTTTCATCTAAGGTAGAAAATATTTACTAAATGAACATTAGTTCATGTTCTAAGAAATGTGAACATAACATGCAGCAGGATCCGCTAGGTTGAACATAAAATGTAAGGGCATTTACTACATACCACACAATGCCTAGGTATTTACATATCTAACACCTAAACATTCATATCTACAACATACCACTCAAATCTTGAAAATCACATAAAAAGACCACCATCATTACCATTTTAAAAATGAATAACACTAAGAATTGTATAAATATCAAACTTTGGTGTTAGATATGTAAATACTTTAGAACTATGTGGTATGTATGTATATTTTCCTAAAATGTAATAACTAAGTGGCATGACAATATGGTTCTCTGATAACATAATTACTTCACAACTCAGCACAACAAAGTTGAATTAATACTGTAGGAACTCCTTCGGTGACAAGAAGGTTAATTCTATAATCAGATCACCTCCTTGCTCACCTTCAAAAACTCAGGCTAGATCAATATAAAAATCAAGTATTGAATCCTTGAAAGCAAAACAACATGAGTGTTCATAAAAAGCACATTAAATTCTGTCAAGATAGAAGAAGAAGTTATGAAGCTGTTACAAGAGAAACTGCTGATAAAAAAACTGCAGGGGCTATTATAAATTCTTTTTTTTTAAATGTTTGACTGCAACTTTCTAGTAACCACCGTACTTAGTTAGATCCGATGACAAAACACAGCTTTCAACTGAACGGAGTTTTTCCATACAAAAAAAATGCGGTGCAGCACTGCACCGCCACCTCAAAAGCATTCTAAGACTTCTCCAGCACTTAAAAAACCATGTCAAACATGCAAATTTGAGCACTATTCACAATTACTAATACAAGTTCCTAAAAGATCCAATCCAAGTTAATATACCTCCTAATATATCATGGAAAAAATATTAACTAACAAAAATTCCACTGATATGGACTTTCATCGTCGTCATTTCACGTGTAAATCTATAAGACTGAAAGCATTCCTCTGCGAAGAACATAATCCTTGGAAGCGTCTATAAATACCAAGGTTTTGAAAATCAAACCAAACATCAAACCAAAAGAAGGAAAGGGTCAAGGTTCAATGTTCATCAGTTGAACTGGATAACGTAATAAATATAAACAACAAATATTTTAAATTTCAAATGGAAGGTGCAAAACTATAAGCATAACACAATAAGTCATTAATCATATTAAAGTAAAATCTTAAACAAAATATATAATATAAATAATATATAAACAAAAAACATCAGAGTTTGACATACATTTCATAAAATTACATTTACTTGATATAAAAAAGAAATAACACTTACAAATATCAATAAAACTAAAAATAATTTCAATTAAAGATAACACATTCAAAAATTGTCTTTATTGAAGGTCTCCACAAAAGTTGTTTCCCTTAAAATTGTATGTCCACTAGCTCTTACTCTGAAAGCTTCCAAATCATCACATTCAATGGTTTCAATTATAACATCATTAAAACCTTCCCCAACAAATATAAGATTTTTTTATAGGTGTGCAGTATAAGTAAATAAATAATGTAAACTTAAAAAAAAAAAAACTTGCGTTGAGTTTGCGTATTGGATGCTATGTTGGGATCTTCAGAAAATAGAATAGCATCCATTCTATAAATTTCACTCTCTAAATCATCGTAGACAACTTTAGTAGAAAGTTCTTCGTCAACTACCAAAAAAATCTATCATCTCAATACTTGTGTAATCTAAAGGATCATAACTTTTTTTTATGCAATCTAAAATATAAATATAAGAAATTTTTATGTATTAACAATTAACATATTTTGACTAAAAATATAATATATACTTTTTCAAAAATAGAAAAATATTTTACAAATTCTTTAAGTTGAGGTTATATCGAACATATACGAGGTAATTTAATCTTTGATGCTCTGGATGATTTCTTCATTTTGTATGAATTTATACAAAAACACCTCAATTTCTTTAACATACCAAAGAGGAAGAAGTTTCACTAAAAATCCTTAGTGCTAATTTTTATAGATTTGGAGCGCTTGAGCCAAACATCTTTCACCATTCATTTGAATGAAAAAAATTTAATTTAAAAGAGATAACTCAAATACATGCATAAATGAAATACTAATAAAATATAACATATGAATTTACCGGTTTGCATTTCCTTTGACAATGTCAGGGCTATTGGCTTTCTAAAATTTTCTAAATTATCATGAGAAAATCTAATCTCATTTATCGCCAATGTAGGCTTTGAGAATATATTTTTGTTTCCAATAATCTCAATTAAACCTTGCACAATCTCATGCTTATTATAACAATTCTCTTCATCATATTAGAAATGAGGGTTCAAGAAATATGTTGCTGCATGAATGTCTTATCGAAATTGATTATCCAATCTAATCTTGATAATACTAGTATAAGGTTTGTATAACCTTTTCGTATTCCTAAACATAATCTTTATTTTCTTTCTTACTCTGTACATACCATCATATAAATATCAAGTGAAGTTTTTTCATCAGAGTCAACAACACGAAGTAACCTATAACTATTTTAAAAATATTAGACAATACAAAATGATAATAGCATAAAACTACTATTATTAAATGATAAAAAAATATTATTACAAAAATGAAAAATATTAACCTTATTAAGGGTTCTAATAACGTTGACATTATAAAACAATCATCCCAGAGCTTGAAGTCTAAAATGATAGAAACAACCTTTCATTGTCATTTGATACAACTTTTGAGTCTATGTAAAATCTGATTTTGAAGGTCTGCAAATTATGTTTATGCTCATAGACACTCTTCAAAGTAATAAATATAGTAGCGAATTGAGTTTCTTTAGGACACACTCTCTTTCCATCATCGTCTTTTTCGTAGCAAAGCTAGTATAAAAACATTATTATAAATAAAAATTGTTACTTTTGAACAATTTTTTGCAAACTCAATGACATGTTACATGCTACCAATATCTTTTAAGATAAAATTTAAGCAGTGAGCAGTACAAAGTGACTGGTAGATATTATCATATCTCTCATGTAATAATTCTCCAAACTTCTAATAATTTGCAGCATGATCGGTTACAATTTGCATCACAATCTTTGGTCTCAACCACTCAACAACTTCAACAAATAAAGCACATAATGTTGTTGCATCTTTCTTAACATCGGAAGCATCAACTTATTTTATAAATGAGATCTCATGTGGACAACAAATTAGAAAGTTAATCAAAATTTTATTTCTATTGTCTGTCCACCCATCAGTCATTAAGGTACATCATATGTCTTTCCAACACTATGTATAAAACTCAACAAGTAGCCGTCACTCTTTTTTGCAATCTCTTAATAATTCCAGTCTCATTCTATAATAAGAAGGGAGTTTGTATCCAGACACAATAGTTGTGCTTGTGTCAATAGCTTTCTACGCAAAGAATGAATTCAACGGATTTGTAAGTATGCAACAATTAAAAAACCATCGAACTATGGTCAAATCAACATGATCTATAACATTTTTAGTTTCCAACACATTTATGATAGATGGTTGTGAACCTGATTTTATTCTTAGAGAAAAATAATTTTCTATTTCATATATCTTTCTCTTTCATTTATAAGCTCTTTATCATGTGCAGTTGAACATTTTTCTTTTTGAAAAAAGAATTAGAACTCCTCTCTTCTTCAATAGTTAAATCATGAGATAAACTTATAATCTCTTCATTATCTGGCTGATATTTTTATGTTATTTGTTTTAAATTATCTAGCATTTGATAAGATATATTATGTGATACTTTTCTGTAAGCAGCAATATTACTCTTCAGCCATGCTATGTGTTGTTTCATTATGTTAAAACCGTCACCATTGTATATAATTTTATAATGCAAGTATTTATGCAATTTTTTTTTTCGTCGAGACTTTTAAATTCACTAAAATGATTTCACGATATATCTATTTTTTCTCAAACATCTTGTGTGGAACTAACAAGTTGACTTCCAGAAGAATCTATTCTAATTTAAATAAAATAAAAATTATTAGTATAATAATAATCATTATGCATATAGATATGAAATGAAAATTGAAACGCACATATTCAAATATCATGAATATAAAATGACAAATCTATGTTAATAAACTCTCCAAAATACTCGGATTTCTAACACGAAGTTTTGATGCACTTTGTGAAATTTATCAAATATGCAAATGTAATTCCAAATTGGCAGGTATTTCCAACAAATATCCAATGAGTTTTGCCCAAACTCCTAATAAGTACCTCAATCCAAAGACTAACTTGAAAGTAATAAGTTGAGGAAAAATTAAAGCACAAATTTGGAATTGGCTGCACAATTAGGATTTATATTTATCAAAGCGGTTCATACAATTTCACTAGGTTGCTTATTAAAAATAATAATAATACATATGATACTTATAGATTCAGGACCATTTCTATTACATGCATATTTGATAAATGTCACAAAGAGCAGCAAAATTTCATATTAGAAGTGTTGGTATTTTGGAGAGTTTTTAACATAGATTTGTCAAGTTATATTTAAGATATTTGAAAATGTGTTTCAATTTTCGTTTCATATATATATATATATATATATATATATATATATATATATATATATATATATATATATATATATATATATATATATGCATAATGTTTATTATTATGTTAAAAATTTTTATATTATTTAAATTAGAATAAATCCTTCTAGAAGTTAACATGTTATTATCGCGCAAAGCATTTGAGAAAAAGTAGATGTAGCATGGAATCATTTTAGTGAATTTAAGAACATCGATGGAAAAAAACAATATGAATGCTTGCATCGTGGAATTATATATAAGGGTTGAGGTATTAACAGAATGGAGCAACACATAGTTGAGGTAAATTGGTAATATTGCTACATGTAAAAAAGTATCACATGATATACGTTATCAGAAGTAAGAGAACTTCAAACAAATATCTAAAAAAATTAGGCAGATGGTGAAGAAAGTTTGTATCATGGTTTAGATATTGAGGAAGAGAAGTTCTATTTTTTTTTCTAAAGAATAAAGTTCAACCGATAAAGTGTTTGATAAAGAAAATAGAAAGACGAAATATAAAATTATTTTGTTTCAAGAATAAAACCAGGTTCACGATCATCAATCAAAAATGTGTTGGAATCTAAAGATGTTGTATATCGTGCTAATTTGGTCATAGCTAGATGGTTTTTTTATTATTGTACCTACAAATGCATTGTATTCATATTTGCGCAAAAAGCTATTGACGCAATCACAGCTATTGGGTTTGAAAACAAACTCCTTTTTTATTATAGGATGAGAGTGAACTTATTAAGAGATTATAAAGATGCATTTTGGTTAAATATGGAGTCTTATACATAGTGTTACGATGATACATAATGAATCTTAATGACCGATGGGTGAACAAACAATAGAAATAGAGTTTTGATTAACTTTCTAATTTATTGTCCACGTGGAATCTCATTTATAAAATTATTTAATGCTTCCGATGTTAAAAAAGATTCAGCTTATGTGTTTTATTTATCGAAATTATTGAGTGCGTATGAATAGAGAATGTGGTGCAAATTGCAACTGATAATGCTGCAAATTATAAGAAAGCTGAAGAATTATTATATAAGAGATATGACAATATATACTAGTCACCTTGTGCCGCTCACTGCTTAAATCTCATCTTAAAATATATTGATAGCATGTCACATATCATTGAGCTTGCAAAAAAAGCTTCAAAAGAAATAATTTTTATTTATAATCATTTTTTCATACTAGCTTGACTACGAAAAAAACCGGGGTGAAAACAGAAGGTGCATCGTGGAGCAACCCGATTTGTTATTACTTTTATTACTTTGAGGATTGTCTATAAGCATAAACATGATTTGCAAGCCTTTACATAAGTAGATATTACACAGACTCAAAGTTGTATAGAATAGCAAAAGAAAAAATGTTGCTTCTATCATTTTAGACTCCAAGTTATGGAATGATTATTTTATAATGTCAAAGTTATCAGGACCATTTATAAGTTGTATTTTTCATTTATATAACTATATTTATTATATCATTTAATAATAGTAGTATTGTGATATTATCATTTTGTATCGTCTAATATTTTTTAAATAATTATAGGTTACTCATCTTGTTGACTCTGATGAAAGCTGAAGAATTATTATATGAGAGATATGACAATATATACTGGTCACCTTGTGTCACTCGCTGCTTAAATCTCATCTTAAAATATATTGATAGCATGTCACATGTCATTGAGCTTGTAAAAAATGCCTCAAAAGAAATAATTTTCATTTATAATCATGTTTTCATACTAGCTTGACTACGAAAAAGACCAGAGTGAAAAGAGAAAGTGCATCGTGGAGCAACCCGATTTGTTATTACTTTTATTACTTGAGGAGTGTCTATAAGCATAAACTTGATTTGCAGGCCTTTACATAAGTAGATATTACACAGACTCAAAGTTGTATAAAATAGCAAAAGAAAAAATGTTGCTTCTATCATTTTAGACTCCAAGTTATTGAATGATTATTTTATAATGTCAAAGTAATCACGACCCTTGATAAGTTGCATTTTTTTATTTATGTAACTATATTTTTTTTATCATTTAATAATAGTAGTATTGTGATATTATCATTTTGTATCGTCTAATATTTTTAAAATAATCATAGGTTACTCATGTTGTTGACTCTGATGAAAACTTTCACTTGGATATTTACATGATGATATGTACAAAATAAAAAACATAATAAAGACCGTTTTGGAATACAAAATGGTTATACAATACATATACTAGTATAATCAAGAATAAATGGGATAACTAACTTCGACAAGACATTCATGCAGTAGCTTATTTCTTTAACTCTCATTTTCAATATGATAAAGAGAACTATAGTAATAAGCATGACATTATGGAAGGTTTGATTTCGATTATTTCAAAACAAAAATATCTTAGAAAGACATGCCTTAATGACTTAGGGTCAAGTTTAGACACTCGTGGATGGGTATCACAAACAAAATAAGTACACCCAAATATGCATGGTTCAATGGAAAAGAGGGAGAGAGTTGAAAATAAAATTTTGTATGATGTTTGGTTCTGTAGGATAGGATAAGGCATTTAATTGATTAAAAAACATTTGTTTAGGCACATTCGTTTGAAATAAAAGAACACTAGTCGTCTTAAGATGTCTATTTTTCCTTTAATCTACTCCATTTTGGGATGGAGTATTGACACAGGATGACTAATGATGAATCCCATTTTAAGTAATATAAGTTTGAAAATATGCAAAGAAATATATTTTGGCATTATCACATCTCAAAATAATAATAGAAACATTGAATTGGGTTTTAATTTCAACACAAAAGGATTGAAAGTGTGACAACAATTTAGAACGGGATCTCATAAAGTAAAGCTATGTCATATGAGAAAAATTATTCACAAAAATGACAAAGTATAGAAATACATTAGATAAAAATAGGACAAAGTCTCCATAAATAAGAATGAACAAACTAAAAAATAGACTAACTTTTTTATTAATTATAAGAACATAAGACAAACGATGGTGTTTGACAATTTGATATGACTCACGATCTAAAGATGATAATTGTTGAAACTAAGGATATAATATTTTTCAGCATTGAAAGTGATGGAAGTCATAATTAACAATGGATCTCAAAAGGAGATAAGGTGTCGGAACATGCTATGGGTCCAGGTACCTCCTTATCCACAATGTTTAGACCCCCCGATTCTTGTCATTTACCAATAATCATCTTCGTCATTAGATCCTGAAATAGATGATGATCGGGAAAGAATAAGAAACAACAATTAAGAGAACGTTTGAGTTTGTTGACAGAGACAAAATTAAAAATTCATTGAGGTAAATTCAGAACAGAAGTTAGAGGTAATGTGGGTGCAAAATTGATGGTGAAGAATCAACATTAGAGGTAGATCATCTGCTAAAACTAACGGAAGATAGATGCTTATGAAAAGCATAAAAGAGTTTTGGATTACCAGTCATGTGATATGTAGCACCAGAATCAATGACCCATTGAATGGAAAAAGAAAGAAGACATAAACTATCATTGTTACCCAGTTCAACAAGGATTGTGATAGATGGGGATTTCCTGAACACTTTCTGAAATTTGACAAGCTTAGCATATTCATCAGCAGAGATCAAGAGTGTCAGACATTGAGGGATCACATTAGTAGTGACGACATGGGCTATAATTGTGATTTAGAACTTTTATGGTTCATTTATAACAACTTCTGACACATTCCCTTGTATGACTAGATTTATGATAATAACAACACATTACATTCGACTGTTGATTTTTAGAGTTTGGAGTTCCACTTCTGCAATTATCTTGAGACTGGGGTCTACTATGTTTGTATTTTTTGACTAATAAGAGTACTAAGTTATTGTACGGATGAGACCTGAGAACTCAGAATTGACGTAATACTCTCTGGTGTAGGCTTCCCTCAGCGTAGTATAACATTTGTTATTTGATACCTTCATACTGAGAGTTGAGGCTAGCTAGAAAACTCACAATAGCCATTTGTTCTCTTTAAGCCTGTTGAATCCGAACATCAATACTAAAGAGCAGTAAGACATTCAATTCTTCATAAATATGTTTAAGGTGAACATGATAAGTGTTCAGTGTTTGATCATGTTGTTCAGAAATATAGAACTCTTTGCATATATAAAAAATTCGACAAATATTTTCTCCCGGAAAACACAAATGACAATTCTTCTATCACATCTTTAACACAGTCACAATGAGTGATATGAGCAGATTGATCTAGTTCGATGGAGTTCTGTATCTGTATCAAGAGTTGTGCATCAACTCTCATCCACTTAGAGTAATTTAGATTCGTCTCAGTTTGGGGATTATCAATGAGATGACTCTCTTGAGATATACTTTTTAAGTAGAGTCTCATTGTTTTATTCCAGTAAAAATAATTGATGTTATTTAACTTTTCATCTATAATACTAACCACTGATGAAACAAAACCTATTACAAGATGTCTTTACTCACTAGCCATAATTGATGCCATTTAATACCAAGGATGAGACAAAATTATGTCAGGAGATAAATGACTCGACCACAAACAATCCATCCATAATTGTCAAGATAAAAAACTAGATCGACTGAGCAAGAAACCTAATGAACGAAAAAGCCAACCAAACCGACCTAAGCAGACGACTCAAATTGAAGTAGACCGATCGGCTCAAAGCATATTAGGGCTTCATCGATGTATTAATCCCCTCGACGTAGATCAATGCTGACGGGCGTTGGGACAGAAAAAGGCGAAGATAAAAACAAAGTGCGGGATGACGCGAATGAAGCCGAATACACGTTCACAAACGAAGCAGACGTGGACATTTGTTGACCTCACTTTTGTCGAGGTTTAGTTTTCCTTCTAGGATTTAGGGTTCTAGCTTTAGAAGCTTCCCCGACAATCTAAGATTCCTAGCAATGGACCTACCTCGTTTTAGAACGTTCGAAGCCACCTCTTTACTCTTTTGGAGTCCCGCACGAGATTAGTACCTCTAGCTCATAGCAGGTTGGAATTGACGTCGGGAATCCAAATTGAGTCCCCATAGGACCACCGGACCTTAAGACAACCTCGTGCACATTTTTTCACCAACGCGCACAAATTTCTCGGTTCGCGGCCTCGACGTCTTTCAATTCTCCTCAAAGGATCAAGATTGAAGTCAGGATGTCAGGACGGTTGACGTCAAAGTCAGAATTTTAACAGGGCCAAATTTGACGCACTTTCGACCCGACCGACGACGAAGTTGCCCGAACGACGCCGGATCACAAAATTGACTGCGCCGATGCGTCCGGAGCGTCGAATTTGCTAGGAAGGGACATATAATTTGCTATGTTTCCGAGCGCGAGCAGACTACGCGAATTAAATACTTTCTTTTAAAATATAATAAAATATATATTTTAAATCTATTTCAAAACCTAATCCCTTAATCACCGGGCATTTGGTCTTGCCCCCGCCATTTTGCTCCCTCCGCGGCTCGTCTCTCCTCACTTTGACCCGGGTGAAACCCTAAGGGTGGATTTATCCCTCTCGCGCCTCATTCAGGCCCTTGCGAGCTGTTCTCTCACGTGAGGTAGGGAGTTGACTTACCTGTTTCTTGTGCCGTGTGCTGTTCGAAGTTTTAGCTTCTCAAAGTCGCGACAGGTTAAATGTTGCCCGTTCGAGCTTTTCCTCTCTGCCTCTCTTAGCACAAATGGGGGAAGTTTATTCACTTCCCCGTGCCTCTTCTCCCTTCTCGAGCATTCGTTTGGCAGAACGAATGGGGGAATTTTCGTGTTGGTTGGTCTTTTCCTTGGTGCATTGAGCAGGAGGAAAAGAGAGGCTTTTCTTTTGTTTTTCTTGACCGAGAGGCTCCGAGGAGGGGTCTGCTGTCTCTGCAATCTCACTTCTCTATTCTCCACATTCTACTTCTCTTCACTTCCGTTCTCTGCTGGGGGTCAACTCGGTGAAGGCTTGTGAGAGCAACACCTCCAGTTGGCTACTGTTTTGAGTTGACCGAGCCCTGCTGCTTCATATAGAGGTGGACTTTGGCCTCTTGCTTGCTTCCTTTCTCGATTCCCTTGGCTGGTTTGGCTGTTAGAACACTAAGGTATGGAATTTATGGGCTTTCTTACCTCATAACACAATGCATTGATGTGCTTTAGAAGTTCTGATGGATATGTTGCCCTTGGTTGAGCTTTCAACATCCTTCCCCTCTCTATTTATTGCAAGTTATACCATCTAAAAAAAAAGAGAAAAAGGCATTAAACGTGTTTAGAAGGGCTAGGTCTCACATGCTTTGCTTTATAAATGCTAGTACTCTTCTTTTGTCATATTTTTTTGCGTACTTGGAAGTCTGAAATACATGCTAGAGGCCTTGCCTATGCTTAAGAAATACTTGTTGTGGCTTGTCTTTATTTCATTTCATTGTTTTCTATAGCATACATGGGAGGTTTAATACTTGTGAAAAATGCATGGAAGAGGAAAGGGGATATGTGGAGGTGGAGAAGCATTTGGAGAGCTCTTGTTTATGTATTTTTGCTGCCTTATGCAGCTGCTCCTCTTTACATTACTTGGGAGCCTTGTTTCTTTGTCTTAAATGTCTTTATAGCTGCCATTGAAGCCTAAACTTTTACTGTTTTAATGAGGTCATGGCAGCTCCTCTTTACACCACTTGGGAGCCATTTTTTTTGTTTCATTTATCTCTATGATTGCTCCCTTTGCACTATTTGGGAGGGGGATTGTAGTTTCTCTGATGTAGCTATTTTGGGCTGCCCATTGCACATAGGGGGCTCGGTTTTCTTTGTTTCTGCTGCCTTGCAGCTGCCCCATTGCACATAGGGGGCTCGGTTTCCTTCTAGCTGCCCCATTGCACATAAGGGGCTCAGTTTTCTTTATTTCTGCTGCCTTGCAGCTGCCCAATTGCACATAGGAGGCTCGATTTCTTTATTTTTGCTGCATTGCAGCCACCTCTTTGCAGTTGTGGAGGCTTGGTTCTGTATCCTATTTGTTGCATTCTGTCTGTTACATTCTAGCTGCCCCTTGCACCTACTGTTGGAGACTCGGTTTCTATGCTTTGCTGCCCTATATGACTGCCCTTTGTACAGTGCAGGGGCTCGGTTTTTAGTATTTTCTCTGCCTTTGGATTAGCCCTTTGGCAACCTATATATGGCTCGGATTACCTATGTTGGATCTGTGCTTCAGTGAATTTTGGACTTAAACGTTGGAGCTTGATTAAAGTTTTATATAGGCTTAAATTGTGGCATTTCATTTGAGCTGTTATTGATAAATTTGGCTCAGATTTCAACATTTGATTGGGCTCATTGCTGTGACATTTAGCGGAGCCGGATTGCGACATTTATTGGATTATATTCTGAAGTAATTTTGTATTCCGATGTGCGTCGAATTTGTGAGTTTTGAGTCTAGTTTCTTTTAGCAAGTCTTTTGAGTCTGGTTTGGGGTTCAAGAGACCCCGAGTAGAGGTCTAAAGTTTAGGGGTTTTCCCTGCGGCTTTACTTTACATTTCTTTCTCTTTGCCTTTACCTGAGTGTTATGGGAACGGGTTCTACACTGCTTAGGTGTCTAGTTCAATTCACGAGCGTGATGACATTTTTAGGTTTTTCCCTAGAAGACGAGTGAGGAATGTCGGGAGTCCGGGATGATTGACTTGAGTTGATTCATTTTTTAGAACCAATTTACCTCGTTTTACGATTTTGTGTTAGGTGGATTGCTTCTCCTCCCTCCTTTCATTGATCCCCCGTCCCTTGATTTTCTCCTTGCTTCGTGGTTCAATGTCCGCACCAGCAGGGGACGTGTAGGTGTGCACATAGGGTCATCAAACAAGGCTGTAAGTAGAGTGGTTAGGGTCGAGGACGATGATGACAGTGCTCACGTGTGCTTAAAAAAGAGGGACCATTAGAATAGTATCCCATTGCCTTTGAGTAAAAATCTCCACTGGAGTCGAGGCTAGAGATCGACGATGCTATTCGCCAATTATTGGTGAAACTGTTGCCACCAATACCCTTAAGTTATTAGTAGTCCTAGTTCGATTAGTGCTGGTTGGCGCATGGATCGTACTACTTTACGAAAATAAATACTTTTGAAGCAAAATTTCCTTTACAACAAAATTACTTCTAACCAATAAATTTTATATGCATGCAAACTAAAATGAATGAAAATTAGTAAAGGTCCACGGCTAATTACTCGAGTCGAGATTAGGACTACCCTCTATAGGGTGTCGGTCTGGTAGCTCTTATCCAAGATTGGGATGCACACAGCCCAGCTTTGAGTCCTCCCCGCCATCATGCTTACGGTCCTTTTTCAGATGCCTCATGGCTTTCTTACTGTTCTCCGTGAGTTTAGCGGGACATCTGTGAGTTTCTTCTTTTAGTGTTTTTTTGTAGTTTTTGCTACGATTTTCGTGTTTGTTCGTGATTTTCTTCGAGGTTTCCTACGGGACTTCTTTGTTTTCTTTCTTGATTTTTCTTGTTTTCTTTCGTCTTTCTTTTGGGTTTTCTTCCTTTTGCTTTTTTTTTTTTTGTTTACCACCGAATTTCATACTTCGTCTTTCCTGCACATACAGTAGCACCCTTACTCAGTTTTTTCTTACTACGTCTACTCTGGCTCTTTTTGTGTTAATCCCTTTCTTGTAGGAAATAAAAATGATAATAACAGATAGCGGCGCACTACAGGTAATCGACGCTTACGGTACTTTCATAGTACCACTCCTCCTTTTTCTCTTACTGTAGCACTCATTTACTGTTGCATATATTTCCTGTTTAGTACAGCATGTTTTACTTTCTACAGTATATACCCTTGCTTAGCATAGTATATTTACCGTAGCACATTTGTTTAGCAAAACCTGCCTGTGATGCATGTCTCCTGGTGTTTACTATAGTATGTTTTATTTTTTTTAGTACATATTTCTGTCTGTTTACTGCTTAGTGTAGTATATTCCTGTTTTCCTGCTATTACTGTTTTACTGTTTACTTTAATATACACTCACATTTGCAATAAAACAATAATCAAAAGAAAAATAATAAAATGGAATAAAACACAGACAACAATTTGCATGTTCACTTTAAACTTAAATCTCAAACTGCAACACTACTAGGACACGGAGTCTGGAGCAGAACTTCGAGGGCCAGCAAAACTTGTGTCTACATCAGCAAAACCAAATAACAAGTCATAGGATTTCGAGGTAGTCCGCCCAGTGCGACATAAATCCTCAATTGCTCTTTTAGGCCTTTGCACAACTATGTTATGCAATATAAGCCCTAATTCGTTTTAGGATTCCGAGGTCGTAATCCGATACGGCGTAAATCCTCATATCTTCCAGGTTATTTGCATAATCAGATGATTATGTAAATGTAATTCCAAAAAATTAATTGGCAGGATTAAAACTTAAATAAATTCATTTCCAAAATTTAAAGCCCAACATTAGGATAGTCTGGGAAGTCATCGAGATTCTCCTCGAGATCCGCGGCATCCCCTACATTTCTTTCCTTTGAATTCCTATCAAAATTGTTCCACATTGCGCCTTTCACGTATTAGATTTCCCATTACCACACTTCTTTGAACACCCTACCCTTTGAATTCATGAAGATGGATACCCCTGATCTAAATCGAGAGTTCTCTTAGGTGACTTCGGTCATTTGAGAGGTAATTGACTATAGAGGCTTGCCTCTATAGGGAGCTTTATGAACTCAAGTAATATAAACCCTATTTAATTCTTTGTATTAAACAGGGTAATTTGTCGGTCCATATAAAGGTTCGCAGGCTAGAACGGATGTCATAAATTCTGTAGTTTATTTGATCGAGCGATATCGTTAAGTAGGGTGTCTATTCTTCGGGATAAATGCGTTACTTGCGATATGATGCTCATTCATTCAAACTATTAAACGAATGAGATCTGTTCATTCTCATTTTTCAAATTTAAAATTTTACTTTCAAAACTAATATATATATTAAATTAAATCTTAAATCCCAAACCAAACAAAATAATTCCCAAAACTTCAGCGGCCGACAACATTGCAGATGAAGCAGATGTATACGTGGTTCGACTCAGACGTCGCGGATGAAGCCAAAGCCAAAGGAAACAGGCGATGCATATGGTACCATTCAAACAACAATCAAGGAAGAATTTGCAGATAAGGCCGACTATGGATCTGTTTGGGGCAGCTGCAACTTATTAAAAGCAGTTGTGAAGCTACTGAAAAATAATCTGATATTCAAAAAGTTGTGGCTATTACAATTATCTTATTTTGAAAAAGTTAGACCGCAGCTAGAATACTGCCACCGCAGCTAGCCAAGACATATGAGAAAATCCAAATTTCAGTGGCAGCTTTTTGAAAATGCTGTCAAAACGCAGTTTACCCAAATAGATAAGACTTCGTTGCGGTGCCGCACCGTCACCCCAAGCGAACCTTATGATGAAGTCGCAGACGATCGAAGAGGTCAAGGTCGTACTCACAAGAGGAGACCGACACCGAACATAGGTGGCATGCGTGACTCTGATTTCATGTGGAGAAAATTTCCTTTCTTTTTATTCCCCAACTAAAATCATATGTTACATATTTATAGGCACTCCTCTATCTACAGACTAGGAATATACCTAATATAAAATATATGAAAGAAAATCTCCACTAATTATATTACCTCATGTACAAGTTTCCAATTTAGTATTTTCCACGACACTTACTTACCACTTAAATCTTATGTACTTGCTATCTAACACTTGAAATTCAATGTTTACATATACACCAACTTACCTGTCCATGAAAAGATGTATTTCATTTTTTTAAAGTTAAAATAGTGGTATTCTTTATGTGATAAGAAAGATCTGGGTGGTATAAATGTAAAAAGTCAAGTTTGGGTGATAGAGATGTATATATATAGGAATTCAGTGGTATTTATGTAAATGTCCCTTAAGTTTATGCCTCTTATGCTCCTTAAATTTTGATGTAGAGACCAAAAGTTCAAGTCTCTTTGTAATCTTAACTAAATCTTGATTAGCATGAAATTCAACCCATAATTAATCTTATGTCATCTTTATATGTATCTATAATTAATATCACGCCATCTTTGTATGCTCCTTAATTATTGATATAGAAATCAAATTTTCGTATCTCTTATGTAACCTTCTTTTGCTAAAAACTGAACAGCATGAAATTTGAGCCATAATTAATCTAACGTCATCTTTATGTCCTATTAGCCCCATGCCTTAATAGTATGAGGGAAGGGTTTAATATATATATATATAATTAATATACTTGAAGTCTTCCATAAAAAATCGAACAGTCCAAAGTCACCTCTAATTTATATGCTCAGCTCAAAACATTTGATTTGTTGATGAACAAAGGTTCAGGTTTCAATCAACTTCACTACAAATTGTCCATCGCTGTTTTCTTTGCTACAACAATCGTCTAGCTTCCAAAAATGAACTATGGTTCCATAGCCACAGTAGCATTCAGGTGACCACTTCTCAATGCAACCAGCCGTACCAAGTCATCACCTTCAAGCCAAATAACTCATAATGCTCAATCAGGCATTAGCTTCCCAATTGGTTAAGAAGAATTGATCAACCTCAGGAAGTTCTACAAGAAACAGTTCACCGATTAATGGAAGAACTCTAGCCTGGACGCAGAACATCCCTTACCCCCGTGGCAACTTTAATAAGGAATCGTCATTCCGTGTCAAAGTACTTCAGCATCAAATCCCACCAAGACCTAAATTGCCAGCGGTGAAATTCCACTACGATTCTAGTAACCCGGTCGACATAAATCATTTCAGGAGCATCATAGATATCTTCCCGGCCTCAAACTCACTGCTTTACCTGACATTTTCCATCAATCATTAGAGGCAAGCCCAAACTATATTATATTTTCTTTCTCAGTATACTATTGGAACCTTCGTTGGATTGAATGATATGGTATACTATTGGAACCATTGTTGAATTGGATAATATTAATTCATTGCCAACCAAACGATCATCAAGAAATCCTCAACATAAAGTAGAACAATAAGTTACTCAAGGAGTACTTTTGCTTATTATCTGATGAAACCAGGTAAATACTTGGAATTCAACTCGATACTTCTTTGAAATAACATATTGTAAAAATTGAAGGCCTTCTCCCTAGGCCTTTCCTGACTTCCACACAGACCAAATCCAACACGCCAAAAGTCAGATCAATGTTGATGAAGCAGTCAAGTCTCACTGCTAGCGGTTCTTCCAACTGATGAGGCAATCAGGGCTCACTGTTAATGGTTCGCCCAATGTCTCATTAAGCCTAAATGAAGATATCTAAAACAAAAACCTGAATAATAGCGTCAAACAATGAAACGGAAACTAGACACCAATTGACCTCAACAACAATAATAACATCAAGGATCAAATCATAAATCATTAAATACTTCAAAGGCAAATATTCTCAGACATTCTAAAGTGATAATTATAGTGGCCTTGGCTACTTGAGTGTATTGATAGTGATGATCAAATCAAATATTGCCACCGCCACGAATGAGGACTTCTAGGTAAAAATTACTTTCACTTGATGAAAGAAATTCAGAACATGCTTACATTGATGCCCGTGAATCCGCATTCTGGATGATCTCCTTTTGCACTAGCGGCTTCAGATCTATATACCTGAGACCGGAAGGAGAAGAAAATGCCTGATCTGACCTATAAAGAAGGCGTCGACATGGATGATTGTTAGTCCAAATTGTCCAGCAAAAGAGGACTGCCAGATCGGGATCAGCTTATGTGGCGAGATGCCCTAACCACGTAATAATGAAAATCAATTCTGTAGTACCAGACTAGTCTAGTAGACGAGAATAAATCAACAACATTAAGGCCATCATTGAACAATTGTTGCCACCTGTTCCCCCTCCCCTTCAAAAGAGACATAATCCAACAATACAGTTCAATTTAATGATTCCAACTTTGATGAAATGTGTTGTCCTCTCCAGGACTCCCCTTGTTATTCTCACTAAAGTAGAAGATTTTTATCCATACACAACCAAAATTTTAGACAATAGTAATAGTTATGTCAACATACTCTCTATCCCACCTTCACCAAAATCAAAAATAAAAAAATAACAAAAAAGGATCATATGAAAATTAGTAAAGATCAAACGTAAGCAGAAATTAGGGAGAATAAATATTTTATTGCAAGAACATCAAACAACACGACACGAATACATAAGATAAGCACCTACAATTCGAGAGGTAGGCGATCTCTCTCAAATCCTACAATTCGAGAGGTAGGACATCTCTCCCAAACCCTAACCCTAGGACTGAAGACTCAAATCTCATGCATAACCCTAACTTGTAAACATATTAGCCCTATTTATACTAAACACCAATAAATGACAAATGATTAAATTGCTCTTAGGCGTCGTCATAACATTACTCCACTCCGAAAAAGATATATTGTCCTCGATGTGAAAAAAACTGTTGTTGGATCAGGTCGTATGGCTCCCACTTGGCGTCGTCATCTAGCAAGCTCATATTAACCCTCACTACCTTGAAATTTTGTCTTGTGCTTCGATCGAATCTGAATCTGATGATACCCTTCAAGTTAATCCTAGAGAAAACCGTCACCCTAAACGACCCATCCAGTAGCTTATCGGTCCTTGAAATCTTTGCCAACTCCGTATCATTTGTCTCATTCACGCTATGCAACTCAATCAAAAATCTAAGCAACCCGTCCTGAACTATCATCACCATGGCCTTGGGCGTCACCAAATTCTCACACAAATTGGGATCACAGTGAAGCACCATCATCTTGTCTCCTTCTTGAATACTCTGCAATGTCAAAATCAATTTCTTACAAACTCCCCTATTTTTCCCCACTAGTTTTGTTCCCATCATTACTCCTGAATAGCCTTTAGCCCAGACAACTGCAATAGCAAAATTAGCTAGCAAAATTCTTTGAAGCAATCTTCTCTAGCTCTGAATCGCTTGTCATCCCATTCTGTTTGTTGTCGCTCGTTCTAATCCTCCTAGTGTCAAGCAATATCTTTCAGAGGTTGTCGCTTGAATCTATTCCTGACTCCTTCACTCAATTCTACTTTCTTCCGTTTTGTTTCAGTCATCCAAAGTTTGCACTATTTCTTTCAAGTGTTGTCGTTTGAGTCCACTGCTATATCCCTGGCTCAATACCGTAGCTCTTGAATACTCTACAATGTTAACAACACTTACGTATCACTTAAATCTTATGTATTTGCTATCTAACACCTGAAATTCAATTTTTACATATACACCAACTTACTTGTGCATGAAAAGATGTAATTCAATTTTTTTAAAGTTAAAATGGTGGTATTCTTTGTGTGATAAGAAAGATATGGGTGGTATAAATGTAAAAAGTTAAGTTTGGGTGCTAGATATGAATATATATAGGAATTGAGTGGTATTTATGTAAATGTACCTTAATTTTATGCCTCTTATGCTCCTTAAATTTTGATGTAGAGACCAAGAGTTCAAGTCCCTTTGTAAACTAAACAAATTATTAGCATGAACTTCAATCCATAATTAATTTTATGTCATCTTTATATGTATCTATAATTAATGTCATGCCATCTTTGTATGGTCCTTAATAATGGATGTAGAAATCAAATTTTCATATCTCTTATGTAACCTTCTTTTGCTAAATACTGACTAGCATAAAATTTGAGCCATAATTAACCTAACGTCATCTTTATGTGCTATTAGCCTCATGCCTTAATAAAGTAAGAGTGAAGGGTTTAATATATATAAAATTAATATACTTGAAATGTTCCATAAAAAATCAAAGAGTCCGAAGTCAACTCTAATCAAAATGCTCAGCTCAAAACATTTGATTTGTTGATGAGCAAAGGTTCAGGTTTCAATGAAGTTCACTACAAATTGTCTGGCACCGTTTTCTTGGCTACAACAATCATTTAGATTCCAAAAATGAACTATGGATCCATAGCTACAGTAGCATTCAGGTGACCACTTTTCAATGCAACCAGCCATACCAATTCATCACCTTCAAACCAAATAACTCATAATGCTCAATCAGGCATTAGCTTCCCCATTGGTTAAGAAGAAATGCTCTACCTCAGGAAGTTCTACAAGATACACTTCACCGATTAATGGAAGAACTGTAGACTGAGACGCAGAACATCCCTTAACCCCGTGGCAACTTTAATAACGAATCGTCAATTCTGTGTCTAAGTACTTCAGCATCAAATCCCACCAAGACTTAAATTGCCAGAGGTGGAATACTACTACGATTCTAGTGACCCTGTTAACATAAATCATTTCAGGAGCATCACAGATATCTTCCCCACCTCAAACTCACTGCTTTACCTGATATTTTCCGTCCGTTAGAGGCAGGCCCAAACTATATTATATTTTCCGTCTGTACACTATTGGAACCTTTATTGGATTGAATAATATGGTATACTATTGGAACCATTGTTGGATTGGATAATATTAGTTCATTGGCAAACAAACGATCGTCAAGAAATCCTCAACATAAAGTAGAACAATAAGTTACTCAAGGAGTACTTTTGTGTATTAGCTGATGAAACCAGGTAAATACTAGGTATTCAACTCGATACTTCTTTGAAATATCATATTGTAATACATGAAGGCCTTCTCCTAGGCCTTTCCTGACTACCACACAGACAAAATCCAACACGCCAAGGGTCAGATCAATGTTGATGAAGCAGTGAAGACTGACTGCTAGCGGTTCTTCCAACTGACAAGGCAATCAGGGCTCACTGTTAGTTGTTCTCCCAATGTCCCGTTAAGCCTACATGAAAATATCTAAAACAAAAACCTGAATAATAGCGTCAAAGAAAATGGAAATTAGACACCAATTGACCTCAACAACAATAATAACATCAAGGATCAAATCATACATCATTAAATACTTCGAAGGTAATATTCTCGGACATTCTAAAGTGTCAACTATAGTGGCCTTGGCCACTTAGTGTATTGATAGTGATGATCAAATCCAATATTGCCACTTCCATCACGAATGAGGACTTCTTGCTAAAGATTACTTTCACTTGATGGAAGAAATTCAAAACATGCTTAAATTGATGCCAATGAATCCCTAAACTCATAATAATGAAAATCTGCTCCCTAGTACCTGATTAGTCTAGTAGATGAGAATCCATCAACAACATTAAGGCCATCGTTGAACAATTGTTGCCACCTGTTCCCCCTCCCCTTCAAAAGAGACATAATCCAACAACACAGTACAATTTAATGACTCAAATTTTGATGAAATGTGTCATACTCTCCAGGACTCCCCTTGAAGTAGATGATTTTTATCCAAATACTACCAAAATTTGGGACAATAGTAATAGTTATGTCAAAATACACTCTATCCCACCTTCACAAAATCAAAAATAAAAAAATAACAAGGATCATATGAAAATTACTAAAAATTAAATATAGGCAGAAATTAGGGAGAATAAATATTTTATTGCAAGAACATCAAACAAAATTTTGCCTTGTGCACATCCTTCGATCGCATCTGAATCTGATGGTACCCTGACTTCAAGTTTATCTTAGAGAATATCGTTGCCCCAAATAACCCATCCAGTAGCTTATCGATCCCCGAAATATTTGTCAAATATGTATCATGTGTCTCGTTCATGCTATGCAACTCATTCAAAAATCTCAGCAATGCATCCTGAATTATCATCACCATGGTCGTCACCAAATTCTCACACAAACTGGGATCACCGTGAAGCACCATTATCTTATCTCCCACTTTAATACTCTACAACGTCAAAGTCAATCTCTTAAAAACACCCCTGATCTTCCCCACCAGTTTTGTTCCGATCATTACTCCTGAATAGCCTTTTGCTCGTACAACTGCCATAGCAAAATTTGCTGGCCCTTCGCTTTTATCCCACCTACCTTGGTTCACTATTACAGGCCAAATTTCTTCGAAGCAATCTTCTCTAGCTCTAAGTCGCTTGTCGTCCCAATCTGTTTGTTGTCGCTCGTTCTAAATCTCTTAATGTCATGCAATATCTTCCAGAGGTTTCTGCTTGAATCCATTATCGACTCCTTCACTCAATGGTACTTACTTTTGTTTTGTTCCAGTCATCCAAAGGTTGCATTTTGAGTCCACTCCTATATCCCTGGCTCGATACTTTAGCTCCTGATCCGGCTAAAGCAACAATGATGCCCCGATGTCACGCAAACCCTTCTGATTTTTGTTGCACGTGCCCGTTCCCGCCTCCATCACTCATAGCGAGCAAAGGTGATTTGAGTAAAACTCCATAATTTCCTTTATGATTTCTTCCAAGGCTGTGAATCTCTGCTCCAACTGCCCTTCCATGAACGACAACTAACCCCAACCCCCCCCCCCCCAAATGGCCAAGAAACATGCCTCTATTTTAGATCTATTGTAGCTCAACTGTCCATTTAATTTCGCTTCCAAGGCATTCATTTCTTAGCAGCCATCACTCCTGGGAAGACCTTCAATCACAAAGGCAAAATTTATGTACCTTGAAATCCTGTCATTGGCTCGCTGGCTCAAGTGTTTCTGTCAGGAAGAAGCCCCATGCAATTATTTTAAGGCACGGTACACTGCGATCCTATCTGCTTCCCCAAATCAAAAATATATTGTGTGGTTTAATCAGCAACGAGATGGATACTTGTACGCCGTGAACCCGTCGGCTCCTAAACAATCTCAAATCGCAATTGTATCGCGTCAATGTAAGTCTCGATCCTATCGACTCCTCAACGGGCTCAAATCGCGACTGTATCGTATCACTGTAAGTCGCGATCCCATTTACCATCCTCAATTCATGGCTGCTTCGCATCACTGTAAGCTGTGATCAGGTCATTTGCGTCTAGATCACCGGATAGAGCGCTCTGTGCACCACGATCCATCTTTTCAGGTGCAATCTGACCCTTCCAAACCCTTCTGTGAGCTTCCAGTCGCGATTCATCTGATTCGTTGGCTTCCCAGGTGATGGAATCGCGGGTGTTTGGTCGCCATGATCCCAACGTTGCTTTCCAGCCGCTAGCAAGACTGTATCACGATATTCGGTCATGAAAGCGATTATGTGAATGTTTCCCAAAATCAAAATGTTCAAATATCATTTGATAGGATTCTTGACAAAAAATTAGGGCAAAAAATTTTTATTGCAAGACATCAAATAACTCAACACAAAGACAAAAGATAAGCACCCACAATTCGAGAGGTAGACAATCTCTCCTAAATCCTATACTTCAAGATGTAGGAAATCTCTCCCAAAACTAATCCTAAGACTCAAAACCCAATCTCATGCATAAACCCAACCCCAAATATAGTAGCCCTATTTATACTAAACAATAGTAAATAAAAAAATGACTAAATTTCCCTTAGGCTAATAAAGACTAAATTACACTTTGGCGCCATCATAGCACAATACATTGATTATCAAATGAAGGTATGCAAACACAGTAATGCAGGAAAAAGAAGACAAACACACAATATAGCTAAGACAACCATTTCATATTAACTAAAAAAAAGTTCTCTAATATAACCAAATATTTTAAAAAGGTGATCTAGGTCACCAAATAAGGAATCAATACATGTGGCAAAAGTGATTTGAAAAAAATATATACACTTTGTTAATGAAGAAAAGGCTAAGTGATGGATATTTTTTTAAAATAAAAACAAACATCATGCTAAATTCAAAATTTCACCAAAGTCCTTCAATAAGAAAATGAATCACCAAACTAACCCTAAGATGCATGCAAATGGATCCTCGTTAGGCTTTGACATCAAAATGATGGAGGACTGAGAAATGGATTTCAATAATGAATTTATGGTTGCACCTCCACCATTAGATAAAGATCCCACAAATCCTACAATGATATTGCTATGATACTAGTAGATGAAGAGGATATAATGAACAATTGTGATTAATTTTATTTGATGTGAGGGCATGTAGGGGAACCAATGAAAGTGAATTAAGGCATAGAGGGTGTTGGAAGGTAGAGATCCAATGGTAACTGAACCTACCAAGGAATTCTAAGGATTGGGATGACTTTTGAGCTGTTGCTTTAATGTGAAGCTTCAGAGAGGGTTAGTTTGGGAGATGTGATTGGTGTCTGTATTCTATGAATAGCTAGAATCTTAAAGAAAGATACAAAAGTTGCTAGGAGTTCTGATATAATAGTTTTGGCGTGTAGAGATGAAAGTAGGGTAGATGGCTGGAATAGAATAATTTTTTGCTAACTTGCTAAACTTGGAGTGAACAAAAGAAGAAAAGTTGAAAACCTAGAAACAGGCTCCAAAACATTTCTGGATTAAAATAGAAGCAGGAAATCACACAAAATAAAAGTAAAATTGTAAAAATAAATCGCTAAACAAAAAAGAGATGTCTTAACTCACCTAACCAATAGCCACCAAGATTTTCTAAGGAGAAAAGACACTTCTCTAATATGATTTCTATTTCATCTCAATCCCTTGCCTTATAAATTTATGATACTTATAAGCATTATATATAAAGGGATGATAAGTAATACAAATAATAGCTACAATAATTGCATCTTAATACTTGGTTTTGACTTCATAACTCCAGCTTAAAATTCAAAGGCATCTAATTCCATTGAATAAAGTTGTTGAAAGGTTGTGCAAACCTCTAGAATTTTCAAAAAATGGTTGGTCATGGTTGCTTTGACTCGGACTTTGATAATGAGACAAAATGAGATGGCAAAAGTGATATGACACTTTGGACCTCACTTAGACTAAAGTTTTAGCCCGCATTACCTTCTTTTTTTCCTCTGACATTATTATAGACAAACAACATTGTCATCGAGTTCAAAGGGAAAATAATATAAAAAATAACAAAATACAAGAATTAATGTACACCAGCAATCATAGATATGGTAATTAGTTAGTGTTGAACATGTCCTAAACAAAACCTCTCCATCATAATACTTGGCAATGAATGTGTTTCTAATGACAACTAATTTTACAGATAAAAGATGTTCAATACTGAATCAAATAATATATCCAATTTGTGCCAACCCTTTCTGGAAGCTCTGTTCTTAGTGTTATCTCCAAACACCATCTATCGATGCTAGCTTCTTTTATATATTCAGCCACCGTGTACGAGGACCAATTAAGCTTTTGCATTCTAATACTTTAAAGGACTTGTACTAAGTCCCTCTAACAGCTTGAAGGGTACACTATTATACATAGTTCCATAAGTAAAAATTTTGGGATTGAGCCACTCTTTTTCTCTCCCACCAGCGGTCTTTACCGTATAAATTTTACTCTCACGTACCACATGTGTATGTGGATTTCTTGAGTTGATATAATGTAAGAGACTCTCATCCTTAAGAACTTTTAAATATCTTTAAACACAATAGTATAAATAAATCAGAGAAAGCCACTATAATAAACAAGCATAAAAATGTCCATCCTTTTGCTATCAACTACGCCAGAAAATTGTAATGCTCTATATCATGAACTATCATGAATATCTCCATAAAAGTTGCCCAAAAATCACAGGCTTCACGCGAACTTCTTGGCATCTTACGCATATATAACAATTCAAAACATAAAAGATAGAGATTAGCTGCAACCGGATCACTTTTCATGTGGCCGAACTAAGGGTCAGATAATAGCTTCAAAAATTAATTGCAAAAAGAGAGAAAAACCTCTTTTTATTCCTCCAGATCTCTGACAACCTTGATTCCCATGCTATTCGCGGTCCCTATGATAGACTTGCAAATGGATTCGAGGCTCATGAACTGGCAGTAGGGATCAGACTTTTTCAACTTGGCGATCTCGTATACATGGCGGACAGTGATGGAGGACGTCACAACATGACCAGGACGGCTGCTTCCGGATTCGATGCCGGCGGCCTTTTTCAGGAACCAGGTGACCGAAGGGGACTTCACAATAAACTCGAAGGTATTGTCTTTGTAGGCGGTAATGGTGACTGCCATGGGGGTGTCCGGCTTGTATTTTTGCGTCCGGGCATTGAAGTCCTTGCAGAAGGCCATGAGATTAAGCCGATACTGGCCAAGTGCGGGACCGACGGGAGGAGCAGGTCGGGCAGCGCCGGCGGGGACTGTGAGGCGGATCGTGGCCGCGATTGGGCGCCGAATCTCTTTGGCGGCTGACATGAGAGAGTAAAATGAAGAGATTGCCCGAGGGCACTTAGAAGAGCGGGGATTAGGAGCTTGGGGATGAAAATCCCTCGCGAGGTTTCTCGGCCACAGGTCCCAAAACAGGGCACAAAATTTTCAGTGACAATTGATATAACCTGGGGGCGTAGTGCTCCAAAATTTAACTTAAATATGATTTAATAAATTTGAAATTTTATTTTAATTCCTATTTTATTTTTCTTATGTTGCACTGATCAAGGAACTCCTAAAAATTAATTTGGTGATTTTTTTAATTATATTTTAATTATTATAATTATTTTATATCAAAAAGAACATTTTATTTAGACAATTTCATTTAGTGGTCAAATTAACTCCAATTAACCTGAAATTTTTATGTGGAGGCCCCTTAATCTTAACATGCAATGGAGAGTCATTTTTATGTCATTTACTTCTATATTTAACCCAAGTTAATTTTCTTTGTTTTTAGGGTTTAATGGCCATTAGGATTATTCTTAGTGAGTTAAACCAAATATCTATTTTTCCTATGGTCTTCTATTCATAAGTGACCTACCAAAACAAGTTTTATATTTTTCTGAGCAAGATAATAATTATTACAATTATTTTGGTAAAATAGTGACCATAAGCTTGAAAATTAGGGATCTCTTATCTCCCATGACCTTGAAAAATCAAGACAGATCCCTCGTGACAAAGAGATTGAAACCCACAAAAATCAAACCGTGATGAAATGTTCAAGTGCATAAAAAATAAAAACACTAGAAATGGTGTTTAATTAATTAAAAATAAACCATGCATCAAATGAACATTAACCATTTCCACATTATTTTCCTCTGTTTCATGAGCCTTAGAGTATTTTTATTTTATTTTTCTGATTTTTTTACACCAAGTTATGAATTTTTAAAGTTCACTGAATTAAATAAATCAAAATTATATTTAATTTCCGACTTATCCGACTCAGTGCCACGGGAACCTACGGTGCGTTGAAGCGCTACGCGACATGCTCTGGTTGGACGCCGTCATTTGAGTCAGCGAGCGCTTTATGTATAGATCCTCTATCCGACACAATCCCAGCCATCTAAACGTTACACGCGCGATCCAACGACTCATGGTTTTCGCCTCTGGTCTCAAGGGAGACTCCAAACATGTTTTCATAAATTTCGCTTTTTTATTTTATTTTTTATATTTATTTTAAGCCAAAATCCTTATTTACTTAGAAAATACATCTTTGCATTAAAAAAAATTTTTATGACTTTTAAATTTTCACGGAGGCTTTCTAAGTTTGTTCTTCTCAATTTGAGTCATTTTGGTGATTTATTTTAATTATTTTATAGTTTCTTAATATTTAATAATTTTTATTAATTTAAAGATAAAAAAAATACATTTTAACATTTTGAATTTGATTTTCATTTTTTCTAAGATCCTCGGGCCACAATGAACCTACCAAACTTGATTTTATATGTTTATGGACTTTTTTTAATAATTTTTTAAATTAAAATAATGCTAATAATCCTAGAAAAATAGGGGTTTTTATGCTAGGGGTGCTTTTTGACGTTAAAAAAATTAGAGGACACTCCTAAGATCATTAGAAATAAACCCTCAAAATTTCATTTAGTTTGGATAATTAGTTAATTAATTATGATTTAATTGCTCTCTGGAGTATTTAAGTAATTTAGAAAAAAAAATACTTGATAAATATTTTTAATTTTTCATTCAATAAAGTCTCATCTGTTCACTGAGCATAGATGTATTTTTATTTTATTTTTTTTTATTTTTCTACACCAAGATATAAATTTTTGAAGTTACATATCATTTTCTATATTTATTTAATTAAGAATACCATATTTTCCTACTTATTGTAGTCGGCGCCGCATTAGCCTCGTACACGCTGAAAGACCACACATCATCTCTTGATTCGTCGTGCTTTCCACGTCAACCGCCTCGTCAGCCCGCAGTTCTCGCACCGTCTCCCTATCTGGCTCGATCTCCACCATCCGGTCGATACATGTGTCAACGGATGACATCCGTTTATCTTCTCATCGTAGCTTAACCCGAGAACCGTCCAACTTCTAGACTTAAGATCTCTTTCGATACTCTACCAAATTACATGGGGTTTGTTCTTATAGCTTCCTCTAAGTAAGACGAACATATTTATACGGCTAATTAAGCATGAAATGTATATTTTTTTCACAAAGTTCCAAACCAAGGCAAAAATTAGGGATTTTGGGTTTTACATTTGCCCAAGAGATGAGGCCACGATTGGGTTTGCTTTGGAGCTTTGCCTTGGTCCTATTAACATCCTTAAAGCATTGGTTTTCTCTGTGATAATACCTAGGTATGATTCTTGGTCAAAGGGTGGCTCAGGTCTAATATAGGTCTATGTTATAGTGCTTTAAAGAGAGGGAATTTGATTGGGAGGTGTTCTTTTGCTCTAGTGAAGCTTTTGAGCAAGTCAATTTGGAGTTTTGTTAGACATTGGGTGGTTGCTGTGAAATGCCCTGGTTTTAGAGCTCAAAATTAAGGTAAGACAGTGAGGATGAAGGGCTGAAAGTTATTGGAATGGGCTTAGGAAGGATGTAATTGAGGTTTGAAATGATTTTGGCAGAGTTTCCCCAAGGTTTGTTTAATAAGCTCCCTTGGCTGAGAGGTAGTGTTTTATTTATAGGGAGAAGAAGGTGGCTAATTTGGTTGGCTAGTGGGTGCAAAGTGCTGCTTAGGTGGAGGTGAGGTGGAGGCAAGTGACCAATTTGGGTGAGCCACCTTGGATGGGCTTAATTTTAAGTTTTCCTCCATGGTGGCTTCTCGGGCATGGTGTTTTCCAGCGACCAAGGTGGCTGACTAGCCAGGGGAAGGTCGCCATCTGGTTTAGGGAGGTCAGTGGTGGAGATTGGTGAAGTGAATTGGGTTGTTCTATGTGTAAAGATAATTAATTGAAATGTAAAGGGGGTTTAGGCTAGTTTGGGTTTGATTTGAGTTTAGCCCCATGGAATGGGCTTGGATGACTTCACATGGCTAACCAACGTTTGATGGACCAGCTGGATTAGTGTGGTCAAGTCCTTATCCAAGTGTAATAGGTTTAATCATGGGTTTAGGTGAGTCATGAGAAGGTTTAATCACATTTAAAGGAATCATTAAAGGGGCTTCTCCTTTTGCCACTTTAGGTATGGTACATGACATTGCTCTCATGGCTTGCAAGTGGCTTGGAGGTAGCTTCATGGCTTGTATTTGGCTTGACTAATTTGCAATAGAAAGGATTTTTGAATTTTTTTGTATTTTTATGAGGGTTTGGCATGGGGCTAATTTTAGAAAAAAATTCAATCTTGAATCTTGGAACATAGATTTGATTTTGATTAAATGGATGATGGGAACCTTTTTTCATGTGGGCTTTGAACTTAGGCTTTTAGAATTTAAGAATGATGGGCTAACTTTGGGATTTTGGAATAAGGGATGTAGAATTGATTTTGGAATTGGGATTTTAGCTTTTTTATTTGAGTTTAATTATATGAAAATTGTTCATGATGGGCTTGCATTTTGTAAAATTGGTTTTGGAATGGATTTGGTGGAAATTAGGCATTTTGGGAATTTTGGTGAATTTTAGGTTATTTTGGTAAATTGGACGTCTAGGATTGGTTCTGGTGGGATTTCATGTAACATTAGGAGTTTTGGTAATTTTGGGTATTTTGGGGAATTTTGGGGTACTTTGGTAATTTTGGGATACTTTGGTCAAGTCTTGATTTTATTGTGAATCTGAGGTTGATTGGGTGATGTGAGCATGCAAGCCATGAAAAGCCTCCTTGAAGTCACATGAGCCTCATGAGAACTCATATTGGAGCCTCCACATGTTGGTCCTAGTCATCCTAACTATATGTTAAAGGGCTTGGGACCACTCACATGAGTTTTCAAGAGAGTTAGGGAGTAGTTATGGGCTTCAAGTGAAAGATAGGTCAATTTGGGTAAATGGATGGTTTTGGTTTTGTGTGAGAATTTATGGTGAGTTCAAGTGTGTGCGTGCAAGTCCAAGCCTCCCAGGGTTGCCTTAAGGCCTGATAGTCCTATGGGGACTCTCTTTGAGCTTACTCATGTTGGTTTCAAGCTTCTAAAGGCTAGAGGTCAAAGCCACACATGTGAAACTCCAAAAAGAGTAAAAAAGTCTTTGGAATTCTAAAAGGTTTGCTCCATCACTAGTCCTCTAGGATAGTTAACAGGAAAGTCCTATGGCTAGATCCTAGGCTTTTAATAGAAAAATTTGACCTCATCAAAATTAAGGTCAACAGCTACAAAACTTAAGATTAAAAAAACGAGATTTTAATTTAACAACATTTTAAATGTGAGGATTAATCTTATTAGATCTCTAAAAAAATTTACTAGATATTTTTAAAAGTATTTTTAAGTAGGGGTAAATTAAAGAGAAATTATTTGATTGTTACAAGCTCACAAAACTAAACTTGGTGTTAAAGTATATTTATTAATCTTGATAAATACTTTGAAATTTTACACGAAGCAGGACTAAATACTTGAGTGATGAGAATACTATTGAAAAAATACATTTAAATATTATTTTCACTGAATTCAAATGATATTTAAATTGAGATTAAATTATGCTAATATTTTGCTTCGACCAAAATTATACCTCGACAAACTATATATATATATATATATATATATATATATATATATATTGTGAGCGGTTGAGGTTCTTCTTTTCTCTCCCTCTTAAAGTTTGAGTTTTCTCCATTGTGTTCTCTATTGGTTCAGTTATGTTTATCGTCGATTTTATCTATTGGTTTTTTGTTTCCTAGTTTGAACACTCAATTTTACCGTTCCATCGTTGTGATTGTTCTAGTGTCATTTATGGTTCATTCAACCTTTGTTGAGGTTCTTAAGAGCACTAACGAAATTTGAGGCATTTTTACTGATCTTCTTGTAAAGTTTTCATGAACTTCTTGCAATAGGGAGTGTTGACCACATTTTTTGTCACATGGGACTTGCACAGATAATGCCCCTTAGTCAGACACAAAAAAAATTGGTCAAAAATGCAACTTGTCATTTTTTTACTTGGTGTAGTCACGTCAGGCCTGGGCGTGTCCACACCCTAAAGTACTTCGATGTGGTCATGTCTGGCCTAGGCGTGACCAAACCCAAGGGTTCCTCAGCGTGGTCATGCTACTCCCACGCAAAGCATCTTCACATATTAGCGATCTGTGGCCTTCATCCATGGATTAGGCCACGAATCATTTCACTATTTTGCCGGCAGTGATTCGTGGCTCACACAACCGTCCGATGGATCTCTGTCGTCAACCCGCCACCCAATTGGATGACTCTGGTGTGCTTAGTCACAACCTTTGGAGCATATAAATAGGCAGACTACTAAAGAGGGAAGACGCTCTCGAACACTCGAACTCTCTGACATTTACTCTGAGCAAAGGAAGAAGTAGAAGAGAAGCAATTCTATGGCAAGCCTTCTCCTCCTCTTGTCAAGCCTCCTTCTCCAATAAGTCTACTGCTTAACTTATTTTAGTTAAGCACTTTTTTTTAATTAAATTCCAAGTTAGCTTTAGGCTAGGTTAATCAACTCAATAGCCTTGGATTAGGCTTGGGTTTGGGTTTGATTCAGGTTGACCCGAACCAACCTAACCCTAACTCACTTAGTCAAACCTAAACCTAATCTAAATCCTAAACATAATCCAACCCAGATCCAACACAAACTCACTTAGTCAAACCTATACCTAACCTAAATCGTAGACTTGATCCAACCTATGTCTAACACAAATCCTAACCTAAACCTAATCTAAACCCTAGATCTGACTCAACCAATGTCTAATCCAAATCCTAACCCAAAGCTGACCAAAGCCCTAGACCTAACCAAATCTTGGTCTAACCCAAATCATAACCTAAATCTACACTAAACCCTAGATCTTACCCAACCCAGGTTTAGTTCAAGACCTAACCTAAACTTAACCTAAGCTTAGCCAAACCTAAACAATAGACCTTGCCCAACTAAGGTCTAGCCCAAACTCACTAGCTAAATGACCCACAATTTTATATTATGATATTTTTAATTTAATTGCAACGACGCCAAAAACTTGACCCCGCTATATTATATGTATAGAATTGTAATTGTTTATGTTGTGGATGCTACGCAAGTATACGTATCATATCAAGTAATACGAGGCTCTAAAGTGAGTCCTCGTTATCGATCCTACAGGGAAATAGAAAATTAAATAACAACTAATTTTAAAATAATAATAATAATAATTTTAAATTAGTATACGAAAATTTGGAATTCTAAATTTAAGCGCAATAAAGTAAACTAAGTATTTTAATTAGGTAACTTAACTAAGTAGAAAATTAATACGTATTGAAAGTGCGGGAAATTAAACTAATTGCTAAATAAGTCTTAACTATTCGAAAAAGTATCTTTCCCTTGTTTAGAAATTTAAGTGATTGATGAATTTAAATAGATAATTTTAAGGTATTGTGACAAATAGGAGCATTCCTATTCTTTACCCTTTGGTCCGTGTGTAAAGAATATTGACTAATCCTATGTTTGATTATCGAATCTGCGGCTAGCCGGGAGGATACCGACCGCCACTTCGTAGCTCCCACGTTCCCTCGCCCGAGGGCTAACATCTACACTTCAGCTCTCAAACAATATGACCGAATCGAATATTTTAGTACGTCACACTAAAATGCTCAATTCTACGCCAGATGATATTATTTCCCTATTTATTTGCACCTTCCTTCCAAGGCTTTTGAATTCCCGATTATCCGATGTAATTTTTACTATAGTTGATATTCAACATATTTTAACAAATCAAATGGCCAGCTTGAAAGTAAATTAAGTTTTAAGTAAAAATTATCACAATTTATTAATATATATATAAAAGTACTTCGTTTTAAGTTCATCAAGTCACTTAATTTCATAACGGGGAGAAAGACTAATAAACTACTCGAATGCATAGGAACTAAACTAAGCATGGATTTCATTTAAAGTTAAAAACAATAAATACAAATACTTATCTCGATTTATCCCTAAGCGTACTCCTCGTAGTTCCTTCGACTCTTCCTTCCAAGACTGACAAGACTCACTAAAAACTCACTAACTCACTAAAGACTCACTAATTACACTAATTAAGACTCTAAAGACTGCTCACACACATAAATAAAAGACTCTTAAGACATAAATTGACACACACTTATAACACACACTTAGAACACACCCTTATAACACACACACATAAGCTGAATTTCGGCCTCTATATATAGAGGTGAGCAAAGGACCAAGAGGTGTGTAAGCATCCCTTCAAAAAGTGTCCAGGTTCAATATATCTGCGCCATTTGAACTACCTCGCCGTCGGCGACGAACTACCTCGTTGCTCGGCGAGGCTTCTGAAGGTCTTCGAACCGCGCTATCTCGCCGTCGGCGGGCTCGGCTCGCCGTCGGTGAGACGTTTATAAATCCTTCGAATTTTCTTCCTCGTACCTCGCCGTCGGCGGGCTCGATCTCGCTGTCGGCGACTCAAGACAAATTGCATTATTTTCTTCCTTTTTGCTCCAAATCCGCTCCTTTTTATGATTTTTGCTTTTATCACCTAAATTCTCCATTCCCGCAACAAAATAAAGAAAATACCTTCCTTTAAAGTGCAATTTCATCAAAAATAGAGTATGAATTTCTTAATAAATTTTTCGCTGATCAAAATCCCCCAAACTTACTTATTACTTGTCCTCAAGTAATTTTAGTACTACATAAAAATAATGAGTTCTATAATAAGATTTTTCAATTTAAATAAACTATGAATTAGATTAATTAATATCATAATAAAGTTAAATAAAAATAATTCATGTAATTTAATTAATCTTATAGAAATAAATTATTTAGTTATCAGGTCTAAGATTTTTAGCTTACTATTCATTTCAGGAATGACTATATTTAAAAGAATAACTACTTAAGATATTCATATGATAAGAAATTCAAGAAAACACTATTAGGTAAAATTCTAATCCATAAACATAAGTTTGGAAATATCTAAGTTTTTCCTTTTAGGTTAATTCAAATGAAGCCAATTTTGATAAGGCATCTCCTCAAGCTTCTCCTCATTTTTCTTTTTCTTTTCTTTTTCTTTTTCTTTTTCTTTTTTGTTAATGAGGATTACCGTATCCTGGAGAGCTCGTTAATAATTTTGAACTTCATTTTCATCTTCCTAAATTTGAAACTTAGAAATATTTCTTAGCTTATATATACTTCATAGTTTTTACTTCATTGATTTTCAATCTTTTCTTTTTCACTTGAATACTTAAGAATTTTAATTTTAGAATATAGTTTTCCTTACTAAAAATAGTTTACTATATTCTTATTCCCTTTAACCAAATATTTTATTCTATTTAATTAATTAAAGCACTATAAATATTTCATTTAACCTTTTATAATAATTAAATAAAATAATTTATATTAATTAAATTGAAAAATTTGCTATAAAAATCATTTTATATTAATTTGAAACTAGAAATTGAGAACAAGTTAATAACTAAATTTGTATTTTACTCCCCCCCAAACTTAAATTTTTATATCTACTCTAAATAATGAAAAAGGAAAGTAAATAAATCATACCTTTCAAGTTTAGGTATTTCTTTTTTCTTTGAAATTTTTGCGTGCTTTTTCATTTTTCATCGAACTCCGTACCGTTAGTATTCTCCATTTATATATAACAATTTAAAGAAAATGCAGTGGATAAAATCCGAGATAAGTATTAAATACAACAATTAAAATTAACTCTACACTACACATATGAATTACTAACATATTAAAACAATTTAACTAACACATTAACAATTTTACAACTTAAAACAATACAGAATAAAATAAAAACATACTAAAGAAAACTAACATCCTATTTAACATAAAAACAAATGCAATTAACTAACACAAAAACAAAAACTAAACTACTATAACAATTCAAGCAAATAATCTAACAAACATCCAATATCTCACAACATAAAGTACTGAATATTACAAACATATAAAAGTTTCCAAAATAACTTAACATCAAACAACAAAACAAATAAAGTCCTAATCTTCTATATTGAAGTCCCAAACTATATTGTCATTACCTCCTTGATCTGCAGGCTGAGAAGACTGAGCAGGATGATACTGAGTATACCTGGGGCATTCTGGAAAGATGACATCTAAATCTCCACTCCTCGTAGCGACGTTCAGCCTTCATGATACGCTATCTCGTACTCCGAATGTCTCTGCAGTACTCACTATCATAATCATGTCTCCTCTCCAGATTATCAATCCTTTGATCAAAATGATCAAATCTTCTCCCCATTGTCTCTCCAAACCGCTCAAAACTCCTCCTATGCAAGTGTCGCCTCATTCATCGGATCTTGTAGGGTAGGGGTGGTAGGCTCGGAGGTTCATAGCTAGTGAGAGGGTATATCTCTACTGACCGAGTGAAATAACTTCTCACTCCCGATCTCCACCCTTCATGAGACTCATATTTCTTAATATCGGCCGCCGTGAGTGGGTTCATGGGTTCTATCCACTCCTCATCATCCGCCGCCTCAACTCCGAGAGTTGCGCATTGCATAAATCAACCCGTGATGTCCCAATCCCCCTCCACTTTCATTTCCAAGAATGGCTAAGATATTTCTATAGATGACACTTCCAATGTTTATACTTCTATTGTTCCGAATACAGAAATTCGTAATCGTTCTATCCCTTGTTACCTCACCGTGGTGATATGTAGGTAACAAAGTAGAACAAATAAAATAGTGCCATGCTTTAGAATTTGCATTTAACTTAGAAAGAGGAAAATTCACTCTTTCCCGCCGCTTTATCTTCCAAACTCCAATCCCGTCGAGAAGAAAATTTATCACATCTTCTAGAGGTTTCGGCATAGTTCCAAATGTTTCGTACTAATTTGGACCGTCCCGAACTTCATAGAAGGTGTTAATTCTAGCACCGCTGAAGTCAACCATAAATCCACGTACCTTTACTGATGCGTCCTCTACAAGCAATCAGTTAGAATAAAATTCCTTTACTACTTCCATAATGAACTCTATTGGTGATGTAGCAGAGATTCTCCCAACCTCGTTCTTTAATGATCCGCTCAACTTCGCCTCCCGGATCCTTAAAAACTCGATTCACAATGCACTTTCTTGCTTGAATGTTTTGAAAATACCGATTTTGTGCTCGTGCATTGACAAATCGGTTAGTATCGTAATCTACTCGTCTTTTCTGTCGCGGAGCCATTTTTCGATCGATCTATGAAATTCACAAAAATCGTCACTAAACTTCCTAATGTTACTAAGGATGCTTCCTACAACATCTAAGATCAAATTAAAACAAATTTTATGGATTTCTACCGAGTAATTCTTCCACATTTAGGATTTTTCAAAATTTTTCAATGTGGAGAAAATACATGGTGAAAATCAAAAATTTTTTTTATAGGAGTGAAGCACTTACCAAGAGAAGATGAAATCCGGTGTTTTTTAGTGATGAAATCGCCTCTAAATCCGAAATTTCGTGAGCCCTAGGGTAGTTTTTGCGAAAATGAGAGGTTGGGGATGATGAATAGTATTTTTGACCGGTCAATTAAAGTGTTCTTCGTGACCTCGCTGTTAGTGAGATTTTTCTCGCCGTCGGCGAGCTAATATTTTTCGGAACCAAAAACTCTCGGGAAAAATCCGCTGTCGGCGAGAAATTTTTGCTCTAACCTTCGCTGTCAGCGAGATCGATCTCGCTGTCGGCGGGATTTTTCGCCGTCGGCGAGATTCCAAAAAATTTAATTTATGAAATTTGTCACTCATTTTCGTCCTTGATTTGCCTTATATTATATTTCTGATCACATCATTTATTAATTTAATATGAAAATTAGCTACTTCGTACACAAACAAATTCACACAACACAACAAATTAACTTTAATGTTGAAATCCATGAGATGTACAAACTAACATAATTTTAAACTCTATAATCAAACTTCAATTCTCCAATCCTTACTACTAATCAAGATCGCAAACCAATCCACGACACACTAAATGCCGATACAAAACTATGACACATATCTCAATTAAGTTCGAGATATTCAAATCATCACTCCACACATAATAAAATCTAAATCAAATCAAATAACATAAATACAAACATACTATGGAAATCTTTACTACTACTCTTCAATGTCGAATCTTCATCTTCCTCGATATTTCCGATATGACGATGATGCACAAATAAGTTATGTAAAGGCTCGAAGGGAAACTCCGGCTGCATTCTTCGATGATCCAACCCTTCGTCTCGCAAATGAAGAAAGCTAGCTTCCGTGTGTCCGTAATGATCAAAGTGTTCCTTCATCCTCCAAATCAATGCGATCAAATAAATCGATATATTGTCGATCGAATCTCTCACTTTCTCGAGCTTTTTCTCCATTCATTTAATTTTCTTCATAAGTAACTTCGTTTTATCCGAAATAGGCCTTGCCATAGGATTATTCTGTGAAGCTCTATCGTAGATAAATGTAATTTCATCATTATCGTCCAAAGTAGGGAACATATCCGTAGGATCAAGCGGCTTCCAAGGTAACGTAACCTTTTCCCAAGCTTCATAAGAAACCCGGTACGGACCGCATAATGCAAAAATAAGTAGATGGGTGTCCTAGTCCGTGAACCGACCCATGCACAATTAAACCCAATGCGTACTTAACAATTATTGATCCAACAACAATAGTGCAATCCATTTTGAATACAATAATTCAATATAGCAGCATTCCTTCGAAACCTTGTTTACCCTCATAGTAGTAACAATTTAGATGAGATGAAAAAGTGCCAGTGCTTTGAGACGAGATTCAAAAGTGATGCAGAGAAACTAACATACCCGTCTTCACGCATTTCCCAATCTTCCGGTTCATCGCCGATATCGAAATATCTCATTCATATTATATCGAGACGGCACAAAATTTGAATAGTGACATACCGAGGTGTTTTCTATAGAGAATAATTCATTTACTCTTGATGGAGTAAACGTCACCCATCTTCCTCGGACGTAGACATTCTCATTGTTGATCTCCTGTAAGTTAGAGTAGAACTCTTTCACAACTGGAGTAACAACAGCAGACGTAGTGTAACAAAATACCTCCCAAGCAAGCGCCGCGCGATCGTTTCTTCTATCTTCGTAAGTGGAATTCTCTAATCCTCGATTAACAAATCCCCTGCCTTCGATAACTCTTTTCTTTACCAAAACCTTGTCGAAGATCCGCCGCGCTTCCGCACTCACAAATTTCCTCCGGTTAAATACTCCAAAATTAGAGGAATCTAAGAATTTGGAGGCCATTATGGTGAATGGAATGAATTCTAGTGAAGAAAGCAGATCAAGAATGATTTAAGAATGGGTTTTCACAAAGGAATTGGTGTTGAAACCGTCCAAATCGGCATTCAAATTATAAATAACTCACCTTTATAACTTCCTCGCCGTCGGCGAGAAGTTTCTCGTCGTCGGCGACTCGGCTTATAAAACCGAATTTAATTTAGCGCGAACCTCGCCTGTCGGCGAGTATCGACCTCGCCGTCGGCGAGATTCCAAAATAATGTCCAATTTCACTCTAAATCGAATAATTTCTTTTCTCATCATAATGGTTCGAATATGTGATGATTCTTAATAATAATCGAGTAAGTAAAGTTTCAATAATATAGATTAACTATTAAGATACAATAAAAATAGATAACTAATACGGGCCGCCTCCTATAAGGCGCTTGGTTTAACGTCGTCAGCCCGACCTAATTTCAATTATTAATCAGGTCGACTAAGCATTAAAACCTCTTTATAGTTAGGTCTTATACCTTCGAAATATGGTTTTAATCTATGTCCATTAACTTTAAATTTATGTCCAGTTTTTGGATCTTCGATTTCTATAGTTCCGTATGAAATATTTGAGTTATGGTGAAAGGTCCTAACCATCGAGACTTCAATTTTCCAGGAAATAATTTCAATCTAGTATTATATAACAAAACTTCCTCGTCCCGGTTCAAAATTTCTCTCGATTAATCTTCCGATCATGCCATAATTTCATCTTTTCTTTATAAATCTGATCATTATCATATGATTCATTTCTTAATTCTTCCAATTCATTTAATTGCAGCAATCTTTTCTCACCAGACTTTCCTTAATATTATAATTAAATTCTATAATCGCCCAATATGCTTTATGTTCTAATTCAACTGGTAAGTGACATGTTTTTCCATATATAAGCCTGTAAGGAGTCATTCCAATCGGAGTTTTATAAGCAGACCTATAAGCCCATAATGCAGTGTCTAATCTAATAGACAAATCTAACCTATTTGGGTTTACAGCTTTTTCTAAAATACGTTTAATCTCACGATTAGATACTTCACTAATCCGCTAGTCCGTGGATGATAAGCGAATGGATATCTTATGAGTAATATTGTATTTTTCTACTAGTTTGTGAATGTATTTATTTCTAAAATGAGTTCCTCCGTCGTTGATAATCACTCTCGGCATTCCAAATCTAGTAAAAATATTTTTCATCATAAATTTTGAAACACTCTTAGCATCACACCTAGGTAAAACTTGTGCCTCAATCCATTTGGAAACATAATCAACAGCTACTAATATATATGAGTTTCTAAATGAAGGAATAAAAGGTCCCATAAAATCTAATCCCCAAACATCAAAAATTTCAACTTCTAATATAAAATTCGATAAGCATTTCGTTTCTTCTAGATTTATTTCCTACTTTTCGACATTTATCGCAAGTTTTAATATATCCGTATACATCTCTAAATAGAGTAGCCAAGAAAATCCAGTATCGTAGAATCTTATAAGCAGCTTTATCAGTCCCAAAATGTCCTCCAAAATCGGAATCATGACATTTTTGAATAATTGGTTCAGCTTTCTTCATAAGGTACACATCTTCTAATAATTAAATACTTACATCGCTTATATAAATATGGTTCATCCCAAAAATAGGTTTTCGTATCATGGATGAATTTTTTCTGTTTTTGCAAAGTTAGCATAGGTGGTAAAATATTACTAACTATATAGTTTACTATATCAAGATACCATGGTATTTTCCACTCATCGATATTATATAGTTGTTCATCGTGAAAATTGTCTATAATTTCATTTTCAATATCGTATAATTCATGATTTTCTAATCTTGATAAATGATCCGCAATTCGATTATCATTTCCTTTCTTATTAACGATCTCAAAATCGAATTCTTGCATTAATAGCATCCATCTAATTAATCTTGGTTTGGAATCTTTCTTTTGCATTAAATATTCGATAGCAGAATGATCGCATGCACGATACATTTTGTTCCAATTAGAATAGGTCTAAATTTATTAAAACCATATACTACCGCTAATAATTCTCTTTCAGTAATCGTTTAATTTATTTCAAGCATCATTTAGAGTTTTACTAAAGCATAAGATATAACTTTAAAAATCTTTTCATATCTTCGCCCAAGAACCTGCTCCTACAAAGATAATCACTAGCATCACACATAAGCTCAAATGGTTTCTCCCAAGCTAGTGAAACTATTATAAAGCTGTAATTAATTTTTCTTTTAAGAGTTCAAAAGCATTCGAGCATTCGATCAGGAATTCAAATTTCTTGTCCTTTTCGAGAAGTCGGCATAGAGGTTTAGTAATTTTTAAAAATCTTTTATATAGCGTCCGTAGAATCCAACATGTCCAAGAAAACTTCTTACCCCTTTTACCGTAGTTAGAGGTGGTAATTTAGCTATAACTCGAATTTTTGCAGGTCCACTTCCATGCCTTTTTCCGAAATTTTATGCCCTAATACAATGCCGCCCGCAACCATAAATTGACATTTCTCCCAATTTAGAACTAAATTTGTTTTCTCACATATTTATAATACTTTTTCAAGATGAGTTAAGCATGTGTCAAATGATGTTCCAAATACAGAGAAATCATCCATAAATACTTCTATTCCATTGTCAATTAACTTACTAAATATGACATCATACATCTCCTGAATGTTGTCGTGCATTACATAATCCAAAAGGCATTCTTCGAAAAGCGAAAGTTCCATAAGGACTAGTAAATGTAGTTTTCTCTTGATCCTCGTGAGCAATTTTTATTTGATGATAACCTAGTGTATCCATCTAGTAAAACAAAAATACTTATGTCCGACTAATCTATCTAACATCCGGTCTAGAAATGGTAAAGGGAAGTGATCTTTCCCGGTGGCGGTATTTAATTTCCTATAATCAATACATATACGCCAACTAAGTAACTCGCCTTATAGGAATAAGATCGTTATTTTCATCGGCAGTGACTGGTCACTCCTCCCTTCTTAGGAACACAATGAATCGGGCTTACCCAAGATCGTCGTAAATAGGATATATAATACCATTATCTAACCATTTTAAAATTTCTTTCTTAACTACTTCTTTCATTATCGGGTTTAATCTCCTTTGGGGATCTTCTTTAGGTTTATGTTCATCATCTAAAATAATTCTATGCATACGTATCAAGGACTAATTCCTTTAATATCTCGCTAAAGTCCAACCAAAAGTTTTCTTATATTTTTTTAAAGTTTCTAAAAGTTTTTGTTCTCGAGATTCGTTTAATGCGTATGAAATAATAACTGGTAAAGTTGAAGAATTACCTAAATAAGCATATTTCAAATGATCAGGTAATATTTTTAGCTCAAGTTCAGGTGGTTTAATAATTGATGGAACTATATTATTGTCAGTGTTTTCAGTATTATCCAAAAATTCAAATCTTTCCTGAATATAATCTAGTTCTTTATTATTATCTTCAATTAATTCAGTGTTTTATTTTTCTAATTTATCTTCGTAATATTCCTTAAAATGTTTTTGTTGTAAATGTTCAAGTATTTCCATCCGAAAACATTCATCATCTTTTTCTAACACGCAGATATTTCATTGATTTTGCAATATTAAATGTAACTTTTCGGTCATTTACTCTCATAGTTAATTCTCCTTTCGAACATCAATCATAAGCTTTTCTAAGTAGCTAAAAATGGTCTTCCTAAAATGATAGGAATTTCTTTATCTTCCTCCATATCTAAAACAATAAAATCTACCTGGAAGATAAATTTATCCACTTTTACTAACACATCTTCAATAACTCCCTTAGGATAGTAACCGAACGATCAGCTAATCGAAGGGTTACCGAAGTAGGTGTAATTTTTCCTAATCCTAATCTCTTAAAAATCGAAAGAGGCATTAGATTGATGCTTGCTCCTAAGTCACACAAAGCTTTTCCATAAAAGTTTTCTCCTATAAGCGCAGGTATAGTGAAACTACCAGGATCTTTCAATTTTTAGGAAGCTTCTTCCGAATAATAAGACTACACTCTTCACTAAGTGCGACTGTTTCATTATCAGTGAATTTTCTTTTCTTATTTAGAACATCTTTCAAAAATTTTACATAATTTGGCATCTGATCTAAAGCTTCGACAAAAGGTATATTGATTGTTAATTTCTTTAATATTTCAAGGAATTTTGCAAATTGTTTATCTTTTTTATGTTGAGCTAGTCGTCGAGGAAATGGTGGTGAGGTTTTTCAACGTAAATTTTCATAGGTATTAAAGGATGTTCTAAGTTTGAATCATGTCATGTTTCCTTTTTAATTTCCACTTCCTCTTTTGGCTTTCAAGTTCTTTTGAATTTGAGGTTCTAATTCTTTTCCACTCTTAGTCAGTATTGCTTTAATTTGTTCTTTTCCTCGATCTTTAGGATTTATTTCCACATTACTAGGAAAAGTTCCAGGTATTCTATTATTTAGCATAAGAAGTAATATGTCCAAGTCGAGTTTCGATATTTTTAATAGATGTTCCTTGAATTTGTAATTGATTTCCTTGAATTTGTAGTTAATTTCCTTGATTTTGTAGTTGATGACCCATATTCAATATTAATTCATCCATAGATAATTTCTTATCTCGAATTGAGGGTTATTGTTATTAAATCCAGTGGGTAATTAGGTTTATAGTTTGGATTTGCTTGATTAGGTTGATTCTTCCATTGTTGATTAGATGTGTTATTCCAATTAAAATTTGGATGAGTTTTCCAACCAGGATTATAATAGTTTGAATAAGGGTTATTAGTTCTATTATTAATAGCATTTAAAGTTTCATAATTAGATTGAGATTCTATGATTTGTCCGGATGAGTTTTCTTCTAAAGTAGGAGAGTAGTTCATTCCAAAATGATCTAATTTCTTAGATATAGCAGCAATTTGAGAAGCTAACATAGATATTGCATCGTTTTCATGAATGCCGGCTATCTTTTTCGGATTTACTCTATCAATGAGGCCATTGTAAATTATTTGTTGTCATTTCTTCGATTAGTGCATAGGCTTCATCAAATGGTTTAGACATTAATGAACCTCCAAAGAAGAAGATCGATGATCGATCTTAAAGATCCTACTAATCCATTATAAAAGGTTCGAATAATCGACCAATCCGGTAGACATGATGTGGGCATTTCCTAAGAAGTTCCTTAAATCTCTCCCAAGCTTCATATATTGATTCTCCATCTAATTGACAAAAAGAAGTTATATCATTTCTAAACTTAGCAGCTTTTAGATGGTGGAAAATATTTGGATAGAAATTTTTGTGATAATTCTCCCCAAGTTTTAATAGATCCAAGTGCTTAACGAATTCAACCACATTTTAGCCTTATCCCTTAATGAAAAAGGAAAAAGTCTAAGTCTTATAAGATCGTCGGATACTCCTTGATATTTAAAAGTAGCACAAAGTTCTAGAAAACTAAGCAAGATGTAAGTTAGGATCTTCGCAGGTGAACCACTAAATTGATTGTTTTGTATCATTTGGATAATCGCAGGTTTAAGTTCAAATGAATTAGCAGCTACATCGTGGTTTTGAATAGTTAAATGAATTTCATCCGATGTAGGGTTGGCATAATCTCTTAATGGTCTTTGTTGGTTCATATTTTGAATTTCAGAATATTCGCCATTTGTGTTAAATTTATAATTTGTTTCTTTTGTTTTCTAATTCTTTTAATCGTACGCTCTAATTCGAATCGTAAGGTATTAAATTTTCATTTCCAAATTTGCGCATACAATTTTAGAATAGTATATTAATTTATTTATTATGATTATTTTAAAATAGTCCGTTACTCTAGTAAATATTTCTTACTTTCCCCAAGCAATGGCGCCAAAAACTCGCCCCACAATTTTATATTATGATATTTTTAATTTAATCGCAACGACGCCAAAAACTCGACCCCGCTATATTATATGTATAGAATTGTAATTGTTTATGTTGTGGATGCTACGCAAGTATACGTATCGTATCAAGTAATACAGGGCTTTAGTGGAGTCCTCGGTTATCGATCCCACGAGGAAATAGAAAATTAAATAACAACTAATTTTAAAATAATAATAATAATAATAATTTTAAATTAGTATACAAAAATTTGGAATTCTAAATTTAAGCGCAATAAAGTAAACTAAGTATTTTAATTAGGTAACTTAACTAAGTAGGCAATTAATACGTATTGAAAGTGCAGAAATTAAACTAATTGCTAAATAAGTCTTAACTATTCGTAAAAAGTATCTTTCCCCTTGTTTAGAAATTTAAGTGATCGATGAATTTAAATAGATAATTTTAAGGTAATGTGACAAATAGAGCATTCCTATTCTTTACCCTTTGGTCCAGTGTAAAGAATATCGACTAATCCTATGTTTGATTATCGAATCGCGGCTAGCCGGGAGGATACCGATCGCCACTTCGTAGCTCCCACGTTCCCCTCGCCCGAGGGCTAACATCTACACTTCAGCTCTCAACAATAGGACCGAATTGAATATTTTAGTCTGTCACACTAAAATGCTCAATTCTACGCCCAGTGATATTATTTCCCTATTTATTTGCACCTTCCTTCCAAGGCTTTTGAATTCCCCGATTATCCGATGTAATTTTTACTATAGTTGATATTCAACATATTTTAACAAATCAAATGGCCAGTTTGAAAGTAAATTAAGTTTTAAGTAAAAATTATCACAATTTATTAATATATATATAAAAGTACTTCGTTTTAAGTTCATCAAGTCACTTAATTTCATAACGGGGAGAAAGACTAATAAACTACTCGTAATGCATAGGAACTAAACTAAGCATGGATTTCATTTAAAGTTAAAAACAATAAATACAAATACTTATCTCGATTTATCCCTGCGGTACTCCTCGTAGCCTTTTCGACTCTTCCTTCCAAGACAACAAGACTCACTAAAAACTCTCTAACTCACTAAAGACTCACTAATTACACTAATTAAGACTCTAAAGACTGCTCACACACATAAATAAAAGACTCTTAAGACACAAATTGACACACACTTATAACACACACTTAGAACACACCCTTATAACACACACACATAAGCTGAATTTCGGCCTCTATATATAGAGGTGAGCAAAGGACCAAGAGGTGTGTAAGCATCCCTTCAAAAAGTGTCCAGGTTCAATGTATCTGCGCCATTTGAACTACCGCACCGTCGGCGACGAACTACCTCGCTGTCGGCGAGGCTTCTAGAAGGTCTTCGAACCGCGCTATCTCGCTGTCGGCGGGCTCGGGCTCGCTGTCAGCGAGACAGCTTATAAATCCTTCAGAATTTTCTTCCTCGTACCCTCGCCGTCGGCGGGCTCGATTTCGCCGTCGCGCGACTCAAGACAAATTGCATTATTTTCTTCCTTTTTGCTCCAAATCCGCTCCTTTTTATGATTTTTTCTTTTATCACCTAAATTCTCCATTCCTGCAACAAAATAAAGAAAATACATTCCTTTAAAGTGCAATTTCATCAAAAATAGGTATGAATTTCTTAATAAATTTTTCAGTGATCACTAAACCTAACCAAACACTGTACCTAACCCAACTCAGATTTTGCTTATACCAAAATAGCAGACCTAACCCAATTCAAGTCTTGCTCAAACCTTTACACTAGAACTAAACCAACTTAGGTCTAGTTCAAACCTTAACCCAAACCTAACCCAGGTCTGTCCTAAATCATACTGGACCTAAATCCTAACCTAACCCAAGTCTGACCAAAATCAGGCCTAATCTAAATCCCAACTAATCTTAGGTCTGACCCAAACCAAACCTAACTTGAACTTAATTAATGTCTGACCCTAATCAGTACTAAACCCAACCTAAGCGAACTTGGGCTAACTCAGCTTAACGCAAGTCAATTGTAATTCAACACAACCTGACTCGAGCTAACCCAGCTTAACCCGGGTCAAACCCAAACTAAACATAAGTCAACCTGTGCTAAACAATCTTAACATGGGTAAAAACAAAACTGAAAACAACCCAACCTGGGTTAATCCAGCTTGACCTGGGTCAAACCCAACTCAAATCTAAGCCAACCTAGGTCAACCCAACTTAACCCAAGTTAAAAGAAATCAACAAGACCCAACCCGGGTCAACCCACCTTAACCTAGGTCAAACAAAACTCAAACATAAGCCAACCCAGATTAACCTAGCTTAACTTGGTCATACCAAATCAACCCAAACCCAACCCGGATCAACCCAGCTTAACTCAGGTTAAACTCAAATCAAACCTAAGTTAACCCGAGTCATCCTAACTTAACCCAACTCAACCCAGTTTAACATGGGTCAATCAAAATCAAACCTAACTTAATCGAAGGCAGCGTAAGTCCAACCCAGACCTAAATTACTAAACTCATATCATATCTTAGCTCAATTTTGAGCTAACCTAAGTTTAAAATCAACTTACCTCAACCTAATTTTAACCCAAGTCTAATCGAGGGCTAAAAATATATGTTATTCATGTTCTTTCATGGTCCATATATTGTTTCATTTTCCACATGTTACCTTATGTTTTAAATTTAATTTCATGTTACCCACATGTTATTTCATGTTTAAAAAAAGATCAAAAAATATACATAAAAAAAAAGAATGAGAACTTTTTTGTTTTGTCCACAAACCATAAAAAAGAAACCAAATCTCAATTAAAATAAAAAAACAAAACTTAGAAAACTCTGATTTCTCAATATGACTGACAAAAATCAAACAAGACATTAATGCAATTATTAAACATCAAGTAAATATCTAAAACATGCCAAGATAAAGATAAGAACAGAACTTTGGTATATCCAACACGAACTTTAGGCTAGCTAACCTAGGGACCACACCAAGTGCCACACACTTACCCTAGATTAGTTTGAGTATAGAAGCTTAGGTCAATATAGGTATCTAGTTAGTGCCAAGTACTATGACATGTAAAACAACAAACCCACCCTCTAAGACTAGAGGGAAATATCTTAGAATGAAGTAACCCATGGTTACTAACGAAGGTATTTCATACTGCTTCAGAACTATAAATCCTCCGTGCTCTGACATTGAAAGAGGATTCTTGGTTATGAGGCTAGTCATATTCGACACATACCAATGTTCACGGGATGATGAAAAGTCATGGGCATCTTGCTCAGGGACATTATTCTTAAAGTCTAGGTTTGTCCACCTATATAATTCCTTATAGATTTTAAGGTTTCATTTTCTACCTAGACTCATTTCCTAACGCATTTATCCTTAGCTTAGGGTTTTCAATCACCTTCATAAGTCAAATCAAGTGTTTTAAATCATCATTTGACCTCAAAATCACTTCAAAACTCAATCTAAATTTAATTTAAATTTAGTTCAAATTCAATTTAAATCAAACTCAGTTCAAAATCATTATCACCTCTTTCTCAAGACTATTCAGAGTCACTTTGAGTACAATTTCCCTTTATTGGGCAGTAGAATCCCTATATCTCAGGCCTTTCCTATGACATTTCTCTATAAGATTATAAGTCACGCCCCTTGAAGCTTAATTCTTCCTATTTGGACCCTCCAATTATGAAAGTCTGATATTTGGCAATTTAACTTATCATATTAATCAGGAGGTTTTCTAAAGGTCTTATAGTTATAAAGATGTAATTAAAATAAACCTTATCTGTAAGAAAAGAATCCTGGTTCCTTTGTATGAATGAGACCTCGTAATCAAAATAAACCTTATCTGTAAGAGAAGAATCCTGGTTCTGTAGACCCCAAAGATTTCTCTTATTCAAATGACTCTAAAGTAATGTCTCTATCTTTTGAGATAGTATGTTATTATTTAATTTACATATTCAATCATTTAGGTAGGAATCTTTTGAGACCTATGGTGGCCCCAAAAATAAATAAACCCCACTAGTGAATGATTAATGTTTCATGAAGAAGGTTTATTGCAAAAATGGAAACCCTTCTTTGATTTATTTCTAATTATAAAACTTCTCTACTATTTGAACTTCTTTGATTTACTTTGGTTGGTAAATTCATGTATGAACACCTTAAAATGGAGACTATCCAAAAACACATTGCAGAATCAAACAGTTAAGTGGATGGCATGTTGGCTCCATAGATCTTTAGACATATTATAATCAAACTTGATAGTGAGAAAGAATATGATAGGTGATCCACTTTAAAGTTATCTATTTTTTAGTGTAAATTTCAAGCTCATTTTATGCACATTTTTAATGATATTACACTTTAAAAGAAGGTATTTTGCATATTTTTGTCTTCAGTATAAAAATATGATTTTAGAGAAAATGAAGCAAAAACTATGCAATTTTGAGCCAAAATGAGCAAGGAAGAAAATTCTGACTTGGCACATATCGATATGTCTTTCTATGCTTAATATATTTTATATTTCTCACATATTTTTGAATGAAATTATACTTTTGAGAAAAGTTGTTTTTATGTCTATCTTATAGGTGAAGATGTTAGGAATGCAACACAACTGAAATGGGGCGAAACGGAGTTGAAACGAAGCCAAACGGAGTAAAAGAGTGGAGCTGCGCACAGGGTGGCGCCTAAGCACCAAACCCGGCGCCTAGGCGCTAGTGAAGACGAGAAAATGGCGCCTAGGCTCCAAAATCAAGGCCTAGGCGCCAGAACCCATCTAGGGGTAGTTATGGATGGTTATGGATGGTTACTGGACGGTTTTGAGTGGTTCCAAAGCATTCTAGAAGCCTCTGGACAAAATCCTACATGTCAACAAGTAATACAATGAATCTAGATACATTGGAGATGTTATTAAATGAAAATGTGCATCTCTTAAGTGAAGGGGTGTTACCCTTCACATAAATGATCTGGCACTTAGGCACCAGAACTTGGCGCCTAGGCGCCAGAATATGTTTCTAGAAGATTCGTTGAATCTGGACCGAATTTTGAAGATGTGACTGAAGCAACCCTTGGTCATTTTTAAAGCTCTATAAATAAAGACCAATTATACAGCAAGGTCTCTCTCTCTCTCTTTCTCTCTCTCTCTTTCTTCCCCCTTAGTCATTTTAGAGTCATGAAGATGTAGATTTCTACATCTCATGGAGAGATTGGTAAGGGATTTTGAGATATTTATGTAAGGGATGTACGAGCGGCGCATGTATCTGTGGGAGACTTTGATGGAGAGATTTTCTTCTTTCCTCTAGAGGGAAAAAGCTAAGTATTGTGTTCTTCATTCTCTTGTAATTGTTGTAAACACTTTCTAGTGGATTTTCTTTGTTTTAAACTGAGTTTTCTGTCGTGAATTATCCGTGCTTTGTAAGTGATTTTCTTTACTCTTTCTTTTAATATGAAGTAGTGACATGTGTAGGAAAATCATTTTTATGATAAAATTATCTTTATTTCATAATTCTATCAATTCTTTTACTTCTTATGCCATTATTTTCATTTACTTTTGTTTTCTAATGAAATAGATGCATGTTTAGGAATTAAGATTTTCTTAGAGATTCACTTATTAAATTATGGTGATGATATTTATACCAGAGCTCATTTACTTTACAAATTGATCACTTGTATTATTAAAATCTGTTGAAGAATTCTGAGACCTAACCGGAGATGAATTCTTAACAAGTAGATATCACATAGATCTTTGGGTAATCGAAGGCCTTGAGCAGGTTATTCATGTTGAAGTGCAAATAAATAGGGAGATATTATTTATTGGGCGCATAATTGATTTGTTTTTAGAGTGACAGACTAAATTCTTATAACTTGGTTTATAGAAAGGGAACGGGTCACTAGTAGGGCCGACCATAGCCACCCTTGGACATCTAGAAGTGTGATCATGGATTAACCCATTCTACTAATAATACATCCTGAACCGATCTATAGATTAGCCAATGTTCTTTATACTATCAAGCGAAGGTAAATAATATGAATGCTTCTATTTGACACTACTACATAAAATTCTAAGCATTTCTTTCCTATACATTATCTATGTAATTGCAAGAGAAAGGTAGTTTTTAATATCTCAAAATTCTCCAAACCAATTTATCCAGATAAGTTATTTTCTATTTAAGAACTTTATTTAGGATTAGTTATTAGAAAACTCATCTTAATCGACATTCCAAATTTAGGCCTTATAGAAATAGATTGGAATTAGCCTAAAGATTTTCGTACCTCGCTTCTCTGTGGGATCGATACTGGGGTTATAAAAGAAAAGACTATATTATTTGAAACGATACGTATACTTGCGTAGTACCCATAGTGTGTAAAATATTTTTTAAAATTTTACAACATTTTAATTTTATACACTAGCCGCTATTTATAAATTGGGTCAAGTTTTTTACCATCTTTTGGAATCAAAAATTAAATGCGTCATTGCGGGTCGGGTCAAGTTTTTGGCGCCGTTGCCAGGAATCGATGGCATGAACTTTTAGGTGAATTTTAGTTAAACCTGTAAGATTTAGTTTTGGAATTTATATTATTATTATTATTATTATTATTATTATTATTATTATTATTATTACATCGTGTGTTTAATTATTGTGTGTTTATTTTAAAATTAAAAATACCAAAAATATTTTTGATATCTATCCTTTTAGTTAAATCTTTAGATTTATACGTGTCAAATTGAGAGAGAGCTTTTTGGAGCATGTTGAATCAAAAAAGACTCCATGAATTTAATGTAAAAATGGCGGATCATCAATATAATGAAAATTCAGATTTGGATTATAAATGGATGGAAACTGACCATGAGATGCACTATCCTTATTTTGATTATTATAACCCAGGTTGGGAAAATTATTCAAATTTTAATTGGAATACTAATTTTGGAGGAGAATACCAATTTTGGGAAGATAATCAATTTATTCATATATGTGATTGGAAGAATCGAGACGACTTAAATGATGAACTTTCTTTTTCTTATAGATTTAACTCCAACCCACTATATGAGAAGAAAGAATTATTTTTAGAAAATGTTGTTAATCAAATGGCGAGTCAATTGGAAAGTCAAGAGGTTGCAATAAGGAATATAGAAAACCAACTGGGGCGGATTATTAATGTAATCAACAGGTACCCCCCAGAGATTTTACCTAGTGACTCTGAGATAAACCTTAAGGAAATGAATGATGAACAAAATAAAGATTTCGAACTAAGACTTAGAAGAGAATTTGAGGATATGTTTGAAAAGAACTTTGAAAGCGAAGAATTAGAAGATAACTTGAATCAGAAGAGCAATCTAGAAGAATTCGATCCAGAATCTGAATTATCTAACGAGAATCCGATCCAAAATTTGGAAGATCTTGAACTATCTTATAGAGATCTATTTCTTATAAATTTCAAGGATGATATGAACGCGTAATTTCAGAAAATCAATAGAAGGATATTGGATCTAGAAAGAAACTTGAGGAACAATGATATAAATCAATCTGAGATGGAAAAACTGAGTGAAAAATTTAAATTTGAGAATTTTGTAGGAATTCCTGAATCTAAAAAAGAATGGGCAATTGATCAAGGATTATTAAAATGAAATTTTGATCCAGAAGGACACATTTGTCGGGCTGACGACGTTAAACCTAGCGCTTTATGGAGGCAACTCATAGTTATCAGTTGTCGGGCTGACGACATTAAATCAAGCGCTTCATGGGAGGCAAGCCATGGTTATCTTTGCTAGTATGTTTATGTGTTGTTTTGTGCTTTAGTGTAGATTAGTTTATTGTTGTGAGGTTATGCCTTGGTCTTGACTAAAATTGTATATGACTTCTACTAGTAGCAGGCTGACGAGTCTGTTATGACTTAGTTCTCAACTGGAGCTGAGCATTACCTTGAAGCTTGTAGAGTTTGGACTTGGAGCACTCCATATCAGCTCTATTACTTCCTTTATCTAACTTTTTTTTCACTAAGTAAGGTCATGTAATTGCTTAATGAACAACATATGAATGAACTGCACTATTTTTATTTATCAGATTATCGTTATTAGTGTAGTTTCTTCTATTAGAAATTGAAAGTAAGGAGGGAAAATGTGAGTAGAAAGGAGATCAAATTAACCTCAATTGATATTTATTTATGAATCTGCAAGTCTAGGTATTTTAGTTTCGTGTGTTTGTGTTTGTGTTCGTGTTTGTGTTACAACAATTTAGAGATTTGAACAACACTTAAATATATATTCCTGTGTTGATACATGTCCTGCTTATTTGGCCTTTCTTTAGTTTAATTTTATTCTAGCATGTTTAGTTTAGATTTACTTTCTATTGCAAATTGTTATGTCCTGATGAATATTTATAGATGTTCTTGACAAACATTTGTGGTAGATAGAATTTGTGAACTATTTTTCTTTCTGCTTATTTTTTCTGTGTTGAATGTTATACATGTTCAAATTCAAGTTTGGGGGTAGGAAGAAAAATATATTTTAAAGTTAATATACTTCCTTTAAGTTTAATATTATAACTAGCATGTTTTAGGCTAGATTTACTTTCTCGTGCAGTCATTCTATCCTAATTATGCATGTATATAAATTTGATAGGATGTTGTAGTAGTTAGTAGATTTAACTTTTATTTTTCTTCCTGCTACATTTTATGGAATTAATTGTAAAATATTTTAAAATTCAATTTTGGGGGGAATGAAAAACAATTTTCAAAAACTTAAATTTTATTTGTCCTAAAAAATGCTATAAATAAATTTGATTTTTGATTGAAAAATAATTATGTATACGAAGTTATATTAGGGAAATAAAATTTTGAATATATAAATGAGTAAGAAAATTTAGTTAAAATTTATAGTAGTGATGAAAAATTTAAAGTTAAATTTTTCTTAGTATAGAAATGATAAATATTGTGTAACCATCTTTAGTAAGAAAAGTTGTATTTTTAGAAAAATAGAAGGATTAGACTTTTGTTTTCAATATTTAAATTTCTCTTATTTAAAATTAATTTTCAAAACTGTTATTATATTTCTAAGTAAAATATATATATCTACCTTATGCTTTAGGAAAGGAAGGGTGGAATTCAAAATTATTAAAGGCCTATCTAGATATAGTAATCCTTGCCTGAGAAAAGAAAAAGTAAGAAAAGAAAAAAGAAAAGGAAAAAGAAAAGAAAAGGAAATAAAAGTATAGTATGTAAAAATGGAAGGAGAAGCTTGAGGATTAAAAGGCCTAATCAAAAATTGGTTCCACACCTGAGCTTTTTAAAGTATAAGATTTGAGAAAATATTAAGCTTAAAAAAATAATATAGTTAGTATAATTATTTTTAATAAAGATTTTTAAGTAAAGAAAATAAAAATGTCTAACCCCTATATTTTGAAAAATCTACAAGTATTTCTGAGTTAGATAGCAACATATATTTTCATACTCTTTAATTTAAGAGATTTCGAAACTTCAAATTGATCTCATTTACTAAATTTTTTTCTAAATTAGACTACTAAAGTTCTAGAAAAATTTTGTAGAAACTCATACACATGATTTGCCTATATGGTTTTACATGATTATAGTGTTACTTGAGGACAAGTAACGTTTAAGTTTGGGGGAATTTGATCCACTTTAAAGTTATCCATTTTATGCACATTTTTAATGATATTACACTTTAAAGGAAGGTATTTTGAATATTTTTGTTTTCAAGTATAAAAATATGATTTTAGAGAAAATGAAGCAAAAACTATGCAATTTTGAGCGAAAATGAGCAAGGAAGAAAATTCTGACTTGGCACATATCGATATGTTTTTCTATGCTTAATATCTTTTATATTTCTCACATTTTTTTGAATGAAATTATACTTTTGAGAAAGTTTGTTTTTATATCTATCTTGTAGGTGGAGATGTTAGAAATGCAATGCAACTGAAATGGAGTGAAATGGAGTTGAAATGGAGCCAAACCAAGCAAAACACTTAGGCACTAGAACCTATCTAGGGGCGGTTATGGACGGTTATTGGATGGTTTTGGGTGGTTCCAAAGCATTCTAGAAGCCTCTGGACGAAATCCAACATGTCAGCAAGTAATACAATGAATCTAGACACATTGGAACAATTTTTAAATGAAAAGGTGCGTCTCTTAAGTGAAGGGGTGCGACACTTCACATAAATGATCTGGCGCTTAGGCGCCAAAATATGTTTCTTGAAGATTCGTTGAATCTGCACTGAATTTTGAAGAGGTATCTGAAGCAACCCTTGGTCATTTTCGAAGCTCTATAAATGGAGACCAATTCTACAACAAGGGCTCTCTCTCTTGGGTGGTCTCTCTCTCTCTCTCTCTCTCTCTCTCTCTTCCCCCTTAGTCGTTTTAGAGTCATTTTAGAGTCATTTTAGAGTCATGAAAATGTAGATTTCTACATCTCATGGAGAGATTGGTAAGAGATTTTGAAATATTTATGTCAGGGATGTATGAGCGGCACATAGATCGGTGGGAGACATTGTGGAGAGATTTTCTTCTCTCCTTCAGAGGGAAAAAGCTAAGTATTGTGTTCTTCATTCTCTTGTAATTGTTGTAAACACTTTTTAGTGGATTTTCTTTGTTTTAAACTGAGTTTTCTGTCGTGAATTATCCGTGCTTCATAAGTGATTTTCTTTACTTTTTTTTTAATATGAAGTAGTGGCATGTGTAGGAAAATCATTTTTATGATGGAATTATCTTTATTTCATAATTCTATCAATTCTTTTACTTCTTATGCCATTATTTTCATTTACTTTTGTTTTCTAATGAATTAGATGCATATTTAGGAATTAAGATTTGCTTAGATATTCTCTTATTAAATTATGGTGCTGATATTCATACCAGAGCTTCATTTACTTTACAAATTGATCATTTGTATTGTTAAAATCTGTTGAAGAATTCTGAGACCTAACCGAAGAGGAATTCTTAACAAGTAGATATCACATGGATCTTTGGGTAATCGAAGGCCTCGAGCGTGTTATTCATGGTGAAGTGCAAATAAATAAGGAGATATTATTTATTGGGTGCAAAATTGATTAGTTTTTAGAGTGACAGACTAAATTCTAATAATTTGGTTTATAGAAAGGGAACAGGTCACTAGTAGGGCTGACCATAACCACTCTTAGACATCTAGAAGTGTGAGCCTAGATTAACCCATTCTACTAATAATACATCCTGAACCGATCTATAGATTAGCCAATGTTCTTTATACTATCGAGCGAAGGTAAAGAATATAAATTCTTCTATTTGGCACTACTACATAAAATTCTAAGCATTTCTTTCCTACATATTATCTATGTAATTGCAAGAGAAAGGTAGTTTTTAATATCTCAAAATTCTCCAAACCAATTAATTCAGATAAGTTATTTTTCTATTTAAGAACTTTATTTAGGAATAGTTATTAGAAAACTCATTTTAATCAACATTCCAAATTTAGGCCTTATAGAAATAGACTGGAATTAGCCTAAAGAATTTCTTACCTCGCTTCTCTGTGGGATCGATACTGGGGTTATAAAAGAAAACTCTATATTACTTAAAACGATACGTATACTTACGTAGTACCACTAGTGTGTAAAATATTTTCTAAAATTTTACAACATTTTAATTTTATACATTAGTCGTTATTTATAAATTGGGTCAAGTTTTTTGCTATCTTTTGGAAGCAAAAATTACTGCGTTATTGCAAGTCGGGTCAATAGGCCCTTCTCCGTAAAAACCTTGGTTTTTTGAAAATTTCAATATGAGAGTTCTCAGATAGACTGCAAATTTTAATCATTTAGCTAATTTTCTTTTCTAGGATTTGTTTGCGACCTAGCAGCACCGACCTTTCTTATTATTTTGATTTGGCTTATTTTTCTTATATTATTGTGTGCTTGAATGCTTGAAATGAATTTCATTGTTTATTTTTGTGGTTTGTCTGGGAATCACAAATGCAATAAAGGCTATGTAGGATTTAAAATTCTCAATTTGCTACAAAATCTGAAAATGAATATTCAAGATAATGAAAATTTTAGGATTAAAATATTTAAGACTTTAAAATTTGCACTTTTACTTTTGTGCATGGCCTTCGAGCTGGATTTTGAATTGGCCGCATGCATGGATTTATTCCCAGTAGTAATTAATAGGGCCTCCACAATATCTAACAATCGCTCTAGACGATTGCATTTATATTTGCATGTTCTGGAGAGAAGCCCCTGAGCTTCTTCAAACCGATTGAACCAACATAGATTTCTACTTAGGCGATTTTCTAGTGTGCCTAGGTTGTTAGAAAAATCCCTACCCAAAAGGGTGTAAGTCCTTTTGTGAAGAGTGTCTACATCTTTGTAGCTAAACCTCTTCTTTACTTTCTTTCTTGAGGTAAATCTGTTGTTTGTCTGGCGAGCATAAGTCACCTCTTGAGCTCCACCTTGTGATTTATAAGAAGAGTTTCCTTCTTTTAACCTTAGGGCTACCGAGGTCCCAATGGATTACGCAGTTCACGGAGTCTTAAATGGGGATCTCTGGACATGTTGGGTCAACTACCTTCATGATCAGGTAGACTTAGGGTCCTACTAGCTTAGGAATACAGGTCTGTAGTACTCGAACTGGTTACCTCTATTTTATAGGATTACTTTAACCTTTATGTTGTTGAGCCCCTTTGAGACTTGTCACTCCTTCAACTTCATCGATATCATTCTGACAGTCAAATTACTGATGAGCTGACTCACATTCAGGATACATTGATTTAACATTTTCCATTATGGCTCAGTGAGCTCTGTTGTATGGGATATCCTCTTTGAGATGATTTTGGTTATTTCATAGACCCCGTATGCCAATGAGCCGCTACCCATTTAAGATGTAAGAGACACACTCTCTGCCCAGTGGCTTAACGAGAGCTTTGAAGCTTTAGGGCGTTCCCATATGGGATAACCATCCTTTGATGACCTATTCTCCAAGTCCATGATAATACAAGAGAGACACTTTTTATCGAGAGTATTCCTAGGTATCCTAATCAACCTTAAAATTACCTAAAATTTTATATTATTTTTTAATTAATATTTTAAGGACATTACACTTTAATGAAAGTTATTTCTTATGTTTTTGGTTGCAGGTACAAAAAACGAGTTTATGAAGAAAATGGTAAAAAAAGGAGAAAAAGAAGCAAAAATGAGCATAGTGAAGAAAAGAGGAAAAAATGTTTATTTTGGCGCCTAGATGCCAGATCTGGCGCCTAGGCGCTAGACATAGTAGTGCATTCTAGAGAATTCTTGGACGTTTTTGTGACGATTATTGATGCTTCAGAAACAATCTTGAAGTCTCTGAACAAATTATCATATGTTATAAACAAGATACAATGAATATAGACACAGGGAATCAGTTTTTCAATGAAGAGGTGTGACTCAAATGTGAAGGGACACGTCCATTCACGCAGGAAACGGGCACCTAGGTGCCAAATCTGGCACCTAGCTCGACAGTTACTTTATAGAAGATTCGTTGAATATGGCTGAATTTTGAAGAAGTGCCTTAAGCAACCCCTGGTTATTTTTGAAGCTCTATAAATATAGGACTATTCTAAATAAAAGGTGCACGTGGTCATTGTTTTAAAGGTTTTAGAAGAGTGTGGAGTGTTCTTAGAGAGTCTTTCTCTTTACCTTTCTTACTTTTGTGAGAGTTTAGAGTGTTTTAGTATGATTGCTGGAGAATAGAGTCTTGTAAAAGTCAGTTGGAGTCAGAGAAACTTCAAAGGATTGCTTGATATCATTCAAGATAATTATTTATATCTTAGTTCTTAAGTTTTTTACTTTGAATTTGGGTTATATAAATATGATTTGTTGTGTAAATCCGATGCTTTCTTAGTAGTCTTCTTCTATTTCTTCCTATGAATATGAAATGATTTAGTTAAGGATTTAATTTGGTTTGAGAACTTTGCTTTTTCTTATTCCATAATTTGTGATGATACTATACTTGACCTTCATTTACCCTACAAATTGGCCTCTTGTGTCATTAAAATATGTAAAGAATTCTTAAGATCTGACCGTGGGCTAAGAGTTCTTAACTTGTATGTATCACATTTCTCTTAGAAAGGTAGATTGTAAATCCTTGAAGGGGGGTGCAAATAAATAGGGAGATAATCTTTAATGGGCGTAGAATTGATTATGTTTTTAGATTGACAGACTAAATTGGTTTAAAAAAAGGTGACGGGTCACTAGTTGGCCAGACGATAGGCACCCCGGGGTAATCTAGAAGTGAGAACCTAAAATTAGTCCTTACTACTAACAATACATCCTGAATCAATCTTTAAAACTAGCCAATGTTCTTTGCTGCTTGCATAAAGAGTTAAAGAATATATATCCTCCTATTTGTCACAATGCCACATTCTCAAAGTTCTCAAGCTAATTTAGCTGCCTACTAATCATGAAATATTTCGTATGGGAAAAGAATATTTGTTTATTGTGTTAAAGCATTTAAAGTTACTTGCAATTTCTACTTGAGTAACTTACATATTTTTTATTTTTTTTAGTTGATTAGTTCTTAAGTAGATTTTTAAATCTTGTATTAAACTTTTTCTTTCTTTTGCTTTACATAGTTTCCCTGTGGGATCGATATCTGGGGTTTTAAAAAGAAAACTCTATATTACTTGAAATGAAACGTATACTTGCGTTGTACCCCTAGTGTACGATTTATATTTATAAAAACTTTAATATTTAATTATCGTACGTTAGCCGCTTAATCTGATTTAGGGTCAAGTTTTACCATAATTTTATAAGCTCTTTTACATGCGTAATTGCGGTCGGGTCAAGTTTTCGACGCTGTTGCCGGGGAACTAAAAAATAAAAAAGGAAAAGAAGAAAATATAAAAACTAAAAAATAACTAAAAAACAATATATATATATATATATATATATATATATATATATATATTTAAAAAGTATATTTTTGTGCTATTATTTAATTAAAATATTTTTTTTAAGTTTTTTTTGCGAAGTTCAGGATCTGAAGGATAAATACCCTATAATTCTGAATTAGAACACACTGTAAGAAAAATTAGAAAAGAAAAATGATTTTATAATTTGTAAGAAATGAATAATATACCTTGAAATAATATTGAACAAAATATTGAAGAAAATGACCATAAAAAATTACAAAGACCCTTAAGAGAATATGTTAACCCTACAGCTAATGAAATTCATTTAAGCATTGAAATACCTGCTGTAGCAGCAAATTCATTTGAATTTAAACCTGCAATTATAAAAATGATCCAAAATAATCAGTTTGGAGGATCTCCTACTGAAGATCCTAATTTACAACTTGCCAGTTTTCTAGAATTTTGTGCTACTTTTAAATATGATAATGTTTGTGATGATGCTATTAGGCTTAGACTTTTTCCTTTTTCTTTAAGAGATAAGACTAAGATGTGGCTAAATTTGGTAGCAACATGATCTATTAAATCTTGGGGAGAAATGACTCAAAAATTTCTAGCTAAGTATTTTTCGCCATCTAAAACTGCAAAACTATAGAAATGATATAACCTCATTTACTCAATATGATGGAGAAACGATTTATGAAGCATGAGAATGATTTAAAGAACTCCTTAGAAAGTGCCCACTTCTTGCTTTACAAAACTGGTTAATTATAAAAACATTTTATAATGAATTAATAGGTTCTCTTGGATCTATAGTAGATGCTGTTGCTGGAGGTTCCTTAGTGGCTAAGTCATTTGATGAAGCTTATGCTTTAATATAAGAAATGACAACTAATAATTTTCAATGGCCTTCTGATAGGGTAAATACTAAAAGAGTGGCTAGTTATGGGGGTTGGACATTATATTGCAATAATTTATGAACTCAAATTTATGTATATTTATAACGATTTTATAAAGTCCAAACATTTAACGCAAGTATACGTATCGTATCAAGCAATACAGGAGGGCTCTAATGAAGTCCTGGTTATTGATCCCAAAGGGAGGCAACGATTCTTACAATAGATAACGTAATACTGAAATCCAATACTCAAATTACAATTAAATTTTAAGTTTACTTCTACTAACGAGATGCAGAAAACAGTAACAATTAAGCAAACTACAATTACTTCTAACAGACACACACTAAGCTATGTATTTGAAAGGTTTTGATATATAAGAAAAGTATCTTTCCTCTTACAAAGGGTATATGATGTGTGAATGATATTGAATGATTATTTTATTTTATTGTGCCAAATAGGAGCATAAATGTTTCTTTACCCTCAAAAGAGCCCCCTCTTCCAAGCATGAAAAAAACATTAACATATCCTAAGTTCAGTCATTAAATCTAAGGCTAGGGCCGGAGGATACCACTCGTCACTATGGAGCTCCCACTCACCCTTCACCTGAAGGCTAACCTTTGAGTTTAGTTACTAATCTTAGGACCAAATTGGGGATCTCAATCTGTCACCCTGAAACCTCTAATTTGATGTCCATCAAAACACATTTCCCTATTTATTTGCACTCAATTCCCATGAACTATGCAATTCATCCATGGACATTGAATGGATTCTTCATTATTGTTGTAGGACACTAGATCCTTTCAAAGTTAATGTTCAACAACATATTTTAACAATTTAATTGGCCTGATCAAAAAGTAAATTAAGTTTGAAATAAAAAACCATCACAATTTCTTCAATACTTTAAAAGCACTTCAAATCCACATCATCACATCATCACATCTCTATGTAAGAAGAAAGACAAAGTAGACTACTCAGAATTCATGGAGAAGACACAATAAAATATGAATTTTATATATAAAAGAAAAGTCATACAAACCACAAAAGAAAATACAACTTATCTCTTTCTCTTCCCCAATGCAAATCCCTTGATGTTCCTTTGAATCCTTTTCTCTCTTCTTTGCAACACTCAATTCTCTCTTTAGAATGGAAAGGAAGAAGCAATCTCTCACTTTACTCCTTCTCCTTCACTCCTTAGAGAAGAATCCCTCTCAAATTCTCACTCTACACACACTCTCCCTCTCTAGAACCACACACAAAACCACTAAAACTGTCAAAGACCACCAAAGACCACACCATTTTCGTCCAAAAACAGTTACTTATAAGTTAGAAACGAATTCCCAAGAGTTTCCTTAAGCATCCCTTCAAAAAATCAAAAAAACTTTTGAAATTTGAAATCCACCGACATTGGGCGCCGGCGACACTCTACTGTCAATTTAAATCTGAGCTCTCGGGAAAATAGCGCCGACGACGCCAGAAACTGTTTTCCTCCTTTTTACTCCTTTTCGCTCTGAATTCGTTCCTTTTCTGTTTTTTTTGCTCCAATCACCTAAAATCGTAATACCTGCAACAAATCATGAAAAATACCTTTCTTTAAAGTGCAATATCACAAAAAATGTGTAAAATTATATAGCAAAAATAATATATATTTTTCGTGCATCAAAATCCCCCAAACTTAACTGTTACTTGTCCTCAAGTAATCCTTTTACTACATAAAAATACAACTCAAGGCAATGCAATTTTCACCTGTAGATCACTAAAATTTTTTTATTCAAAAGAATATATTGGTTAGACTTTTAGAAAGTAAATCAGTAACTCAAGTTAACACTACAGGTATAAGAATATTTAGCAATCAAGTCTAAGGGTTCTAGTCTTCTATTTATATCAAGATAAACCATAATTTGTCACATTAAAAGTGCCTTGAAAGATTATGTGTAAAAGGAGTTCATAAAAACTTCATCAGAATGTAGGCCAATACTTTAAATATAAATTCAGAAGTGAAATCAAGTTCTTCCTGTAGGGTGGCTCAAGTGAAGCCAATTTTTAATTAGGCATCTCCTCAAGCTTCTCCTCATAAATATTTTTCTTTCTTTTTCTTTTTTTTCTTTTTGGGATTTTTTTTCAATCCTTCTTTTCTTTTCTTCCTTTTTCTTTTTTCTTCTTTTTTTTTAAATGAGGATTACTATATCTGGATAGCCTGTAATGATTTTGAACTTCGCTCTCCTCTTTCTAAAGTTCAAACTTAAAACACATCCTTACTTTATAATTAGGTATAAGCTTTATTGTTCATCATAAAGTCACAATCTCTTCTTAATACACAATACTTTAAGTCTCTTAACTTTTCAAAGATTCAGTTTTCTTTACTTTAAATAGTTTACTATAATCAAATCCTTTCATACCAAATATCTTACCCTTATAAAATTAACCTTTATTACTAAAAACTTTCATCTAATCCTTCTATAATATTCAACTAAAATAAAAAGTTTTAGTTATCTCAAGTTAGGTTCAACTGCCATAAGTTATGCTAATAATTTTTGAAAATATAATAATTGAGAACAAATAAGAGTTAGTATTTTCTACCCTCCCCATGACTTAAATTTTTTAAAAATTTTGAAACAGTAGAGAGTAAAAGAAACAAACATTTTTGTGCTGGGATCTTGAAATATTTAACAACTATCTGGTATTAATCAAATTTACAACTAGTAGGCATGAAATAATTAGCAACAGTGATATAAAATTTTAAATATTTGCAGGGAAAAGAGATATCAAATTTAAACATCTAAATATCCAAAAAACACCATAACTACTAAACATACTATCACAATACTTCACAGTCCATTTAACAATTTCAATTTTTTATTACAACATAACAGTACACTAACAGGTTTACACATCACATGGAAAAATAAATAACTATTATATCATAGAAATAACACAACACACAACAAGAAAAACATAAACAGAAACAAACAAACTACCAATCTCCATCACCAGGTTCATCAGCAGGGTCAGCAAGATCGGGTCTATATGGTGTATAGCTGGGGCAGGTAGGAAATATCACATCAGTCAACACACTCAAGAATCTGACCTGAGCATCATGATAGGCAATATCAAACTCAACTCTTCTCCTCATATAATATTCATTCACATCACTTCTGGCCTCATACACATCCATCCTACAATGGAGTCTATCCACACTAGCACTCTGTAATCTCAGCTGTTCAATAATATCTGACAAAGTAGGTGGCTCAGATGTAGATGGAACGTCATAGCTCGTAGTAGGAATATCAGTACTCCTACTCTCATCTCGTCCTCCCACATGAGACTCATAAGTACGAATAATAGTCTTTGTAATGGGTCTCAGCGATGTAACTACCTCTTTAGAACTGTTGAATTCTACTCCAGACTGAATACACAGGGCATGAACTAGGGTAGGATGTCCTAATCCTCCAGTGGTCTTGCCTCTAGAAATAGTTTGAATGTTCTTGAAGACAATAGTTCCAATATCAATCTTCTTTATCTTATGAATACAATGGTTCATAATTGCTCTATCCCTTGTAACTTCACTGTGGTGATAAGAAGGTAACAGTCTTACAGAGATGAAATAGTGTCAAGCTTTAGATGCAATATTTAACTTGGAAGCGGGGAAGTTAATCATCTATTTTTGACTTATTTTCCATTCCCCTCTTTCGTCTGTTAGAAAAGCAATCACTTCTTTCATATTCACCTCTCGGGTATCAAAATTTTCATATTCACAAACAAATGGTTCCCAAGTTTGATAAAATGCGTTAATACGCTGAGGAGTAAACTTAACCATTTTTCCTCTGACTAGCACATACTCAGTCTCAGTCCAGGGCACATCTGCATAGAACTCCCTAACAACACCCATAATAGCATTCGCAGTAAAATAACAAAATCTCTCTCAATTCTGCTTAGCAATTTACTGCTCAACAGATCCACCAGGATAATCAAAAGCTCAATCCTGAATACACTTCTAATTGTAAAGGTAAGAGTTAAAACGAAACTGCGCTTTAAAATTGACAAATCCTTCTTCATCAAAATCCAATTTTCTCTTCTCTTTACTCATCCTTAGAGCCATGTGGATTTCTAAAAATTGTAATAAAAATCTAATAAATTCCAAATCCACAATGTAACAAACTCCAAATACTATTCTAAACAAGTAAGAGCAAATTTCATCATAGTAAATCTCAAAATTTCTTCAAAAATCCCAAAATTCTAATCTAAGCAATGTGAGATATTCCTATAGTGAAAATAAAAATTTTTTAACTTAAAGTGAAGCTCTTACAAAGAGAAGTGTAGATCCGGTCTTGAAAAGCTTTGAAATTGCTTCAAATCCAAGATCTAGCAAGCCCTAGGTCTTCAAAATTGAAAAATGGAGGAGGAAGACAAAGGCAATGGAAAAAACCGCGGATCCCAGGGTCAAAATCGCGAAATAAAGGGTTTTTGGCCTTTCTCTGTACTCGGGTGTCGGCGACACTCTATTTTTTTTAAAATGCCAAAACTCTCTAGATTTGGGTCCGAAAATTTTTCTGGGTCTGAAAAGTTTTTCATAATTTCAATCGTTTCGTCCTCCACAATGAAATTTAACACTTCATTAAGCATCTATTTCATCACACAAGCAATAACTAGCACAATTTTTACACAAACAACACAGAACATACTTCTATATATAAAATCCACAATACAACATAAACACTAATATGTTCATCAAATTAAACCAACTACTCTTAGATTTTTTGTGCTGCAAGTATGTTACGATAAGCAAACACTAAAATTTAAGCACGCACAAAGAAATTAAGCATAGAAATTCCAAATTCAAACTACAAAGCAAAGCAAAGTAAATACCAAACAAACTAAACACAATTAAGCAAAGTAAAGCAAACACTCATCAAACATAAGTAGAACCCAAATAATCACTCCTCATCGGTCTCAAAAAAATTTTCCTCTCTGATATCTCCAATAGATTGTTGATGCACGAGCAAATTGTAGAAGGGATGAAATAGGAATTCATCAGATGAATCCTCATCAATCACAACATTCTTCTTCATCAAATTAATCAGGCCCATCTCAATCTGACTAGTGTGATCAAATTGTTCATTCATCCTCCAGTCTATATTATCAAATAAATCAGAAATATTATTGATGACATTCATAACATTCCGAACCTCTTTTTCCAACTGTTTGATTCTCTTCAGTATCTCTGGAACCTTCAGGAAAATAAGGCTGAATAGGCTGTGAAGTCTGAGTTGGTTGATCACCAAGCAGATTCATATCTCCTTCATCTCCTACTGTGTGGTAGTCATAAATATTAGTTGGATCAATAGGCCTCCAGGGAAGAAGAACCTTTTCCCAAATCTCATACGAAACTTGTGATTGACTACACAACATAAATATGGTGGACGGGTGTCCAAGCCCATATCTAGATCCATGAACTATCAAACCCAAAACTGATTTCACAATTATATTACCAATATCAATCGACCTTCCAGTTTGAATACATAAATTCAAAATAACACTTCACTTGGTTACCTTACTAATTTTCAATGTTGGAAATAACTTTGTCGAAATAAAGTAATGCCACTACTTTGACACCAGATTTAAAGATGCAGAAGGGAAACTAATATATCCATTTTCTTTAACTTCCCAATCTTCATTTTCATCCTTCAAATAATGATACACATCATTCATATTATCACTTATGGCATTAAAATTGGAATAGTGGAAAATAGGTACATTCTCAATCATAAAGAGATCATTAATTTTTGTAGGAGTGAATTGCACAAACCTACCTCACACAAAGACAAATCTATTTTTATTCTCGTGAAGATTTGCATAGAATTCCTTTACAACCAGAACGACTACGACAGCGGTAGTGTAATGATTAGCTATTTGGTTATCAGATCCCTTCTTATTAACTATCACAAAATCAAATTCTTACAGAAGAAGTACCATCTAATCAATCTAAGTTTGGTATCCTTCTTTGCATTAAATATTTGATAGCCGAATGGTCTGTTTGCACAATACTTTTAGCTCCAATTAAATAAGGTATAAACTTTTCAAAAGCAATATAGCTAATAACTCTCTTTCAGTCGTGGTATAATTAATTTGAGCTTCATTAAGAGTTTTACTAGCATAGTAAATGACTTTGAAAAATTTATCATACCTTTGCCTCATCACTACTCCAATAGCATAATCACTAGCATCACACATAAGTTCAAATGGTTTCTCCCAATCAGGTGAAACAATTATAGGTGCGGTGATTAATTTCTTTTTCAATTATTTGAAAGAACACAAACATTCATCATTAAAATCAAACTTTCTATCATTTTCTAGAAGTTGGCACAAAGGTTTTATAATTTTAAAAAAATATTTAATATTTCGCTTGTAAAATCCAACGTGTCCTAAGAAACTTCTCACCTCTCTCACGGTAGTGGGTGGTGGCAATCTCTCAATCACTCTAATTTTAGTAGGGTCGACCTCCATACCATATTCAGAAATTTTATGCCCAAGCACAATTCATCCTACAACCATAAATTGACATTTCTCCTAATTCAGAACTAAATTTGTTTTCTCACAAAGCTCCAAAACTTTTGTTAAGTTTTCTAAATAGATTTCAAATGAAGTCCCGAATACAGAGAAATCATCCATGAAAATTTCTATTCCATTATCTGTCATACTGCTGAAGATAGACATCATACATCTCTGAAATGTTGCAGGTGCATTACACAGTCCAAAAGACATTCTTCGAAAAGCAAAGGTTCCATAAGGGCTAGTAAATGTTGTCTTTTCTTGATCCTCAGGAGTAATAGTATTTGATGGTAACCAGTATATCCATCCAGAAATTAATAGTACTTGTGTCCAACAAGTCTATCCATCATTTGATCGAGAAAAGGAAGAGGAAAGTGATCCTTTCCGGTGGCAGCATTTAATTTCCTATAGTCAATACAAATTCACCATCCATTAATTTATCTTATGGGTATAATTTCATTACATTCATTCACTTCAACAGTCACTCCTCCCTTTTTTGGTACACAATGTATTGGACTCACCCAAACACTAACCGAAATAGGATAAATAATTCCAACATCCAGCCATTTTAAAATCTCCTTCTTAACAACTTCTTTCATTATTGGATTCAATCTCCTCTGCGGATCAACTCTCAGTTTATGTTCTTCATCTAATAAAATTATGTGCATACAATTGAAGGACTGATTCCTTTAATATCTGCTGAAGTCCATCCAAAAGCCTTTTTGTTTCTTTTTAAAATTTCCAACAATTTTTGTTCTTGATATTCGTTTAACTCCGAAGATACAATAACTGGTAGGGTAGATGATTCTCCTAAAAACATATACTTCAAATGATTAGAGAGAATTTTCATTCAAGTTCAAGAGGTTTTATTATAGATGGAATTAAGATTTTATCTCCACCTTCCATAGTGTCTAATACTTCAAATCTCTCCATAAAATACTCCGAATCTTCATTCTTCTTACTATCTGAATTTCCTTCATTTTCAATTCCTTCTTCAAACATATTTTCATACTCCACTTATTTTTCAAATATATTATCCTAATGATCGTTTCTTAAATATTCACAGACCTCCATCCTAATACATTCATTATCTTTTTCCATTGAGGGACACTTCAACGATTTGAAAATATTAACGGTCACCTCTTGATCATTAACTCTCATAATTAATTTTCCTTTTTGAACATCAATCACTGCTCTCCAGTAGCAAGGAATGTTCTTCCTGAAATGACTGGAATTTCTTTATCTTCCTCCATATCAAGTACAATAAAATCCACGGGAAAGATAAATTTATCCACTTTCACTAACACATCTTCCACCACTCTTTTAGGGTAAGTAATAGAACGATCGGTCAACTGAAGAGTCACAGATGTAGGAGAAATTTCTCCTTTTCCCAACCTTTTGAAAGTTGATAAAGGCATAAGATTAATACTAGCTCCCAGATCACATAAGGCTCTTACGAAAAGTTTTTCCCCTATAGCACACAGTATAGTGAAACTACCAGGATCTTTCAGTTTTTTTTGAAGCTTCTTTTGAATAATTGCAATACACTCTCTGCTAAGTGCAACAGTTTTATAATCTATGAACTTTCTTTTCTTTTTAAGAATATCCTTCATAAACTTAGCATAGTCAGGCATCTGTTCTAATGCTTCAACAAAAGGAATATTTATAGTTAATTTCTTAAGGATCTCCAAAAATTTTCCAAATATGTTATCCCTGTTTTGTTTCTTCAATCTTTGAGGAAATGGAGGTGGTGGTTTTTCAACAGTAATCTTCATTGGTTCAAGAGAATATTCTAAATCTGGATAAATCTTGTTTGAACCTTTTTCAATATCCACCTTCTCCTTTTCTATTTCAACTTCTTTTTGTACTCTTGTCTCCAATTCCTTTCCACTCCTTAAGTGAATTGCCTTAAGTTGTTACTTATTTTGATATTTTCGATTGATCTCAACATTGTTTGGAAGTGTTCCAGAAGGTCTATTATTAAGTGCAGTGAAAATATGCCCTAATTGATTTTCAATATTTTTCATCACAACACCGTGAGCTTGTAATTGATTTTCCATATTCAGAATCATTTCTTCAGTAGAAAACTTTTTATCCTTACATTGTTGGTTACTATTGAATCCAGCAGGATAAGAGGGTCTAAAATTGGTATTTCCTTGATTTTTCGAAATTCTAACTGGATTTATAGAACTGTTCCCCCAATGTGGTTTAACATTGGCATTGCTATTATTCCAGTTGAAATTTGGGTGATTCTTCTAACCAGGATTATAATAATTCGAATAAGGATTGTTAGGTCTATTAATAGCATTCAAAGTCTCATAAGGTGTTTGAGATTCTATTATCTGTCCAAATGAATTTTCCTCTAACACTTGGGGTGGTTGAGAATACTTCATTCCATATTGATCTATTTTCTTATAAAGGAGTGCAATTTGAGAAACTATCATAGTCATCATATGTGAATCATGAACACTAGCTACTCTCTTAGGATTTACCCGTTCACAGGGCCATTGAAAATTATTAGTAGCCATTTCCTCTATTAATGTGTATGCTTCATCGAAAGGGTTTGACATTAACGATCCACCAGAGTAGCATCTATAATCGATCTCAATGATCTTACTAATCCATTGTAAAATGTTTGAATTATTAACTAATCTGGTTACGCATGATGTGGGCACTTCCTAAGAAGATCTTTAAATCTTTCCCAAGCTTCATATATTGATTCCTCTTCAAACTGACTAAAAGATGTGATATCATTTCTTAGCTTAGCAGTCTTTGATGGAGGGAAACATTTTGATGGAAACTTTTGAGAAAGTTCTCCCCAAGTTCTAGTAGATCCAGGTGCTAACGAATTTAACCACGCCTTAGCTTTATCCCTTAACGAAAAAGGAAAAATTTTAAGTCTGACAACATCACTCGACACTCCATCATATTTAAAAGTAGCACCAAGTTCTAGAAAACTAGTGAGATTTAAATTTCGATACTCATTTGGTGTTCTACCAAATTGATTATTTTGTACCATTTAGATAATAACAAGTTTAAGTTTAAATGAATTAGCAGCAACATCAGGATTTTGGATAGTCACATGAATTTCATTTGCTGTTGGGTTGGCATAATCTCTTAAAGGTCTTGACAAATTTCCAATATAATTTCTCTGATTATCTTGATTATTCACCATTTCGCAAAGATTTTCAGTTTGTTTTTGTTGTTTTCTAATTTTTCTAACAGTACACTCCAACTCTGAATCGTAAGGTACTAAACCTATAGATCCACTACTATGCATATAAAATAACACGAATACTATAAAAAGTAAAAAACACAAAATTACACACTACAAAGTATAAGTTTTTAGTTACTATATTATCAATAGATACTATTTATACCTCCCGGCAACGGCGCCAAAAACTTGATGGAGGTTGATCACTGAAAAATTTATTAAGAAATTCATACCTATTTTTGATGAAATTGCACTTTAAAGAAATGTATTTTCTTTATTTTGTTGCAGGAATGGAGAATTTAGGTGATAAAAGCAAAAATCATAAAAAGGAACGGATTTGGAGCAAAAAGGAAGAAAATAATGTAATTTGTGCTGAGTCGCCGACGGCGAGATCGAGCCCGCCGACGGCGAGGGTACGAGGAAGAAAATTCTGAAGGATTTATAACTGTCTCGCTGACAGCGAGCTCGAGCCCGCCGACAGTGAGATAGCGCGGTTCAAAGACATTCTAGAAGCCTCGCCGACAGCGAGGTAGTTCGTCGCCGACGGCGAGATAGTTCAAATGGCGCAGATACATCGAACCCGGACACCTTTGAAGAGATGCTTACACACCTCTTGGACCTTTGCCTACCTCTATATATAGAGGCCGAAAATCAGTCTTAAGTGTCTTTAAGTGCAGTTCTGTGTGTCAAATTGTGTCTTGAGTGAGTTTAGTGAGTAATTAGTGAGTCGTGTTGTACTGGAAGGAAGAGTCAAAGGAACTACGAGGAGTCTGCTTGGGATAAATCAAGATAAGTATTTGTATTTATTGTTTTTAACTTTAAATGAAATCCATGCTTAGTTTAGTTCCCATGCATACCGAGTAGTTTATTAGTCTTTCTCCCCGTTATGAAATTAAGTGACTTGATGAACTTTAAACGAAGTACTTTTATATATATTAATAAATTGTGATAATTTTTACTTAAAACTTAATTTACTTTCAATCGGCAATTTGATTTGTTAAAATATGTTGAATATCAACTATAGTAAAAATTACATCGGATATTTGGGGAATTCAAAAGCCTTGGAAGGAAGGTGCAAATAAATAGGGAATTAATATCATCGGGCGTAGAATTGAGCATTTTAGTGTGACGGATTAAAATATTCAATTCGGTCCTATTGTTCGAGAGCCGAAGTGTAGATGTTAGCCCTCAAGTGAGGGGAACGTGGGAGCTTCGAAGTGGCGATCGGTATCCTCCCGTACTTAGCCGCGATTCGACAATCAAACATAGGATTAGTCAATATTCTTTACACTCGGACCAAAGGGTAAAGAATAGGAATGCTCCTATTTGTCACAATACCTTAAAATTATCTATTTAAATTCATCAATCACTTAAATTTCTAAACAAGGGGAAAGATACTTTTTCCTGAATAGTTAAGACTTATTTAGCAATTAGTTTAATTTCCTGCACTTTCAATACGTATTAATTTTCTACTTAGTTAAGTTATCTAATTAAAATACTTAGTTTACTTTATTGCGCTTAAATTTAGAATTCCAAATTTTTGTATAGTATTTTAAAATTATTATTATTATTATTTTAAAATTAGTTGTTATTTAATTTTCTCTTTCCCTGTGGGATCGATAACCAGGACTCTACTAGAGCTCTGTATTACTTGATACGATACGTATACTTGCGTAGCATCCACAACTTAAACAATTACAATTCTATACATATAATATAGCGGGGTCAAGCTTTTGGCGTCGTTGCAATTAAATTAAAAATATCATAATATAAAATTGTGGGTCAAGTTTTTGGCGCCGTTGTCGAGGAAAGTAAGAAAAATTTACTGAGAGTAACTGGATCTATTTTAAAATAATCATAATAAATAAATTAATATCTATTCTAAAATTGTATGCGCAAATTTGGAAACAAAAATTTAATACCTTACGATTCGAATTAGAGCGTACAATTAAAAGAATTAGAAAACAAAAGAAACAAATTATAAATTTAACACAAATGGCGAATATTCCCGAAATTCAAAATATGAACCAACAAAGACCGTTAAGAGATTATGCCAACCCTACATCGGATGAAATTCATTTAACTATTCAAAACCCCGATGTAGTCGCTAATTCATTCGAACTTAAACCTGCAATTATCCAAATGATACAAAACAATCAATTTAGTGGTTTACCTACTGAAGATCCTAGCTTACATCTTGCTAGTTTTCTAGAACTTTGTGCTACTTTTAAATATCAAGGAGTATCTGACGATGCTATAAGACTTAGACTTTTTCCTTTTTCATTAAGGGATAAGGCTAAAATGTGGTCGAATTCGTTAAGACTCTGGATCTATTAAAACTTGGGGAGAATTATCACAAAATTTCTATCCAAATATTTTCCACCATCTAAAACTCGCTAAGTTTAGAAATGATATAACTTCTTTTTGTCGTTAGATGGAGAATCAATATATGAAGCTTCGAGAGAGATTTAAGGAACTTCTTAGGAAATGCCCACATCATGCGCTACCAAATTGGCTAATTATTCAAACCTTTTATAATGGATTAGTAGGATCTTTAAGATCAATCATCGATGCCGTCATTGGAGGTTCATTAATGTCTAAACCATTCGATGAAGCTTATGCACTAATCGAAGAAATGACAACAAATAATTTCCAATGGCTCGCTGATAGAGTAAATCCGAAAAAGATAGCCAGCATTCATGAAAACGATGCAATATCTATGTTAGCTTCTCAAATTTCTGCTATATCTAAGAAACTAGATCATTTTGGAATGAACTACTCTCCTACTTTAGAAGAAAACTCATCTGGACCAATCATAGAAACTCAATCTAATTATGAAACTTTAAATGCTATTAATAATAGAACTAATAACCCTTATTCAAACTATTATAATCCTGGTTGGAAAACTCATCCAAATTTTAATTGGAATAACACATCTAATCAACAATGGATGAATCAACTCTAATCAAGCAAATCTAAACTATAAACCTAATTACCCACTCGGATTTAATAACAATAACCCTCAATTCAAAGATAAGAAATTATCTATGGATGAATTAATATCGAATATGGGTCATCAACTACCAAATCAAGGAAATCAACTACAAATTCAAGGAAATCAATTACAAATTCAAGGAACATCTATTAAAAATATCGAAACTCAACTTGGACATATTGCTACTCGCGCTAAATAATAGAATATCCGGAACTTTTCCTAGTAATGTGGAAGTAAATCCTAAAGATCAAGGAAAAGAACAAATTAAAGCAATACAACTAAGGAGTGGAAAAGAATTAGAACCTCAAATTAAAAAAGAACTTGAAAGCCGAAAAGAGGAAGTGGAAATCGAAAAGGAAACACTTCAACAAGATTCAAACTTAGAACATCCTTTAATACCTATGAAAATTTCGTTGAAAAACCTCCACCACCATTTCCTCAACGACTAGCTCAACATAAAAAAGATAAACAATTTGCTAAATTCCTCGAAATATTAAAGAAATTAACAATCAATATACCTTTTGTCGAAGCTTTAGATCGTATGCCAAATTATGTAAAATTTATGAAAGATATTCTAAATAAGAAAAGAAAATTCACCGATAATGAAACAAGCCGCACTTAGTGAAGAGTGTAGTGCTATTATTCGAAGAAGCTTCCCGAAAAATTGAAAGATCCCGGTAGTTTCACTATACCCTGCGCTATAGGAGAAAAATTTTATGGAAAAGCTTTGTGTGACTTAGGAGCAAGCATCAATCTAATGCCTCTATCGATTTTTAAGAGATTAGGATTAGGAAAAATTACACCTACTTCGGCAACCCTTCAATTAGCTCGATCGTTCGGTTACCTATCCTAAGGGAGTTATTGAAGATGTGTTAGTAAAAGTGGATAAATTTATCTTCCCAGGAGATTTTATTGTTTTAGATATGGAGGAAGATAAAAAAATTCCTATCATTTTAGGAAGACCATTTTTAGCTACCTGGAAAAGCTATGATTGATGTTCGAAAGGAGAATTAACTATGAGAGTAAATGACCAAAAAGTTACATTTAATATTGCAAAATCAATGAAATATCCTGCGCTAGAAAAAGATGATGAATGTTTTCGGATGGAAATACTTGAATATTTACAACAAGAACATTTGAAGGAATGTTACGAAGATAAATTAGAAAAAGAAAACTCTGAATTATTTTAAGATAATAATGAAGAACTTGATTATATTCAGGAAAGATTTGAATTTTTGGATAATACTGAAAACACTGACAAGAATATAGTTCCATCAATTATTAAACCTCCTGAACTTGAGCTAAAAATATTACCCGATCATTCGAAATATGCTTATTTAGGTAATTCTTCAACTTTACCGATTATTATTTCATCTCGCATTAAACGAATCTCAAGAACAAAAACTTTTAGAAACTTTAAAAAAATATAAGAAAACTTTTGGTTGGACTTTAGTAGATATTAAAGGAATTAGTCCTTCAATCCGTATGCATAGAATTATTTTAGAGGATGAACATAAACCTAAAGCAGATCCCCAAAGGAGATTAAACCCGCTAATGAAAGAAGTAGTTAAGAAAGAAATTTTAAAATGGTTAGATAATGGTATTATATATCCTATTTCCGACGATGCTTCGGGTAAGCCCAATTCACTCGTGTTCCTAAGAAGGGAGGAGTGACCGTCACTCGCTAATGAAAATAACGATCTTATTCCTATAAGACAAGTTACCGGGTTGGCGTATATGTATTGATTATAGGAAATTAAATATCGCCACCGAGAAAGATCACTTCCCTTTACTATTTCTAGACTCGGATGTTAGATAGATTAGTCGGACATAAGTATTTTTGTTTTCTAGATGGATACACCGGTTATCATCAAATACGTATTGCTCCCGAGGATCAAGAGAAAATTACATTTACTAGTCCTTATGGAACTTTCGCTTTTCGAAGAATGCCTTTTGGATTATGTAATGCACCAAGAACATTCCGGAGATGTATGATGTCTATATTTAGTAAGTTAATTGACAATGGAATAGAAGTATTTATGGATGATTTCTCTGTATTTGGAACATCATTTGACACATGCTTAACTCATCTTGAAAAAGTATTAGAAGAATGTGAGAAAACAAATTTAGTTCTAAATTGGGAGAAATGTCAATTTATGGTTGCGGGCGGCATTGTATTAGGGCATAAATTTTCGGAAAAAGGCATGGAAGTGGACCCTGCAAAAATTCAAGTTATAGCTAAATTACCACCTCCAACTACGGTAAAAGGGTAAGAAGTTTTCTTGGACATGCTCGGATTTTACGTACGCTATATAAAAGATTTTTCAAAAATTACTAAACCTCTATGCCAACTTCTCGAAAAGGACAAGAAATTTGAATTTACAATCGAATGCCCGAATGCTTTTGAACTCTTAAAAGAAAAATTAATTACAACACCTATAATAGTTTCACCTAATCGGGAGACCATTTGAGCTTATGTGTGATGCTAGTGATTATGCTCGTAGGAGCAGCTTCGGGCAAAGATATGAAAAGATTTTTAAAGTTATATACTATACTAGTAAAACTCTAAATAATGCTGAAATAAATTATACAGTTATAGAAAGAGAATTATTAGCGGTTGTATATGATTTTAATAAATTTAGACCTTATCTGATTGGAACAAAATGTATCGTGCATACTGATCATTCTGCTATCAAATATTTAATGCAAAAGAAAGATTCCAAACCAAGATTAATTAGATGGATGCTATTAATGCAAGAATTCGATTTTGAGATCGTTAATAAGAAAGGAACCGATAATCAAATTGCGGATCATTTATCAAGATTAGAAAATCATGAATTATCCGATATTGAAAATGAAATTATAGACAGCTTTTCCGATGAACAACTATATAATATCAATGAGTGGAAAATACCATGGTATGCCGATATAGTAAACTATATAGTTAGTAATATTTTACCACCTATGCTAACTTTGCAACAACAGAAAAAATTCATCCATGATACGAAAACCTATTTTTGGGATGAACCATATTTATATAAGCAATGTAAGGATTTAATTATTAGAAGATGTATACCTTATGAAGAAACTAAACCAATTATTCAAAAATGTTATGATTCTGATTTTGGAGGACATTTTGGGACTGATAAAACTGCTTATAAGATTCTACAATCTGGATTTTACTGGCCTACTCTATTTAGAGATGTATACGTATATATTAAAACTTGCGATAAATGTCAAAGAGTAGGAAATATATCTAGAAAAAACGAAATGCCTCTCGAATTTTATATTAGAAGTTGAAATTTTCGATGTTCGGGGATTAGATTTTATGGGACCTTTTATTCCTTCATTTGGAAACTCATATATATTAGTAGCTGTTGATTATGTTTCCAAATGGATTGAGGCACAAGCTTTCCCTAGGTGTGATGCTAAGAGTGTTTCAAAATTTCTGATGAAAAATATTTTTACTAGATTTGGAATGCCGAGAGTGATTATCACTGACGGAGGAACTCATTTTAGAAATAAATACATTCACAAACTAGTAGAAAAATACAATATTACTCATAAGATATCCACTCGCTTATCATCCACGTACTAGCGGATTAGTCGAAGTATCTAATCGTGAGATTAAACGTATTTTAGAAAAATCCGTAAACCCAAATAGGTTAGATTGGTCTATTAGATTAGACACTCACATTATGAGCTTATAGGATCGCTTATAAAACTCCGATTGGAATGACTCCTGCAGTGCATATATATGGAAAAACATGTCACTTACCAAATTGAATTGAACATAAAGCATATTGGGCGATTAAAGAATTTAATTATAATATGAAGGAAGTCGGTGAGAAAAGATTGCCGCAATTAAATGAATTCGAAGAATTAAGAAATGAATCATATGATAATGATCGGATTTATAAAGAAAAGATGAAATTATGGCATGATCGAAAGATTAATCAGAGAAATTTTGAACCAGGACAGAAAGTTTTGCTATATAATACTAGATTGAAATTATTTCCTGGAAAATTGAAGTCTCGATGGTTAGGACCTTTCACCATAACTCAAATATTTTCATACGGAACTATAGAAATCGAAGATCCAAAAACTGGACAAAAATTTAAAGTTAATGGACATAGATTAAAACCATATTTCGAAGGTATAAGACCTAACTATAAAGAGGTTTTAATGCTTAGTCGACCTGATTAATAATTGAAATTAGGTCGGGTTGACGACGTTAAACCAAGCGCTTTATGGGAGGCAACCCATATTAGTTATCTATTTTTATTTAATCTTAATAGTTAGTCTATATTATTGAAACTTTACTACTCAATTATTATTAAGAATCATCACATATTCGAACCATTATGATGAGAAAAGAAATTATTCGATTTAGAGCGAAATTGGACATTATTTTGGAATCTCGCCGACGGCGAGGTCGATACTCGCCGACAGCGAGGTTCGCGCCTAATTTAAATTCAGTTTATTTATCGAGCTCGCTGACAGCGAGAAACGTCCCGCCGACAGCGAGAACATGGGAGGCAGTTTTTATAACTGAGTCGCCGACGGCGAGAAACTTCTCGCCGACAGCGAGGAAGTTATAAAGATGAGTTATTTATAATTTGAATGCCGATTTGGACGGTTTCAACACCAATTCCTTTGTGAAAACCCATTCTTAAATCATTCTAGATCTGCCTTCTTCACTAGAATTCATTCCATTCACCATAATGGCCTCCAAATTCTTAGATTCCTCTAATTCTGGAGTGTTTAACAGGAGGAAATTTGTGAGTGCGGAAGCGCAGCGGATCTTCAACAAGGTTTTGGTTAAGAAAAGAGTTATCAAGGAACGGGGATTTGTCAATCGAGGATTAGAGAATTCCACTACGAAGATAGAAGAAACGATCGCGCAGCGGCACTGGGAGGTATTTTGTTACACTACGTCTGCAGTTGTTATTCCAGTTGTGAAAGAGTTCTACTCTAACTTACAGGCGATCAACAATGGGAATGTCTACGTCCGAGGAAGATGGGTGACGTTTACTCCATCAAGAGTAAATGAATTATTCTCTATAGAAAACACCCCGTATGTCACTATTCAAATTTTGTGCCTTCTCGATATAATATGAATGAGATATTTCAATATCCGACCGATGAACCGAAGATCGGGAAATACGTGAAGACGGGTATGTTAGTTTCTTCGCATCACTTTTGAATCCCGTCTCAAAGCACCGGCACTTTTTCATCTCATCTAAATTGTTACCTACTATGAGGGTAAACAAGGTTTCGAAGGAATGCTCTATATTGAATTATTGTATTCAAAATGGATCGCCTATTGATGTTGGATCAATAATTGTTAAGTCCGCATTGGGTTTAATTGTGCATGGGTCGGCTCACGGACTAGGACACCCATCTACTATTTTTGCATTATGCGATCGAGTACTGTGTTTCTTATGAAGCTTGGGAAAAAGTTTTGTTACCTTGAAGCCGCTCGATCCTACGAGATATGTTTCCTACTTTGGACAATAATGATGAAATTACATTTATCTCTCGATAGAGCTTCACGTAATAATCCTATAGCGAAGGCCAATTTCGGATAAAACGGAGTTACTTATGAAGAAAATAAAAGGAATGGAGAAAGAACTACAGAAAGTAAGAGATTCAATCGATAATATATCTGATTTATTTGATCACATTGACTGGAGGATGAAGGAACACTTTGATCATTCTAGACACCTGGAAGCTAGATTTTTTCATTTACTGAGACAGAAGGGTTGGATCACTGAAGAATCTGCTCGAAGTTTCCCTTCGAGCCATTCTATAACTTATTTCGTGCATCATCGTCATATCGGAAATATCGGAGAAGATGAAGATTCGACATCGAAGAGTAGTAGTAAAGATTTCCATAGTATGTTTGTATTTATGTTATTTGATTTGATTTAGATTTTATTATGTGTGGAGTGATGATTTGAATATCTCAAACTTAATCGAGATATGCGTCATAGTTTTGTATCAGCATTTAGTGTGTCGTGGATTGGTTTGCGATGCTGATTAGTAGTAAGGATTGGAGAATTGAAGTTTGATTATAGAGTTTAAAATTATGTTAGTTTGTACATCTCATGGATTTCAATATTAAAGTTAGATTGTTGTGTTGTGTGAATTTATTTGTGTATAAGTAGCTAATCTTCACATTAAATTAATAAATGATGTGATCGGAAATATAATATAAGGCAAATCAAGGACGAAAATGAGTGACAAATTTCAGAAATTAAATTTTTTGGAATCTCGCCGACGGCGAGAAAAATCCCGCCGACAACGAGATCGATCTCGCTGACAGTGAAGGTTAGAGCAAAAATTTCTCGCCGACGGCGGATTTTTCCCGAGAGTTTTTGGTTCCGAAAAATATTAGCTCGCCGACGGCGAGAAAAATCTCGCTGACAGCGAGATCACTAAAAACATATATTTTGACCGGTCAAAAACACTATTCATCTTCCCCAACCTCTCATTTTCGCAAAAACTACCCTAGGGCTCACGAAATTTCGGATTTAGAGGCGATTTCATCACTCAAAAACACCGGATTTCATCTTCTCTTAATAGATCGAGAAATGTCTCCACGACAAAAGCTACGATTAGATTTTGACGAAACTCGATTCATTAATGCGAGAGCACAAACACGATATTTTCAAAATATTCAAGCAAGAAAGTGCATACAAGATCGAGTTTTCAAGAATCCAGGAGGAAAAGTAGAGCGAGTTATAAAGGAGCGAGGATGGGAAAACTTCTGTTTCGTTACTAACGAGCAATTTGTGGAAGTAGTAAAAGAATTTTATGCAAATTTAACACAGTCGAAGATGCACCAAGTAAAGGTTAGAGGATTTTTTGTCGATTTCAACGCTGCTAGGATTAACGCATATTATGAAGTTCAAGACACCTGGAGTGAATATGAAACTTTTGGAACTATGGAAGAACCATTAGAAGAAGTGATTGACTTTCTCACTGATGGGAAATGAGTCTGGAAGATAAAGCAGCGAGAACAGGTAAACTTCCCTCTTTCTATGCTAAATGCAACATCAAAAGCCTGGCATTATTTTATTTGCTCTACTTTGTTACCTACCTACCACCATAGTGAGGTAATAAGAGATAGAACGAGTCTCAATTTCGTATTCGGAACTGTAAGAGTATTAATGTGGGAAATGTTATATATAAAAACATATTAGCCACTGCTAGAAATGAAAGTGGAGGAGGATTAGGACATCCTGGTCTTATTTATGCACTTTGCCAATTATCTGGGGTAGAGGCAAGAGATGATGAGGAATGGATAGAGCCTATGAAACCCCTAACTCAGGCTAATATAAAGAAATATGAATCCCACGAAGGATGGAGATCTGGGACAAGGGATTATGTACCTTCTTCAAGTAGAGATATACCCTCTACTAGTTATGAACCACCCCCTCGCACACTACTCCTACCCTTCAAGATCTGATGAATGAATTAACCCTGAGTAGAAAGAGCTTTGAGTCATTTGGAGAAAATATGGTAAGAAGATTTGAACATATAGATCAAAGAATTGGAGGCTTGGAGAAAAGACACGATTATGATAGCGAATATCTCCAGCGACATTCGGAATACGAGATTGCATACTATGAAGCTGATGGTGATTTAGATGTTGTCTTTCCTGAGTGCCCCCGATATACTCAGTATCATCCTGCTCAGTCTTCTCAGCCTGCAGATCAAGGAGGGGATGATAATATAGTTTGGGACTTTGATGCTGAAGATTAGGACTTTATTTGTTTTGTTTGTTTGATGTTAAGTTATTTTGGAAACTTTTATATGTTTGCAATATTCAGTACTTTATGTTGTGAGACATTGGATGTTTGTTAGATTATTTGCTTGAATTTTTATAGTAGTTTAGTTTTTGTTTTTGTGTTAGTTAATTGCATTTGTTTTTATATTAAATAGGATGTTAGTTTTCTTTAGTATGTTTTTATTTTATTCTGTATTGTTTTAAGTTTTTAAAATTGTTAATGTGTTAGTTAAATTGTTTTAATATATTAATAATTCATATGTGTAGTGTAGAGTTAATTTTAATTGTTGTATTTAATACTTATCTCGGATTTTATCCTCGCATTTTCTTTAAATTTTTATATATATATGGAGAATACTAACAAGATACAAGTTCAATGAAAAATGAAAAAGCTCGCAAAAATTTCAAAGAAAAAAGAAATACCTAAACTTCAAAGGTATGATTTATTTACTTTCCTTCTTTTTCATTATTTAGAGTAGATATAAAAATTTAAGTTTGGGGGAAGTAAAATACAAATTTAGTTATTAACTTGTTCTCAATTTCTATTTTCAAATTATTATAAAATGATTTTTATAGCAAAATTTTCAATTTAATTAATATGAATTATTTTATTTAATTATTATAAAAGGTTAAATGAAATATTTCTAGTGCTTTAATTAATTAAATAGAATAAAATATTTGGTTAAAGGGAATAAGAATATAGTAAACTATTTTTAGTAAGGAAAACTATATTCTAAAATTAAAATTCTTAAGTATTCAAGTGAAAAGAAAAGATTGAAAATCAATGAAGTAAAAACTATGAAGTATATATAAGCTAAGAAATATTTCTAAGTTTCAAATTTAGGAAGATGAAAATGAAGTTCAAAATTATTAACGAGCTCTCCGGATACGGTAATCCTCATTAAAAAAAAAGAAAAAGAAAAAGAAAAAGAAAAAGAAAAAGAAAAATGAGGAGAAGCTTCGAGGAGATGCCTTATAAAAAATCGGCTTCATTTGAATTAACCTAAAGGAAAAACTTAGATATTTCCAAACTTATGTTTATGGATTAGAATTTTACCTAATAGTGTTTTCTTGAATTTCTTATCATATGAATATCTTAAGTAGTTATTCTTTTAAATATAGTCATTCCCGAAATGAATAGTAAGTTAGAAATCTTAGACTCGATAACTAAATAATTTATTTCTATAAGATTAATTAAATTACATGAATTATTTTTTATTTAACTTTATTATGATATTAATTAATCTAATTCATAATTTATTTAAATTGAAAAATCTTATTATAGAACTCATTATTTTTATGTAATACAAAAATTACTCGAGGACAAGTAATAAGTAAGTTTGGGGGATTTTGATCACCGAAAAATTTATTAAGAAATTCATACCTATTTTTGATGAAATTGCACTTTAAAGAAAGGTATTTTCTTTATTTTGTTGCAGGAATGGAGAATTTAGGTGATAAAAGCAAAAATCATAAAAAAGGAACGGATTTGGAGCAAAAAGAAGAAAATAATGCAATTTGTGCTGAGTTGCCGACGGCGAGATCGATCCCGCCGACGGCGAGGATACGAGGAAGAAAATTCTGAAGGATTTATAACTGTCTCGCCGACAGCCGAGCCCGAGCCCGCCGACAGCGAGATAGCGCAGTTCGAAGACCTTCTAGAGGCCTCGCCGACAGCGAGGTAGTTCGTCGCCGACGGCGAGATAGTTCAAATGGCGCATATACATTGAACCTGGACACCTTTTGAAGAGATGCTTACAAACCTCTTGGACCTTTGCCTACCTCTATATATAGAGGCCGAAAATCGCCTTTTAAGTGTCTTTAAGTACAGCTTTGTGTGTCAAATTGTGTCTTGAGTGAGTTTAGCGAGTAATTAGTGAGTCGTGTCTGTACTCGGAAGGAAGAGTCAAAGGAACTACAAGGAGTCCGCTCAGGGATAAATCAAGATAAGTATTTGTATTTATTGTTTTTAACTTTAAATATAATCCATGCTTAGTTTAGTTCCCATGCATTCTGAGTAGTTTATTAGTCTTTCTCCCTGTTATGAAATTAAGTGACTTGATGAACTTTAAACAGAAGTACTTTTATATATATTAATAAATTGTGATAATTTTTACTTAAAACTTAATTTACTTTCAACCGGCCATTTGATTTGTTAAAATATGTTGAATATCAACTATAGTAAAAATTACATCGGATATTCTGGAATTCAAAAGCCTTGGAAGGAAGGTGCAAATAAATAGGAAATAATATCATCGGGCGTAGAATCGAGCATTTTAGTGTGACGTACTAAAATATTCAATTCGGTCATATTGTTTGAGAGTCGAAGTGTAGATGTTAGCCCTCGAGCGAGGGGAACGTGGAGCTTCGAAGTGGCGAGTCGGTATCCTCCCGACCTAGCCGTAGATTCAGTAATCAAACATAGGATTAGTCAATATTCTTTACACTCAGTCCAAAGGGTAAAGAATAGGAATGCTCCTATTTGTCACAATACCTTAAAATTATCTATTTAAATTCATCAATCACTTAAATTTCTAAACAAGGGAAAGATACTTTTTCCGAATAGTTAAGACTTATTTAGCAATTAGTTTAATTTCTTGCACTTTCAATACGTATTAATTTTCTACTTAGTTAAGTTACCTAATTAAAATACTTAGTTTACTTTATTGCGCTTAAATTTAGAATTCCAAATTTTCGTATACTATTTTAAAATTATTATTATTATTATTTTAAAATTAGTTATTATTTAATTTTCTCTTTCCCTGTGGGATCGATAACCGAGACTCCACTAGAGCCCCGTATTACTTCGATACGATACGTATACTTGCGTAGCATCCACAACTTAAACAATTACAATTCTATACATATAATATAGCGGGGTCAAGTTTTTGGCGTCGTTGCAATTAAATTAAAAATATCATAATATAAAATTGTGGGTCAGGGGTCTGACATTATATTGCAATAACTTATGAACTCAAATTTATGTATATTTATAATGATTTTGTAAAGTCCAAACATTCAATGCAAGTATACGTATCATATCAAGTATTACAAGGCGATAATGGAGTCCTGGTTATTGATCCCATAGGGAGGCAACGATTCTTACAATATATAACGTAATACTGAAATCTAATACTCAAATTACAATTAAATTTTAAGTTTACTTCTACTAACGAGATGCAGAAAACAGTAACAATTAAGCAAACTATAATTACTTCTAATATCTTTAAGCATAATTAACTAACAAACACACACTAAGCTATGTATTTGAAAGGTTTTGATATATAAGAAAAGTATCTTTCCTTTAGCAACTAGTATATGATGTGTGAATGATATGAAATGATTATTTTATGTTATTGTGCCAAATAGGAGCACAAATGTTTCTTTACCCTCAAAAGAATACCCCCTCTTCCAAGCATGAAAAGAACATTGACATATCCTAAGTTCAGTCACTAAATCTAAGGCTAGGCTGGGAGGATACCGGCTGTCACTACGGAGCTCCCACTCACCTTTCACCAGAATGCTAACCTTCGAGTTTAGTTACTAATCTTAGGACTAAATTGGGGATCTCAGCCTGTCACCCTGAAACCTCCAATTTGAGGTCCATCGAAACACATTTCCCTATTTATTTGCACTCAATTCCCATGAACTACGCAATTCATCCATGGACATTAAATGGATTCTTCATTAATGTTTTAGGACACTAGATCCTTTCAGAGTTAATGTTCAACAACATATTTTAACAACTCCATTGGCCAGATTGAAAAGAAAATAAAAAACCATCACAATTTCTTCAATACTTTAAAAGCACTTCAAATTCATATCATCACATCTTTATGCAAGAAGAAAGTCAAAGTAGACTGCTCAGAATTCATGGAGAAGACACAATAAAACATGGATTTTATATATAAAAGAAAAGTCATACAAACCACAAAAGAAATAACAACTTATCTCTTTCTCTTCCCTAATGCAAATCCCTTGAAGTTTCTTTGAATCCTTTTCTCTTCTTTGCAACACTCAATTCCCTCTTTAGAATGGAAAGGAAGAAGCAATCCCTCACTTTACTCCTTCTCCTTCACTCCTTAGAGGAGAATCCTTCTGAAATTATCACTCTACACTCACTCTTCCAAACCTTAACTCTAAACTCACACTCTCTCTACTTCTACACTCTTCTCCCCCTTCTAATTTCATCCAAAAACAGTTACATATATGTTAGAAACGAATTCCCAAGAGTTTCCTTAAGCATCCATTCAAAAATTCACCAAAACTCTTCATTTTTGAATTGCATAGACATAGGTGCCGGTGGCGCTCTATCGTCCATTTAATTCTAGAGTCTCTGGAAGTTAGCGCTGGCGGTGCCCATTCTGGCGCCGGCGGTGCCAAAAGCTGTTTTCTCCCATTTTACTCATTTTCGCTCTAAATGCGTTCCTTTTTTGCTTCTTTTTGCTTCAATCACCTAAACTCATCATACATGCAACAAATCATAAAAAATACCTTTCTTTAAAGTGCAATATCACCAAAAAATGGGTAAAATTATATAACAAAAATAGTATATATTTTTGGTGCATCAAAATCCACCAAACTTAACTATTACTTGTCCTCAAGTAATCCTTTTACTACATAAATATATAACTGAAGGCAATCTAATTTTCACCTGTAGGACACTAAAATTTTTCATTCAAAGGAATATATTGGTAAGACTTTTAGAAAGAAATTCAGTAACTCAGGTTAATACTACAGGTATAAGAATATTCATCAATCAAGTCTAAGGGCTCTAGTCTTCTATTTATTTCAAGATAAACCATAATTTGTCACATTAAGAGTGCCTTGAAAGACTATATGAAAAAGGAGTTCATCCAAACTTCATCAGAATGTAGGCCAATACTTTAAATATAAATTCAGAAATGAAATTATGTTCTTCCTTTAGGGTGACTTAAGTGAAGCCAATTTTTGATTAGGCATCTCCTCAAGCTTCTCCTCATAAATATTTTTCTTTCTTTTTCTTTTCTTTTTCTCCTTTTTTTTCTTTTTGGGATTGTTTTTCAATCATTCTTTTGTTTTCTTTCATTTTTCTCTTTTTTTTATATATGAGGATTACTATATCTGGATATCCTTTAATGATTTTGAACTTCACTCTCCTTTTTCTAAAGTTCAAACTTGAAACGCCTCCTTACTTTATAATTAGGTGTGAGCTTTATTATTCATCATAAAGTCACAATCTCTTCTGAACACATAATACTTTAAGTCTCTTAACATTTCAAAAATACAGTTTTCTTTACTTTAAATAGTTAACTCTAATCAAATTTTTTCATACCAAATATCTTACTCCTATAAAATTAACCTTTATTACTAAAAACTTTCATCCAATCCTTCCACAATATTCAACTGAAATAAAAAATTTTATTTATCTAAAGTGAGGTTCAACTATCAGAAGTTTTGCTAATAATTTTTGAAAATATAATAATTGAGAATAAATAAGAGTTAATATTTTTCTATCCTCACCTAAACTTAAATTTTTCAATAAATTTGAAACAGTAGAGAGTAAAAGAAACTAACCTTTTTGTGCCGGGATCTTGAAATCTTCAAAAGCTATCTGGTATTAGTCAAAATTTACAGCTAGCAGGTATAAAACAGTTAGTAACAGTAATATAAAATTTTTAAACATTTGCAAGGTAAAGAGATATCAACTTTAAACATCTAAACATCCAACAAAACACCACAACTACTAAACAAACTATCACAGCACTACACATTTCATTTAACAATTTTAACTTTTCATTACAACATTACAGTACATCAATAGCTCACATATCACATAGAAAGTAAATAACTACTACATCACAAAAGCACAATACATAAAAAGAAAAACAGAAACAGAAAAACTACCACTCTTCACCACCAGCTTCATCAGTAGGGTCAGCAGGACCAGGTCTATACGGTGTATAGCTGGGGCAAGTAGGGAATATCATATCAATCTCCCCCCTCATGAATCTGACCTGGGCGTCGTGATAAGAAATATCATACTCAACTCTTCTTCTCATATAATCCTCATTCACATCACTTCTTGCCTCAAACAAATCCATCCTACCATAGAGTCTCTCCATACTATCACTCTGTAATCTCAACTGCTCCATAATATCGGACAATGTAGGCGGCTCAGACGTAGATGGATTGTCATAGCTCGTAGTAGTAATATAAGTACTCCTACTCTCATCTCGTGCTCCCACATGAGACTCATAAGTACGAATGATAGTCTTGGTAATCGGTCTTAGTGGTATAGCTACCTCTTCAGAACTGTTGAATTCTACTCCAGACTGTACACACAAGGCATGAATCAGGGCAGGATGTCCTAATCCTCCAATTGTCTCTCCTCTAGCAATAGACTGAATGTTCTTCAAGATAATAGCTCCAATATCAATCTTCTTCATAGTCTGAATACAATAAATCAAAATTTCTCTATCCCTTGCAACTTTACTATGGTGATAAGAAGGTAACAGTCTTGTAGAGATGAAATAGTGCTAGACTTTAGATGCAAAATTTAACTTGGAAGTCGGGAAGTTAATCATCTATTTTTATCTCACTTTCCATTCCCCTTTTCCGTCTGTCAGAAAAACAATCACTTCCTTCAAATTCGCTTCTCGGGTATCAAAATTTTCATATTCACATACAAAAGGTTCCCAAGTCTGATAAAATGCATTGATATACTGAGGGGTGAATTCAACCATTTTTCCTCGAACTAGCACATATTCTGTCTCAGTCCAGGGCAAGCTTGCATAGAATTCTCTTACAACACCCAAAACCACATTTGCAGTAAAATAACAAACTCTTTCCCATTTCCACTTAGTAATTAACTGTTCAACAGATCCACCAGGATTGTCCAAAGCTCGATCCTGAATACACTTCTTATTGTAAGGTAAGAATTTAAACGAAATTGCGCCTTGACATTGACAAATTTTTCTTCATCATAATCAAAATTTCTCTTCCCCTTACTCATTCTTAGAGCCATGTAAATTTCTAAAAATTGCAAGAAAATTCTAATAAATTCCAAATCCACAATGTAGCAAACTCCAAATACTATTCTAAATAAGTAAGAGCAAATTTTATCATAGGAAATCCCAAAATTTCTTCAAAAATCCCAAAATTCCAATCTAAGCAATGTGAGAGATTCCTATGGTGAAAATAAAAAATTTTTAACTCAAAGTGAAGCTCTTACCAAGAGAAGTGTAGATCCGGTTTCGAAAGGCCTTGAAATTGCTTCAAATCCAAGATCTAACAAGCCATAGTCCTTCAAAGTCGCGAAAATGGAGGAGGAAGATGAAAGCAAGGAGAAATTCATAAGTTCCAGGGTTAAAATCGCGAAATATAAGGGTTTTGGCTTTTTCTTTTTTCGGTCACTGGCGGCACTCTATTTATCTAATCAACCAAAGTCTCTGTATTTGGGCGCCGGCAGTGCTAGTGTAAAAATTTATCTGGGTCCAAAATTTTTTTTGTAATTTCAATCATTTCATCCTCTATAATCTCATTTAATACTTCATTAAGCATCTATTTCATCACACAAGCAATAACTAACACAATTCTTGCACAAACAGCACAAAACATTACTTCTTTATATAAAATCCAGAATACAACATAAACACTAACATGTTCATCAAATCAAATCAACGACCCTTAGATTTTTAGTGTTGCAAGTACACTACGATAAGCAAACACTAAAATATAAGCACACACAAAGAAATTAAGCTTAGTAAATCCAAATGCAAACTACAAAGTAAAGCAAAGCAAATACTAAACACTCCAAACAAAACTAAGCAAAGCAAAGCAAACACACATCAAGCACAAGTAGAATCCAGTAGTCACTCCTCATCGGTCTCCGAACTATCTTCCTCTCTGATATCTCCAATAGATTGACGATACATGAACAAATTGTAGAAGGGATGAAATGGGAATTCATCAAATAAATCCTCAACAATCACAGCATTCTTCTTCAACAGATTAACCAAGCCCATTTCAATCCGACCAGTGTGTTCAAATTGTTCCTTCATCCTCTAGTCTATGTGATCAAATAAATGAGAAATATTATTAATGTCATTCAAAACATTTTGTATCTCTTTTTCTAAATGCTTGATTTACTTCAGTATCACTCTGGAACGTTCAGGAAAGTAAGGCTGAATCGGTTGCGAAGTCTGAGTTGGTTGATCAGCAAGCAGATCCATATCACCTTCATCTCATACTGTTTAGTAATCATAAAAATTAGTTGGATCAATAGGCCTCCAGGGAACATGAACCTTTTCCCAACTCTCATACGGAACTTGTGATTGACTACACAATAAAAATATGGTGGACGGGTGTCCAAGCCCATATTTAGATCCATGAACTATCAATCCCAAAACAGATTTCACAATTATATTTCCAATATCAATCGGCCTTCCAGTTTGAATATAGAAATTTAAAATAATACTTTCCTTGGTTATTTTACTAATCTTTAAAGTTGGAAATAACTTCACTAAAATAAAATAATGCCACTGCTTTGACACCGGATTTAAAGATGCAGAAGGGAAAATAATATATCCATTGTATCTTACTTCCTAATCTTCATTTTCATCTGTCAAATAATGATAAACTTCATTCATATCATCGCTTGTCGCATTAAAATTGGAATAGTGGCAGATAGGTACATTCTTAATTATAAAGATCATTAATTTTCACAGGAGTGAATTGCACAAACCTACCTCGCACATAGACGAATCCTTCGTTGATCCCGTAAATAGTTGCATAGAATTCTTTCACAACAGGAAAGACTACGACAGCGGTAGTGTAAATAGCACATCCTAACACATTTCTTTATTATCTCTTCAACTCTTGCAGTAGGATTATCCAAACTTCGATTAATAAAGCCTCTCTCCTTGATAATCCTCCTCTTCATCATCACCTTGGTGAATAATCGCTACACCTCAAAACTGATAAACTATGGTTGGTTGAAAATGCGAGATCGAGGGGGTTCTATGGAGTAAGAATCCATGGGATGCGAATTGGGAAATGAAGTTTTCATTTTTCTGGTGGTTAGAGGTTTAAAATGGAGTTTTGGGGGTTATAAGGAAGAAGATCCCACTCAAAATAGCCAAAAATTGAATTTTTAAACTCCATTAACCGTCAACAGGATTTTAGCACCGGCGGCGCTCGATAGGGTGCCGACGGCACTCAATAAGGCACCGGCGGCCCTCAAATCCTGAAGTTCAGCATATAATCTGTACTTGGGCACCGACGGCGCCGGTGGTAAAAAATTTCACCGAACTTTGTTTGGCCCGAAATATTCCAATATCTTTTTTAAAAGTATTTAGGAGCGATTAGGATTCCAAAATAACTATCTAAAAGAACAGCTACAACAAACAAGCAAACACACCATAAAGATACATATGGATTGCCTCCCATAAAGCGCTTGGTTTAATGTCGTCAGCCTGACAAACCATTCAATTAATTAAGATGACTCAACATTAAAACCTCTTTGAAGTCAGGTTGAAACCCGTCAAAGTAAGGCTTTGATCGATGCCCATTAACCTTGAAAATCTTTCCAGTATCAGGATCCTCAATATCAACAGCTCCAAAATAATGAACTTTTACAACTGTAAAATGTCCCAACCATTTAGACTTGAGCTTCCTAGGAAATAATTTCAATCTTATAATGTATAACAAAACTTTCTGTCCATGTTCAAATTTCTTTTCAATATCTTCCGATCATGCCACACTTTCATTCTCTCTTTATAGATTCTATCATTGTGATAAGATGCATTTATAATTTTTTCCAATTCATTCAATTGCATAAATCTCTTTTCTCCAGCAATTTTCAATTTAAAATTTAACTCTTTTATCGCCCAATATGCTTTATGCTCTAATTCAACCGGTAAATGGCAAGTCTTACCAAACACTAGTCTATAAGGAGACATTCAAATAGGGGTCTTAAAAGTATTCCTATAAGCCCATAATGCAATATCTAATCAAGCAGACCAATCTAATTTGTTATTATCCACAGTATTCTCTAAAATTCTTTTAATTTCACGATTAGACACTTCTATTAAACCACTAGTCTGAGGATGATAAGTAGTTGAAATTCTATGAATAATATTATATTTTTCAATTAATCTCTTAATTTGATTATTCATGAAATGGGATTCACAATCAGGTATAATCACTCTCGACATTCCATATCTCATAAATATATTTTCTTAAAAAAATTTTGAAACACTCCGAGCATCACATCTAGGTAAAGTAATAGCTTTAATCCATTTCGAGACATAATCAACAGCAACCAGTATATATTCCCAAATGAAGGAGTAAATGGTCCCATAAAATCTAATCCCCATACATAAAAAATTTCAACTTTCAAAATTATAGTTTAGAGGCATTTCATTTCTTCTAGATATATTACCTACTCTCTGACATCGATCACATGATTTAATATATTTGTATACATCCTTAAAAAGAGTATGTCAATAAAATCCAAATTGTAAAATCTTAAAAGCGGTTTTATTAACACCGAAATGACCTTCAAATTCAGAATCATGACATCGTTGAATAATTAAATTAGTTTCTTTATGTGGCACACATCTCCTAATAATCAGATCCTTACACTGTTTATATAGATAGGGCTCATCCTAAAAATAAAATCTTGCATCATATTTAAACTTCATTTGTTGTTGCCTTGTTAAATCAGGTGGTACAATATCACTCACAATATAATTCACAATATCATCATACCAAAGCAAATTTTTTCCCATAATAGTAAAAAGTTGTTCATCAGGGAGAATTTCTGTAACTTCCTTCTTAAATTCAGATAATTTATCGTACTCTAATCTCGACAAATAATCAGCTATTTGGTTATCAGATCCCTTCCGATCAACTATCATAAAATCAAACTCTTACAGAAGAAGTATCCATCTAATTAATCTAGGTTTGGCATCCTTCTTTTGCATTAAATATTTGACAGCTCAATGGTCTATATGCACAATACTTTTAGCTCCAATTAAATAAGGTCTAAACTTTTTAAAAGCAAATACTATAGCTAATAACTCTCTTTCAGTAGTGGTATAATTAATCTGAGCTTCATTAAGAGTTTTACTAGCATAATAAATGACTTTGAAAACTTTATCATGCATCTGCCTTAACACTACTCCGATCGCATAATCACTAACATCACACATAAGTTCAATTGGTTTCTCCCAATCAGGTAAAACAATTATAGGTGTAGTGATTAATTTTTCTTTCAATAATTCAAAAGCACATACACATTCATCATTAAAATCAAATTTTCTATCATTTTTTAGAAATCGACACAAAGGTTTGGTAATTTTAGAAAAATCTTTAATATATCGCCTGTAAAATCCAGCGTGTCCTAAGAAACTCCTCACCTTTCTCACGGTAGTGGGTGGTGGCAATCTCTCAATCACTCGAATTTTAGCAGGGTCGACTTCCATACCAAATTAAGAAATTTTATGCCCAAGCACAATTCCTCCTGCAACCATAAATTAACATTTCTCCCAATTCAGAACTAAATTTTTTTTCTCGCAAAGCTCCAAAACTTTTGCTAAGTTTTCCAAAAAAATTTCAAATGAAGTCCCAAATACAGAGAAATCATCCATGAAAACTTCTATTCCATTGTCTATTATACTGCTGAAGATAAACATCATACATATCTGAAACGTTGCAGATGCATTACACAGTCCAAAAGGCATTCTTTGAAAAGTAAAGGTTTCGTAAGGGCTAGTAAATGTTATCTTTTCTTGATCCTCAGGAGCAATAGGTATTTGATGATAACCAATATATCCATCCAAAAAGCAGTAGTACTTGTGTCCAGCAAGCCTATACAACATTTCATCGAGAAAAGGAAGAGGAAAGTGATCTTTTCGGGTGGTGGCATTTAATTTTCTATGTTCAATTCAAATTCGCTATCCATTAATTTATCTTGTGGGTATAATTTCATTCCATTCATTCACTTCAACAGTCACTCCTCCCTTTTTTGGTACACAATGTATTGGACTCACCCAAGCACTATCCGAAATAGGATAAATAATTCCAGCATCCGCCATTATAAAATCTCATTCTTAACTACTTCTTTCATTATTGGATTCAATCTCCTCTGCGGATCAACTCTCGGTTTATGTTCTTCATCTAATAAAATCTTGTGCATACAAATCAAAGGACTGATTCCTTTAATATACGCTAAAGTTCATCCAAAAGCCTTTTTGTATCTTTTTAAAATTTCCAACAATTTTTGTTCTTGATATTCGTTTAACTTTGAAGATACAATAACTGGTAGGGTAGATGATTCTCCTAAAAAAATATACTTCAAATGATTAGGGAGAATTTTCATCTCAAGTTCAGGAGGTTTTTTTATAGATGGAATTAAGCTTTTATCTCCACCTTCCATAGTGTCTAATACTTCAAATCTCTCCTGAACATACTCCAAATCTTCATTCTTCTTACTATCTGAATTTTCTTCATTTTCAATTCCTTCTTCTAACATATTTTCATACTTCATTTCTTTTTTAAATATATTTTCAAAAAGATCCTTTCTCAAATATTCATAGACCTCCATCCTGAAACATTCATCATACTTTGCCATTAAGGGATACTTCATAGATTTAAAAATATTAAAGGTCACCTCTTGATTATTAACCCTCATAATTAATTCTCCTTTTTGAACATCAATCACTGCTCTCCCAGTAGCAAGGAATGGTCTTCTTAAAATGATTGGAGTTTCTTTATCTTCCTCCATATCAAGTACAATAAAATCCACAGGAAAGATAAATTTATCCACTTTCACTAACACATCTTCCACCACTCCTTTAGGTTAAGTAATGGAATGATCGGCCAACTGAACAGTCACAGATGTAGGAGAAATTTCTCCTATTCCTAGCCTTTTGAAAGTTGATAAAGGCATAAGATTAATACTAGCTCCCATATCACATAGGGCTCTTCCAAAAAAATTTTCACCTATAGCACACGGGATAGTGAAACTATCATGATCTTTAAGTTTTTCCGGAAGCTTCTTCTAAATAATTGCTCACACTCTCCGCCAAGTGCAACAGTTTCATGATCTGTGAACTTTCTTTTCTTTTTGAGAATATCCTTCATAAACTTGGCATAGTCAGACATCTATTCTAATGCTTCAACATATGGAATATTTATCGTTAATTTCTTAAGGATCTCCTAAAATTTTCCAAATCTGTTATCCGTGTTTTGTTGTTTCAATCTTTCAGGAAATGAAGGTGGTGGTTTTTCAACAGTAATCTTCATTGGTTCAAGAGGATATTCCATGTCTGGATAAATCTTGTTTGAACCTCTTTCAATATCCACCTTCTTTTTCTCTATTTCAACTTCTTTTTGTACTCTTGTCTCCAATTCCTTTCCACTCATTATTTGAATAGCCTTAAGTTGTTCTTTGTTTTGATCTTTTGGATTGATCTCAACATTACTTGGAAGCGTTCCAGAAGGTCTATTAATAAGTGTAGTGAAAATATGCCCAAATTAATTTTCAATATTTTTCATCGCAACACCTTAAGCTTGTAGTTGATTTCCCATATTCAGAATCATTTCTTCAATAGATAACTTCTTATCCTTAAATTGCGGGTTACTATTGAATGCAGGAGGATAAGAAGGTCTAAAATTGGTATTTCCTTGATTGTTCAAATTTCCAACTGGATTTATAGAACTGTTCCCCTAATGTGGGTTAACATTGGCATTGCTATTATTCCAGTTGAAATTTGTTTGATTCTTCCAACCAAGATTATAATAATTTGAATAAGGATTATTAGATCTATTAATAACATTCAAAGTCTTATAAGGTGTTTGAGATTATGTTATCTGTCCAAATGAATTTTCCTCTAACACTTGGGGTGGTTGAGAATAATTCATTCCATACTGATCTATTTTCTTAGAAAGGGCTGCAATTTTAGAAACTATCATAGTCATCATATCTAAATCATAAACACTTGCTACTCTCTTAGGAATTACCCATTCAGAGGGCCATTAAAAATTATTAGTAGCCATTTCTTCTATTAATGAGTTTGCTTCATCAAATGGTTTTGACATTAAAGATCCACCACCAGCAGCATCTATAATTGATCTCAATGATCTCACTAATCCATTGTAAAAAATTTGAATTATTAAATAGTCTGGTAAAGCATGATGTGGGCACTTCCTAAGAAAATCTTTAAATCTTTCCAAGCTCATATATTGATTCCCCTCCAAATTGACCAAAAGATGTGATATCATTTCTTAGCTTAGCAGTCTTTGATGGAGGGAATATTTTGATATAAACTTTTGAGAAAGTTCTCCCCAAGCTCTAATAGATCTAAGTGCTAACGAATTTAACCACGCCTTAACTTTATCCCTTAATAAAAAAGGAAAAAGTCTAAGTCTCACAACATCACTCGACACTCCGTCATATTTAAAAGTAGCACACAGTTCTAGAAAACTAGCAAGATGTAAATTTGGATCCTGATTAGGTGTTCCTCCAAATTAATTATTTTGTACCATTTGGATAATAGTAGGTTTAAGCTCAAATGAATTAGCAGCAACATCAGGATTTTGAATAGTCACATGAATTTCATCTATTGTTGGGTTTGCATAATCTCTTAAAGGTCTCGGCAAATTTCCAATATTATTTCTCTGATTATCTTGGTTATTCGCCATTTTTCAAGGATTCTCAGTTTGTTTTTGTTGTTTTCTAACTTTTTTAACAGTACGCTCTAACTCCGAATCATAAGGTACTAAACCTATAGATCCACTACTACGCATATAAAATCACAAAAATACTCTAAAAAGTAAACAAACACACAATTACACACTACAAAGTGAAGGTTTTCAGTTTCTATATTATCAATATATACCGTTTATACCTTCCCCGGCAACGAAGCCACAAACTTGGTGCAAAATTTTTATTATGCAAAAACTTATGAACTCAAATTTATATATTTATAATGATTTTGCAAAGTCCAACTTCAACGCAAGTATACGTATCATATCAAGTAATACAGAGCTCTAATGGAGTCCTGGTTATTGATCCCACAGGGAAGGCACCTTCCTTACAATAGATAGCATAATACTGAAATCCAATACTCAAATTGCAATTAAAGTTTAAGTTTACTTCTAATAACAAGATGCAGAAAATAGTAACGGTTAAGCAAACCACAATTACTTCTAATATCTTTGAACATAATTAACTAACACACACACACTAAGCTTTGTATTTGAAAGGTTTTGATATATATGAAAAGTGTATTTCCTCTTGCAATGAGTATATGATGTGTGAATTATATAGAATGATTATTTATTGTATTGTGCCAAATAGGAGCATAAATGTTTCTTTACCCTCAAAAGAGTACCCCCTTTTACAAGCATGTAAAGAGCATTGAAATATCTTAAGTTCAATCACTAAATCTAAGGATAGGCTGGGAGGATACTGGCTGTCACTACGGAGCTCCCACTCACCCTTCACCTGAAGGCTAACCTTCGATTTTAGTTACCAATCTTAGGACTAAATTGGGGATCTTAGCCTGTCACCCTGAAACCTTCAATTTGAAGCCCATCAAAACACATCTCTCTATTTAGTAGCACTCAATTCCCATGAACTACGCAATTCATTCATGGACATTTAATGGATTCTTTATTATTGTTGTAGGACACTCAATCCTTTCGGAGATTTTAACAATTCAATTGGCCAGATTGAAAAGTAAATTAAGTTTGAAATGAAAAACCATCACAATTTCTTCAATACTTTAAAAGCACTTCAAATCCACATCATCACATCATCACATCTCTATGCAAGAAGAAAGACAAAGGAGACTACTAAGATTTCATAGATAAGGCATAATAAAACATGGATTTTATACATAAAAGCAAAGTAATACAAACCACAATAGCAAATACAACTTATCTCTTTCTCTTCCCAAAGCAAATCCCTTGAAATTCCTTTGTATCCATTTCTCCCTTCTTTGCAACACTCAATTCCCTCTTTAGAATGGAAAGGAAGAACCAATCTCTCACTTTATTCCTTCTCCTTCACTCCTCAAAGAAGAATCCCTCTCAAATCTCCACTTCTACACTCACTCTTCCAAACCCTAACTCTAAAATCACACTCTTTCTACTTCTACACTCTTCTCTCCCTTTCTAATTTCGTCGAAAAACAGTTACATATATGTTAGAAACGAATTCCAAAGAGTTTCCTTAAGCATCCCTTCAAAAAGTCACCAAAACTCTTCATTTTTGAATTGCACCGAAATAAGGCACTGGCGGCGCTCTATTTTCCATTCAATTCTGGAGTCTATGGAAGTTGGTGCTGGCGACACCCATTCTAGTGCTGCGACGCCAGAAGCTGTTTTATCCCATTTTGCTCCTTTTCGCTCCGAATTTGTTCATTTTTGCTTCTTTTTGCTCTAATCACCTAAAATCATCATACCTGCAACAAATCATAAAAAAATACCTTTCTTTAAAGTGCAATATCACCAAAAATGGGTAAAATTATATAGCAAAAACAGTATATATTTTTGGTGCATCAGTATGCTAAATTTATGAAAGATATTCTTAACAAGAAAAGAAAATTCAAAGCTTATGAAACTGTTGCACTAAGTGAATAATGTAGTACAATTATTCAGAAAAAGCTTCCACAAAAGCTTAAAGATCCAGGGAGTTTTAATATATCTTGTGCTATAGGAGACAGATTTCATGGAGAAGCCTTATGCGATTTAGGAGCGAGTATTAATCTCATGCCCTTATCCATCTTTAAGAGGTTAGATTTAGGGGAAATATCTCCTATAACTGTAGCATTACAACTAGCAGATCGATCTATTACTCACCCCAGAGGAATGATAGAAGATGTATTGGTGAAGGTGGATAAATTTATTTTACTTGTAGATTTTATAATTATGGATATGGAAGAAGATAAAGAGATTCCTATTATTTTAGGAAGACCTTTTCTTGCTATCGGACGTGCTATGATTGATTACAAAAAGGGGAGTTAACCATGAGAGTTAATGATCAAGAAGTAACATTTAATGTTCTTAAATCAATGAGGTATCCTAACAAGGAAAAGTGTTATAAAATGGACATCTTTGATTACATGATAGCACAACATTAACAAGAAAAATGTCAGATCATTTTTAAAGAAGAAGAGTTTTTAGACCTTGAAGATTTAAGTGATGAAAGTGATCCTGAAGAAGATATAAAAGATACTCATTATATTAATGAAAATTGGGAAATATTGGATACAACTAAAAGTAATGAATTCAAACCATCAATTGAAAAGGCTCCTAAATTGGAACTGAAGTAATTACCATCACATTTAAAATATGATTTTTTAGAGAATTCATTAACTCTACCTGTTATTATATCTTCTGAATTAACTACAGAACAAGATATGAAATTGCTTGAAGTATTAAAATTGTATAAAAAAGCTTTTGGTTGGAAAATAACAGATATTAAAGGAATTAGTCCTTCAATTTGTATTCACCGAATATTATTGAAAGATGACGGTAAACCCAGTGTTAAACCTCAAAGGAGATGAAACCCTGTTATAAAAGAAGTTGTTAAGAAGGAAATGTTGAAATGGTTGGATGTTGGAATTATTTATCCAATATCTGATAGTCCTTGTGTTAATTCCATTCATTGCGTCCCAAAGAAAGGACGAGTGACTGTTGTTGAAAATGAAAATAATGGATTAATTCCTACAAGACAAGTGACTGGTTGGCGGATCTGTATTGATTACAGAAAACTAAAATGCTACCACCAGGAAAGATCATTTTCCTCTTCCATTCTTAGATCAAATGTTGTATATATTAGCAGGACATTCATATTTTTGCTTTTTGGATGGTTATTCTAGTTATCATTAAATACCTATAACTCCTGAGGACCAGGAAAAGACTACGTTTACAAGTCTTTATGGAACTTTTGCTTTCCAAAGAATGCCTTTTGGGTTATGCAATGCACCTGCTACTTTTAAAGGTGTATGCTGGCTATTTTTTGTGACTTAACTGAAAAAAGAATTGAAATTTTTGTGGCTGATTTCTTTGTATTTGGAACTTCTTTTGATTCTTGCTTATATAATTTGTCTAAGTTTTTAAAGTGCTGTCAAGAAAAAAATTTAGTTATGAATTGGGAGAAGTGTTAATTTGTGGTCACAGAAGGAATTGTCTGGATTACAACCCCCAACTTTTGTAACAGGTATAAGAAGTTTTCTTGGACATGCTGGATTTTATAGAAGATATATTAAAGATTTTCCAAGATTACTAAACCTTTATGCCATCTTTTAGAAAAAGATATAAAATTTGAGTTTTAAGAAAACTGCCTAAATGCCTTTAATTTATTAAAAGAAAAGTTAATCACAACACCAATCATTGTTACACCTACTTGGGAAAAACCATTTGAGTTAATATGCGATACGAGTGATTACGCTATAGGGGCAGCTTTAGGGCAAAGATATCATAAGATGTTTAAAGTTATATATTATGCCAGAAAAACTCTTAATAAAGCTTAAATTAACTACACTAGTACTGAAAAAGAGCTATTGGCTATAGTACATGCTTTTGAAAAATTTCGATCATATTTACTTAGGAATAAATGTATAGTGCATACAGATCATTCTGCTATTAAATATCTGATGACTAAAAAGGAAGCTAAACCCAGATTGATTAGATGGATTCTTCTTTTGCAAGAATTTAACTTTCAAGTAGTTGATAGAAAAGGGTCTGATAATGAAAGTGCCAATCATCTATCAAGAATTAAAAATAATAATGAAATGAATGATAAGGAAGAAATAAATGAATGTTTTCCTGATGAACAACTCTATACCGTTTCTGATGGATTAATCCCATGGTATGTTAATAAAGTTAATTATTTAGCTAGTAACATTGTACCTTATAGATTAGATCATCATCAGAAAAAGAAGTTCTTACATTATGTGAAATTTTATTTTTGGGATAACCCCTTTATGTTTAAACAATGTAAGGATTCTATTATATGAAGATGTATTCCTTATGAAGAAATTATGAGATTATTCAAAAATGCCACAACTCTGAATTTGGCGGACAATTCAGAAATGATAAAACTGCTTTTAAAATTTTACAATCTGGATTTTATTGGCCTACATTATTAAAGGATGTTAACAATTTTGTTAAATCCTGTGATCGATGTCAACGTATAGGCAATATTTCTAGAAGGAATGAAATGCCTCTAAATTTTAGTTTGGAAGTGGAAATGTTTGATGTCTGGGGTTTATATTTCAGGAACCATTTGTAGCTTCTTCAGGAAAGATTTATATATTATTAGTTGTTGATTATGTTTCAAAATGGATTGAAGCAATTGCTTTACCTCATTGTGATGCTAAAAGTATTAAAAATGTTTAACTAAAAATATTTTCACTAGATTCAGAATGCCACGAATAATCACTGATGGGCGAAGTCACTTCAAGAATTTTCTGATTCAGAGACTACTGAGTAAATTTGGGATTAAACACAAAACTTCAACAGCTTATCATCCCCAAACCAGTGGATAAGCTGAAGTTTCAAATCAAGAGATCAAAAGAATTTTAGAAAAAATAGTTAATCTAAAGTGAACTAATTGTGATGATAGACTTGATGTGCTTTATGTGCTTATAGGATTGCTTATAACTCCTATCGGAATGTCACCATGTAGGCTCATCTATGGAAAACCTCGTCATTTACCTTTGAACTGGAACATAAAGCTTATTGGGCGATTAAAGAGTTTAATTATAATTTAAGTGATGCTGGAGATAAGCAATTATTGCAATTGAATGAACCTGAAGAGATTAGAAATGATTCTTATGAAAGTGCTCGAATCTATAAAGAGAAAATGAAGAATACGCATGATAAAAGAATTATAAGAAAGACTTTGAGCCTGGATTGTTGACCTCACTTTTGGTTGAGGTCTCTTCTTTCCTTAGAATAGCCTAGGGTCTAGCCATTGGACTCTCCTCATGACTTTCTTAAAAGACTAGTCATGGCACCCCTCTCCATAGAAATTCAAGCTTTTCTCACTTCACTGGGAGTTTTCATATGCTTCTTAAGGCCTAACTTCCAGTTTTTTGGAGGAAGAGAACAAGCATAAGGAAGCCCAGCGGAAGTCTTTATAGATGGTCAGACCTTAGGATTTACCCTGGGAGGTCTGGAGCTTACACCACACTTACACTACACACCCACAAACTTTAAGCAAAGCACATCACCTTTGATCCCCTAACTCTTTGGAAACTCATGTAAGTGGTTTTCCCAACCCATTAGCCTCAGGATAAGGGTTTGGCTAGTACCGACACATAGAGGACCAAATTAGGGTGAGCCTTGGTCCATAGCTCAACCTAAAAAACTCCATATTACTCACTTTCAACCAATCTCAATTTTCCCAAAACTTCAAATTTCTAACCTCTTTGCTCCAAAATACCCAAAATACCTAAAATACCCCCAAAACCCTAAAATCCCCCAAAATTTTCAAAATCACCCAAATTACCCATAACTCTCCAAAAATCACTCCAAAATACTCTCTACCACTCAAATTAACCAAAATTACCCAAAATTGCCCAATTTCTCATAAAATCCCCAAAATGACCAAAATACCCCTCTTAGCACAAAACTCAAACCCATAAATTCCTAAAACCTCCCAAATATTCCCAATTTCATTTCTCCCAACTACCACATGACCCAATTTGGCCAATTTAGCCCAATTTAACCAAAAGCCCTAATTTGACCCACTTAACCCAAAAGTGCCTAAATTGAACCAAACGTCTACCAAATTGATCCCAATCTTGCCCAATTTCCATTCCAAACTTTCATTCAACATCTCTAATACAAATCTAAAATAAATCTAAGTCTAATTTGACCCACATTTGAGTTCAATTTCACTTAAAACCCAAAATCCTCAATTTTGCCTAAGTGACCCAAATCCCCTAAATTGAACCCAATGTCAACCAATTTCCCCAAATTTCAATCCTAAACCCTTCATAACATGCAACATTCAATTGACCCCAATTTGGATCTTAGACTCATTCAAATCCACTTGAACCAAGCTTACCCAATTTTAACCCAAATTGAACACATAACCAAATCTCACTAAATTGATTCCCCTAAACCTCAAATCTCTTCCCAATTAATGTTGGGAACTCTTCATGACATTCCTCTAAACCATTTGGAACCTTCAATTGGGCCTAAACCCCACTTTAGCCCAACCTAAACCCAAGCTTAGCCAATTTTCCCCAAATTGATCAAAATACTAAACTAAGCCAAATTGACTTACAAAATCAATCCAAAACCACCCCAATCCTTCTCTAAACAATTTATGACAATCATATACACAATATTACTCAATCATTTGGGATCAACCCAAGCTCAAACCCAAGATAGCCCAATGTGAACCTAAAGTGACTCAAATGAACCAATGACCGAATTTAATCAAATTAAACCAAAAATGAGCAAAACAACTCCTCCACAGCCACAAAGTTAACCTTAGGGACTGGACTAGACCCACCTAGCCCACCCTAGTGGAGCCATGGATCAAAGTTCCCCCAAATTAGTGGATGTCCTCCTTTAAATGGTTAAACCTAAGGGGGATTTGCCATAATGCTTAACCACTTAAAGTTCACCCTATGATGGCCTGCCCACTGGCTCACTAGTCGGCCAGCCTAGTCACCGGAGGACCAAACCGAGAGCCACCTTGCACTTGGCTAAACCCAAACACCACCCTATGGCCAAGTCAGCCAAAAATTTCCATTGGAGCCCATCTGCCCTCCACCTAGGCAGTTGAATCCAACCATCACCAACCTCTAAGCTCTGCCCAATGGCCATGGCCAAAAAAAGAGCTCTTCAAGGACAAAACCAGGTGCTGAATTTTTTATCAAGGAAACTCAACCAAATTGCTTCCAGAGCTTCCCTGAGAAGTCCGAAGAGTGATCCCACTATCTTCAGGCACTGATCCCCACTGTCTGATAGCAATTTCATCACTGAAATCTCAGCCAGAACCAGGACAAATTTCTCCACAGCTCCACAATGCACCAAACTCCAATTAACAATACCCACATCTTCACCGCAGTGAAAGAAGAAGAACCCCCATCAAAGCCCTATCATAGAAGGCCTCTGCACCAGACTTCAATCAACACCTGAAATCGGGTCTCATCGACTTTGGGTCTAGACATTCACCAGGGCAAAAGGCTCCATCTAGAGATTCGTTCGGACCAACCGAAGCTGCCACAACCATCTGATTGAGGCCTCCCCTCTCAGACAAAGGTATTGGAGTCACTCTTCCTCCTGAGCTTTTCCTCTTCCTCCATAATTGTACACTGTATTTCATACTGTATAAACTGCATGGATAGGTTCATCTAGGCTAGATGAAGCTCTAGGAAAAAATCCCATGTGATTTAGTTGAGTGTAGCTCGAGATCTTAGGTCTAGAAGGTGGACGACTCTCGGGTTGCACCAGTTGAAGATGATGATCAGGAACCGTCGGATCGTGCGTGTAATGAACAGATGGCTTGGATTGCGCCGGACGAACTCTTGAGGCATAAAGCCCGCAGTGAATCAGATGGTGTGGCCCAATCAGAAGACGATGCATGGCCTTTCGGAGCGGTAGAGGATGATGTTGCACCGACGTGGTTAAGTAGGAAATTAGGGGATTTTTTATTTATTTAATTCCTTGAACTTCAAAAATCCATATATTGGTCTAGAAAAATCATAAAAATAAAAAAAATACTGTATTGCTCAATGAATAGAGGAGAATAACGTGGAAATGGATTGAAGTTTATTTGATGCATGTATGATTTTTAATTGATTAAATACCCTCTGTAGTCTTTTAATTCTCCATGCATATAAACATTTCACCATGGCTTGCCATTTTAACATGTTGTAGCCTCTGTCATGGGGGATCTTCCCTGATTTTTCCAAATTCAGTGGAGACCTCTATGAAGAGTTCTATATTTTCCAAGTTTTTGCATCTGTTTTTATAAATTAATTTCAAAAATTAGAATGGCAGTTATAAAAATCCAAAAAAATCATGGTAGACTTCCTATGACCAGAGGACCCTAGGATAAAATTTTCATGGGTTAGATCATTAAGAAATGACCTAATTATCAACTTGGTTTAAACTAAATTTAAATTAATTTGAGTTCATTAAATATGAAAATAGCCCAAAAACAATTCTCCACCATATTTTAAAGGTAAGAGGACTCCCCATAAAAATTTCATGGCATTTGGAATTCATTTAGTTACTTAAATGAATTTTCTAAGTGAAATGTGATTTTGAACATTAAACTAATTTTAATAATTAAAACACAACTCAAAAAATTGTAAAATTGGTTTTGGAAGTTCTCTATGATCACATTATTTTTCTAAAAATAAAATTGAGATTTTTTTCAAAATTTGCATTTTTTAATCATATCTTAAATATTTAAATAATTAAAAATAATAAAAATAAAAAAATATTAAAAATCACCAAATTATTACATTTGGTCTCTTAATCACTTAGGGATCATCCCCATAATTTTTTTAAGTCTCAAAATCAAAATATTAATTTTTAAAGGCTTAAATTAAATTTTTAAAGGAAAAAAATGAATTTACTTAATTTTCCACTAAAATAATTCTAATAATTAAACAAAAAATCAAAAAATATGAAATTTATTTCCCTAGGATCCTTGACCTCAGAGGGACTTAAGAAAAATATTAAATTAAAATTTTAACTTTTAAAATATTTTATAATTAATTAAAAATCCAGAAATTAAGACAATTCTTATAATTACATTAAAACTAAAAAAATCATGAAATTTGGTCCATGTGGTCTTCTAGTCTAGGTCTACCTCCCATAAAAATTTTAAAGTCATATGTCTTGTTTTTGAACAAGTTATTAAATTTTCATTAAAAATCTCTATTTTTGCATTAAAATAAATATATAAATTAAATTAAAATTTTAAAAAATCACATTTTCTCCTCTAATGTTTTAATTAACCCATAAGTGGGGTCACATAAAAATTTCAAAGTCATTTGAATTGAATTTAATGAATTATGAAGTGATAAAGGTCTTTAGGGGTAAAATTGTAATTTTGGAAACTTAGCCATAATGAATATGTAGGCTTAATTTAAGAGGGTGAAATGGGCAAGTATTGATCTTAATAAGTGCATTTGAATGTTTGAAATATTAAGGGATAAATGGAAGAAACCCATTGCAATTTTGTCACATCAAAATTAAATATTTAAATTTCCTTAATTATCATAATTCAGAAGAAAAATCAAATTATAAAAGAGTCTTAATGTTAGGGGTTGATTTTTGGGAGTTAATATTCCACTAAATTAATACCCCTTCATTTGATATACAATGATAAATCAATATTTTGATAAGAATCATAATCATAAAATTTCCTTTTCTAAAGACATAAAAATACCTGTTAAAAGTCTTAAGGGCTTAGTAGTGAACTAGACTTAATCAAAATGACTAAATGAGGATTAGAAAGGTCAATATAATAAAAATTCAAACACTACAAGTCCAGAAAAAAAAAATGAAAAATGAAAATTTGACTCAGTGACCTAATAACATTAATCTGCCCCTTTAAGGCCTTCACCCACATAATTCACTGATGAAATGACAAATGATATTCACCCCTACTTTTGGATTAATCAAAACATTAGTTCACTGAGCATAAGGGTATGAAAGGGACAAATCATTTAATAACTATAATAAGTCCAAAAGGACCTCAAGGAGGTTCAAAAGTATTGTGAAATATTCGGGTTTCTCCTGGACCTTTTCACAAGTCTTCTGGACACCTTGTAGAACTATTGCACATATTATATTTATTAAATGAAGAAATCTCACAAATGAATAGAATTCACCGGGTTATGACCTATAACTTTGTAAACTCATGACGAACATATCTATAAGTTTTACTTTTATGCAAATTATAATTCTTTATTGCAAGAATACTAAAGTTTTAGGTGAAGATGACGAGAAGACCTACCAGGTATGCTTTTATTTTAATGTAATCACTCTATTGTACTTTCTTTTCTTGCGAACTTGCATGCTAAACAACACTGCCACCCTGCATGAAAACTGAAACCGTTAGGACAACCACAAAACTGAGACCAAAAATCAAAATTAAAAGTCAAAATAAGATAAAATTCACCGCCACAACAATCAAAATATAAAACAACTCAAAATTTAATCACAAACAAAACAACAAAATCACAATTGTAACTAAATTAAAACGTCTCATTGGATGATCAGGAATTCCTTGGAGGAGGTAACATGTGTTCCTAACAGGGTTTCCCAGGGTTTAAATGAAAGTAAGGAACTCATTAAGTTGAGTTTAGTAAATTCATTTGGACTACGTGAATCCGATGAAAATAGCGATGCCGGGATGATGGAACCATGGGATCTTAACCGGTGTTTCTATAATCAACTTTAATTTTTCCCCTAATAAAATATTAAGACACCCTAATTTAAAATTTTCCAAAACATAACACTTCTCCTCTCTCCTCAATTGCCACTTCTGTAAACTAAACCTGCTACAACGATGAGCTTGGAGCATGCATAGTGGGCAACACAACCATCTTCAACAACAAAACTTGTCTACATCAGCAAAACCGATTTTTAAGCAATTTAAATAACAAGCCATAGGACTTTGAGTTAGCCTGCTTAGTGCTTCATAAATCCTCACCTTTTCTTTAGGCCCTTGTATAATCATGTTGTGCAACATAAGCCTTAACTCGTCTTAGGATTCTGAGGTTGTCATCGGGTATGACATAAACCCTCCTATCTTCCAGGCCATTCACATGATATGTATCAAGTGAATGCAAGTCTTAAATAATAAAATTGACAGGATGAAACACCAAATAAATACCCTAAATTAAAGCCAAACCATAGGATAGTCTAGGAAGACATCAAGATTTTACTTGAATCTATGTCCTTCCCTAGCCTTCTCCCCTTTGGATTCTGATGAAATGAAATGTTCCAAAGCTTGAAGCCATTCACCTATTGAATTTTTGACTATCACATTTTCTTGGAAAACCTTACCTTTAGGAGTCATGAATATAAATATTTTTTGATCTATATCAAAAGTATTCTTAGGTAACTTCGGTTATCTAAGATGTAATTAACTATAGGGGCTTGCCCTTATAGGAAACTTAAAGACCCCATATTAATATAAACCCTATCTAATTCCTTCATATTGGATAGAGGAAATTGTTAACAATGGTTCACAGACCAAATAGATGTCATGAATTCTTTAGTTTATTTGATCAAGCCTCACCCCAAGCCATCTATCTATTCTTCGGGATACATATATGTCTTGTGATGAAGCGCTTGATTATCTAAACTAACATTTGTATGAAATCAGTTTGATTTTGTATTCACGAAAATTAAAATATTATTTTCAAAATCCATATATATATATATATATATTATATTAAATTAAATTTCTATTTTATAAAATTATATTCTAAACCTTTTTCAAAAATATCAACCTTACATTAAACAACAACAAGGAACAATTTTAAATCCGACATGGATAAGAAGTTTTACTATACAATTCCAGATTAAAATTGTTTCCAGGAAAATTATGATCCTAATGGACAGGGCCTTATGTTTTTAAGAAAGTTTATCCTTATGGAGCTGTGGATATAAAAGATCTGAAAACAGATCCAGTAATTAAAGTTATGGACAAAGATTGAAGCCCTATATTGGAGGAAGCTTGCCATCTTTTAAGAATGTGATATATTTAACCCATTTGGAGTAAATAATTTGTTATGTCAGGCCGACGACATTAAACCAACCACTTTGTGGGAGGCAACCCATATTATGATTTGATTTGATTTCGAGTGTGTTTTATATGTGACTACACTTAGTTACATATCTTTTGATCTACATATTTAGACCTTAATTTAGTGTGAAACTTATGAAAATTTGACTATGGGTGAACCTGTGATTTTCAGGATTCTGGCGCCTAGGCGCCAGACACCTAAGATCCTGATGTCTAAGCTCCAGAGTTGGCGCCTAGGAGCCACAGTTCTGGGTCGTGGAAAAACTGTCATATAGCAGTTTTTACCCACCACATCTTCGTCCCCAAATGCCGAGCCATCTAAATTTCGACCAGAAGCAATACTTTTAAGAGAGAAGAGAGTTTTGATTGCTTCCATGGAGAGATTAAACATTGAAAATGAGGGAAAAGCCAAGTTTGTGCAGAAGGATTCACAAACTTACTTTAATGGCTACCTAGCCATGACATTGGAGAAGTTAATCGGTCGCCTTGAAAAAATTGAAGAGGAATTATTTCTTATTGGAGGAAGATTGCATGAAATGTACCACCAATATGAGCAGATAGAATGACAAATGAAGGTCCAATCTTATCATTTGGCAACCTTTGAAGATTATCAGGTAACCATCTATGCTAAGAACAATTGGATCGATGAAAAGACGGCCTTGGAATTTTCTCATGTCCCTTTCTTCCATTCCTTTGTTTGTAGTGAAGTATCCTGTGGAACTAATGACTGTTCTGATGTGAATCTGTGAAATTATGGTGAATTATGTGGAGAAATTGATCGTAATTGTTTAGTGTTGTGTGATTTGGAAATGTTTTATGTAGTGATTTGTTTGATTGTTATTTGATGTTGTGAGATGTGAGAAGTTGTTTAATTGTATTTTATGTATTTTATTGAACCTTATCTTGAAGATCTAAAATGAATTGAAGTAAAAATTGAGTTTGGAATGTTATAAAGTTGAATTTGGAATGTTATGTTAAATTTGGAATCTTTTTTGGACTTGAATATTTTCTTTAATTTCTGGGAGATGTTTGATGAAGTTTACTACGTGATTTTGAGCTTACAGATGCTAGAAACGCCTAAATTAAAAAAATATAAAAATTTGGGAATTTTTCATAATTTTTGGTGATTCTGGTTCCTAGACGCCAGTTCACCTGAACCAAATTTCAGGCATAAAACCGACCCCACAACCATTAGAGTGCCTAATCTTCATCTTCTTCCCCTAAACTTGCAAAAATCGGTCCTAAGGTTCCAATTTGAGCTTGATTCGTGAAGTTTCGAAGCGTAAAAACTGTAAATTTCAACTTCTCGAGGTTAGATCTACATTTTGGTATAGTTATTTTAAGCTTTCACCATGGATTTCTCTACATTTTAATAGTGCCAAAAATTTGGAAGAAAAATTAAATTTTAAAGTGGAAAATCCATGGATCTAAGCTTAATTTAGTGTTTTAAGCTTAGATTTTATGCTATTTTATGATTTTTATAAATTTTTTGGAATTATTTTTAAATTTACAGAATGACACCAAAATCGAAGCGAGGTAAGGAACGAAGCGAATTTGATCAAATGGAATTTACTAGTGCAAGTGCTCAAGTGCGCTACAACAAATTCACATCGGCTCATAAATTCATTACAGAGCGAAGTTTTTATCATCCCGACGACTCGATTGAACATATTATTGCTGCTCGGAAGTGGGAGCAGTTTTGTTATTTTTCTGTTGTGGTTGTTATTTCTGTGGTGCGAGAATTTTATGCAAACTTTCCTGAAACGGTTGACAACAAAGTTTATGTTAGGGGGATAGGAGTTGAGTTCACTTCTGAAGTGATTAACATGTTTTATGGCCTACTTGCTGCTACATACTGCTTCTACGATATTTTTACTCCATTTGAAGGAGAGTTCAACGAGATTTTGGCTTGCTTGACTGATGGAAGAGGATCCTGGAAAATTTGAAACAATAAGCAGGTAAATTTCCCCTCTTCAATGCTTAATGATACTTCGAAAGCCTGACATTACTTTATTTCTGCTCGCATTCTTCCATCAAATCACCTGAGTGAGGTGACGAAAGAACGAGTTATTTTAAATTATTGCAATCAAGAAATGAAGCCAATCAATGTGGGAGCCATTATTAATTATGTAATCAGCACTTCAGCTAGAGGAAGTGTTATTTCTGGTTTAGGCTTCCCGGCTCTCATTTTCTCGATATGCAAGAATGTCGGTATTACTTATTCTCATTTTGAAGAGATACTTAAGCCACTGAAGGCAATTGGAAAATCTCATGTGGATGTTTATGGAAAGACAAAAAGTCATGGTTCTGGAGCATTTTCTTCTTATATGCCTTCTACTTATGCACCCAGACCTTCAACTTCTACTTTTGAGCCTCCACTAGATGTGTGAAATACTATTTGTGAGAGGTACTTGGAGCATCAAATTGAGTTGTTCTTGATGCAATGAAGAGTAGAAGACCTGGATAGTAAAATTGATCATGTTTCTGATTATATACAGAGGAAGAGTGATTATGATGGATAATATGATGATGCTCTTGTGAAATTCTTGAAGGGTGATAAGAATATAAAATTTCCTACTTGTTCTAAATTCACGCCTTGAATAAATCCCAGAAATCCTTCTCCAGATGACTCCTTCGACGATGATGAAGAGACCGAGGATGATTAGATTTTATTTCTGCTTTGCTTTAGTTATGTATATGTTATGTGTGTTTTTACTTTTCAGTATTGTTGTACTGCATGTGTAACTTTTTAGTAACTCAGTTATGCATATGTTGTTAGAATGCTTAGAACTTTATCATATTTATGCTCCTGTTGTTTTTAGCATATTTGTTTAAAATTGTAAAAGAGTATTAGTTTTCATATGTTATTTACTTTGCTACTCTTTTATATTGCTGCTTATACACATATTACTTTACTGTTTTAAAAACCTTAAATGTTATACATTTTTCTTCTTGTTTAGTTTAAAATTTCATATTGCAAAATGTTTAAATCTTATTAAAAAAGAACTAAGTTTGGGGGAGGGAAAAGAACTTAAATTTAAACTTTACTTGTCCTTAGTAAGCAAAATTTTCAAAATTAATAATATAACCTATGGAAGAAAAGTTAATTTAAGATAGATATGTTGTTATTTTCAAGAATATTATAATAACTTATAAGTATTGTTTTTAATAACAAAGGATAATTCTAAAAATTGTAATTATTGAATGAAAGAGTGCAAGAATTTTAATTCAACTATCTAAATTAAAAAAAATTGTATTTTTGAAAGTATTAAGGAATATAGATGTTTACTTTAGAAGATATAATTGAAACTCTATGAAAAATATTTTTTCTAACACATATTCATTAAGTGAAAATGTGTTAAATCTTTAAATATAAGTTAAAGAAAGTGAAGTTCAAAATCATTAACAGACTATCCAGATATAATAATCCTTATATATAAAAAAAGAGAAAAACAGAAAAAAGAAAAATCAAAAGAAAAATGAAAAAAATGAAAAAAAAGCTAAAAATGAAAAATATATGAGGAGAAGCTTGCGGAGATGCCTAATAAAAAATTGGCTTCACTTGAATTATCTTATAGGAAGAGACCTAATTACATTTTTTTACTTAAGTCTAATGTATAAGCATTCGTACTAGTAGAGTTATCATGAAAATCATTTTCTTGTAAATTATCTATATGCTCTTAATATAACAAATTGCAATTATTTTTTTTGAAATAGATAAGAGAAGAGAGAGTTCTTAACACTTAATTATTAAATACTTTACATATTTTAGTTTTAGCCTAAGTTATTAAAAAAAGCTTTTTAAATTTCATTATTCTATTTATAAAACAAACAGTTATAGAAGTCTTAAAGAAATTTCTCTCCATAGATTTTATTTTTATAGTAGTAAGAGTTACTCGAGGACAAGCAATGTTTAAGTTTGGGGGAGTTGATTCACCTTAAAATTACCTAAAATTTTATATTATATTTAATTAATATTTTAAGAATATTATGCTTTAATGAAATGTATTTCTTATGTTTTTGGTTACGGGTACAAGAAAAAGAGTAAAAAAGGAAAAAAAGGAGCAAAAATGAGCCTAGTGAAGAAAAGAGGAAAAAAAAAGGATGATTCTGGCGCCTAGGTGCCAGACACAGCAGTGGATTCTAGAGAATTCTTGGATGGTTTTTATGACGGTTATTGATGCTTCAGAAACAATCTAGAAGTCTCTGGAAAAATTCTCAAATGTTATAAACAAGATACAATGAATATAGACACAGGGAATCAGTTTTCCAACGAAGAGGTGTAACCTAAATTTGAAGGGACGTGTCCATTCGCGCAGGAAGCGGGCCCCTAGGCGCCAGATCTGGCGCGTAAGTGCCACAATTACTTTCTAGAAGATTCGTTGAATATGACCGAATTTTGAAGATGTGCCTTAAGCAACCCCTGGTCATTTTTGAAGCTCTATAAATATAGGACTATTCTACATAAAAGGTGTGTGTGTGGTCATTGTGTTAAAGATTTTAGAAGAGTGTGGAGTGTTCTTAGAGAGTCTTTCTCTTTACTTTTCTTACTTTAGTGAGAGTTTAGAGTGTTTTAGTGTGATTGCTGGAGATTGGAGTCTTGCAAAAGTCAGTTGGAGTCAGAGAAACTTCAAAGGATTACTTGGATATCATTCCAGATAAGTATTTATATCTTGGTTCTTAAGTTTTGTACTTTGAATTTGGGTAATATAAATATGATTTGTTGTGTAAATATGATGCTTTTTGAGTAGTCTTCTTCTCTTTCTCCTAACGAATATGAAATGATTTAGTTAAGGATTTAATTTGGTTTTGAAAACTTTGCTTTTTCTTCTTCCATAATTTGTGATGATACTTTACCTGACCTTAATTTACCCTACAAATTGGCCTCTTGTATTGTTAAAATCTATGGAGAATTCTTAAGATCTGACAGTGGGCTAAGAGTTCTTAACTTATATGTATCACATTTCTCTTGGAAAGGTAGACTGCAAATCCTTGAAGGGGGAGGTGCAAATAGATAGTGAGATAATCTTTGATGGGCGTAGAATTGATTATATTTTTAGAATGACAGGCTAAATTCTATCATTTTGGTTTAAAAGAAAGGCAACATGTCACTAGTAGGCTAGGCCATAGGCACCCTGGGGTAATCTAGAAGTGAGAGCCTAGAATTAGTCCTTACTACTAACAATACATCCTGAACCAATCTTTAAAACTAACCAATGTTCTTTGTTGCTTGCATAAAGAGTTAAAGAATATATATGCTCCTATTTGTCGCAATAACACATTCTCAAAGTTCTCAAGCTAATTTAGATGTCTACTAATCATGAAATATTTCGTATGAGGAAAGAATCTTTGTTTATTGTGTTAAAGCATTTAAAATTACTTACTTGCAATTTCTACTTGAGTAACTTGCATATTTTTTATTTTATTTTAGTTGATTAGTTTTTAAGTAGATTTTTAAATCTTGTATTAAACTTTTTCTTTCTTTTGCTTTACATAGTTTCCCCATGTGATCGATATCTGGGGTTTTAAAAAGAAAACTTTATATTACTTGAAACGATACGTATACTTGTGTATTATCCTTAGTGTACAATTTATATTTATAAAAATTTTAATATTTAATTATCGTACATTAGCCGCTTAATCTGATTTGGGGTCAAGTTTTGTCATAATTTTATAAGTTCTTTTACTTGCGGAATTGCGGTTGGGTCATATCCCCAGGATGTAATTAACCGGAGGGCTGTGTTACTCTAGGTGACTCTTAACCCCATAACAAAAAATGTTATTTTTGGTTTACTGGTTATGAGTGGCTTATGTAGAGATTCTTTTCATGGATGTTGTGATTCGAGGTACTTCGATCTAATCTTATTCGAATGTATACTCTCAACTCATCACACGGGGATTATCCATATAAAGGCTTCCCGCTTATTTCTTTTTTCAAATTCCTAATTGTTGTCGTATAACCTTTCTATTTGATTCCCCTTATCTTCAAATAATTTGATCTGATTAGAGAGGGAGATTTATTCGAATAGGAAAATTATATGATATATAAATAGACAAATTGGCGACTCCGAGACTTAAAAAGAATTAAGAAAACACAATATCTTACAAATAAACCCTAGACTTCTTCAACATTCCCTTTTTTTAGTAATAGGACCCTAAATAAAATCCAATTCACAACCAGGCATACTCAAATTCGATCCATTTGGCTCATTGGCAAAATAAGATCGATTGCTCGAATTTGTCCGCTTAGTGAGCAAATCAAACACCAACCTTTGAGTAAAATGAGTTAAAAAAATGGCAATTACATACAATGCTTATCTATTTACATATCTCACACCAAAACTTTCATATTTATACAAATACCTCTAAATTATTTAATATCACATCAAACATAACACTCAGCACTTTTTAAAATTCAAACTCTTTTTATTTAAAACACAAAATGTCATGCGTATAAGTATAAAATTTTAGGTATGAGATATGTAAGAACATAAGAATTGTGTAATACACATAAATTTCCTAAAATTTTTTTTATAGCCTTGCGCAATAGTTAGTGCAACCTTTGTGAACCAACAGTTATTTTTAAAAAAGCTAAACAAAGTTCCCAGAAAATACTTAAAATTATTTTTTAAATCCGATTAGCAGTAACCATAGGGAACGCAATCGCTTGGATGCTAAACAATCAATTGGGCTTTAATAATGCAGCATCCAGCCCTTTTTTGCTTTCCCCGGCACCGCTTTGCGCTTTGCTTTAGAATCTCTCAGTTCCTGTGGGGCATACATACAAGACTTTCCAGAACTCCCACATGCATTCAGTGTCCCCTAGCCTTTCAAACCCCGAGCATGCATCTCTCATCCAACCTCTACTCACCCACATTCCTACATACATACATACATACATACATACATACATATATGTATTATGGATTTACATAAATAGCAGCCATTCCCCATTTATTTACATATTGATCACATCAACTTTGCTTGCTTACATTTCTATCTCCCAAATATTCATATCCCGTAAATTAGACTGCAAAATACACAACTTTCAAGCTAGGCAAGGTGGCATACATATATATATATATATATATATATATATATATATATATATATATATATATATATATATATATATATATATATATATATATATATATATTGAGGTTTAGATGTTAAGATATGCAAATAGATCAAAATTGAATATTAGGTATGTAAATTTCCACACGTAGAAAGACGGAAATTCATGCTTTGACATGTTTCACAAGCAATAATGTAGCCAAGAGCCAAGTACAATTTCAACAAATAAATATACAAAAAGAAAAAAAAAAGCCAACAGCCAAAATTTGGGTCAGAAAAAGATATGCCTCAAAAAGAAAAATTGCAGCCAGAGCCAAATCAAAACCGAAGGGTTAACATAACCAAAAAAAAAAAATACTAAAAGAAAAGAAGCCAACAAAAGACTACAATACAAGCACCTATGTTGCCTTTGGCTTCATATTTCTAATGACATTATCAGAAGTCAATAGTATAGCACTATAGCTGGAGCTCACAGAAAACTCTCAAATGATTAGTCAACAATAAAATCAAAACAAATTAAGGCAATCAAACCCATTAAAGAGTATCAGAAGCTGTGTAGCTGTGTAAGCATTGCTTCTAGCTCATCACTAGAAGGTCGGTCAGCAGGTGAGTCTGATAAGCAAACAAGAGCAATTCTGATCGCCATCAGCATCTCCTCTTCCTCTTCGCCTTCTCCTAACATTCCTTTGTCAAGGGCTTCACGAGCCTCCCCAACTTGCTGCAGGTGGCGGAGCCATGGGACGAGGCCCCACCTCCCTACCTCCCCCATGAAGAATGGATCAGTGGGATCTTTCCCTGTCAATAGCATGCTGAGGATCATTCCAAAGCTATATATGTCGCTTTTATCTGTATATCTGTTCAATAAAACAAAGAGAAGTTCGTGTTTATTTGATTTAGTACAAGATCTTGCCAAATGAGAGATTGAGAGAATTGAATTAGTATTGTCAAGGAATGGCTTGCAAAATTCACTTGTATTGCCTACAAAGATTTTGTAAATTCTCCATTTACAGATGAAACCACACCAAATCAAGCCCAGATAAAATCAACCGCCAACACAATACACAAACAGAACAAGATAATATACTAATAATTAAGAAAATACAACTTCAGAAATAATGAAAAATAAGTCATGTCAAGCAGGCTAGAAACAACAATGGAATGTGAATCAAACTATCAAAATAGCTCAAGATCATTCGAAACATAACTTGACAAAACCTACGTTCAGTAACACAAGCACTCATTAGGAGAAAATTTTAGAAAACTAAAAAACTAATAGAGTAATTTAAAAAGTTTAGCACTCATCAATAAAGAAATAAAATTTGCCTCAAACTGTAAATCATCAATCAAGGGTGGGAAACAAAAAATTCACATAACCTAATAGTTCAATATCACCATAGTTTTAACTAGATCCCACTATTTGAGGCCAGAGTTTCTCAAAAAGATTAAAGCGAAATAAGTACTTAATTAGCTCAATACCATCAGCAGCTTCAAGATCATATATACAAAATTCTTATAAGCTCAATATTATTTTAAATCATGAACATTAGTGGAATTTTAGAACATAGAACATACCTGCAACTCTGAATACACTCTGGTGCAACATAACAGGAGGAGATTGGCGCATCCACGCCAGCCACTACTAGCCTAGCCAATCCACAGTCCCCTAACTTAGGCTCAAAACCTTCATCTAGCAACACATTTGTGGGCTTGAGATTGTTATGTAAAATCCTTGGAACGAATTCATAGTGTAGATATTTTAACCCCTTCACCATTCCTACTGCAATCCGATGTCTCATCTCCCATCCCAGTCTCAACTGATTCAATCTAACTCTTTTCATGGCGTCCTCTAAGCTTCCATTTGATATATAATCATAAACTAAAGAAAATCTATCATGTTCTCTTACATAAGCCCTCAAGCTCATCACATTCCTGTGGCTGACCTTTGCGAGTAATTCAAGCTCTCTCTGTACTTTCCTCTTCCACGAATTGGAAGTTGGTCCAGGGGAACCGCTAGAGCAAGTGGATTCAAGTACCTTTACTGCAACCGTGACCTCACAGTTGAGTTGTAACTTGAAGTACTTCCCATTGGGGCTGGAACCAATCATTTGTAGGGATTCATTGTTTCCGCCAGAAAAATTAACTTTGAGAGACTTAGGAGAGATCTTTGGTGAAAAGATGACCGGGCCTTTGAGTATTGGGGTACGGTTAGCAAAGAGGAGAAAGAGACGGATCGTAATGATGAAGATAATGGAGGCAAAAACACCAGTGAGGGAGCCGAAAAGGATACCGAGAAGGATTCGCCTAAGACTGGCACGGCTTGACGATGGGTGAACATAGTATGGAGGAGAAGAGCTTGGAGAGAGAGAGAAAGTTGAATCAGGGGACGGTGAAAGGGAGGAGGTTTCCGTGATTTTGAAGATGAAGCATAGAAGGCAAATAAGGTATTGAACAAGTAGGGTTTTTCTAATGTTCTTCTCCATGAGTGAGTTTAGGAGGTGGAGACGGGAAACTCGAGAAGAATACCAAGCAGAGTTCAGGTTGCTCTACGTTTCCCAGCTGGAAAATGAGCTCAGAAGCACATATCAGCAGGAGGAAAACCAAGATGGGGGCTTTAGCTCATGAGGATCTGGTGGTGTTGGGGACTAGAGTTCAAAAGCTTCAAAGCACTCGAATACTGAGCTAAGCCCTCACTCAAATAAGCCAAACCAGAACCCAAAGTAGCGACCTTCATTTTCCTTTGCTCTCCGGAAAACAAAACAGAACAGCAATCAAATCAAGAGCACACTTAAAAACCTTATATTGTGATAGCGATCATCTGAGAATCCCAGAGAGGGGCACCAAGTCTCGAAATACATGAAAAAAGAAGAATCTTTTCGGGAAAAAAAGCACTTTTTGAACATTATTTATAAAAGTAGTTCAATTAAATTTAAAAACATTCATTTTTATTTTAAAAACTATCAAGCCACCTTTAAGTGGGAAAGTTTTTATATACACAAATATTTTTGGGAGTAGTTTTTCCCTATAACCAAAATTTTGATTTTTCTATCCTGCTATGATATTACAGTAATCAAATTTATTTTCACATAAAAAGGTAAGGTCCAGGAAAGCGTGGTGCGCCGAAGGAACAGTAAATATCTGCGGTAAAAGAGACAAAAGCTACCTTCTGGATGATAAAGAATCAAACTGAGAGAGAGGCCAAACACCGTTTGTTTTTTTCTCCTCAGCCCGATAAAGCTTTACCTTATCGCAAAGAAAAACTGGGAAGAGAGAAGATGACCAAATCATACCATTGCACAAATCGGAATTCTATGTGATAAAAAAATACAAGAAAAAATGGGTAAAACTGAAAAGCGGTCTCGCTTCGCGTGACTGCTCTGCTTTCTACTATGTCTCTCTCTTCCTATAACTTTAGATTTTATATTTTTACCGGCTTCCAAAAAAAAAATAGAAAAAATTATTCCCGCCTATTTGGCGGTGGTCCCCACTACCATTGTCTGAGCCTTTGCATGATTTTTTCTACATTTTGGTTACCCATGATTCACATTTCATTATTTTTTCTTATAAAAAATCTCAATAAATACAGTAATTTAATATATTTTGATTAAAATTTTGCTTTCAATACTTTTAATAAACATTTTCATATTGTACGACCAAAAGCAATTACTTGGACCGACCAAGATAGAATAATTCCCGGCCCATTCATCAATATCAAAAGCAATTACACAAGATCAAATAGCTATTGATCTGTTCTCCTGTAGAAGCTACCTGAGTGAACGAATCTAAAGGAGTACTACAAAAGGGTCAACCCAGAACATCATACAATCAAACAAAAATCAATAAAACACTTAAGCCGAGTACGAGATGCTAAGTATAAGAATTGGCAGAGGTGATCCCAACATAGTGGAGATACGACCATTTAAGAGAACTTAGTAGCTAAAGGTTTAGGAGAGATATAAGTAAAAGTACACCATTTTCTGAAGGACAAACACTTATCAATAGAGGGTAATTGATGTAAATTGGATTACGATTTTCAACTCCTATAATTTTCCTCATTCTACTCAGCTGCTTAGTTCTCTCCCTCTATCATGCCATAAACTGGAAGATGTGTAAAATAAGAGAAGAACCTAGCCACCAAAAAGTTACGAGTAACATGATTTGCACTGAAGATTTGCACTGAAGAATTCATAACCTAGCATATCCTGGGGCTCAAAGAGCTAACGAGAAAAATGATCAGAGAAACACTTGCCCAAATGACATCACTATCACCGACGTAGACACTAGAAGAACCACTTCACCTGCCCTAGGTCAAGAAGATGACTCTTATTACCTTGATAGAGCTGATTCGAGCTCATCAAATAGAAATAGACATGTACGAAGATGCCACAAAATTTTCAACTAAATAATTTCTTCTCCAGGTAGATCTCTGAAGCTGAAGCTCGTGAGTGCTTTAACATTCCATCCATGGTGCCTACCAAAGATGATCTTATCCTTTCGACCATGCCCTCTATCTCAAATATATCGTGTGTGATGTACTGAAGTGTCAACTCTTATTTATGAATCTTAAGGAGTCCACTGTTCGATGCTCAATACTTTTTCATTAAGAGAGATCACCTAAGAGGATATTTATAGGGGAGTTCCAATGTGCAAAATCCCCACAAGAGTTCACAGACACTACCACAATTCAATCTAAAGTATGGAGATTCTATGGTTGCTTCATGATTCATTTTTATAAAGAAATATTGAAATTGTGAGGACTAGAGCCAATAGTCACTCATGTCTCCTTACCATAAGATATAAAGGAAAGCCCATTTTGTTATGTGTTGAGTCTGAAAAAATCAAAGACTTTGGATGAGCTTCTGGAACTAGCCAATAATCACATATCAATAGAAGAGTATTACTTACCTTAGGTCCGCATGAGGGTCAAACATTCAGAAAAATCACTTTGAAGAGGAGCTTCCATGAATGTAAATGAAAATTGAATCATCCGTTGCGACCAACAACTAGGAACATGTTTGAGGAGCATCATCCCCACCCTATCCAAAGAAGAACCCACATTCCAGAGAAGGGAGTTATCCCCCCAGAAAGATGAGCTTGGTATCAGAAGAGATGAGCAAACCTCTAACTAGAAAGGAGGTCCCCACCTCTAACTCATAAGATCCCTCAAAGACTTTGTTAAAAGTCTCATTGACAAAGGTTATAGAGCCATCTAGAATAAGAAATTCCTTTGAAAATATTTTTGATGAAGATAAAAGTTACATCATGAATATGAAAAGGTATTATGCATATCATAGGGAACACAATCACAACATGAAGGACAGCTTGATTGAGGAACTGGTCAAATTCAAATAAATTAAAGGAATCCATAGACCTAGAGTGATCTAGTAAAGAAAAGAGAAATCCCTAGTAGTGGAAGACCGCAATGAGGCTGCTTGCATGCATGTTATCCACATCATTGGTGTTGTCCCCTCCATTATAAATGATATGGGTCAAAACCTATTGAAAAACTAGTATAAAGTAACTTCATTTGGGAGAAATGTGCATTATAACCTCATCCCAATAGCAAGTCATGCACCATTCTTGCATAATTTTTAAAGAGAAAGATTTACTTTCTAAAAGAAACCCCAACAATGACACCATCATGTAATGACATTGATCATTAACTTCAAATCTGAAACATCATCATCAATACGGGAAGTTTGATGAACAACTTATTCAAGACTATATTTAAAAATGAAAATGGGAACTGTGCATATTTCAGTCAGATACGTGTTGTTGTTGTTGTATGGATTTTAAGGAGAAAAGAATGAGATATTTAGAATTCTGACTTTGCCCATCACCTATGGGGAAGAGTGATAAGAAATTTATAGTTATGTTCACTTTATCAGAGTCAATTCGTAAGCAGCATATAATTCTATGTTTTCTCATCCACTCCTCAACATCTTCAAGCCTATCATCTCAACATACCATGTTGTGGTGTTGTTTTAGGGGAAAAGAAAAGTGAGCATTATCTAAGGTGAATTAGAATAATCATGCACTTACTACTTATAGGCTTTAAGTAGTACACCTTGAGAAATCTTGGAGTTGAACATCCACTGAGGGAGTGGCTTGGAGACCATCGGGACAATTGAAGATATCTCAACTGCCACTAGGGACGAAGATAATTTTTTTTTAATAAGCATGGCTATTGATGTAGGTAACAGGGACCCATTGGTCCCCGAACTCAAGAAGTATCACAACATACATCTGGCCAACCTAAGAGATGCTAGGAATCTTCATTGACATCACCTATCACCAACTAAACATCAACTTAAGTGCTCAACCCATTAAGAAAAATATTAGGTTGGTGGTGCTCACATTACCAAAACCAATTCAGGAATAAGTGCAAAGGTTGCTAGAGGTTGACTACATTAAGAAGGTGCAATATCTAGATTGGGTAACCAATATAGTGATGGTATGAAAGTCAAATGATAAATGTTAAATGTGTGTCAAATTTACAAGCCTCATATCAACCTATTTAAAGATAAATATCCTCTATCACGAATTAATGTGCTCATGGATTTAGCCATTTTTCACTCAATCATGAGCTTATTAGATGCCTCCTTTAGGTACTATCAAACAAAAATGCACTATATGGATGCCGGGAAGACTACTTGCATCACTCAGAAGGGTGTATTTTATTATAACAAAATTCTTTTGGGCTTAAGAATGCAGGTTCCACATATTAATGAATGGGGTATGCAATATTTGTCAATAAAAAAAGAAAGAAATCATGTAGTATCTTTGATCATTTACCAATTAAAAGTAAAATGCCCCAAGAACATATAGAAGACTTAAATTAAAACTTTGTTAAGGCATTTACCAATTCCCGATAGAGTCAAAGCAAATCTTAAAAAGTTTTATGAACTTGTAGGCATGTCATCTCCTTGAAACATCAAAAAATTTCAAAAATTAACTTTCCAAATAATGGATCTAAGTCAATTTATTTCCATTTCTTGGAATAAGTGCATTTCTTTTTCAAGGTTCTAAGAAAAGGCAAGAGCATCACATGGATAACCAAGTGTGAACCGGTCTATCAAAATATGATGAACTTATGATTTTGCCACCAATACTTAAATTTTTAAGCTAAATAAAAAACTACCCCAATATCTTAGAGTCAGCTTTGAGGTGATCAATTTGATTCTAGTTTGAGATGAAAAAGGTAAGTAATTTATAATCTACTATATCAATAAGAAACTATAAAGCACTTAATTTTGGTAGCTAATTATATAAAAGTTGACTTTTTATTTGATTATTATAGTGTGAAAACTTTGTATATACTTCCAAATGAACCCAATGCTATTGATTATTGACCATCTGCTCAAGTATAACTTTGAAAAAGCATGAGAATTTTAGGTGGCTTCTTAAATTAGTGGTTGAGCTCACTAAGTTCGTACTTTCATACATTCCTAGGATGGTAATGAAAGCACATAACATAGCTCATTTTTTTTATAGATTTCTTTGAATATGTTAAACAAGAAGATGAAGCAACAAGCTAATTTCCAACTTGGATCATTTATGTGGTTGGAGCATTAAGCTTAAGTAGCTATCTTAGGAGTTATGTTGACAAGACTGATTGGGTATGAAATTCATCACTTGGTAGAGGTTGAGTTCAAATTAACAACCAAGCTGAGTACAAGGCTCTTATCACCATATTGTGCTTCACACATTTGATCAGTGCAACATCTCCTAGTGTGATTAAACTTCTAATTAGTGGTGAATCAGGTGAATGGACATGCAGATAGTTCAAAGCCAGAGAAAAAAACTATGATAAGATAAGATAGGGTTTGTGTAATCCCTTAAAGGTCTTTGTATGTGATGATGCTCATTTTCAACAATTTGATTATCAATGTTATTATGTGATGCGTTCGTCATTTCTTATAAATTGTGAAGTTCTTTTTGTTTTTATAATTTTCTTATATTTTGTTCTAACTCATAGTTGTAAGGTACTAAACCTTTAGATTCTGAACTACACACACAAAAGTAAAAGTTTAGAAAATATAAATACACAAAGCACTAAAAAATACTTATATATATATATATATATATATATATATATATATATATATATATATATATATATATATATAATATTTTAAACACAAAAAAGCACTTATATAGATAAACAACACTACAATTTTCCTAAAATAAGTCTACAAGTTCAAATAAAATTTCTAAGTCGAAAATTCTATCGCGTCATTCTTTTCTTGGCAATGGCACTAAAAACTTGACCAGACCGCAACTATACAATTATTTAGTTTCCTGGCTAAAAACTTGAACCAATTTCTTTAGGTGGCTATTGTTCAAAATGGATATGTTGTAGTTTAGAATTTAATTTATAGTTTACAAACTAGGAGCTCTACGCAAGTATATGTATTGGTCAAGTAATATAGGATTTTCTTTTAAACCCCAGTATCGATCCCATAGGGGAGGTGAAAACTCTCTTTATAGAATTACTAAAACTTGATTTAAACTACCGATAATTATCTAGGAAATAAGGTTGCAATTTTATGTGTAAAAAGATGTAACTAATATCTGCTAAATTAGTTTCAAAACATAAATAAAATGCACTGCTTCTAAACTAACTTAAGGTAGAAGAGTTCAAATTATATGAAAAACTTTTTCCTTTGCAATGACATCATAATCAGTGTATGAATCAAATTTTTAAAGGTTTAAATGTAGTATTGTGAAAAATAAGAGCATACATATTCTTTATCCTCTTCCGAGTGCATAAAGAACATTGGCTAACTTAGAGTTAAATTCCTAAATCTTTGGTTATGCTGGGTAGGCTCTAGTCTGTCACTCTAGAGTACCCATTGTGCCCATGATTTGGACAAACCTAGTCTTAAGTTACAAACTCTAGGTCAAATTGGTTAAGGTTTTAGTCTGTCACCCAAGAATCATCAATTTACACCCATCAAAACTTTTCTTCCTATCTATTTGCACTAATATATGGACTACTTTATCACCTACTAGATTAATGTGATTTTTACTAGTTGAGGAATACATAGCCCTGCCGGGTCATTATGGATTCACAACAAGTTTTAAGCAAATTAAGTATGAAGTAATGAATCAGCCCAAGTGTGAAATAAAAGAAATCTTAAACAACTCTAATCCTACACATGATATTTCTTATTGTGAGGATAAAGATAAAGAAAACTACTCATACTTCATGAGGATAACACAACAAAACATGATTAATATTAAAATCCAAGTTTACACAATAAAACAGAACTAAAAAAAATACATAGTACTTATCTTAAAATTCTCCCCAAGAAGTTCTTTTGATGACTTCTCAACTTTCCTTACAATTTCACTCCAAGAAACACACACACACACACACACACCAAAAGAATCTTAAAACAACAACAGTCTCAATGAAGAACACCCACATGACCTCCACACACGCCACACACCTGACCTTCACTAAGAACACACACCTTCACCCACACGCCTCTTCAAACATCTCTTGACTTCTTTTATAATAACTCTCAAAATCCCTAAGAGTCGCTTCAAATGCCCTTTCAAACTTCATCAAAATTCAATGCATATAGAGAAAAACTATTTCTAGCGCCTAGGCGCCTAAATGTGGCTCCTAGGCGTGATCCACTTAAAAAATACCTATTTTTATGCCTTATTTATAATTCAATTCTTAAGGATATTATGCTTTAATGAAATGTATTTTTATGTTTTTGGATGTAGGTGATAAAAAAAGAGTTCAATAGGAAAAAATGAGCAAAAATGAGCAAAAATAGAGCTTAAAGAGTAAAGTTGCCAAAATTTTAGGTCTGGCGCCTAGGCACTAGAATCTGGCGCCTAAGCGCCAGTTCGATACAAAAGAAAATAATATTTTTGACGACTTTGGGCAGTTATTTTGACTGTGTTAAGCGGTTATTAGACCTTCTAAAAGACTAGAAGTTACTCCTAATATATAGGACATGTGATACAATGCATCTGGACAGAGGAAAATGATTTTAATCGCGAAGAGGTGTGATGCAAAGTGAAGAGGTGCGAAGACTTGGTCACGGACTCCGGCGCCTAGGCGCCAGATTCCGGCGCCTAGGCGTGACAGTTACCTTCTAGAAGATACATTGTATTTGGACGAATTTTGTAGAGGTTCCTTAAGCAACCCCTGGTCAAATTCAGAGCTATATAAATAGGAGTCAATTCTACAAAGAAAAGTGCACCCTAAGGCCCCTACTAGCACCTAATCAACCCAAAGCTCTCCACGCTTCAAAATTGTTTTAGGGTGCCACCATCTTTAGTATTTAGTGATTTTATTTTGAGTGTTAAGTGTGAGTTTATTAGTGTTGTTGCTGTTGAAGTATTTCATCATTGCATTGGAGTCAGTAAGAGTCAGCGGATCACTTGAAGGAATATTCTAGATAAGTATTTGTAACTTGATTCAAAGTTTTATGAATATGTTTTGTTGTGTGAATTCAAAGTGTTATGAGTAGTTAGTTTTCTTTCTCCTTTCAATTATCAAAAGATAATAAGATAATTGAATTTTATTGGAGAATTTAACTAAAATATTTATAAAAATTGTGATGATATTAATACCTAATCTTAGTTTACTTTTTAAATTGGCCATTTAAATTGTTAAAACCTGTTGAAGAACTTTGAGACCTATCCGAAGATGAGTTCTTAACTATTAGATATCACATGAATCCTTGGGTAATCGAAGGCTTTATGCGGGTTATTCAAGTTGAAGTGCAAATAAATAGGAAGATATGATTTATTGGGCGTAGAATTAATTAGTATTAAGAGTGACAAACTAAATTCTAATAAATTGGTCTATAGAAAGGGAACGGGTCACTGGTAGGCCGCCATAGCCACCCTTGGACATCTAGTAGTGTGAGCCTAGATTAACCCATTCTACTAATAAAATATCCTGAACCGATCTATAGATTAGTCAATGTTCTTTATGCCTGGACCAAAGGGTAATGAATAGAAATGCTTCTATTTGGCACAATACCATAATCTAAATTCTCCACAAATGATAATTATTCTAAAAATCTTGGATTAGTTGAAAAGGAGAAAGTTGTTTTAATTATACCTGCATTAATCTTTAATTAATTACTGCTTACTTACATTTAGTAAAAAATTTATTAAATTTAAAATCTGAATTTTGAAAAGAAATAAAAATAATAATTACTTTTAATTTGAAAAATCTAAAATAATTCTTAATTTTCTCAAAATCTTCCCTGTAGGATCGATAACTAGGACTCCAATAGAGTCCTGTATTACTTGAAACGATACGTATACTTGTGTTTGAAATTGTGACTTTTACAATAATTAATATAAATATTTAAACATAAATTCATAAATTCTTACATAAGTAAAGGTCGTGTCAGTATCAAGTTTTTTGCGCCGTTGCCGGGGAAGATAAGGAAGAAAGTTAAAAAGACAATTTTACATTTCTCAAATTAAATATAATTTATACACTTTTATTTCTTTAAATATATCTAATAAAAATATAAAAAAAAATACCAAAAAGATTTTACTGTATTTTTATGCGTAGTTCTAGATCTGAAGGATTATTATCTTTTGATTCTGAATTGGAAAGAACAGTTAAAAGAATTAGAAAAGGAAAACAAATTCAAAAATATCAAGAAATGGCTAACTTACATAACAATAATCAAAATTCAATAGAAATCAATGAACAAAATGTTTATAAACCATTAAGGGATTATGCAAACCCTACAACTGATGAACTTCATATTAGTATTCAAATGCCAATGCTAATTATTTTGAGCTTAAACCTTCTATTATTCAAATGGTTCAAAATAATCAATTTGGAGGAACACCAAATGAGGATCCAAATTTACACCTTGCTAGTTTCTTAGAACTTTGTGCTACCTTTAATATAATAATGTTTCTAATAATGCTATTAGGCTTAGACTCTTTCCTTTTTCCTTAAAAGATAAAGCAAAGATGTGGCTTAATTCATTAGCAACTTGTTCTATTAAAACTTAGGCAGATATGACACAAAAATTTCTTGCTAAATATTTTCCTCCTTCTAAAACTGCTAAATTAAGAAATGATATTGCGTCATTTATGCAATTTGGTGGAGAAACAATTTATGAAGCTTGGGAAGGATTTAAAGAACTATTAAGAAAATGTCCTCATCATGCTTTACCAAATTGGTTAATTATTCAAACATTTTATAATGGACTTATTGGATCACTTAGATCTATTAACGATGTTGCTGCTGGTTCTTTAATGGCTAAGACATTTGAAGAAGCTTATACTTTAATTGAAGAAATGGCTAATAATAATTTTCAATGTCATTCTGAAAGGGTTAATCCTAAAAGAATGGCAAGTATTCAAGATAATGAAGCCTTTTCTATTTTAGCTTCACATATTATTGTGATATCTAAGAAATTAGATAATTTTGATATTAACATATCGCATGTAAGTAATGATAATTTTGCAAACACTGATCAAACAATAGAAACTTTTCAAGCTATTGCTAGTAAAACTAATAACCCTTATTCTAATTATTATAATCCAGGTTGGAAAAATCATCCTAATTTTAATTGGAATAATGGACATCAACAATGGAATAACAATCAAGTTAATCCATGGAAATTCAAACTTTAGACCAACTTACCCTCTTGGTTTTAATAATCAGCAGAAAAAGTTATCTATAGAAGAATTGATCTTGCAACTAGGTAATCAACTACAAAGTTAAAACACTGCTATTCGTAATATTGAGATTCAAATGGGTCTAATTGCTAATTTTATTAATTACAGACCTCAAGGAACACTACTTAGAAATGTTGAAATTAATCCTAAAGAAACTGGAAAAGATCATGAACAAGCAAAAGCTGTACAACTTAGAAGTGGAAAGGAATTAAAAGAGAAAATCTGGAATGATTGAAAAAGAGAGAGAGGTAGAAGAGATCGAAAAACCTAAAGATACTCTTTCTCCAAGTAAAGGTCAGGCTGTAATTCCTGTTGAAGTGGAAGTTAAAAGACCACCACCACCTTTTCCTCAAAGATTAAAATAACAGAAGCTTGACCATCAATTTTCTAAGTTCTTTGAGATTTTTAAGAAATTTACCATCAACATTCCTTTTGCTGAAGCTTTGGAATAAATGCCAAGCTATGTAAAATTTATGATGGATATTTTAAGTAAGAAAATGAAACTTGAAGCTTATGAAACTGTTGCATTAAGTGAAGAATATAGTGCAATAATTCAGAAGAAACTACCTCAGAAACTTAAAGATCCTGGAAGTTTCACTATACCATGTGCTATTGGAGAAAAATTTTGTAGAAAAGCCTTATGTGATTTAGGAGCAAGTATTAATCTCATGCCATTTTCAATCTTTTGAAGGTTAGATTTAGGAGAGATTTCTCCCACCACTGTAACCCTTCAGTTAGCTGATCGATCTATCACTTATCCTAAAGAAGTTATAGAGGATGTTCTTGTTAAGGTAGATAAATTTATCTTTCCTGTGGATTTCAATGTACTAGATATGGAAGAAGATAAAGAAATACCTATTATTTTAGGGAGACCTTTTCTAGCTACTAGACGTGCTATGATTGACGTGCAAAAATGAGAATTAACGATGAGAGTTAATGATCAAGAGATAATATTTAATGTTCTAAAATCAATGAGGTATCCTAATAAAGAAAAATGCTATCAGATGGACATTTTTGATTATATAATTGAAAAGCATTATAAAAAAAAATTTAAGGTCATTTTTGAAGAAAAAGATGATGAATCTGTGATATATAATGATTCGTTAACTGAAGAAATTGAAGAAGTAAATGAAGAAAAATTATCTGAAGAAACTCATTATATTCATAAAAATTGAGAAATTTTAGACACAACTAAAAATGATATACTTTTACCCTCAATTGAAAAAGCCCGTGAACTAGAATTAAAAATGTTACATGCACATTTAAAGTATGCATTTCTTAGAAATTCATTAACTTTACCTGTAGTTATATCTTTAGAACTAAGTAAAGATCAAGAAGAAAAATTAATAGGAGTTCTGAAAAATTATAAGAAAGCTTTTGGTTGGACTACTGCAGATATAAAAGGAATAAGCCCTTCAATTTGTATGCATAGGATTTTAATCGAAGAAAATTGTAAACTCACTATTGAACCTCAAAGAAGATTGAACCTAATTATGAAAGAGGTTGTAAATAAAAAGATTTTGAAATGGTTAGATGCTGGAATTATTTATCCTATTTTGGATGGTCAATGGACAAGTCCTATTTATTGTGTACCGAAGAAAGGAGGAGTAATTGTCATTGTTAATGAAAAAAATGAATTAATCTCTACAGGACAAGTTACTGGGTGGAAAATTTGCATTGATTATCGAAAATTAAAAAATGCCACTAGAACGGATCATTTTATTTTGCCTTTCTTGAATCAGATGTTGGATAAATTAGCTTGACACTCATATTTCTGTTTTCTGGATGGATATTCTGGTTATCATCAATTACTCATTGCTCCTGATGACCAAGAGAAAACAACATTTACAAGTCCTTATGGAACATTTGCCTTTAGAAGAATGCCTTTCGGTTTATGCAATGCACCTGCAAATTTTCAAAGATGTATGATGTCAATATTCTGTGATTTAATTAAGAAAGGAATTGAAGTATTTATGGGAGATTTTCCAATTTTTGGAACTTCTTTTGAGTCTTTCTTGGAAAATATAACGAAAGTATTGAATAGATGTGAAGAAACAAATTTGATTCTAAACTGGAAAAAATGTCAATTTATGGTCACAGAAGGAATTGTACTTGGACATAATGTTTGACAAATAGGTATGCAAGTTAATCAGGCAAAAGTGAAAATTATTGCTAAACTTCGACCACCTACTACCGTTACTGATGTGAGAATTTTTATGGGTCATGCTGGAATTTATAGGAGAGATATAAAGGATTTTTCTAAAACTGCTAAACCTCTTCACCATTTATTAGAAAATGAAGTTAAATTCGAATTCAATGAAGATTGTCTGAATGCGTTCAATATTCTAAAAGAAAAATTAATCACTGCACCTGTTATTGTTGCACCTGATTGGAGTAAACCTTTTGAATTAACGTGTGATGCAAGTGATTATGTAATTGGAGATGTATTGGGACAAAAATATGAGAAAACTTTTGAAGTTATATAATATGTTAGCAAAACTCTAAATGAAACTCAAATAAATTACACTACTACTGAAAAAGAGCTTTTAGCAATAGTATATTCCTTTTATAAATTTAGACTATATCTTCTTGGGATGAAATGTATCGTACATACTGATCATTCTGCTATTAAGTATTTAATGTCTAAAAAGGATGCCAAACCTAGATTGATCAGATGGGTTTTACTTTTACAAGAATTTGATTTTCAAATTGTGGATAGAAAAGGAACTGACAACCAAATTGCTGATCATTTATCAAGAATAAAAAATAATAGTGAGAAGATTTATGAAGAAAAATTAAATGAGAAATTCCTTGATGAACAGTTATATGTTATTCAAGGATTAGAAATACCTTAGTATGCTGATATAGTTAACTATTTGGTTAGCAATATTTTACCATATGGATTGAATAACAAATATATTAAGAAATTCAAGAATGATTGTAAATCATATATTTGGGAAGATCTTCATTTATTTAAAATAAGAAGATATTCTGTGATTCAAAGATGTGTACCTTATGAAGAAACTTTTGCAATTATTCAAAAATGTCATGATTCTGAATTTGGAGGACACTTTGGAATGGATAAAACTGCGTTTAAAATTTTAAATTCTGGATTTTATTGGCATACATTATTTAAAGATGTTGGAAATTATGTGAAAACTTGTGATCAATGTCAAAGAATGGGAAATATATCCAGAAAAGATGAAATGCCTCTAAATTATATATTAGAAATTGAAATTTTTGATGTATGAGATTTAGACTTTATGGGACCTTTCGTACCATCATCTGGAAAGATTTATATTTTATTAGCAGTTGATTATGTTTCAAAGTGGATATAAGCTGTAGCTTTACCTAACTGTGATTCCAAAAGTGTTTTAAAATTTTTAAAGAAAATGATTTTTACAAGATTTGGAATGCCAAGGGTAATTATTACAGATGGGGGAAGTCATTTTATGCGTACTAAAAATTCAATCCCCGGCAATGGCGCCAAAAACTTGACCCGCAATCCGCTAATGATAAAAATAATAATTAATGCTTTCAAATATATGTAATAGATAACTGATCACAGAAAAATACATAAAGAAATTTATATCTATTTTTGATGAAATTGCACTTTAAAGAGAGGTATTTTCTATATTTTATTGCAGGAATGAAGATTTATTAGTGATAAAAGCAAAAAAGCATGAAATGGAGCAAATTTGGATCAAAAAGGAGAAAATTCATGCAAATTTAACTACTTCGCCGACGGCGAGATCGTGAGGAGAAATTTCTGAAGGAATTATAACTACCTCGCCGACAGCGAGCCCGAGCCCGCCGACAGCGAGATCGCACGGTTTGAAGACCTTCTAGAAGCCCCGCTGACGGCGAGGTTGTTTCCCGCCAACGGCGAGCTAGTTCAAAATGCATATGCATTGAACCTGGACACTTTTTGAAGAGGCGTTTAAGCACCCCTTGGACCTTTGCCTACCTCTATAAATAGAGGCCGAATTCTAGAGTGTAGGTGTGTCTTTTGAGTCTTCTGTGAGTCTATTTCTAGTGTCTTAAGTGTAATTTGTGTGAGTTTAATTTAGTTTGAGTGTGTTTAGTGAGTTCATTAGTTTAATTGAGTGCTTATTTAGTTGCTTGTACTAAAAGGAAAAGTCAAAGGAACTTCAAGAGTCCGCTTGGGAAGGAAATTAAGATAAGTATCTTTGTTTATTGTTGTTAACTTTAAATGAAATTCATGCTTTGTTTTATTCCCATGCATTACGAGTAGTTTTCTTAGTCTTTCTCCTTGTTTATGAAAATTATGCGGATTGATGAAATTAAATAAAAGCACTTAATATAATATAAATAAATTGTGATAATTTTTACTTAAAACTTAATTTAATTTCAATATGACTAATTGAGTAGTTAAAATATGTTGAATTATCAACTATAGTAAAAATTACATCCAATATTCGGGGAAGTCGAAAAGCCTTGGAAGGCGGGTGCAAATAAATAGGGAAATATTAATTATCGGGCGTAGAATTAGATATTTTAGTGTGACGGACTAAAATACTCAATTCGATCCTACTTGTTTGAGAGGCTGAAGTGTAGATGTTAGCCCTCGGAGTGAGGGGAACGTGGGAGCTGCGAAGTGGCGACCGGTATCCTCCCAGCCTAGCCGCAGATTCAGTGATCAAACATAGGATTAGTCAATGTTCTTTGCACCTGGACCAAAGGGTAAATAACAGGAATGCTCCTATTTGTCACAATACAATTTAAAAATTCTATTTAAATTAATCATTTCACTTAATTTTCTAAAAACAAGGAGAAGGATACTTTTTCTGAATTAATTAAATCAACTTATTTCAAGCATTAGTTTACTTTAGTTTATTATAGTTACTTTGAATATCCGTTCACTTTATTAGTAAGTAATTCCTTTAAATTTAGTCGATAACAATTACGTTAAAAACTTTCCTGTGGGATCGATAACCGAGGACTCCACTAGAGCCACGTATTACTTGATACGATACGTGTACTTGCGTAGAATCCACATTATACATTAAATCATATACCTATATTTAAAGCGGGATCTAGTTTTTGGTTCCGTTCTTATAAACATAAATTACATACATACAAAAAGTGGGTCGAAGCTTTTGGCGCCGTTCTTAGGGAAGTAAAGAAATTATTTACTAAAGTAACGGACTATTTTTTTAAAATTGTATGCGAAAATTTGGAAACGAAAAATTAATACCTTACGATTCAGAATTAGAGCGTACAATTAAAAGAATTAGAAAACAAAAAAGAGAAATTATAAATTTAACACAAATGGCAAATATACTTGAAAATGAAAATATCAATCAACCAAGACCATTACGAGATTATGCCAATCCTACATTAGACGAAATTCATTTAACTATTCAAAACACGATGTAGTCGCTAATTCATTCGAACTTAAACTCCGCAATTATCCAAATGGTACAAAACAATCAATTTAGTGGTTCACCTACTCGAAGATCCTAATTTACATCTTGCTAGTTTTTTAGAACTATGTGCTACTTTCAAATATGAAGGAGTATCTAACGATGCTATCGAACTTAGACTTTTTCCTTTTTCTTTAAGGGATAAGGCTAAAATGTGGTTAAATTCGTTAGCACCTGGATCTATTAAAACTTGGGGAGAATTATCACAAAAATTTATATCCAAATATTTTCCACCATCTAAGACTGCTAAGCTTGGAAATGATATAACTTCTTTTAGTCGGTTTGATGGAGAGTCGATATATGAATCTTGGGAGAGATTTAAAGAACTTCTTAGGAAATGCCCACTTCATGCGTTGCAGTTGGTTAATTATCCAACCTTTTTATAATGGATTAGTAGGATCTTTAAGATCAATCATCGATCTTCATTCTTGGAGGATCATTAATGTCGAAACCATTTGAGGAAGCCTATGCACTAATCGAAGAAATGACAACAAATAATTTTCAATGGCTCGTCGATAGAATGAATCCGAAAAAAATAGCTAAGTATTCATGAAAATGATGCAATATCTATGTTAGCTTCACAAATTGTTGCTATATCTAAAAAATTAGATTATTTTGGAATGAATTAATCTCCAACTATAACGAAGAAAATTCATGCTGGACAACTTATAGAATCTCGATCTCGATATGGAACAATTAATGCAATTAACAACAGACCCAATAATCCTTATGCAAATTATTATAATCCTGGATGGAAAAATCATCCTAATTTTAACTGGAATAATAATACAACTAATCAACCATGGATGAATAATATGACACAACAATTAGGAAATCCATCTAATTAAGGAAATCCTAATTATAAACCTAATTATCCACTGGATTTAATAATAATAACCCTCAATTTAAAGATAAGAAATTATCTATAGAAAAATTAATATTAAATATGGGTCGACATTTACAAAATCAAGGAAATCAATTACAAATACAAGGAAATCAATTACAAAATCAAGGAACAGCTATCAAAAATATTAAAACTCAACTTGGACATATCGCTACTGCACTTAATAATAGAATACCTGGAACATTTCCTAGTAATGTGGAAATAAATCCGAAAGACAAGGGAAATGAACAAATTAAAGCGATACAATTACGAAGTGGAAAAGAATTAGAACCTCGAATTCAGAAAGAACTTGAAAGTCCAAAAGTGGAAGTGGAAATTGAAAAGGAAAAGAATCAACAAGATCAAAACTTAGAAAATCCTTTAATACGAATGAAAATTTCTGTTGAAAAACCTCCACCACCATTTCCTCAACGACTAATTCAACATAAAAAAGACAAATAATTTGCTAAATTCCTTGAAATTTTGAAGAAATTAACGATAAATATTCCTTTCATAGAAGCTTTAGAACAGATGCCAAACCATGTAAAATTCATGAAAGATATTCTAAATAAAAAAAGAAAATTTATTGATAATGAAATGGTTGCACTTAGTGAAGAGTGTAGTGCTATTATTCAGAAAAAACTTCCTTAAAAATTAAAAGATCCTGGTAGTTTCACTATACCTGCATGCTATTGGAGAAAAATTCTATGGAAAATCTTTGTGTGACTTAGGAGCAAGCATCGATCTAATGCCTCTATCAATTTTTAAGAGATTAGGATTGGGAGAAATTTCACCTACTTCGGTAACTCTTCGATTAGTGACCGTTCTGTTACATATCCTAAGGGAGTTATTGAAGATGTATTAGTAAAAGTGGATAAATTTATCTTCCCTGTAGATTTTATTGTTTTAGATATGGAAGAAGATAAAGCAATTCCTATCATTTTAGGAAGACCATTTTTAGCCACTGGAAAAGCTATGATTGATGTTCAGAAAGGAGAATTAACTATGAAAGTAAATGACAAAAAAGTAACTTTTAATATTGCTAAATCAATGAAATATCTCAGCTAGAAAAAGATGATGAGTGTTTTCGAATGGAAGTACTTGATCATTTACAAAAAGAATATTTTAAAGAATATTATGAAGAAAAATTAGAAAAAGAAAATATTGAATTAATTGAAAAATCTGAGAGAAATGAAGAATTAGATTCTATTCAAGAGAAATTTGAATTTTTGGATAACATCGAAAATACTTGAAAAAAATATAGTTCCATCAATTATTAAACCTCCCGAACTTGAGTTAAAAATGTTACCTAATCATTTAAAATATGCTTACTTAGGTAATTCTTCAACTCTACTAATTATTATTTCATCCGAATTAAATGAATCTCGAGAACAAAAACTTTTAGATACGTTAAAAAAATATAAGAAAATTTTTGGTTGGACTTTAGCAGATATTAAAGGAATTAGTCCTTCGATTTGCATGCACGAAATTATTTTAGATAATGAACATAAACCTAAAGCAGATCCACAAAGGAGATTAAATCCGATAATGAAAGAAGTAGTCGAAAAGAAATTTTAAAATGGTTAGATAATGGTATTATATATCATATTTCGACGATACTTGGGTAAGCCCGATTCACTTGTGTACCTAAAAAAGGAGGGGTGAGAGTCAAAGCTAATGAAAATAATGATCTTATCCACTATAAGACAAGTTCTTGGATGGCAAATATGTATTGATTATAGAAAATTAAACACAGCCACTAGAAAAGATCACTTCCCTTTACCATTTCTAGACCAGATTTTAGATAGATTAGCCGGACATAAATATTTTTGTTTCTTAGATGGATATACCGGTTATCATTAAATACAAATTGCTCCCGAGGATCAAGATAAAACTATATTTACTAGTCCTTATGGAACTTTCACTTTTCGAAGAATGCCTTTTGGATTATGTAATGCACACTGCAACATTCGAAGATGTATGATGTATATATTTAGTAAATTAATTGATAATGAAATAAAAGTATTTATGGATGATTTCTTTGTATTTGGAACAACATTTGACACATGCTTAAATCATCTTGAAAAAGTATTTGAAGTATGTGAGAAAACTAATTTAGTTCTTAATTGGGAGAAATGTCAATTTATGGTTACAGGCGGTATCGTATTAGGGCATAAAATTTCAGAAAAAGGCATGGAAGTAGACCCTGCAAAAATTCAAATAATAGCTAAATTACCACCTCCAACTACGATAAAAGGGGTAAGAAGTTTTCTTGGACATCTTTGGATTTTACGGACGTTATATTAAAGATTTTTCAAAAATTACTAAACCTCTATGCCAACTTCTTGAAAAGGACAAGAAATTTGAATTTACAACTGAATGCCTAAATGTTTTCGAATTAATAAAAGATAAATTAATTACAGCACCTATAATAGTTTCACCTAATTGGGAGAAACCATTTGAGCTTATGTGTGATGCTAGTGATTATGCTATAGGAGCATTTCTTGGGCAAATATATGATAAGATTTTCAAAGTTATATATTATTGATCGCTGAAAAATTTATTAAGAAATTCATACCTATTTTTGATGAAATTGCACTTTAAGGAAGGGTATTTTCTTTATTTTGTTGCAGGAATGAATAATTTAGGTGATAAAAGCAAAAATCATAAAAAGAAGCGAATTTGGAGCAAAATCATGCAATTTGTGCTTGAGTCGCCGACGGCGAGATCGAGCTCGCCGACAGCGAGGTTACAAGAAGAAAATTCGAAGAATTTATAACCTGTCTCGGCCGACGACGAGCCCGAGCCCGCCGATGAGCGAGCTAGAGCGGTTTGAAGATCTTCAGAAGCCTCGCCGACAGCGAGGTAGTTCGTCGCCGACGGCGAGGTAGTTCAAATGGCACAGATACATTGAACCTGGACACTTTTTGAAGAGATGCTTACACACCTCTTGGACCTTTGCTTACCTCTATATATAGAGGCCGAAAATCAGTCTTTAGTGTGCAATCTTTTAGTCTTGTGTTAATTTTTGTGCAGTAGTGTGTCTTTAGTGAGTCTTTAATAAGTTTAGTGAGTAATTAGTGAGTCGTGCTGTACTGGAAGGAAGAGTCAAAGGAACTACGAGGAGTACGTTTGGGGATAAATCGAGATAAGTATTTGTATTTATTGTTTTTAACTTTAAATGAAATCCATGCTTAGTTTAGTTCCATGCATTACGAGTAGTTTATTAGTCTTTCTCCTCGTTTATGAAATTAAGTGACTTGATGAAATTAAAATAGAGATACTTATATATATTAATAAATTGTGATAATTTTTACTTAAAACTTAATTTACTTTCAAGCTGGCCATTTGATTTGTTAAAATATGTTGATTATCAACTATAGTAAAAATTACATCCGATATTCGAGGAATTCAAAAGCCTTGGAAGGAGGGTGCAAATAAATAGGGAAATAATATCATCAGGCGTAGAATTGAGCATTTTAGTGTGACGGACTAAAATATTCAATTCGGTCTCATTGTTGAGAGTCGAAGTGTAGATGTTAGCCCTCGGGCGAGGGAACGTGGGAGCTCGAAGTGGCGGTCGGTATCCTCCCAGCTTCAGCCACGGATTCGATAATCAAACATAGGATTAGTCGATATTCTTTACACCTGGACCAAAGGGTAAAGAATAGGAATGCTCCTATTTGTCACAATACCTTAAAATTATCTATTTAAATTAATCAATCACTTAAATTTCTAAACAAGGGGAAAGATACTTTTTCGAATAGTTAAGACTTATTTAGCAATTAGTTTAATTTCCCGCACTTTCAATACGTATTAATTTTCTACTTAGTTAAGTTACCTAATTAAAATACTTAGTTTACTTTATTGCGCTCAAATGTAGAATTCCAAATTTTCGTATACTATTTTAAAAATAATAATTATTATTTTAAATTAGTTGTTATTTAATTTTCTCTTTCCCTGTGGGATCGATAACCAGGACTCCACTAGAGCCCTGTATTACTTGATACGATACGTATACTTGCGTAGCATCCACAACATAAACAAATACAATTCTATACATATAAATAACGAGGGTCAAGTTTTTGGCGTCGTTGCAATTAAATTAAAAATATCGTAATAAAAAATTGTGGGTCAAGTTTTTGGCGCCGTTGCTGGGGAAAGTAAGAAAAATTTACTAAAGTAACTGATTATTTTAAAATAATCATAATAAATAAATTAATATCTATTCCGAAATTGTATGCGCAAATTTGGAAACGAAAATTTAATACCTTACGATTCCGAATTAGAGCGTACAATTTAAAGAATTAGAAAACAAAAGAAACAAATTATAAATTTAACACAAATGGCGAATATTCCCGAAATTCAAAATATGAACCAACAAAGACCATTAAGAGATTATGCCAACCCTACATCGGATGAAATTCATTTAACTATTCAAAACCCCGATGTAGGCTGCTAATTCATTTGAACTTAAACCCGCAATTATCCAAATGGTACAAAACAATCAATTTAGTGGTTCACCTACTAAAGATCCTAACTTACATCTTGCTAGTTTTCTAGAACTTTGTGCTACTTTTAAATATCAAGGAGTATCCGACGATCGTTATAAGACTTAGACTTTTTCCTTTTTCATTAAGGGATAAAGCTAAAATGTGGTTGAATTCGTTAAGCACTTGGATCTATTAAAACTTGGGGAGAATTATCACAAAATTTCTATCCAAATATTTTCCACCATCTAAAACTTGCTAAGTTTAGAAATGATATAACTTCTTTTTGTCGATTAGATGGAGAATCAATATATGAAGCTTGGGAGAGATTTAAGGAACTTCTTAGGAAATGCCCACATCATGCGCTACCAGATTGGTCGATTATTCAAACCTTTTATAATGGATTAGTAGGATCTTTAAGATCAATCATCGATGCTTCGTCTGTGGAGGTTCATTAATGTCTAAACCATTTGATGAAGCTTATGCACTAATCGAAGAAATGGCAACAAATAATTTCCAATGGCTCGTTGAAAGAGTAAATCCTAAAAGATAGCCGACATTCATGAAAACGATGTAATATCTATGTTAGCTTCTCAAATTGTCTGCTATATCTAAGAAGTTAGATCATTTTGGAATGAACTACTCTCCTATTTTAGAAGAAAACTCATCCGGACAAATCATAGAAACTCAAACTAATTATGAAACTTTAAATGCTTATTAATAATAGAACTAATAACCCTTATTCAAACTATTATAATCCTGGTTGGAAAACTCATCCAAATTTTAATTGGAATAACACATCTAATCAACAATGGATGAATCAACCTAATCAAGCAAATCCAAACTATAAACCTAATTACCCACTCGGATTTAATAACAATAACCCTCAATTCAAGGATAAGAAATTATCCATGGATGAATTAATTTTGAATATGGGTCATCAGCTACAAAATCAAGGAAATCAACTACAAATTCAAGGAAATGAATTACAAATTCAAGGAACATCTATAAAAATATCGAAACTCAACTTGGACATATCTGCTTATTGCGCTAAATAATAGAATACCCGGAACTTTTCCTAGTAATGTGGAAATAAATCCTAAAGATCAAGGAAAAGAACAAATTAAAGCAATACAACTAAGGAGTGGAAAAGAATTAGAACCTCAAATTCAAAAAGAACTTGAAAGCCAAAAAGAGGAAGTGGAAATTGAAAAGGAAACAATTCAACAAGATTTAAAATTGGAACATCCTTTAATACCTATGAAAATTTCTGTTGAAAAACCTCCACCATCATTTCCTCAACGACTAGCTCAACATAAAAAAGATAAACAATTTGCTAAATTCCTTGAAATATTAAAGAAATTAACAATAAATATACCTTTTGTTGAAGCTTTAGATCAGATGCCAAATTATGTAAAATTTATGAAAGATATTCTAAATAAGAAAAGAAAATTCAACGATAATGAAACGAGTCGCACTTAGTGAAGAGTGTAGTGCTTATTATTCGGAAGAAGCTTCTGAAAAATTGAAAGATCCTGGTAGTTTCACTATACCCTGCGCTATAGGAGAAAATTTTTATGGAAAAGCTTTGTGTGACTTAGGAGCAAGCATCAATCTAATGCCTCTATCAATTTTTAAGAGATAAGGATTAGGAAAAATTACACCTATTTCAATAACCCTTCAATTAGCTGATCGTTCGGTTACCTATCCTAAGGGAGTTATTGAAGATGTGTTAGTAAAAGTGGATAAATTTATCTTCCCAGTAGATTTTATTGTTTTAGATATGGAGGAAGATAAAGAAATTCCTATCATTTTAGGAAGACCATTTTTAGCTACTTGGAAAAGCTATGATTGATGTTCGAAAAGGAGAATTAACTATGAGAGTAAATGACCAAAAAGTTACATTTAATATTGCAAAATCAATGAAATATCCTGCACTAGAAAAAGATGATGAATGTTTTCGGATGGAAATACTTGAATATTTACAACAAGAACATTTTAAGGAATATTACGAGGATAAATTAGAAAAAGAAAATACTGAATTAATTGAAGATAATCATGAAGAACTAGATTTTATTCGGGAAAGATTTGAATTTTTGGATAACACCGAAAATACCGACAAGAATATAGTTCCATCAATTATTAAACCTCCTGAACTTGAGCTAAAAATATTACTCGATCATTTGAAATATGCTTATTTAGGTAATTCTTCAACTTTACCAGTTATTATTTCATCTGCATTAAACAAATCTCAAGAACAAAAACTTTTAGAAACTTTAAAAAAATATAAAAAAACTTTTGGTTGTACTTTAGCAGATATTAAAGGAATTAGTCCTTCAATTTGTATGCATAGAATTATTTTAGATGATGAACATAAACCTAAAGCAGATCCCAAAGGAGATTAAACCCGATAATGAAAGAAGTAGTGAAGAAAGAAATTTTAAAATGGTTAGATAATGGTATTATATATCCTATTTCCGACGATGCATTAGGTAAGCCCAATTCACTGTGTTCCTAAGAAGGGAGGAGTGACCGTCACTGCCAATGAAAATAACGATCTTATTCCTATAAGACAAGTTACGTGTTGGCGTATATGTATTGATTATAGGAAATTAAATACCGCCACCAGGAAAGATCACTTCCCTTTACCATTTCTAGACCAGATGTTAGATAGATTAGCCGGACATAAGTATTTTTATTTTCTAGATGGATACACCGGTTATCATCAAATACAAATTTCTCCTGAGGATCAAGAGAAAACTACATTTACTAGTCCTTATGGAACTTTCGCTTTTCGAAGAATGCCTTTTGGATTATGTAATGCACCAGCAACATTCCAGAGATGTATGATGTCTATATTTAATAAGTTAATCGACAATGGAATAGAAGTATTTATGGATGATTTCTCCGTATTTGGAACATCATTTGACACATGCTTAACTCATCTTGAAAAAGTATTAGAAGTATGTGAGAAAAAAAATTTAGTTCTAAATCGGGAGAAATGTCAATTTATGGTTGCGGGCGACATTGTATTAGTGGCATAAAATTTCGGAAAAAGGCATGGAAGTGGACCCTACAAAATTCAAGTTATAGCTAAATTACCACCTCCAACTACGGTAAAAGGGGTAAGAAGTTTTCTTGGACATGCTTGGATTCTACAGTACGCTATATAAAAGATTTATCAAAAATTACTAAACCTCTATGCCAACTTCTCGAAAAGGACAAGAAATTTGAATTTACAATCGAATGCCCGAATGCTTTTGAACTCTTAAAAGAAAAATTAATTACAGATACCTATAATAGTTTCACCTAACCGGGAGAAACCATTTGAGCTTATGTGTGATGCTAGTGATTATGCCTGTAGGAGCGTTCTTGGGCAAAGATATGAAAAGATTTTTAAAGTTATATACTATGCTAAGTAAAACTCTAAATGATGTTGAAATAAATTATACGATTACTGAAAGAGAACTATTAGCGGTAGTATATGGTTTTAATAAATTTAGATCTTATCTGATTGGAACAAAATGTATCGTGCATACTGATCATTCTGCTATCAAATATTTAATGCAAAAGAAAGACTCCAAACCAAGATTAATTAGATGGATGTTATTAATGCAAGAATTCGATTTTGAGATCGTTAATAAGAAAGGAACCGATAATCGAATTGCGGATCATTTATCAAGATTAGAAAATCATGAATTTTCCGATATTGAAAATGAAATTATACACGCTTTCTCCGATGAACAACTATATGATATCAATGAGTGGAAAATACCATGGTATGCCGATATAGTAAACTATATAGTTAGTAATATTTTACCACCTATGCTAACTTCGCAACAACGAGAAAAAATTCATCCATGATACGAAAACTTATTTTTGGGATGAACCATATTTATATAAGCAATGTAAGGATTTAATTATTGAAGATGTATACCTTATGAAGAAAGCTGAACCAATTATTCAAAAATGTCATGATTCTAATTTTAGAGGACATTTTGGACTGATAAAACTGCTTATAAGATTCTACAATCTAGATTTTACTGGCCTACTCTATTTAGAGATGTATATAGATATATTAAAACTTGCGATAAATGCCAAAGAGTAGGAAATATATCTAGAAGAAACGAAATGCCTCTAAATTTTATATTATAAGTTGAAATTTTTGATGTTTGGGGATTAGATTTTATGGGACCTTTTATTCCTTCGTTTGGGAACTCATATATATTAGTAAGTCGTTGATTATGTTTCCAAATGGATTGAGGCACAAGCTTTACCTAGGTGTGATGCTAAGAGTGTTTCAAAATTTCGATGAAAAATATTTTTACTAGATTTGGAATGCCGAGAGTGATTATCACCGACGGAGGAACTCATTTTAGAAATAAATACATTCACAAACTAATAGAAAAATACAATATTACTCATAAGATATCCACTCGCTTATCATCCACGGTACTAATGGATTAGTCGAAGTATCTAATCGTGAGATTAAATGTATTTTAGAAAAATCAGTAAACCCAAATAAGTTAGATTGGTCTATTAGATTAGACAATCGCATTATGGGCTTATAGGATCGCTTATAAAACTCCGATCGGAATGACTCCTTATAGACTTATATATGGTAAAACGTGCCACTTACCAGTTGAATTAGAACATAAAGCATATTGGGCGATTAAAGAATTTAATTATAATATGAAGGAAGCTGGTGAGAAAAGATTGTTGCAATTAAATGAATTGGAAGAATTAAGAAATGAATCGTATGATAATGATCGGATTTATAAAGAAAAGATGAAATTACGGCATGATCGGAAGATTAATCGGAGAAATTTTGAACCGGGACGGGAAGTTTTGCTATATAATACTAGATTGAAATTATTTCCTGGAAAATCGAAGTCTCGATGGTTAGGACCTTTCACCATAACTCAAATATTTTCATACGGAACTATAGAAATCGAAGATCCAAAAGCTCGGACATAAATTTAAAGTTAATGGACATAGATTAAAACCATATTTTGAAGGTATAAGACCTAACTATAAAGAGGTTTTAATGCTTAGTCGACTTCGATTAATAATTGAAATTAGGTCGGGCTGACGACGTTAAACCAAGCGCTTTATGGGAGGCAACCCATATTAGTTATCTATTTTTATTGTATCTTAATAGTTAGTTTATATTATTGAAACTTTACTACTCAATTATTATTAAGAATCATCACATATTCGAACCATTATGATGAGAAAAGAAATTATTCGATTTAGAGCAAAATTGGACATTATCTTGAAATCTCGCCGACGGCGAGGTCGATACTCGCCGACGGCCGAGGTTCGCGCCTAAATTAGATTCGGCTTATTTATCGAGCTCGCCGACGACGAGAAACGTCCTCGCCGACGAGCCGAGAACCGGAAAGGCGGTTTTATAACTAAGTCGCCGACGGCGAGAAACGTCCTCGCCGACGGCGAGGAAGTTATAAAGATGAGTTATTTATACTTTGAATGCCGATTTGGACGGTTTCAACACCAATTCCTTTGTGAAAACCCATTCTTAAACCACTCTAAGTCCGCCTTCTTCACTAGAATTCATTCCATTCACCATAATGGCCTCCAAATTCTTGGATTCCTCTAAATCTGGAGTGTTTAACCGGAGGAAATTTGTGAGTACGGAAGCGCAGCGGATTTTCAACAAGGTTTTGATAAAGAAAAGAGTTATCAAGGAACGGGGATTTGTCAATCGAGGATTAGAGAATTCCACTACGAAGATAGAAGAAACGATCGCGCAAGCGCAGACTGGGAGGTATTTTGTTACACTACGTCCGCTCGTTGTTATTCCAGGTTGTGAAAGAGTTCTACTCTAACTTACATGCGATCAACATTGGGAATGTCTACGTCCGAGGAAGATGGGTGACGTTTACTCCATCAAGAGTAAATGAATTATTCTCTATAGAAAACACCCCGTATGTCACTATTCAAATTTTGTGCCTTCTCGATATAATATGAATGAGATATTTCGATATCCGATCGATGAACCGGAAGATTGGGAAATGCGTGAAGACGGGTATGTTAGTTTCTCTGCATCACTTTTGAATCCTGTCTCTAAGCACTGGCACTTTTTCATCTCATCTAAATTGTTACCTACTATGAGGGTAAACAAGGTTTCGAAGGAATGCGCTATATTGAATTATTGTATTCAAATTGGATTGCCTATTGATATTGGATCAATAATTGTTAAGTCTGCATTGGGTTTAATTGTGCATGGGTCAGTTCACGGACTAGGACACCCATCTACTATTTTTGCATTATGCAGTCAGTACTGAGTTTCTTATGAAGCTTGGGAAAAGGTTCTCGTTACCTTGAAGCCGCTTGATCCTACGTATATGTTCCCTACTTTGGACAATAATGAAGACATTACATTTATCTCCGATAGAGCTTCACGGAATAATCCTATAGCAAGGCCTATTTTAGATAAAACGGAGTTACTTTTGAAGAAAATTAATGGAATGGAGAAAGAACTACGAATGTGAGAGATTTAATCGACAATATATCCGATTTATTCGATCACATCGATTCGGAGGATGAAGGAACACTTTGATCATTCCGGACACCCGGAAGCTAGCTTTCTTCATTTACCGAGATAGAAGGGATGGATCACTCGAAGAATGCCTTCGGAATTTCCCTTCGGGCCTTTCTATAACTTATTTATGCATCATCGTCATATCGGAAATATCAGAGAAGATGAAGATTCTAACCTTGAAGAGTAGTAGTAAAGATTTTCATAGTATGTTTGTATTTATGTTATTTGATTTGATTTAGATTTTATTATGTGTGGAGTGATGATTTGAATATCTCAAACTTAATTGAGATATGCGTCATAGTTTTGTATCAGCATTTAGTGTGTCGTGGATTGGTTTGCGATGTGATTAGTAGTAAGAATTGAAGTTTGAAGTTTGATTATAGAGTTTTAAATTATGTTAGTTTGTATGTCTCATGGATTTCAATATTAAAGTTAATTTGTTGTGTTGTGTGAATTTGTTTGTGTATAAGTAGCTAATCTTCATATTAAATTAATAAATGATATGATTAGAAATATAATATAAGGCAAATCGAGGTTGAAAATGATTGGCGAAATTCAAAAATTGAAATTTTTAGGATCTCGCCGACGGCGAGAAAAATCCCGCCGACAGCGAGATCGATCTCGCTGACAGCGAAAAATTTCTCTCCGACGGCGGATTTTTCCCGAAACTTTTGCCTTATGGAATTAATTAGCTCGGCGACGGTGAGAAAAATCTCGCCGACAGCCGAGAACGCAAAAAGACCTATATTCGACCGGTAAAAACACTATTCATCATCCCCAACCTCTCATTTTCGCAAAAACCGACCTAGGGCTTGAGAGATCTTGGATTTAGAGGCGATTACATCACTCAAAAACACCGGATTTCATCTTCTCTTGGTAAGTGCTTCACTCCTATGCAAAAATTTTTGATTTTCACCATGTATTTTCACCACATTGCAAATTTTGGGAAAAATCAAAATATGGAAGAAATACTCGGTGGAAATCCATGGAATTTAATTTAAATTGCTTATAAATGTTGTAGGAAGCCTTCTTAGGATTATTTTTAATATTAGTGAAAATTTTCATGATTTTCACAGATCGATTGTATGGCTCCACGACAAAAACGTCGAGTAGAATTCGACGAAGACCGATTCATCAATGCACGAACACAGACTAAATATTTTGAAAATATTCAAGGAAGAAATTGCATTGCAGATCGGGTTTTCAAAAATTCGGGAGGAGAAGTAGAGCAGATTATTAAGGAACGAGGTTGTGAGAATTTACGTTATGTTCAATATAGAGCAGTGTGGAAGTGGTTAAAGAATTTTATGCCAATTTAACTCGCACGAAGATGCACCAATAAAGGTACGAGGGTTTTTTGTAGAATTCAATGTCGCAAGAATAAACGCGTTCTATGAAGTTCATGACTCGCCCTTTAGCGAGTATGAAACTTTTGGAACGATGGAAGGACCACCTGGAGGAAGTCATTAACTTTCTCACCGATGGGACCGGAGTTTGGAAAATTAAGCGACAGGAAAGAGTGAATTTTCCTCTTTCTAAATTAAATGCAGTCTCCAAAGCCTGACATTACTTTATTTGTTCTACTCTGTTACCCACCTATCACCACAGTGAGGTAACACGAGATAGAGCAATTCTAAATTTCTGTATTCAGAATAATAGAAGCATCAACATCGGGAGAATTATTTATCGAAACATCCTGGCCACTCCTCAAAATGAGAGTGGAGCTGGATTGGGACACCCCGGATTAATTTTTCACTCGCCAACTCTCCGGAGTTGAGGCTAGTAGATAATGAAGAATGGGTGGAACCAATGAAACCACTCACAACTTGCTAATATTAAGAAGTATGAATCTCATGAAGGGTGGAGAGTAGGAGTAAGAAGTTATTTCACTCAGTCAAGTAGAGATATACCCTCTACTAGCCATGAACCTCCTGAGCCTACCACCCCTACCCTACAAGATCTGATGAATGAATTGACAATGCATAGAAGAAGTTTTGAGCAGTTTGGAAATACAATGGGGAAAAAATTTGATCATTTTGATCAAAGAATTGATAATCTGGAGAGGAGACATGATTATGATAGCGAATATCTCCAAGCAACATTCGGAATACGAGATTGCATACTATGAAGCCGAACGTCGTTATAGGAGTGGTGATTTGAGATGTTGTCTTTCCCGAGTGCCCCCGATATTCACAGAGTATCATCTGCTCGGTCTTCTCAGCCTACGGATCGGGGAGGAGATGATATAGCTCGGGACTTTCGATGTCGAAGAATAGGACTTTATTTGTGTTATTTGTTTGATGTTAAGTTATTTTAAAAACTTTATATATTTGTAATATTCAGTACTTTATGTTTTGAGACATTGGATGTTTGTTGGATTGTTTGCTTGAATTGTTGTAGTAGTTTAGTTTTTGTTTTTTGTATTAGTTAATTACATTTGTTTTTATGTTAAATAGGATGTTAGTTTTCTTTAGTATGTTTTTATTTTATTCTGTATTGTTTTAAATTGCAAAATTGTTAATCTGTTAGTTAAGATGTTTTTAATATGTTAGTAATTCATATGTATATTGTAGAGTTAATTTTAATTGTTATAGTTAATACTTATCTCAGATTTTATCCCTGCATTTTCTTTAAATTGTTATATATATTTGGAGAATACTAACAAGTACGAGTTCAATGAAAAATGAAAAAGCTCGCAAAAAATTTCAAAGAAAAAGAAATACCTAAACTTCAAAGGTATGATTTATTTACTTTCCCTTTTTCATTATTTAGAGTAGATATAAAAATTTAAGTTTGGGGGGGGGAGTAAAATACAAATTTAGTTATTAACTTGTTCTCAATTTCTATTTTCAAATTATTATAAGTTGATTTTTATAGCAAATTTTTCAATTTAATTAATATGAATTATTTTATTTAATTATTATAAAAGGTTAAATGAAATATTTCTAGTGCTTTAATTAATTAAATAGAATAAAATATTTGGTTAAAGGGAATAAGAATATAGTAAACTATTTTTAGTAAGGAAACTATATTCTAAAATTAAAATTCTTAAGTATTCAAGTGAGAAAGAAAAGATTGAAAATCAATAAAGTAAAAACTATGAAGTATATATAAGCGAAGAAATATTCCTAAGTTTCAAATTTAGGAAGATGAAAATGAAGTTCAAAATTATTAACGAGTTCTCAGGATACGAAGTAATCCTCAAAAGAAAAAAAAAATAATAAAAAAAAAAAAATGAGGAGAAGCTTGAGGAGATGCCTTATCAAAAATTGGCTTCATTTGAATTAACCTAAAGGAAGAAAACTTAAATATTTCTAAATTTATGTTTATGGATTAGAATTTTACCTAATAGTATTTTCTTGAATTTCTTATCATATGAATATCTTAAGTAGTTATTCTTTTAAATATAGTCATTCCTGAAATGAATAGTAAGCTAGAAATCTTAGACCTGATAACTAAATAATTTATTTCTACAAAATTACTTAAATTACATGAATTATTTTTATTTAACTTTATTATGATATTAATTAATCTAATTCATAGTTTATTTGAATTGAAAAATCTTACTATAGAAATCATTATTTTTATGTAGTACTAAAATTACTTGAGGACAAGTAATAAATAAGTTTGGGGGATTTTGATCGCTGAAGAATTTATTAAGAAATTCATACCTATTTTTGATGAAATTGCACTTTAAGGAAGGGTATTTTCTTTATTTTGTTAGCAGAATGAATAATTTAGGTGATAAAAGCAAAAATCATAAAAAGGAGCGAATTTGGAGCAAAATCATGCAATTTGTAGCTGAGTCGCCGACGGCGAGATCGAGCTCGCCGACCGGCGAGGTTACAAGAAGAAAATTATGAAGAATTTATAACTGTCTCGCCGACAACAGCCCGAGCCCGCCGACGTCGAGCTAGAGCGGTTTGAAGATCTTCTAGAAGCCTCGCCGACGCCGAGGTAGTTCGTCGCCGACGGCGAGGTAGTTCAAATGGCACGTATACATTAAACCCGGACACTTTTTGAAGAGATGCTTACACACCTCTTGGACCTTTGCTTACCTCTATATATAGAGGCCGAAAATCAGTCTTTAGTGTGCAATCTTTTAGTCTTGTGTTAATTTTTGTGCAGTAGTGTGTCTTTAGTGAGTCTTTAATAAGTTTAGTGAGTAATTAGTGAGTCGTGCTGTACTGGAAGGAATAGTCAAAGGAACTACGAGGAGTCTGTTTGGGGATAAATCGAGATAAGTATTTGTATTTATTGTTTTTAACTTTAAATGAAATCCATGCTTAGTTTAGTTCCCATGCATTCGAGTAGTTTATTAGTCTTTCTCACTCGTTTATGAAATTAAGTGACTTGATGAAATTAAAATAGAGATACTTATATATATTAATAAATTGTGATAATTTTTACTTAAAACTTAATTTACTTTCAAACCGGCCATTTGATTTATTAAAATATGTTGATTATCAACTATAGTAAAAATTACATCCGATATTCTGGAATTCAAAAGCCTTGAAAGGAGGGTGCAAATAAATAGGAAATAATATGATCTGGGAGTAGAATCGAGCATTTTAGTGTGACGAACTAAAATATTCAATTCGGTCATATTGTTTGAGAGCCGAAGTGTAGATGTTAGCCCTCGAGCGAGGGGAACGTGGGAGCTCGAAGTGGCAGTCGGTATCCTCCCAGACTTAGCCGCAGATTCGGTAATCAAACATAGGATTAGTCAATATTCTTTACACCTTGACTAAAGGGTAAAGAATAGGAATGCTCCTATTTGTCACAATACCTTAAAATTATCTATTTAAATTAATCAATTACTTAAATTTCTAAACAAGGGGAAAGATACTTTTCCGAATAGTTAAGACTTATTTAGCAATTAGTTTAATTTCCGCACTTTCAATACGTATTAATTTTCTACTTAGTTAAGTTACCTAATTAAAATACTTAGTTTACTTTATTGCGCTCAAATTTAGAATTCCAAATTTTCGTATACTATTTTAAAAATTATTATTATTATTTTAAATTAGTTGTTATTTAATTTTCTCTTTCCCTCGTGGGATCGATAACCAGGACTCCACTAGAGCCCCGTATTACTTCGATACGATACGTATACTTGCGTAGCATCCACAACATAAACAAATACAATTCTATACATATAAATAGCGGGGTCAAGTTTTTGGCGTCGTTGCAATTAAATTAAAAATATCATAATAAAAAATTGTGGGTCAATTATGCTAGTAAAACTCTAAATGATGCTGAGATAAATTATACAGTTACTGAAAGAGAATTATTAGCAGTTGTATATGCTTTTAATAAATTTTGGCATTATATAATAGGAACTAAATGCATTGTGCATACTGATCATTCTGCTATAAAATATTTAATGCAAAAGAAAGATTCTAAACCAAGATTAATCAGATGGATATTATTAATGCAAGAATTTGATTTTGAGATAGTTAACAAAAAGGGAACTGATAATCAAATTGCTGATCATTTATCAAGATTAGAAAATCATGAATTATCTAATATTGATAATGAAATTTTAGACAGTTTTTCTGATGAACAACTTTATAATATTAATGAGTTGAAAATACCTTGGTATGCTGATATAGTAAATTATATTGTAAGTGACATTTTACCACCTATGTTAACTTTGTAAAAACAGAAAAAATTCATTCACGATACTAAATCATATTTTTTGGATGAACCATACTTATATAAGCAATGTAAGGATCTAATTATTAGAAGATGCGTGCCTTATGAAGAAATTGAACCAATTATTAAAAAATGTCATGATTCTGATTTTGGAGGACATTTTGGGACAGATAAAACTGCATATAAAATTCTACAATCTGGATTCTACTGGCCTACTCTAATTAGAGATGTATATAAATATATTAAAACCTGCGATAAATGCCAGAAGAGTAGGAAATATATCAAGAAAAATGAAATGCCTATGAATTTTATATTAGAAGTTGAAATTTTTGATGTTTGGGGATTAGATTTCATGGGACCTTTTATTCCGTCATTTGGAAACTCATATATATTAGTAGCTGTTGATTATGTTTCCAAATGGATTGAAGCACAAGCTTTATCTAGATGTGATGCTAAAAGTGTTTCAAAATTCTTAATGAAAAATATTTTTACTAGATATGGAATGCCGAGAGTGATTATCACTGACGGAGGAACTCATTTTAGAAACAAATATATTCACAAACTAGTAGAAAAGTATAATATTATGCATAAGATATCGACTGCTTATCATCCACGAAACAAGTGGATTAGTTGAAGTTTCTAATCGAGAGATTAAGCGTATATTAGAAAAGTACTGTAAATCCTAATAGATCGAGACGGTCTATAAGACTAGACAACTGCATTATGGGCATACGGAATCTGCTTATAAAACTCCGATTGGAATGACTCCTTATAGGCTTATATATGGAAAAACTTGCCACTTACCAGTTGAATTAGAACATAAAGCATATTGGCCGATTAAAGAATTTAATTATAATATGAAAGAAGCTGGTGAGAAGAGGTTGTTGCAATTAAATGAATTGGAAGAATTAAGGAATGAATCATATAATAATGATAGGATTTATAAACAAAGGATGAAATTATGACATGATCGGAAAATTAATCAGAGAAATTTTGAACCAGGATAAGAAGTTTTGCTTTATAATACTAGATTGAAATTATTTCCTGGGAAATTAAAATCTCGATGGTAAGGACCTTTCACCATAACTCAAATATTTTCATATGGAACTATAGAAATTGAAGATCCAAAAACGGGACATAGATTTAAAGTAAATGGACATAGATTAAAACCATATTTCGAAAATAGACGACCAAATTTTAAAGAGGTTTTAATGCTTAGTCAACCTGAACACTAAGCCGAATTAGGTCGAGCTGACGACGTTAAACGAAGCGCTTTATGGGAGGCAACCCATAGTAGTCTTTTATTTTTAAAAATCTACATATTAGTGAGTCTATATTATTAAAATAAATCTTACTACTCAAATTTTTATTAGAATTATCACAAAAATTGAACTTATTAGATGAGATAGAAAATATTCGGACCAGAGCGAAAACGGGCAATTTTTACGAATCTCGCCTACAGCGAGCTCGAGCCCGCTGACAGCGAGATCGTGAACCATTACTCATTTAGTTTTTTAACTAAGTCGCCGACGGCGAGGAAGTTAAAAATTTGGTTTCTTAAAGATTTTTCGTGCGGTTTTGGACGGATCTAAGCCATTCCTTCGTAAGAAATTATTCTAAATTTGATTTTACACCATTTTCTTCCTTAGGAATGACTAGAGACCAATCCATTCCATCCAAAATGGCTTCCAAATTCTTAGAAACCACAAAAACTGAAGTTTTCAACCGGAGAAAATTTGTCAGTTCGGAGGCTCAACGAATCTTCAACAAAGGCTTGATGAAGAAAAGACTTATCAAAGAAAGAGGATTCGTCAATAGAGGAGTAGAGAATGCTACTAAAAAAATCTAAGAAATGATCGCACAGCGGCATTGGGAAGTAATTTGTTATACAACTTTCGCTGTACTTATACCAGTAGTTAAAGAGTTTTACTCTAATTTACATGCGATCAACAATGGAAATGTGTACGTCAGAGGAAGATGGGTAACATTTACTCCTGCAAGGGTAAATGAATTGTTTTCTATAGAAAATACCTCCGTTTGTCACTATTCCAACTTTGTGCCTTCAAGATACAATATGAACGAAATCTATAGATACCGGTCGATGAACCGGATGATTGGGAATTACGAGAAGACGGGTATGTCGGTTTTCCGCATTACTTCTTAAACCACGTCTCGAAGCAGCGGCATTTCTTTATATCATCAAAACTATTACCTACCATGAGAGTAAATATAGTTTCAAAGGAATGCGCTTATTTTAAACTATTGTATTCAAATTGGATTACCTATCGATGTTGGATCAATAATAGTAAAGTACGTATTGGGATTAATTGTGCATGGGTCGGTGCATGAACTTGGACACCCATCTACTATATTTTGTTTATGCAGTCAGTACCAAGTTTCTTATGAGGCTTGGGAAAAAGTACTTTTACCATGGAAACCCTTGGATCCTACTGATATGTTTCCCACTTTGGATAATAATGATGAGATCACCGTTATTTCTGACAGAGCATCACGAAACAATCCTTTAGCAAGGCCCTTTACGATAAGACTAATTTCATTCGAAGAAGATTAAAGGATTGGAGAAAGAATTGCAAAATGTGATGAATTCCATTGACAATATCTCGATATGTTTGATCATATTGATTGGAGAATGAAGGAGCACTTTGATCATCTTTGGACATTCGGAGGCCGGTTTTATTCATCTACTAAGACGAAAGGATGGATTAATGAAGACTCTCTTGCGAATTCCCTTTCGAGCCTTTCTACAATTTATTTGTGCACATGCGTCGCATCGGAAATATCAGAGAAGATATTAGTTCAGACACTGAATAGTAGGAAAGATTTCTATGTTTATGTTATATTTGTATATGTGTGTGTTTGATTTGGAGGTAAGTTTTATTATGAGTCGAACTTTGATATGATCATCTCAGATTTGATGAGATTTTATGTAAATAGTTATGTCTCAGCACTCAGAGTGTTGTGGTTTGGATTGCGATGCTGAGTATTATGGATTTGAACAATTAAGTTAAGTATGTGTCAAAATGTTAGTGTGAAATTTGTAAGTTTCATGGATTTCATTTATGAAGTTATATTGTTTGTTTTGTGTGACTTTTTGTGAGTATAAGTACCTAATCTTCGTATTATTATTAAAATTATGTGATCGGAAGATTGATTAAGGGCAATTCGAGGTTAAAAATGATTGACGAATTTCAAAAATTGAAAATTTTTGGGACCTCGCCGACGGCGGATATCTCGCCGACGAGAAAACCAGTCGACGGCGGAGACCGAGCTCGCCGACGGTGGATTTTTCCCGAAACTTTTGCCTTATGGAATTAATTAGCTCGCCGACGGTGAGAAAAACCTCCGACAGCGAGAACGCGAAAAGACCTATATTTGACTCGTCAACCGACACTATTCATCATCCCTTTCCTCGAAATTTTCGAAAAAAACCGACCTAGGGCTTGAGAGATCTCGGATTTGAAGTGATTTCAACACTTTTTGACACCGGATTTCATCTTCCCTTGGTAAGAGCTTCACTCCTATGCAAAAATTTTTTTATTTTCACCATGAATTTCTTCTACATTGGGATATTTTGAAAAATTTTGAAATGTGAAGAAAATACTTGGAAGAATTGCATAGAAATTGAATTAAATGGATTTTAGTTGTTGTAGGAAGCTTTCTTAGTAATATTTTGGAGTTTAGTTAAAATTTTTGTAAATTTCACAGATCAAGAAATGGCTCCACGACAAAAGCGACGATTAGATTTTGACGAAACTCGATTCATTAATGCGAGAGCACAAACTCGATATTTTCAAAACATTCAAGCAAGAAAGTGCATACAAGATCGAGTTTTCAAGAATCCAGGAGGAGAAGTAGAGCGAGTTATAAAGGAGCGAGGATGGGAAAACTTCTGTTTCGTTACCAACAGAGCAGCGGTAGAAGTTGTGAAGGAATTTTATACAAACTTTACACAGGCTGAAGATGCACCAGTTAGGGTTAGAGGATTTTTTGTAGATTTCAACGCTGCTAAAATAAACGCTTATTATGAAGTTCGAGACACCTTGAGCGAATATGAAACTTTTGGAACTATGGAAGGACCATTGGAAGAGGTGATCGACTTTCTCGACTGATGGGAAAGGATTCCGGAAGATAAAACGGCGGGAACGGGTAAACTTCCCTCTTCTACATGCTAAATGCAACATCTAAAGCCCGGCATTATTTTATTTGTTCTACTTTGTTACCTACCTACCACCATAGTGAGGTAACTAGAGATGAAACGATTACGAATTTACGTATTCGGAACCGGAAGAGTATTAATGTGGGAAATATTATATATAAAAACATATTAGCCACTGCTAGAAATGAAAGTGGAGGAGGACTAGGACATCCTGGTCTTATCTATGCACTTTGCCAATTATCTGGGGTAGAGGCAAGAGATGATGAGGAATGGATAGAACCTATGAAACCCCTTACTCAGGCTAATATAAAGAAATATGAATCCCACGAAGGATGGAGATGCTGGGACAAGGGATTATGTACCTTCTTCAAGTAGAGATATACCCTCTACTAGTTATGAACCACCCCCTCAGTACACCACTCCTACCCTTCAAGATCTGATGAATGAGTTAACCCTGAGTAGAAAGAGTTTTGAGTCATTTAGAGAAAATATGGAAAGAAGATTTGAGCATATAGATCAAAGAATCGGAGGCTTGGAGAGAAGACACGATTATGATAGCGAATATCTCCAGCGACATTCAGAGTACGAGATTGCATACTATGAAGCTGAGCGTCGTTATAGGAGTGGTGATTTAGATGTTGTCTTTCCTGAGTGCCCCCGTTATACACAGTACCAGCCTGCTCAGCCTTCTCAGCCTGGAGATCAGGGAGACGACATAGCTTGGGATTTTGATGCAGAGGATTAGAATCTTTGTTTAGTTTGTTTGATTTGTTTAGATTTGTTGTTTTGCAAACTTTATTATTTCTGTGTGTAATATTTTAGTACTTTCTGTGGACTTTGGACTTGATATGTTATTTGTTTGTTTGAGCAGTGATGTTAAATTTCTTATGTGTGTTAAATTAGTTGCAAATTTTTATATATATAGGATGTTAGTCTTTCTTTAATATATTGTTTAAATTGTAAATGTATGTGTAGTAACAAATTAAGTTTTCTTTGTTATGTTTGATACTTATTTTAAAAATTTCCATCCTTGCACTTTCTTTTTAAATATTATATATGGAAGAATACTAACGGTACGGGTTACGTAAGTAATGAAAAAGCGTGCAAAAATTTCAAAGAAAAGAAATACCTAAAAGCTCAAAGGTATGATGAATTTTATTTATATACTTTCCATTTTTCACTATGTAGTATAGATAGAAAAATTTAAGTTTGGGGGAAGGTAAAAATACAAATTTAATTATTAAAATTGTTCTCAAATTCTATTTTCAAAAATTATTATTAAATGATTTTCTATAGTAATTTTCAATTTAATAAATATGAGTTGCTTTATTTAGTTATTATCTAAAGTTAAAGAACATATTTCTTCTAATTCAATTAATCAATAGAATAAGATATTTGGTTAAAAGGAATAAGAATATAGTAAACTATTTAAAGTAAGGGAAACTATATTCTAAAAATTGGAAATTCTTAAGGATATAGATGAAAAAGAAAGGATAGAAACTCAATGAAGTAAAAGTTATGAAATATATATAAGCAAAGAAATATTTTAAGTTTCAAATTTAGGAAGAGAAATTGAAGTTCAAAATTATTAACAGGCTATCCAGATACAGTAATCATCACTAGAAAAAGAAAAAGAAAAAGAAAAAAAAGAAAAAGAAAAAGAAAGAGAGAAGAAAAGAAAAGAAAAATATAAGTGAGAAGAAGCTTGAGGAAATGCCTTATCAAAAATTGGCTTCAATGGATTCAACCTAAAGGGTAAAACTTAACTATATTTCTAAACTTATATTTGTGGATTAGTATTTTACTAAATAGAGTTTTCTTGAATTTCCTATCATCTAAATATCTTAAGTAATTTATAAATTTTTAATATAGTCATTCCTGAATTAAATAGAAAGCTAGAAATCTTAGACCTAATAACTAAATAATCTTATCTCTATAAAATTAATTTAAATTACTTAGAAATATTTCTATTTAACTTTATTATAATGTTATTTAAAATTAATTCATATATTATTTGAGTTGAAAAATTCTATTATAGAAATCATTATTTTCATTTAGTATTAAAATTACTTGAGGACAAGTAATAATTAAGTTTGGGGGATTTTGATAACATAAAAATACATAAAGAAATTTATATCTATTTTTGATGAAATTGCACTTTAAAGAGAGGTAGTTTCTTTATTTTATTGCAGGAATGAAGATTTATTAGTGATAAAAGCAAAAAACATGAAATGGAGCAAATTTGGATCAAAAAGGAGAAAATTCATGCAAATTTAACTTCTTCGCCGACGGCGAGATCGAGGCCGCCGACGGCGAGATCGTGAGGAGAAATTTTTGAAGGAATTATAACTACCTCGCTGAAAGCGAGCCCGAGCCCGCCGACAGTGAGATCGCGTGGTTTGAAGACCTTCTAGAAGCCCTGCTGACGGCGAGGTTGTTTCCCGCCGACGGCGAGCTAGTTCAAAATGCATATACATTGAACCTGGAAACTTTTTGAAGAGGTGTTTAAGCACCCCTTGGACCTTTGCCTACCTTTATAAATAGAGGCCGAATTCTAGAGTGTGGGTGTGTCTTTTGAGTCTTCTGTGAGTCTATTTTTAGTGTCTTAAGTGTAATTTCTGTGAGTTTAATTTAGTTTGAGTGTGTTTAGTGAGTTCATTAGTTTAATTGAGTGCTATTTAGTTGCTGTACTAAAAGGAAAAGTCAAAGGAACTTCAAGGAGTCTGATTGGGAAGGAAATTAAGATAAGTATTTTTGTTTATTGTTGTTAACTTTAAATGAAATTCATGCTTTGTTTTATTCCCATGCATTCTGAGTAGTTTTTTTAGTCTTTCTCCTTGTTTATGAAAGTTATGTGGATTGATGAAATTAAATAAAAGCACTTAATATAATATAAATAAATTGTGATAATTTTTACTTAAAACTTAATTTACTTTCAATCTGGCTAATTGAGTAGTTAAAATATGTTGAATTATCAACTATAGTAAAAATTACATCCAATATTCGGGAAGTCGAAAGCCTTGGAAGGCGGGTGCAAATAAATAGGGAAATATTAATTATCGGGCGTAGAATTGGATATTTTAGTGTGACGGACTAAAATACTCAATTCGATCCTACTTGTTTGAGAGCCGAAGTGTAGATGTTAGCCCTCGGGTGAGGGGAATGTGGGAGCTGCGAAGTGGCGACCAGTATCCTCCCGGCTAGCCGCGGATTCGGTGATCAAATATAGGATTAGTCGATGTTCTTTGCACCTGGACCAAAGGTTAAAGAACATGAATGCTCCTATTTGTCACAATACAATTTAAAAATTCTATTTAAATTAATCATTTCACTTAATTTTCTAAAAACAAGGAGAAGGATACTTTTTCTGAATTAATTAAATCAACTTATTTCAAGCATTAGTTTACTTTAGTTTATTATAGTTACTTTGAATATCTATTCACTTTATTAGTAAGTAATTCCTTTAAATTTAGCTAATAACAATTCTGTTAAAAACTTCCCTGTGGGATCGATAACCAGGACTCCACTAGAGCTCTGTATTACTTGATACGATACGTATACTTGCGTAGAATCCACATTATACATTAAATCATATAACAATATTTAAAGCGGGATCTAGTTTTTGGTTCCATTGCTATAAACATAAATTACATACATACAAAAAGTGGGTCAATAACAATAGCAACTACTGTATACAAATATAATTTTATCAAAAATATTTTACACACTAGGGGTACTACGCAAGTATACGTATCGTATCAAGTAATATAGGGCTTTGAAACAAAGATCCCGAGTATCGATCCCACGAGGAGTGAGTTATGGATTTTAAATATTTTAATTTTATTTTTATGTATTTCTTTTATAGTTTATAAATTTGATATTTTTAATTTACTAGATGCAATAATAAAGCAGTAATGAAAGATGCAATAATAAAGCAATAATGAAATGATTGATGTAAATAGCAATAAGAACACAACTTTCATCCTTTCAATTAATCTATGATTTTCTAAGATAATGATAATATTCGTGGAGAATATAAATTTATGGTATTGTGCCAAATAGAAGCATTGATATTCTTTACCCTTTGATCCAGGTGTAACGAGCATTGGCTAGCCTATAGATTAGGTCCGGATGTATTATTAGTAGAATGGGGTAATCTAGGCTCACACTACTAGATGTCCAAGGGTGGCTATGGTCGGCCCTACTAGTGACCCTTTCCTTCTCTATAAACCAAATCACAAGAATTTAGTTACGTCACTCTAAAAACTTATTAATTCTATGCCCATTATATAATATCTTCCTATTTATTTGCACTTCACCTTGAATAACCCCCACAAGGCCTTTGACTACCCAAGGATTCATGTGATATCTACTAGTTAAGAATTCATCACCTTCTAGGTATCAAAACTCTTCAACTGATTTTAACAATACAAGTGATCAATTTGTAAAGTAAATCAAGATCCGGTATTAATATCATCACAATGTTTTAAAATATAAATAGTTTTTAATTCTCCATCGAATTTTATATTATCTTATTTATCTTTTCATAATTGAAAAGAAAAAGTAAACTAACTACTCAAAACACATTGAATTTAAACAACAAAACATGATAATAAAACTTTGAATAAAATTACAAATACTTATCTCAAGTGTTTCTCCTACTGAACCTCTGAATTTTTCTGACTCCAAAGGAAATAAACTTCAAAAGCACCAACTCTTTAAACTCTCAATACAAACTCTAAATAAACTCACTAATTAATAAAAGTGGCTCTAAAATATTTATCTAATTTCTCTCTCTAGATGGACTCTAGACTCTCTCTCTCTCTAATGGGGCGTATGGGGCCTTTTTCTCTGAAGGAGTACCCTCCTATTTATAGGCTTCAAGGGTTGCCTTGAGGCACCTCTTCAAAATGTGTTAACATTCAATGAATCTTCTAGAAGGTGTGTCTGACGCCTAGGCGCCGGAATCTGGCGCCTAGGCACCGGACTCTGTGTCCAGTTCTTCGCACCTCTTCACTTTGGATCGCACCTCTTCGCGATTAAAACCGTTTCCAAGCGTCCAAATACATTGTATCACATGTCCTATAAACCAGGAACAACTGTCAGTCTTCTAGAAGGTCCAATAACCACTAACACTGTCAAAATAACCGTCCAAAATTCGTCAAAAAACTTGACAGATCCCGTATCGACCTGGCGCTTAGGCGCCGGATTCTGGTGCCAGACCAATAATTTTGACAATTTTGCATTTTGGATCCATTTTTGCTCCTTTTTGCTTCTTTTTGCTCCTTTTTACTCATTTTTCACTTTTTTTCTTCTTTAACATTTTTCCATCACCTATATCCAAAAACACAAAAATACCTTTCATTAAAGCATAATATCCTTAAAAATTTGATAAAAATTAAGGCATAAAAATGGCTATTTTTTTATGGATCAAAATCCCCCAAACTTAAATGTTACTTGTCCTCAAGTAACCCTTTTTTACTTTATAAAATGTATAACATTTGGAATGAAAGATAAATATTTAAGATTCCTTATAGTTTTTTATCTTATAAAGGCTTTAGTAAATCATTAACCAAATTTCACTAACTAAGTTTAATTTTAAGAATTTAAAGAATATTCAACTACCAAATCATAAGACTTCAAAATTTTTCATTCATTTAAAAAATAATAGAAGTTTATTATATTAAGATCATATAGGTTATTTACAAGAAAAAAATTTTCATGAAATGTCTTTTTTAAATAAAGATTCATGCATGAAAATTAAGTAAAAGAATGTAACTAGTTTTTTTCATATAAGATAATTCAAGTGATGCCAATTTTTGATTAGGCATATCCGCAAGTTTCTCCTCTTTTTTTCTTTTTTTCTTTTTTTTTTTCACAGTGAGGATTACTGTATCTGGATAGCCTGTTAATGATTTTGAACTTCACTATCCTTAACTTATATTTTCAAACTTTTACATTTTCACTTAATTTTTATAACATGAATAGAATTTCAAAAAGATTTTCAATCTTTTCTTTTTCAAGTTATAATTTTTGATTTCTTAATACTTCTAAAATTCAATTATTTCTGTTATGAATAGAAAAATTTCTTAATCTTATTCTTCTTTAAGTTAAATAATTCTATTCTTAAAATCAATCGAAGTTATTAAAATTTTGGTTAAGTTCACTAAATTATTTATAATTTCAAAAATTTAAGTGATCATAAATAGATTCTTCATTCCTTATGTTATGTTAAGATTTATTTAGAAAATATTAGTTTATTAAGGACAAGTAAAATTTAAATTTGCATGTATTTTCTCTTCCCGCAAACTTAAGTTTTGGTATATCATGAAGATAATAACGTATGAGAGAAAGAAAAGTATAATTTAAAAAGGAATTTTATAAGCATGTAAAAAAATTCTAGAAAGAAATATAGTTTACTTCTACACATGCTTTTATGAATATTACAGAAATAATGGAGCATATAAAAGTAAGGAATTAGATAACAAAAAAATAAAATAAAAAATTAAATTAAATAACAGAAATAAGGAATTATAAGCAGTAATTGAATTAAATAACTATATTACTAACAGAAATAAAATAACATTACAAACTATTTTAAAATACTAAGCAGTAGGCTGAAACAAAAAATAAACACAAATTCATTCAAATTTCAGTTTGCAACTAAATATCTAAAACAGTCTAAACATCAATTAATTCATAAAAAGTCTCATAAACAAATCTAAACTAGTAAATAACAAACAACAATCAGTACTAGCAAACAAAAACTAAATTAACAACAGACTCAACACATCTCAGAGGTAAATCAGGCCACTAATCACTGTCTGTAGCCTCATCATCGTCATCACCAAAAGAAAACTCCACATCCTTAGGATCAACATATGGTGAAAATCTAGAACAGGTGGGAAACTGAATATCATGCTCACCCTTCAAGAATCTGACTAAACATTCTGAATACTCAGCATCATATTCACTCTTCCTCTGGGTGTAATTAGATAGGTGATCAATCTTCTTATCCATAGTATCAACTCTGCAGTGAGTTAGAAATAACTCATTCTGCTGCTCCAGAAATTGATTATGCATCGATTCCCAAAAACTAGATGGTGGTTCAGTAGTAGAAGTAGAAGGTCTAGAAGTGGAAGCTCTACCTGGAGTAGGTGCAGAAGTAGAAGGGGCTATAGATCTCTTCCCACGAAGACGATCATAGATACTAACACTCTCCTGCCCAATTAGCTTGGTAGACTTCAGCTTCTCCTCAGTAATATCAGCAGTGACTCCATTGTTCACACATAAAGAATAAATTAGAGATGGGAATCCTAGTCCTACAGAAGTACTGGATCTAACAGTAGACTCCATAGAATCATAAATAATACTGCCGACATCTATTGGCTTCCTCTCCTGAATGCAGCAGTTTAAGATAGCACGATCTCTAGTCACTTCGCTCAGGTGGTTGGAAGGTATAAGTCTTGCAGAAATAAAGTAATGCCATGCCTTTGAAATACCATTTAACTTAGAAGATTTGAAATTTACTCGTTTATCGTTCCTGATCTTCCAAGCTCCAGTGTCGTCAGTCAAATAAGCAATAATCATCTCATGATCTCCCTCAGATGGAGATAATCCAGAATAGTGGCACTCGATGGTAAGTGGAAGTCCATAAAAAACATTGATCCTTTCTAGAGTAAATCCTACTCCAACACCTCTGACGAAGACTTCGTAGTCTTCTGCATCCACAAAGTTAGCATAAAATTCACGCCCGACTGGAATAACAGCAACAGCGGTGAAATAACAGAATCGTTGCCAGTTGTGCGCAACGATCGTGTTCTCGATCATTTCACCGGGATTGTAAAAGCTTCGCTCTGAGAAAAATTTTCTGGACGTCGCAAATTCGTGATATCGAAAATGCGCAGTTGCAGTCGCGAACTTGCTACTGTCAAAATTTTCTCGTGCCTTTCCTCGCTTAGATTTTGATGCCATCTAGACATGGAAGAAAACACAAATAAATTAAGGAATCAAAGATTTAAACTCTTTTTAAGCTTAAGAAACTTAAAATGAGTTTATAAATTCATGGAGAAACACTAAAAATCAAAATTTTTCTCAAAATTTTGGTTTTTAGTAAAAAATAGGAAAAACTATGGTGAAAATTAAAAATAATTGGATTAGAGCGTAGATCTGACCTTGAGATGAAGAAATCAAGTGATTTCGGGCTCAAAATCTTGATGTTTTGACCTCAAAATGGATTTAAGAGGTGGGTTTTCGCGAAAAAGAGGAAGAAGATGAAGCTTAGGCGTAAAAAATGGATAAAGGGGATTTAAATGGTGTTTTTCGGGTAAGTAGGCCGAACCGGCGCCTAGGCGCCAGACTCGCCTTTCCAAAAAAATCTCTTAAAAATTTTATTTTCCACCAAAATTCATAAATTAAACTTCTAATTACACATATAAGAGTATTGCTTTAGTTTCCATCTTCCAAAATTTTTTCCAAAAATTTTAAAAATTAAAAATTAAATCCACTAATTAAACACAAGTTTAAATCAAACTCTTCTAATTCCATTCATGATTTTCAATTTCGGGCTCAATATAATTCAAATAAGTATCATAACATGATTCAAGTTCTAACAACAATCAAACATCACAAATTTGAAAGCAAATACAACACACATTGAACATGAAACCTTTGAAGTAACCAAACTTACAGTGTTGTAACCATTGAAGTAGGGTTGAGGAACCTTTGAAACCTTGTCTTTAGCCTCTTCTCCAAGATTTCTCTTCTCAATTTCTTCAAAAATCCTCTCTAATCTCTCAAGAATGGAGTGTATGGGTCAAAATAATGATTGCATAAGGATTGGGGACGAAGATAGGGTCATTTATAAGAGAAAATCATGTGAAAAACTGAAGATTTTCGGTTTTGAAACGATCCAGTAACTGTGGCGCTTAGGTGCCAAATCTGCCGCCTAGGCGCCGGACCCATCGACACATTGTTTTACTCTGGCGCTTAGGCGCCAAATCTAGCGCCTAGGTGCCAGAACCATGTTCGACTCCATTTCTCCTAATGTCAAATTTCAAAGTTTCGTTCTCCAAAATAGGTAGTTAAGAATGGTAAGATCAATATAGACTCAGTAACACAAATTATAAGAAATCCTAATGAAGGTTAAATTGATCTCCTTTTTACTCATATATGAAATAGAGTGATCCAATGTCTAAGTTTTATATAATTCGAGATAATTTTCAGCTTAAGTCAATAAAGACTTGTTAGCATTCAAATTTTCTAAAATAATATAAAATTAAACAAGACTGAGGCATAACCTTACATTAAAAATTTAAATACACACAAAACAACAAATAACTATGGGTTGCCTCCCACAAAGCACTTGGTTTAATGTCGTCAGCCCGACCTAATTAAGTCTTTTAATCAAGTAGTCTCAACTCATAAGTCTCTTTATAAATCTTTTTAAAATCTCCCAAATAAATTTTCCCATTTTGGGATCTTTAACATCCATAGCTCCATAATGGTATACTTTTTCAATTATATATGGTCCTATCCATTTAGATCTTAATTTTCCAGGAAAAAGTCTTAAACGAGTATTAAATAATAATACTTCTTGTCCAGGCTCAAATATTTTTCCTGAAATCTTTTTATCATGTAATATTTTCATTTTCTCTTTATAAATCCTTGCATTTTCATATGATTCATTTCTTATTTCATCCATTCATTTCTTATTTCATCCATCTCATTTAATTGCAATAATCATTTTCTCCTGCAGTATTCAAATCAAAATTAAACTCCTTTATCGCCCAATAAGCTTTATGTTCAAGTTCAATAGATAAGTGACAATGTTCACCATAAACTAACCGGTAAGGTGACATTCATATTGGTGTCTTATAAGCTATTCTATAATCCCATAATGCAGAATCAAGTCTATCAACCCAATCAGTTCTTTTAGGATTAAGAGTCTTCTCTAAAATTCTTTTAATTTCTTTGTTTGATACTTCAGCCATTCCACTTGTTTGTGGGTGATATGCAGTTGCAATTCTGTGTTTGATTCCAAAATTTTCCAATAATGATTGAATTCTTAAATTTCTAAAATGACTTCCGCTATCTGTGGTAATTACCTTAGGCATTCCAACTCTTGAAAAAATAATCTTCTTTAAAAAATTTGAAACACTTTTGGAATCACAGCTAGGTAAAGCTACAGCTTCAATCCACTTTGAAATGTAATCAACCGCTAGTAAAATATAAATCTTTCCAGATGATGGTACAAATGGTCCCATAAAGTCTAAACCCCATATATCGAAAATTTCAACTTCCAATATATAGTTTAAAGGCATTTCATCTTTTTTAGATATATTTCCCATCCTTTAACATCGATCACATGTTTTCACATAATGTCTCACATCTTTAAATAAGGTAGGCCAATAAAATCCTGAATTTAAAATTTTAAATACAGTTTTATCTACTCCAAAGTGTCCTCCAAATTCAGAATCATGACATTTTTGAATAACAGCATAAGTTTCTTCATAAGGTACGCGTCTACAAATTACAGAATCTCTTCCTAATTTAAATAAATGAGGATCTTCCCAAGTATAAGATTTAGCATCATTTTTAAATTTCTTAATAAATTTGTTATCCAATCCATAAGGTAAAATATTGCTAACTAAATAGTTAACTATATATGCATACCAATGTGTTTGGTATTCTTGAATAACATACAAATGTTCATCAGGAAATTTCTCATTTATATTTTCTTCAGTAATAATATCATTCTTAATTCTAGATAAATGATCGACAATTTGGTTGTTCATTCCTTTTCTATCCACTATTTGAAAATCAAATTCTTGTAGAAGTAAAACCCATCTTATCGATCTAGGTTTAGCATCTTTTTCTTCATTAAATATTTAATAGCGGAATGATCGGTATGAACTATGCATTTGGTACCAAGAAGATAAGGTCTAAATTTATCAAAGGCATATACTATAACTAAAAGCTATTTCTCGGTAGTAGTGTAATTTCTTTGAGTTTCGGTAAGAGTTTTACTAGCATAATATATAACTTTGAAAATTTTCTCATATTTTTGTCCCAATACAACTCCAATTGCAAAATCACTTGCATCGCACATTAATTCAAAAGGTTTATTCCAATTAGGTGCAATAATTATAGGTGCAGTTATTAATTTGTCTTTTAAAATATTGAAAGCATTAACATAGTCTTCATTAAATTCAAATTTAGCTTCTTTTTCCAATAAATGACAAAGAGGTTTAGCAATTTTAGAAAAATCCTTTATATATCTTCTATAAAATCCAGCATGACCTAGAAAACTTCTCACATCAGTAACAGTAGTAGGGGTTGTAGTTCAGCAATAATTTTTACTTTTGCTTGATCAACTTCCATCCCTTTTTGTGAAACTTTATGACCAAGTACAATGCCTTCTGTGACCATAAATTGACATTTTTCCCAGTTAAGAACTAAATTTGTTTCTTCACATCTTTTCAGGACTTTGGAAATATTTTCCAAACAAGACTCAAAAGAAGTTCCAAAAACTGAAAAATCGTCCATGAATACTTCAATTCCTTTGTCAATCAAATCACAAAATATTGACATCCTACATCTTTGAAACGTTGTAGGTGCATTGTACAAACCAAAAGGCATTCTTCTAAAGGCAAATGCTTCATAAGGACTTGTAAATGTTGTTTTCTCTTGGTCCTCAGGAGCAATAAGTAATTGATGATAACCAGAATATCCATCCAGAAAATAGAAATATGAGTGTCCAGCTAATTTGTCAAGCATTTGATCAAAGAAAGGTAAAGGAAAATGATCCTTTCTAGTGGCGTCATTTAACGTCCGATAATTAATGCAAATTCACCATCCAGTAACTTGTCTTGTAGGAATTAGTTCATTTTTATCATTGACAGTGACAGTTACTCCTCCTTTCTTCGGAACACAATGAATAGGACTTACCCATTGGCTATCCGAAATAGGATAAATAATTCCAGCATCTAACCATTTTAAAATTTCTTTTTTGACAACCTCTTTCATGATAGGATTTAATCTTCTTTACGGTTCAATAGTAGGTTTAAAATTTTCTTCCTTTAAAATTCTATGCATACAAATGGAAGGGCTTATTCCTCTTATATCAGCAATAGTCCAACCAAAAGTTTTTTTATAATTCTTTAACACTCCTATTAATTTTTCTTCTTGATCTAAACTTAGCTCAAAAGATATAATAACAGGTAAAGTTGATGAATTTCCAAGAAATGCATACTTTAAATGTGAAGGTAACATTTTTAATTCCAGTTCAGGGGCTTTTTTAATTGAGGGTAAAAGTATATCATTTTGAGTTATGTCTAAAGTTTCCCAGTTGTCTTTAATATAATGAGTTTCTTTAAATAATTCTTCTTCTTTCAGTTCTTCATTTTCATCAGTTAAAAATTTAATTTTTTCTTCAGAAATGATTTTACATTTTTTTCGATAGTGTTTTTCAATTATAAAATAAAAAATATCCATTCGATAACATTTTTCTTTGTCAGGGTACTTCATTGATTTAAGAACATTGAATTTAATCACTTGATCATTAACTCTCATAGTTAATTCTCCTTTCTGCACATCAATCATAGCTCGTCCGGTAGCTAGAAAAGGTCTCCCTAAAATAATTGGTATTTCTTAATCTTCTTCCATATCAAGCACAATGAAATCCACAGGGAAGATAAATTTATCTACTTTAACACGTACATCCTCTATAACTCCTTTAGGGTAAGTGATAGATCTATCAGCAAACTGAAGGGTTACAGTGGTGGGAGTAATCTCTCCTAAATTCAACCTCGATAAATAGAAAATGACATGAGATTAATACTTTCTTCTAAATCACACAAAGCTTTTCCACAAAATTTTTCTCCAATAGCACAAGGTATAGTAAAACTTCTAAGATCTTTAAGTTTCTGAGGTAATTTCTTTTGAATTATTGCATTACATTCTTCACTTAATGCAACAGTTTCAAAGCTTCAAATTTTCGTTTCTTACTTAATATATCCTTCATAAATTTTGCATAAGTTGGCATCTGTTCTAAGGCTTTAGCAAAGGGTATATTTATAGTAAGTTTCTTAAAAATTTCAAAGAACTTAGAAAATTGATGATCAAGCTTCTGCTGTTTTAATCTTTGAGCAAAAGATGGTGGTGATTTTTCAACTTCCAAATTAATAGAAATATTAGTTTGATCTTGATTAGAGAAGGAGTTTTTTTAGGTTTTTCAATCTCTTCAACCTCAATCTCTTTTTCAATTTCATTCTGCATTATTTCTTTTAATTCCTTTCCACTTCTAAGTTGTACAACTTTAACATGTTCATGTTCTTTTCCAGTTTCTTTTGGATTAATTTCAACATTACTAGGAAGTGTTCCTGGAGGTCTGTAATTAATTAAATTAGTGATTTGTCTCATTTGATTCTCAATATTACGAATAGCAGTATTTTGATTTTGTAATTGATTACTCATTTGTAAAATTAATTCTTCTATTGATAACTTTTTCTGTTGATTATTAAATCCAGGTGGTTTATAATTTGAATTTACTTGATTATTCTAATTTCCAGTTGGATGGGATTGATTATTACCCCATTGCTGTTGTTGATTATTCCAGTTAAAATTAGGGTGATTTTTCCATCCAGGATTATAATAGTTTGAGTACGAATTATTTTTACTAGCAATAGCTTGTAAAGTTTCATAGTTTGAGAATCTTCAATATTAGATGAGTTGTTATGTGATATGTTGATGGCAAAATTATCTGATTTCTTAGATATTGCAGCTACTTGTGAAGCTAAGATAGAAAAGACTTTGTTATCTTGAATACTTGACATTCTTTTAGGATTAATCCTTTCAGAAGGCCATTGAAAATTATTATTAGCCATTTCTTCAATTAAAGTATAAGCTTCTTCAAATGATTTAAACATTAAAGAACCTCCAGCAACAACATCAATAATCGATTTTAGTGATCCAATTAAAATGGTTGAATAATTAACCAATCAGGTAAAGCATGATGAGGACATATTCTTAATAGTTCTTTAAATCTTTCCCACGTTTCATAAATTGTCTCCCCGTCAAATTGACTGAATGAAGTAATATCATTTCTTAATTTAGCAGTTTTAGAAGGAGGAAAATATTTAGCAAGGAATTTTGTGCCATTTCAGCCCATGTTTTAATAGAACCTGTTGCTAATGAGTTCAACCACATCTTTGCTTTATCTCTTAAAGAAAAAGGAAAGAGTCTAAGTCTAATAGCATCATCAAAAATATTGTTATATTTAAAGGTAGCACAAAGTTCTAAAAAACTAGCAAGGTGGAAATTTGGATCGTCATGTGGTGTTCCTCCAAATTGATTATTTTGAACCATTTGAATGATAGATGGTTTAAGCTCAAAAGAATTAGCATCTACAGTGGGTATTTGAATACTACTATGAAGTTCATCAATTGTAGGGTTAGAATAATCCCTTAATGGTTTGTAAACATTTTGTTCATTAATTTCAATTGGATTTTGTAAATTGTTATGTAAATTAGCCATCTCTTGAATTTTTTTAGTTTTTTTTTCCTTTTTTAATTCTTTTAATAGTTCTTTCTAATTCAGAATCTAAAGGTAATAATCTTTCAGATCCAGCACTACGCATAAAAATTAAATTAACAAAAAATAAAATCTCTACTTATAAAAAATTATTATATATATATATATATATATATGGTATTTTATATTTTTGATAATAAAAGAAAATGAATAAAATAAAATAAAAATATTTAAAATCTAAAAATTTGACTCCCTCCTCCCCATGCAACGACGCCAAAAACTTGACCCAGATGCTATATATATATGCGTACTAAAAATTCAATCCCCGGCAACGGCGCCAAAAACTTGACTCGCAATCCGCTGATGATAAATATAATAATTAATGATTTCAAATATATGTAATATATAACAATAGCAACTAGTGTATACAAATATAATTTTATCGAAAATATTTTATACACTAGGGGTACTACGTAAGTATACGTATCGTATCAAGTAATATAGGGCTTTGAAACAAAGATCCTAGTATCGATCCCACGAGGAGTGAGTTATGGATTTTAAATATTTTAATTTTATTTTTATGTATTTCTTTTATAGTTTATAAATTTGATATTTTTAATTTACTGGATGCAATAATAAAGCAGTAATGAAAGATGCAATAATAAGGCAGTAATGAAATTATTGATGCAAATAGCAATAAGAACACAACTTTCATCCTTTCAATTAATCTAAGATTTTCTAAGATAATGATAATGTTTGTGGAGAATATAAATTTATGGTATTGTGCCAAATAGAAGCATTGATATTCTTTACCCTTTGATCCAGGTGTAACGAACATTGGCTAGCCTATAGATCAGGTCCGAATGTATTGTTAGTAGAATGGGTTAATCTAGGCTCACACTACTAGATGTCCAAGGGTGGCTATGGTCGGCCCTATTAGTGACTCTTTCCTTCTCTATAAAAAAATCACAAGAATTTAGTCTATCACTCTAAAACCTATTAATTCTACGCCCATTATATAATATCTTCCTATTTATTTTCACTTCACCTTGAGTAACCTGCACAAGGCCTTCGACTACCCAAGGATTCATGTGATATCTACTAGTTAAGAATTCATCTCCATCTAGGTACCAAAACTCTTCAACAGATTTTAACAATACAAGTGATCAATTTGTAAAGTAATTGAAGATCCGGTATTAATATCATCACAATGTTTTAAAATATAAATAGTTTTTAATTCTCCATCGAATTTTATATTATCTTATTTATCTTTTCATAATTGAAAGGATAAAGTAAACTAACTACTCAGAACACATTGAATTTAAACAACAAAACATGATAATAAAACTTTGAATAAAATTACAAATACTTATCTCAAGTACTTAACCTCTGAATTCTTCTGACTCCAAAGCAAATAAACTTCAAAAGCACAAACTCTTTAAACTCTCAATACAAACACTAAATAAACTCACTAATTAATAAAAGTGGCCCTAAAATATTTATCTAATTTCTCTCTCTAGATGGACTATAGACTCTCTCTCTCTCACTAATGGGGCATATGGGGACTTTTTCTCTGAAGGAGTACCCTCCTATTTATAGGCTTCAAGGGTTGCCTTGAGGCACCTCTTCAAAATGTGTCCACATTCAATGAATCTTCTAGAAGGTGTGTCTGACGCCTAGGCACTGGAATCTGGCTCCTAGACTCCGGACTCTGCGTCCAGTTCTTCTCACCTCTTCACTTTGGATCGCACCTCTTCGCGATTAAAACCGTTTCCAACCGTCCAAATACATTGTATCACATGTCCTATAAACCAGGAACAACTACCAGTCTTCTAGAAGGTCCAATAACTGCTAACACCTTCAAAATAACTGTCCAAAAGTCGTCAAAAATCTTGACAGATCCAGTATCGACCTGGCGCTTGGGGGCCGGATTCTGGCGCCTAGGCGCCAAACCAATAATTTTGACAATTTTGCATTTTGGCTCCATTTGTGCTCCTTTTTGCTCCTTTTTGCTTGAACATTTTTCCATCGCCTATATCCAAAAACACAAAAAAACCTTTCATTAAAGCATAATATCCTGAAAATTTTGATAAAAATCAAGGCATAAAAATGGGAATTTTTTCATGGATCACTTATCACTCGGAAAAAAGTGGAATGGTTGAAGCATCAAACAGAGAAATTAAAAGAATATTGGAGAAGACTGTTAATCCTAAAAGAATTGACTGGGTTGATAGACTTGATTCTGCATTATGGGCTTATAGAACAGCTTATAAGACAGTTATCGAAATATCACCTTATCGGTTAGTTTATGGTAAACATTGTCACTTACCTGTTGAACTGGAACATAAAGCTTACTGGGCGATAAAGGAGTTCAATTACGATTTGAATGCTGCAGGAGAGAAACGATTATTGCAACTGAATGAAATGGAAGAGATAAGAAATGAGTCCTATGAAAATGCAAAGATTTATAAAGAAAGAATGAAGAAATTGCATGAAAAAAAGATTTCAAAGAAAATATTTGAGCCTACATAAGAAGTGTTATTATTTAATGCTCGTTTAAAAATTTTTCCTGGAAAATTAAGATCTAAATGGATGGGACCATTTATAATTGAGAAAGTATACCCTTATGGAGCTGTGGATATTAAAGATCCCAAAACTGGAAAAGTATATAAAGTTAACGGATTAAGACTGAAGCCTTATATGGGAGAAATGAAACCAACTTACAATGAGGCTTACGAACTGAGTCTACCCGATTAATTCAATTGATTAGGTCGGGCTGACGACGTTAAACCAAGCACTTTGTGGGAGGCAACCCATTTATTATCATTATGATTATTTGTGATTTGAATTTATCTTAATCGTTGTTTCTATGTGGATCACACCCTTTTATTAGACCTATTTTTAAAACCGAAACTTTATAAACTTTGACGATAGGCGAATTAGAGTCGATCGTGGTTCCGGCGCCTAGGAGACAAAAGTTGGCGCCTAAGCGCCAGAATAACCTGCGCGTATCGATGATCCGACGCCTAGGCTCCAGATTCCGTCGCCTGAGCGCCACGGTTACAGATCGTGTAAAAACTGAAAATTTTAGTTTTTCACACGAAATCTCTTTATATATTGCCCTATCTTTGTCCCCAATCTCATAAAACCATAATTTCGACCAGAGCAATCCATTTTGGAGGAGTTAAAAGGAGTTTGGAAGAAATGGATAGAGGAAATCATGGAAATGAGGTAAGAGACAAATCTTCCAAAGATCCTCAACCTTATTTTAATGGTTTTATTGCAGTTAGTTTGGAGAGATTATTTAGTCGTTTCGAAAAGATTGAAGTGGAACTTCAAAGCATTTGGAATCGCTTGCACAAGTTGTATCATCAAATTAAGCATATGGAATGACAAATGAAACTTCAATTTGATCATATGGCGGTCTATCAAGACGCTCAAGTAGCAATGTATGCGAAGAACAAATGGATCGATGAAAAGACTGCTTTGGAATTTCCAAGGGCATTGGTTTTCTATCTCGGTGGTCATAGCGAACTTCATTGTGAAAGAGATGGTAATTGAAGATCGGTGTTGAATAGGTCTTTTATGTGTTCTAGGTGTGATTGAGTCAAGTTCTAGTGTATCAAATATCAAATTTGTGTGTTTGCTTAAATGTTCAATGTGTGTTGTTGGATTGAAAATTTCCTTTGAATTAATGTTGTTTTTGTTGTTTAAAGAATGATGAACCTTATTATAGTATTGTTCTGGAATTTATTAAGTTTGGAATGTAAATTATGAATTGGAATTGAAGAGTTTAGTTATATTTTGTGTTTGAAATGTGGATCTGCGTTATCATTTTAAATTGATTTTGGAAATGTTTGGAGTATATGATTTGGATTAATACTCTCATAAGAGTAATTAGGAGTCGAATTTGATAAGTTTTGGTGGAAAATAAAAAATTTAAATCGAATTTTTGGTAAGGGGAGTCTGGCGCCTAGGCGTTAGAATTCGGCGCCTAGGTGCCGATTCGGCTTGAACCCGAAACTTCATCTTCTTAAACACCCCCACGACATTTTTGATGCCTAGGCTTCCCTTTTCTCCTGTTTTCGTGAAAATAGACTCTAGAGATTCCAATTGAGGCCGGATTTTCAAGTTTTTGAGCTTGAAATCACTTGATTTCTTCATCCCAAGGTCAGATCTACATTCTAAACCAATTATTTTGTATTTTCACCATGGATTTTACTCTCATTGAAGAAAACCAAAATTTTAAGAAAAAAATTGATTTTTAGAGTTAAATCCATTGATTTTTAAGCTCTTTCAAGTTTGAAAAGCTTACATTAGTTTATTTCCTTTGATCCTATGAATTTATTTTGTGTTTTTATTTCACGTTTAGATGGCACCCAAATCTAAGCGAGGAAAGGAACGAGAAAATTTTGATCGTAGCAAGTTTGTCACTACTGTTGCACATTTTCGGTACAACGATTTTGTTACGGCCAGGAAGTTTATCTCGGAAAGAAGTTTTTACAATCCAGGAGGAAGATTTGAGGATACAATAGTTGCACTCAATTGGCAATGATTCTCTTATTTCACTGCTGTTGTTGTTATCCCTTTCGTCAGGGAGTTTTATGCCAATTTCGTGGATGTTGAAGAGTACGAGATTTTTGTAAGAGGAGTTGGAGTAGGATTCACTCCAGAGTGTATCAACATTTTCTACAGCCTACCGCCGAACATCGAGTGCTATTACTCCGGATTATCTCCATTTGAGGGAGATTTAGAGATGATTATCGCTTACCTGACTGATGGTACTGGAACTCGGAAGATCCAAAACGAAAAAATGGTAAATTTTTCATCTTCTAAGCTTAATGGTGTTTCAAAGGCATGGAATTATTTTATTTCGGCTCGCCTCCTTCCATCCAATCATTTGAGCGAGGTTACAAAGGATAGAGCTATCCTCAACTTCTGCATTAAAGAGAGGAAGCTGATTGATCTATGGAGTATCATTTATGATTTTGTAGAGGCCACTGCTCGATCTAGCACTTCTGTTGGACTTGGATTTCCATCTCTGATATATTCTCTGTGTGAAAGTGCTGGAGTAGTTGCTGAGCTTTCTGAGGAAAAGCTCAAGTTTACAAAGCCTATAGGGAGAGAAAGTGTCAGTATCTATGATCAACTTCAACGTAAGATTTCTACTGGATCTTCTAGTTCATTACCTACTTCTAGTAGAGCATCTACTTCTAGACCTTCTACTTCTACTACTGAGCCACCATCTATTTTATGGGAATCCATGCATGATAAGTTTATGGAGCAGCAAAATGAGTTATTTCTAACTCATTGTAGAGTAGATACGATCGATAAGATGATCGATCATCTTTATGAGTACACCCAAAGGAAGAGTGATTATGATGCTGAGTATTCTGAGTCTTTAGTTAGATTCTTGAAGGGTGACCATGATGTTCAATTCCCCACCTGTCCTAGATTTTTACTGTATGTTGATATGAAGGATGTGGAATTTTCTTTTGGTGACGACGATGACGAGGCTACAGACAGTGATTAGTAGCTTGATTTACCTATTGAGATGTGTTGATTCTATTTTTAGTTTATTTCTTGTTTGTTAGTACTGATTAGTCTGATTTTATTGTTGTTTGTTAGTTTTGATTTAACTTGTTTGGACTTTTGATGTTGAGACTGTTTTAGATCATATGATGTGTTATGTATTTAAGACTGAAATATGGATGAATTTTTATTTTCTATGATAAATGTTTATTTCTGGTTCAGTCTACTGTTTAGTATTCATGAATAATTAGTAATTTTGCATGTTATAAAAAAAATAAAAAAATGTAGAAAGTAACTCTTGCTCTGTAAACTTTTTCATATATGCTTAATCATTTCTTTTATATTCATATTAAAGCATGTGTAGAAGTAGAATTAATTTTTCCTTACTACATTATCATTGTACCTAGATAAATTCCTGTTTATTTCTTTCTCTCATACTTTAGAAAATTTTATGATTCATTTTTTATACTAAAGCTGAAGTTTGGGGGAAGGGAAACATTTTTAAAATTTAAATATTATTTGTCTTTAATGAACTAATATTTTCTTTAAAAATATTAACATAACATAAGGAATGAAAAATCTATTTAAGATTACTTAAATTTTTGAATTTATAAATGATTTAGTAAACTTAACTAAAATTTCAATAATTTTGATTGACTTTAAGAATAAGAATTATTTAACTTAAAGAATAATAAGATTAAAAATTTTTCTATTTATAGTAAAGAGAATTGTATTTTAGAAATACTAAGGATCAAGGTTATTACTTGGAAAAGAAAAAGATTGAAATAATTTTTGAAAAATACTTATTAAGAATGTCATATTTATTAAGTAAAAAAATGTATAAGTTTTTAAATATAAGTTAAGCATAGTGAAGTTTAAAATCATTAACAGGCTATCCAAAAATAGTAATCCTCACAAATAAAATAAATAGAGGATTGAAAAATATCCTTAAAAAAAAAAGCAGAAAAAAGAAGAAATGTGAGGAAAAGCTTGAGGAAATGCCTAATAAAAAATAGGCTTCACTTGAATTATCTTATAGAAAGAAAACCAATTACATTTTAAACTTAATTTTTATGAACAAATATTTTTACTAGAAAAATATTTCGTTAAAATCTTTCTCTTGTAAATATTCTATGTGACCTTAATATGACAAATTACAATTATTCTTGAAATAAATGAAAAATTGGAAGTCTTTTGATTTGGTAGTTAAGTATTCTTTAAGTTCTTAAAATTAACCTTAATTAGTGAAATTTAGTTGATGATTTACTAAAGCTTTTATAAAACCAAAATTTAAAAGAAATCTTAAATATATAAACTTCATTCCAAACGTTACACATTTTATGTAATAATAAGGTTAACGTTTAAGTTTGGGGGAATTTGATCCACTTAAAAAATACCTATTTGTATGCCTTATTTATGATTCAATTCTTAAGAATATTATGCTTTAATGAAAGGTATTTTTATGTTTTTGGATGTAGGTGATAAAAAAGTGTTCAAGAAGGAAAAAGGAGCAAAAAGGAGCAAAAATAGAGCTTAAAGAGCAAAGTTGCCGAAATTTTAGGTCTAGCGCCTAGGCGCCAGAATCCGGCGCCTAAGCGCCAGTTCGATACAAAAACATATAATATTTTTGACAACTTTATGCAGTTAATTTGACAGTGTTAAGCGGATATCAGAACTTCTAGAAGACTGGAAGTTACTCCTAATATATAGGACATGTGATACAATGCATCTGGACACTGGAAAACAGTTTTAATCGCGAAGAGGTGAGATCCAATGTGAAGAGGTGCGAAGACCTGGTCACGGACTCCGGCGCTTAGGCGCCAGATTCCGGCGCCTAGGCGCGACAGTTACCTTCTAGAAGATGCATTGTATTTGGATGAATTTTGAAGAGGTGCCTTAAGCAACCCCTAGTCAAATTCAGAGCTCTATAAATAGAAGTCAATTCAACAGAGAAAAGTGCACCCTAAGGACCCTACTAGCACCTAATCAACCCAAAGCTCTCCATGCTTGAAAATAGTTTTAGGGAGCCACCTTCTTTAGTATTTAGTGAGTTTATTTTGAGTGTTAAGCGTGAGTTTATTAGTGTTGTTGCTGTTGAAGTCTTTCATCATTGCATTGGAGTCAGTAAGAGTTAGCGGATCACTTGAAGGAGCATTCCATATAAGTATTTGTAACTTTATTCAAAGTTTTATGAATATGTTTTGTTGTGTGAATTCAATGTGTTCTAAGTAGTTAGTTTTCTTTCTCTTTTCAACTATGAAAAGATAATAAGATATTTAAATTTTGTTGGAGAATTTAACTTAAAATATTTATAAAAATTGTGATGATATTAATACCTGATCTTAGTTTACTTTTTAAACTGGCCATTTAAATTGTTAAAACCTGTTGAAGAATTTTGAGACCTATCCGGAGATGAGTTCTTAACTAGTTGATATCACATGAATCCTTGGGTAATCAAAGGATTTATGCAGGTTATTCAAGGTGAAGTGCAAAAAAATAGGAAGATATGATTTATTGGGCATAAAATTAATTAGTTTTTAGAGTGACAAACTAAATTCTAATAATTTGGTCTATAGAAAAGGAACGGGTCACTGGTAGGGCCGACCATAGCCACCCTTGGACATTTAGTAGTGTGAGCCTAGATTAACTCATTCTACTAATAAAACATCCTGAAACGATCTATAGATTAGTCAATGTTCTTTATGCCTGGACCAAAGGGTAAAGAATATGAATGCTTCTATTTGACACAATACCATAATCTAAATTCTCCACAAATGATAATTATTCTACAAATCTTGGATTAGTTGAAAAGAAGAAAGTTGTTTTAATTATACCTGTATTAATCTTTAATTAGATACTGCTTACTTACATTCAGTAAAAATTTTATTAAATTTAAAATCTGAATTTTGAAAAGAAATAAAAATAATAATTACTTTTAATTTGAAAATTCTAAAATATTTCTTAATTTTCTCAAAATCTTCCCTGTAGGATCGAAAACCAGGACTCCAATAGAGCCCTGTATTACTTGAAACAATGTGTATACTTGCGTTTAAAATTGTGACTTTTACAATAATTAATATAAATATTTAAACATAAATTCATAAATTCTTACATAAGTAAAGGTCGTGCCAGTATCAAGGCGCCCAACTGTGGCGCCTAGGCGCAATCTTCTAGAGGCCCAATATAATTGTTTGTCGCCGAGGCACCAGATTCCAGTGCCATGGTGTTGGGCTTTATGTTGCCACGTACGGAGTCTAGCACCTAGGCACCATAATTGGACCCTAGGCGCCAATTCACTTTGTGCTCCTTTGCTTCATTTGACACCATTTTGCTTAGTTTTCACTCCTTTTTCTCCAAAACTCAATCTCTTGTACCAATAATAAAAAAAACAAGCAAAATATCTTATATTAAAGTGTAATATAATTAAAAACAAGTATAAAATATATATAAAATATTAAAATATTTTTAAGCATGTCAAACACCATGAGATTCATATATGAATGGAGTTGGAACATAAATATGCCCTTAAGACAAGAGAAGGTAGGAAGAGAAGTTCCTTGTTGTTCGCTAGTGAATGGAAAAGAAATTACAACTTGTGATCAAAATAGGAAGAAGTTCTTCGCGTTCGGTTCCAAGAATAGAAGGGATCTCAGAATGAAATGGAGGAAGAGAGGAGAAGAGAAAAAATGAGGGTTTATGGGAAGAAGAAGCCAAGTGAAAAAAAAACGAGGGGGGAGGGGGTGTTCTAGGTTTGGCTCAAGTGGGGTATTTATAGCCAGTGAGAGGAAGTAGCTTGCATTGGAAGTTATTTAATTAGCTTGGGTAGGTGATGTGGCAACCCAGGTGGTGTTGAGTTGGTGATGAGGTGGCAAGGGAAGGGAAATCAATTTACTTAATTAATTATATAATAGGATATTTATTCTAAGCTCTTATGCTAACTTTAAATTTATTATTATTATATAAATTAGGTCATGTTATTTATTTTTTATTATTTTATTTCAATTTTATTTTGAATTTGTATCAATTGATTTAAATTATTATTGTTTCTATTTTAATAAATTGATTTATGTGATTATTATTTTGTTATTATTTTTTATTTTTATTTTAATCAATTAATTTTTTTATTTCACTTTCAATTTAAACTCCATCATGGTTTAAGACGAACTCAAAATACATTTGAGTTTATCTCGAACCAAAGATGTGAATTAACGACAAATATTAAAATTGACTTGAAAAGATCCTATAAGGTCAAAAGGTGCTTGAAGCCTAAAGTTAAATTCTTGAGCTTGAAAAGGTTGCCTACGACACTTCTACACCTAAAGGAACTCAACTCGAGCTTCAATAATTTGACTCCAATCAACTTGTCTAAGGTTTAACGATTCAAAGTAAAATACATGTAAATAAAAGGAGTCATGAAATGGTTAAATTTCCATTTGGTATGGGTCCTGATACTATTCCTCTAGGAAAAGCCATTAGGAAATCCTAAGGCTAGATCCTAGGTTATATAAAGATAAAGAGATCTCATAGTAATGAGGTCAACATACTTCTCTAGGGGTTCAACTCTGGAGACCTACAGAGAGAAAGCACTCTCCTATGACCTTTATACCCCGGCCTGCATCAATAGATTTCTCTCCTCCACGGGGGTGGATCCGACGCTATCTTTGTATAGACTGTAATCGAGCTTTTTCTACAAGTGGATCCCCTTCCTTCAATTGTTGACTGGTGGTTCCCTTGACGAGGGTTGAGTGTTCCTTATTGTCCTGGTTCTTCTTTTGGAATTGGAACTGCTAGGAGGGCAGCGATCGTCCTAAGGGCTTTTGTGAAATGTCCTGTGATCAAGTTGGTGATCTGAGGTCTCAAATCTTACAGGCTTATTGAACGAATTCTTTTGTAAATTTTCTTCTCCTTCATTTTGCTGACTAAACTCTTCCTGATGTAGTTGTTGGACTCCTCTTCTTATTGATGTCATGTTTTCATGCTCACCGCATCTTAAAAAATATTGAATCCAAAAATGTCCTAGAAACACAACAAAAGATGGAACACTCTATTAGGAAGTGGTCGAGAGAGAGAGAGAGAGAGAGAGCAGTGTAGACAGATAAAATGTTTCTTTTATTCATAATATAGATCTCTATCTATAGGCCTAGGTCCCACTATTACAAAATCAAATATTAGTCCCCCTCATTATTAAGTTTTTTGAAAAGGATTTTTGGTAACTAAAGAGTTATTTGCATAAAATAAAGTTGGGGGCTAATTTAATCAGGAGGTTTGTCGACCACCTAGCAAGCCATAAGCTATGTGGTCAGCTCAATGAGCCATCAAGCTTAACACCTTGAACATGCTCTATGGCTTTTGTCTATATAAAATATTTAATCATGATTTTAATTTTTATCTACTAAAGAAAGCAGGGGTTCCGATATTTAAAACAAAAAAAATCAAAACTTATTGGAGAAACTTTGGCAATTCCTATATGTAAGAGGAATTCCATGTAAGAATTTATTACATTCATAAAAATATTTTCTTTAATTATTCAAATAAAAATATCACATATAAAAATATATACATAAGAACTTGAACAAGTTGACATTCAAAATATTATAATAATATAATAAAAACACCTATCTCTTAAAATTACGATATTCAAAATTTCCAAGCGGTTCTCTTTTGAATCTCTTAGAAATTATGATATTTTTCCTTAATTATAATCCTTTCACCTGATGCTCATTCTCTTAATGAAGAAAAAATTAATAATTAATAAGCAGAAAGAATTACTAGTTTCTCAATCATTCTTTTATCAAATAACCATAGGAGTTTTATTAATTAACTCTTCTTTTAACCAATAAATTCGAACCCATTATTGATTTTTAAATTATGAACTGTTAATTAATATTATATGACCTATTAAAAACAACAATGTTTAATAAACAATCATTTTTTTATAATAAGATTAATAAATATTATTTATGTGAAATAAGATAAATAACATTATTTTAACATTATTAGTAACATTCTCCCCTATTGGCCCATGAAGTATTGTTCAATTTAGCATACATAATATGAAACATGAGTCAAAAATATTTTTTTAAGAAATTTATTAATTCAAGAGTTTATCATTGATTAAAAATTAGTAGGGATCATGGAGGTTATACATCAATAGCGCAATATATTTCCTTCAATGTATCACAATATTAATTTCGTACTTTACATAATTTACATTGAGATATGATCATAATAGTCCATCAATAAAATGTTTTTTAAACTTAGATTCTACTAAATTCACATCATTATTTTATGTATTAATGCGACTTTTTTATATGCAAGGATTTATGAACAAGAGATATATAATAATTTTTATAAAGTCAGAATGATCCAACACAAGTATACATATCGTATTAAGTAATACAGAGCTCTAATGGAGTCTTATTTATCAATCCCACATGAAAGCGAGGTAAGAGGTTCTTAATCAAATTCTAGACTACTATTATCAGACTTTAGATTAGAGGGTCGATATAAGTGGTGTTTTATCTAACAACTACTCCTAAATGCAGATGATTATATGTAAGATAATTACTATTCCTAAATACAAATATTACTTCTAAAGATAACATTTCTGGATGAATTGATTTGGTGAATTTTGAAATATTTTTATGTAGTGAATTGGATAATGTAAATGAATGAGATGCATTAAATATTGTATGTGCCAAATATGAGCAATCTTATTATTTACCCTCTTCCGAGTGCATAAAGAACATTAGCTAATTCTAGGTTTAGTCCCTAAATCCGTGGTTTGGCTGGGAGGATACTGGCTCTCACTACAAAGCTCTCACTTCCCTTCGCCTGAAGGCTAACTCTTGCTTTAGTTTCCAAGCACTAGGACCGAATTGAGGATTTTAGCAGTCACTCTAAAATCTCAAATTCTATGCCCATTAAAGTATATTTTCCTATTTATTTGCACTCAACCCCCATGAACTTCACCATCCATGAAATTTGAATGTGGTTCCATTTTTTTGAGAATTACACCGCCTCTTGGATCATAGCGCAATTACAACAAATTTAACCACTACAACGAGCTCTTTTTGTAATGTAAATGAAGTGCAAGTAAAAACCATCACATTTATAATTAAATCTTCTCCTAGCATGCATCCCAATATTCTAAACATGAATCCTACTCATTACAAAAGAAATGTATAATGAAAACAATGACATAATCTTCTTATGCCACTATTTCCAAATAAGAAGGAAGAGTAAGAGAAAGACATCACAGAGCACGAAGAAAACACAACGAAAAACTTCATTTCAAAGCAAATTCACAAAATAAGTGTTTACAAAATCATAAAATTATGCAGAACACAATACTTAGCTTTTTCCCTTGAAAGAAAGATGAAAATCTCTCCCATAAAGTGTCTCGCTGATCCATGCAATGCTAGTACAAACCCTTACAAATTCTCTCAAAATCCCCTCACCAATCTATCCAAAAAGGTAGAAATTTACATCTCTACTCCTATTCTAAGATCTCTAAGCATTCTCCATATTTTCATTAACATCTACCACCATTTTTTGTCTTCAAATTTGCTTTAAAATAATGTAGGGATGAATTTCCCAAGAGTTACTTGAAGAAACCTTCCAAAAAGCGTCCAGATTCGATGTATATGGCCAATAACTGTCCAAAAACGTGTCTAAACTGTCTCGGGCGCTGTTCAGCGCTCTTTAGAGCGCTGTTTGATGCTTTATTTTTTTTATTCTTCTCGAGATTCTGGCCCGGTCTGGCCAGACTGCGTAACTCCATCGTTTCGCTCCGTTTGACTCCGTTTCAGCTCTGATTCGCCCCATTTTAGTTGCGTTGTGTTCCTAACATCTTCACATACAAAATAAGCACGAAAACACCCTTTCTTTAAAGTGTAATCTTATTCAAAAATACGTAATAAGTGTAAAAGAGATTAACCATATAAAAACTTATCAAAATGTGTCAAGCCAAAATTTATTTTTTTGCTCGTTTTTGCTCCAAATTTCACCGTTTTTGCTTCTTTTTCTCAAACAGCCATTTCTTGTACCTAAAACAAAAAAAAACAAAATACATTCCTTTAAAGAACAATATCATTAAAATTAAGCATAAAAAGTATATAAAAAATCAAGCATTTTTTAGGTGTATCATGTATGTGCATATCAACATAATAAAAAATTTTGCATCAATGTATCAGAAATAATATAAAATGAGCTCAGAGATTCAAATACAAAAAGACTACAGTAAAACATATTGTCGATAATAATTTTAATAATGCCTATTCTTTTGATATGATCATTAAATGTCTTTGGTGATCATTTTTAGATTAACTGATCCATAACCATATGTTTAGTTCTAATGTGTTCAAATGACACTTTTTGTTTATGAATTTAATCTTTAAGAGAAAAATAATTTAATTTCATACATTTAATACCATTTGAAAACATATCGTTTTTACACAATAAAATGGCAATAAAATTGTCACAATAAATTTTTAGTGGCTCGGTATTGTCATTGAACTCTAAAACATGAAATAAAATTCCTCAACCATATCCTCGAATAATGGCCTAAAATCATGCCACATAATCCACTTCTTTGGTGGATGCACTAATGTCGAAGTTCTTCACTCTTCCAAGATATTATGTCTACAACTAAGAGAAAACAATTAACTAAATAAGGATTTTCTAGTATCCATGCACCTAGTAAAAGTTAAACCTGAATGTCCTATCATCTCAAGGTGATCAGATCTTTTATAAGTGATGATGTGATTTTTTTTTCATTTGTAGATATCTTAGAACATTCTATGTAAATTATTAAAAATTAAATTTCTGGATTAATTTGATATGTACCCAACATTTTATTAAAAAATTAATGTATGGATTGGTACAAGTCTAAGCATACATCAAACTCCCAAGAATTTGGTGCAAATGGAATTTGCTCCATTTATTAGCATTTCCATTATTTTTTTAATTATTATTGGCATTATATAAGCCTTAATTTCTCTCTTTATTAAATTGGAATAATACTTGTGAAGTATTTTTCTATCTATATCTCCTTAACACTTTGTTAATTTATGCCTTTTGATAAAATCTTGACAATCCTTATGCTATATCACGAAAAATTTTAATCCTATTGCATTAGATGGCTTACTTGTATTTTTCATTTCATGATTCTTGAACTAAAAATATTTTTGGTCTCATATAATAAACTAAGATCATTTGTTACAATCAAGATATTATCAACATATAATATTGGAAATATAAACTAAGATCATTTGTTAGCAATATTTTCTTTGAATCTAAAAATAATAATAATATGTTTAAACTAAGGGTATGCGACTTTCTCTAAATCCCTATTAAGAAAATTATTTTTTACAACTAATTGATGTAACTTAAAATCATAATGAATTACTAAAGCCGTGATAATTCTTTGTCATCATTTTTCAGGGTAGGAGAAAATATTTATTTATAGCCAACATCATCCTTTTGAGTTAAAATATGGCAACAAGTTTAAAATTGTATCATTAACTATTACAAATAATTCATGTTTGGTCTTAAACCTACATACACCAAACATTTTATGAAACTTTAGGCAATTCAATAAGGTATTAAAATTTAAAATGATTTGTTTATTTTAACTCTTCATTCAAAATATTCGATCACTTAGCACAATTAAAACATTCCATGGCTTTTGAAGATGAATTTCTATTTTTTAAAAAATAATATAATCATTTGAAATAATGTGCTTCATTGAGAACATGTTAAAGCTACAACTTGTGATTAATCAATCAAAAGTTTATTAGTGATAACTTCATTATGGGATGATTGCTCATCTATTTTTGCATCTTTAGACTATCAAACTATTTAACAATAATCTTGAAAAAGTAATTGGTGTACTAGTTTTTAATACAAATTCTTAACAAATACGTTATGATTTTAAAGCATGCAGCCATAAATATAAGAGTAAAAAAAAAAACGCCTCACCATACCTTTAACCATATCCATTAAAATATGATTGTGCCTTTCTGCAACACAATTTTGTTGTGTTGTGCTTGGGATTATGTATTGAGCACATATGTCATGCTTTTCTAAGGATATAGCAAGTTGAATAGAGCACTGTCTAGAGTCACCGTATATTTCATCATAGTCACGACTTCAATCAACCTAATAATTTTCAATTTTTCCTAATTATCTTTCATCCTTATTAATAGATATAGCTGACATATACTAATTGAAATTTTTATGCAAAACATAGGCATAAAAATAACATAAATAACAATTAATAAAGGTGAAAAATGTTTCTCCATCAAAAGGTGGATCACAAAAAAATCCACTTATAATAGTGTGTACATATTATGGGACCTGTATACTTTTTGCCATTAATTTTTTAATTGTGTATTTTGTGTATTTCAACTTAATATAATTCACATATATACCAAGAATAGTGAAATCTAAATAAAAAATAATTTAGTTTTTCATTAACCTATTTATTCTTTCATTGGATATATGACCCAAAACATATATGACATAAATAAGAAAATCTTTTATTTATTAAACTAAGTTTTATTTCAATGTTATGATTTAAACTAGATTGTCAATAAATAAATTATCAAGCTTAATTTAATATAAACCATCACAAAGAACACCATAACCAAAAAAAGATGATTTTGCTTAAAATAACTAAAATAATCTTCCAAACTTAAAATAATATCCAACACAAGGCTAGATAAGGAAAAAAAAACTAATTTTTTAGAAATAAAAGGAACATAAGGAGTTTAAAAAATGTCTAAATCATGTCGAATGTCTAAAATCTGATGATCTTTTAATGGTTTTTGTTGGAGCCTTGATTTAATTTCCATGAAGATAGACTTTTTACTTGGATTTATGGTTTGGGTCTTAAGGAATCCAAGCATCACACTCAAAATATGACGATCATAATAAATTCACCAATTATTATAACGAATTTCAGGCAGATTTGATTCAAAGCAAACAAAAAGCATTAGAATTACCTTTCTTTTCAAACCAAGCATTATTTTTGTGATAATCTTTCTAATGTTATCCATTTTTATGATAAAAATAATTCTATCATCTTTGTGTCACTTATTTTGGATTTGGATAGATGATAAATCAGTCCCTTAAGTGTTCTTTAGTTCAATTAACATTCTTTTTCTAGTTATTTTTAGCTTCAGGCTGGTGTGAAATTAATTGAGTGAATTTCTAATAAGCACACATTATAATTTAGTCACATTCTATTCATCATTTATAGTATTGTAGCTCATTTGGAATGGACCATTTTCACGAGGCAATGAATTTATGGACAAGAAAGCTTTTACTCACATTCATTTCCATGCTATTTAATCTTAATATAATATTTAACCTTTTCGTAATGTACTCATCATAGTACGTGAACTATCAAACTTAACAGTGGTCAATTCATAAGTGACTTATCAGCAAACTCAAACTAAGATGAATCCTGCACAATATAAATTTCATAAACTTTAACAATTATTGGAATTATTAGTTTAATGCTATCAGCTAAAGTCATTTGAATAAATATTAAACTAAACCTGTTTGATCATTCTTAAGCCTATAGATATATATATATATATATATATATATATATATATATATATATATATATATATATATATATATATTCAAAAGACTTGCCTAACAGGCAAGTGATATATTAATAGATGTAGAAATTACAACTGTAGTCTTACATGAGGAAGACCCAATAAGTCTCCGTGTAGCAAAGTAGCAAGGGGAGGAGGGGGGTTTACATCTACTTTGATAGCTTCATTACAACAACCTTTTGAGGCAAGCTAGTGTGCAGGGGCATTGCCTTCCCTAGGTATAAAGGAGAATTTTACAAACATATTATCTCTCAAAGTGGACATTCTATTCATCCATTTCCTAATATACCAAGGGGCGGGCTCAGAATGTTGGAGGAAATTGATGCAGTTACAGGAATCGGATTCCACCAAGAGACAACCCACCCTACACAAACTTGCAATCGTGAGAGCCCAAAAAATGGCAATCATCTCAGCCTCCAAAGCATCAAAGGCATCAGCAGGTGAATGAAAGAACATCAAGCACTTCCCAAGACAATTCCTGAAAATTCCACCAATACCAGCCTGCAGCCTGATGGAAGCTTCCATCAGTGTTTACTTTGACCCAATTAGCTAGAGGGGGAGACCAGCCAAAAACCAAAGGTTTAATCCAAGAATTAATGCCCACATGTCTCACCAAGCAAATGTCTCTGAATTTATGAAATTTAATGAGTTTCTGAATGTGAGACAAACAATGAGCAGCAACAAGCAAAGCGGAGGGGGATCTCCCCTCATACTTAGCCTTATTTACGCACATCAAAATAAACCAATACATATATATATATATATATATATATATATATATATATATATATATATATATATATATATATATATATATATATATATATTAGGAGCTGCTAGGATTAATAATAACAACAAATTTATCATAAAGTAGTGCCAAATCAATATCTAAAACACATAAATGAAATTGAATTTGTTCACTCCATTAAGTAAAGCCCATTGAACTTGTTCACTCCATTCAAAATAATAGCCTAAACACACAAAACTAAGAGTTTAAGCAAGTTAATTTTCACAAGATTTTAATCATTGAATAAACTTTCTTTGTTATATGATGATCTTCTTTAAATTTTTTTTAAAAACTATAGTTTATTTCCATTTCCTAGTTCTTTGACTTCATTTTCATTCTCTTAATGGAGTGAAATCAATCTTAAAAGGTAGAGTATCACTAGTCACATAGTTTTTATTTGATAAAACAATGTATACATGTTTAATTAAGTAACACTCTTTTTAAATCCATACACAACATTAATTATTAAATGATGAATTATTAATAAATATTATATTGGCCATTAATTAACTAAGCTTTAATAATTTATTCATATTAGTAATAGCATTTTATAACTTTATTTACGTTATTTGGGATATTGTACATAGCAATAGTAAATAATGTCTACTTTAAAATTGAAGATTTCTAATTTAATTTTTATTATATTTATGTCAAATTAAAATGAATAAACTTTAGCCGTAAATTCATGCAAGCTATATCATCGACGTAAATATTTAGCACTACTAATATTAGCTTTCGCTCGTTTCAATAATGTCTTTCAATTAACATTTTATCTAGACCGCTCATGCCGGCAAACAAAGTGTCGAGGACAGCACATATTCTTCCTTATCATGATAAAGGCTCATCGTAGGTGCTGTATATCTTCTGAAACTTTAATAGTTTAAATAAAAGTTAGTATTGAATTTGAACATATGGAATGATTTACTGAACCATCCTTGACAAGTCAGGCAGCGATGGTTTTCGTGTCAGATGAATCAATACTCTTTTGGAGGAATCTCATACTTACAACACTAATTTAATGAAATCCAAAATATATCATTTTTTTTATGTTATACTTAAGAAAATAGAGTTTTATATCTTAGCTTTTTACAAATTCTCGCATACACCAGATAAAATTAATATAGAAGAAACACCAAAACTTTCATGGGAAAAAAAATTGAGGGAGAAAAATGAAGGAGAATGCTTAATTGAAATAATCCGTTGTGTAAGTGACATTTTAGAAGTTCTCACTTACTCTCAATTGATGAAAATAAGATTACAAAATATAGAACATTAGCTTGACCTCCGGTGGTTATAATAGAAAAAGCTATAGAAATAATAATGAATGATGACAATGATCAAGAGAAGGCAGTCTGGTTATGATGAATTCATGATAATGGTTGGATAATAATGATAGGATGATAGAAGCACGAAAATGGTGGTTGAGCTATAATAGAAATGTGATAATATACAGATGATGATCATAATTAGTAATGTTCGTCGATGTCAAATATCGTGCAAAGCTTTAGAAGTTTTAGATCTTTGATCTTTTTTCCAAAATTAGTTCCCTTTCATGTCGAAATAAAAATTATTGTAAAATTTGAAGTTGTTTTTTTTCCCGGTAGTTTTACCAAAATATAATGACTAGGTTAGTTTAATAGCACAAGTTTTCCCATTTCTCCTTACTACCAGGCCTTCTACCCTTCCTCTAGGACTCATGTCACCTCTATTACGAATTTTCTTCTTAGATATCAGAAAACTGTTATACCGAGTCATAACATTAACACAAAAAAATTCCTCACATCATAAGAAGTTGGATTTTTAGAACATTTGATGTTGAGAGCCATGAAATTGAAAGAAGAAAGATAAATGAAAATTGATGGAAAAAGTCAAAGGAAACTAAGGAGAAAATTAGAATAATTTACCTCAAGACCCTAGAATCCCTCTCTTTTATTCATATTTGCCAACTATGCATTTGTATATACCATGTGAAAAGAATGAAGAGGAAGGAGATATATATATATATATATATATATATATATATATATATATATATATATATATATATATATATATATATATATATAGAAAAGGGTCAGGGTTTAGGGTTTAGGGTTTAGGGGAAGGAAAAAGAAAAGGTATGTCTCTGAGCTCCTAAAACTTCAGGCAGCTTCCTCTTCCCCATCTTCCAGCTCATCTAAAAGGACTCTTTTATCAGACTTAAAAGAGGGAGAGTCAAGTCAAGATCCCAGCCCTCTAATTATGATTAACTTCCTTTGTTGGAAAATTAGGGTTATAGCTCACCCCCTCTCTATCAAGAGACTGTTGCAGCTCACTTACAAACACCTACTTTGGTGCCTTTCAATTTTGCTACCTTTGGTCCATAAAAATTCTCAAAAACTCACTAAAAAGTTTCTTGGTTTCTCCCATTTTGCTAATATCAACAATAAGATTTGGATCTTTGATTCACCTAAATATTTAGTGTTTTTATGCACATTTTTATGCCTATTTTTTATGATATTACACTTTAATGGAAGATATTTTCAAGTTTTTCTTGCACTTATGATTAAAATGAGTGATTCTGATGAAAGGAACAAAAATGGATCAAATTTGGAGAAAAAATGAAAGGTGTGCAAAATTAGCCTCCGGCGCCTAAGCGCCGATGGCTGGCGCATAGGCGCGACAGTTAAAAGTGACGAGTGTTTGAAGCAACTTTTAGTTTAAACTTTCTTAAGTTCAATAGGGGTTGAACTTAAGTTTGAGTTAAGTCTAGTTAAAGCAGATTTAATTAAGGTTTAAGTTTTATTGAAATTATACTCAAAGGTTAATTAAGTCTAGTTAGATTAGACTTAATTATAATTTAAAGACCATTCAAATGCTATCTAGGTAAAACTTAAGGTTTAATTAAGTCTAATTAAAATTAGACTTAACTGAAATTTAAAGTTATTTAAGACTAATTCAAGTAAGGCTTAAGTTTGATTAAACCTTATTCAATTAAGGTTTAATAATTTTATTAAGCCTAATGAATTAGACTGAAGTAAGGTTTAGGATTGATTAAACCTTAGTTGGTTAAGGTTTAATAGTTTAATTAAGTTTAATGTGATAGACTTAATTATGGTTTAAGATTGATTAAACCTTAGTTGGTTAAGGTTTAATAGTTTAATTAAGTCTAATGTGATAGACTTATTTATAGTTTAAGATTGATTAAACCTTAGTCGGTTAAGGTTTAATGGTTTAATTAAGTCTAATATAATAGACTTATTTATGGTTTAAGCTTGATTAAACCATAGTTGGTTAAGGTTTAATAGTTTAATTAAGTCTAATGTGATAGACTTAATTATGGTTTAAGATTGATTAAACCTTAGTTGGTTAAGGTTTAATGGTTTAATTAAGTCTAATGTAATAGACTTAATTATGGTTTAAGATTGATTAAACCTTAGTTGATTAAAGTTTAATAGTTTAATTAACTCTAATGTGATAGACTTAATTATGGTTTAATCTAATAGGTTTAAAACTAATTAGACCTAATTCGGGCAAGATTTGATTGATTAATTAGACTTTATTAGGGTTAAGTATAATTAATTTAAGATTAATTAAACCTAATGTAGGTAAGGTTTAATTGATTAATTAGACTTAATTAGGGGTTAAGTTTAATTGGTTTAGGATTAATTAAACCTAATTTGGGTAAGGTTGAATTGATTAATTAGACTTAATTAGGGTTAAGTCTAATTGGTTTAAATGTTAATTAAACCTAATTTGGGTAAGGTTTAATTGATTAATTAGACTTAATTCGGGTTCATTCTAATTGGTTTACAAATTAATTAAACCTAAGTTGGGTAAGGTTTAATTGATTAATTAGACTTAATTAGAGGTTAAGTCTAACTGGTTTATGATTAATTAAACCTAATTTGGGTAAGGTTTAATTGATTAATTAGACTTAATTAGGGGTTAAGTCTAATTGGTTTTAATGTTACTTAAACTTAATGTAAGTAAGGTTTAAGTTGATTAAATAGGTTTAATGTGGTTAAACATAATTAAGGTTTAAAGATTAATTAACCTAATATAAGTAAGATTTAAGTTGATTCATTAGGTTTAATGTAATTAAACCTAATTAAGGTTTCTTAAACCTAATGTAAGTAAGGTTTAAGTTGATTAATTAGGATTAATTTGTGTTAAACCTAATTGGGATTTATTTTTATATTAAACCTAATGTAAAAGGTTAATTAAGTTTAATATGTCTTTAAACTTAATTAAATTAGTATTATTTAAGATTTATTTATTTCTTTTTTAGTTTGATTTAATTAAGCTTAATTTGTCTTTAAGCTTGATTAAGGGTTTGATTAAGATAGTGCTTAAGCCTAGTTTGTTATTTTAGACTTAAATAGATGTTTGTCATGAGTCTATTGTGAGTTAGACTCATTTTGAACTTAGTCTATCATGAAAAATAGGCTAAGTTATAAAGGGTTGATTTTTAGAATTTAAATTTATTAATTAATAATGAATTTTAAATCCTTAATTTTGAAATATCATTTAAAATTGTTTAATGACTTAAAAATCATTGTCTTAGGGTTATTGTCTGTTACCCTAAAATTTCTAGCCATTTTCCAATTTTAATTTTCTTTATTTCTAATTTTTATAATTATTTTTATAAATAATTACAAAGTCACTTAGAAATTAAAAATAATACACTAAAGAATTTTCTTTCCTTAGGAAAATTAGGAGATGTATGTCATGATAAAAAGATAATTTTATGAAAATTTCATAATTTTTGGATTTATAATTAATTTTTAATAATTAAATTGCTCTAGAGAGTAATTAATTAATTAAAAATAAAATATAACTTAAAAATTTAAAATTTTACTTCGAGATTATTCTCCTCTTTCTTTCCTTTCCATGTGTACTTTTATTTTATTTTTGTGATTTTTCTACACAAATTTATACAATTTTTAAGTTTTTAAAGTTAATATAGAATTTAATGAAATTTCAAATTATTCCAGAATTCTTTTCCTCTCTCCTCTCCTATGCCGTCGATCTTCCAGGATCAATATCTTGCTTGATTCTCAAAGGAATTGAGCGAATTTTTTTTTAAATGATTGTCTCGACGAGACGCATCCATCCATATGGTGATGGATGGGTTTTGGAAAGGTCAATTTTACAAATTTCATGAGAAGCCATGCATGATAGTTTTGATAATTCTCCCATACCTTGGCCTCAATTTGTTTTGGAGTCAATTTAGATGCTCGATATGCTTCGCCTTAGCCTCCTTAGGATTGATCTCAACTCAATTTAGGTTTAAATTGAGTCCAAGTTGAAGTTCCAAAGAGGTGGTGGCGTGAATCACCTTGGCTTGATGTAGGGCCAAATTGGCTAGGTTGGGTGATTTAAGGTGGCTAAATTTTGATGTAGATTTAAAGGTGGGATCCTTAAGAACAATATTGATATATATAGTAAGGTGATTTGGGTAGCCTATCTATGTTTTCCAAATTGATTTCCTCTCTTTTTGCCTTCTCCTCCCTTCTTCTCTTATGCTTGGGTTTGCCTCTTTTATAGCCATGGCAATGGTTATGGCTGAGCTAGGCTTGTCTAAGGGAGTTTTTAACTTCCTCATTAATTCCTAGAGGTAGTTTTTATGCTAGGATGATGATGAATTGCCATTTTCCAAGCTTAAACCTCATGAGTTTAACTATGGTGAGTAAGAGTGATGCTCTCTTGATTTTCCCATGGCTTCATCCACTGGAAGGCTTAGGAGGTGAGGATGGCTGTTTAGGATTGATATGAATCTACCTCCCCCATATAATTAGTTTGGTACCTCCAATATTTCAATGAAAAGATGACACTTAAGCCTTCTCTCTCCAATTTCCATGCTTTAGCCATGAAGGCTTTCAAATTGTCATGATGAGCCCTCCATTTGATGAAATTAATTTGTTTCATCTCCATTGGGTAGAGGAGAGGTGTGTGGTGACTCAAAGAGGGCAAGCCATTCATCATCCAACATGTCATTTAAAGCTTTGCGAGGGCATGACACATAAACCTCATTTTCTTTAATTTTCCATATTTGGCATTTATGAGATTATCTCATGATGTGGGGATGATGTAAATGTTGATTTTTCTTCATTGGATAGAACTTGAGGTATTTGATGAGTCACCACCAAATTTTCTTCCAAGAGTTCATGAGGGAATGACACTTCACTTCCTTTCATAATTAAAATGTCATGATGCCTCTTAACCATGGTTAAGATGATGTGTCATGAGTCACCTAATGGTTTAATTTATCCTTAATGAGTCTCATGGGTTATATGGAACCCACATGAAGTCACCATGGTGTTATAAAAGGACTTAGATAATTGAAAACCATTTATTGTGTCATAAATGGTGTCATATGTCAAATTTCATTTTCTTGGCTTTTAATCATATTTCCATTTTTTAATTAATTATGTCATTAATTAAAAATATTGAAAATTATATTATTGGCCAATAAATTAATCAAAATAATTATGAAATTAATTATTTGATTAATTTAAAATTTTATCATTTTTAGTTCAACATTAGGCATGGTCATATTTATGGCATTTAATTATATTTCCATTTTTAATTAATTATGTCATTAATTAAAAAAATAGGAAAATATATTATTAGCCAATAAATTAATTAAAATAATTTTTAAATTAATTAAATGACTAATTTAAAATTTTTATAATTTTTAGTTCAAAATTAGGCATGGTCACATTTATGGCTTTTAATTATATTTTAATTTTTAATTAATTATGTCATTAATTAACAATATTGGAAATTATATTATTAGACAATAAATTAATCAAAATAATTTTGAAAGTAATTATTTGATTAATTTTTATCATTTTGGCTCAAAATTGGGTATTTTGACCAAATTTGATACATATTGACTAGAATTGACCAATGTTGACCTAGGTTGACCCAAGTTGACTCAAATTGACTAATTCTAGTATGAGGGTGTGCAATATATCCTATTCAACCTTGTCATGGATGATTTGGTCATAAAGTCCATGGGTTATGTCATTAAAGGTTTAATTTGGTCAAATTAACCAATTTTGGGGTTTAAATCAATCCAAAGGTCAATGTGGTGACACTTGGATTAATTTTTGGTGATTTTGATGATTATCAAACTAATCATGTCAATGTTTATCTCTGAAGTCAACTTTATGATCAAGGGGCATGGGTTAGCCATTTTTACCAATTTTGACCTATCTAGGTCAACGGTTGATCAAAATTGTCTTAATGGTCAAGTGATGTTTTAAAGTGGTCAAATGAGTCATACTTAACCATTTTTATTCTTGTTTGTCCTGGTAGTCAATGGTTGGTCTCTGGGTCAAAAATTGATCAATTTGACCAAGGTTAACTTTTTAGGTTAAAAGTTACCTATTAGGTCAATATGGTTGGTCATTATGTCAGAAATTGACCAGTTTGACCAAAGTTAACTTTCTAGGTCAAAGATTGACTTATTGGGTTAATAGGGTTGGTCATTAGGTAGAAAATTGACCAGTTTGACCAAAGTTGACTTTTATGTCAAAATTTACCTATTGGGTCAATAGGATTGGTCATTAGGTCAGGAATTGACCAGTTTGACCAAAGTTGACTTTTATGTCAAAAGTTGACCTATTAGGTCAGATCAGATCAAGATTTGTCATTACTAATTTGATCATTTTAAGATATGATCAAAATTTATGTTAAAAAGGTTTCATAGGTTCTCACCCTAGATGTTAGGGTTTAGTGACATCATTAAGTTTTAGGGAATTAATTTTGGTAGACTTCCCACTCTAATATATTTTGTAAATAATCCTCACAAAAGTGAGGTCAACAGAGCCATGAAAAAATCTATAAAAGTGCAAATATACTCAAATAAATTCAAATACAATAATGTGGTAGACTTAAATGATCATTCTAATGGGTAAGAAATTTCCACCATGAATTCACTCAAAGTTTTCTCCAAAAACTTCAAAATTTTGGATCTTCAAAATGTAGTAGTAATCTTGTGCAAAGTGAAGCTCTTACCAAGAGAAGATGAAATCTAAGTCCTTTTCCTCTTCAAATCACCTCAAATCTGAGTAAAATCAAGCCTTAGAGGGAGTCTTCAGCCTAGGCTAGAGGTAGAAGATGACTAAAAGGGGGTAAAAATGGTTTTACCTGAAAATATTTTGTGGTTTTTAATAGAATTTGGAGTTTCGGTCTTTGTGCGCCATCGGCGCCCAGAGCAGATTTTTAGATTTTTAAATTTTCGCAAATTCAGTCAATTCTTCATCATGGCATCATTTAGGGTCTGTTTGGCGCAGCTGCAGATTATCCAGATTATCAGGATAAGCAGATTATCCTGATAATCTACTGATAATCAGATTGTCCGGATAATCTGTCGTCTGTTTGGTTTAAACGTTTGTAAAACAGCTGAATTGCAGCTGTTTGTGGCTAAATGACAAATTTATCCTCGTTCTGAATAATCTGCCCCTATTCCACGAAAATTTAGCCATTACATCAAGGAAAGCAAAACAATAACATTAAAAAAATTTGAATGGAAAGGAGATTGAAATAACAGAGCTAAACTAAGCTTTAAATAATTATTATTCACCCATGCAACATCAAGGAGATTGAAATGAATTTTCTAGTTAACTGCCAAGTTAAAACATGCATTTACAACAGAAAATCAGAGCTTAAACAGATGGGAAATCTACATGGCATAGCTGCACTAGGTATCATAACAGGACCAAAAAGTGCCATGTCAAAACCACTAAGGGTGCCGCAGAGCTCGGGGATATGGCGAGCTTGAGAGCATGAAGGGTGCCGCAGAGCTCGGGGATCTCCTCGTAGCTGAAGTCGAAGCCTAGGTCGAGGCAACCCTTGAGTTCCTCAAGGTCCTCATCGATCTTCGTTCTCTCCACAGTCGAGCCACCATCTTCATCGCGACCTAGGGCTGTGCTGTGGGATCGGGGAGGGAGACGGACGAGAAGTCGAACGAGAGGAGGAGAGGAGATTGCGACTTGGACAGATCCGTCCGGGAGGAAGGCGAATGAGAAGTCGAGCGTAGGGCAGAGAGAGCGAGACAGAGGGCAAAGATCATCTTTTACTCGAACAAAACGCTCACCACAACCTCTTACTCGCTGTGGGCTTCTAATACAAAATGAAAAATGAGTTTTCAAAAACGCCTCTAAAAATTTTTTTCCAAACAGACGGTGTCGTTTTTGAAAACGCCACCGCTCTAAATAAGTCCTCCCAAACGCACCTATAATTAGCTTTATTAAGCATCAATTTTCATCATTAAGTGGTCCACTAACAATAATTTTCACAAATAATACAAAACTTCACATTTATATATAATATCCAACACTTACATGCAAATATTTTCAATCCACACTAACACAAGTGATGCAAGCCACAAAACATAAAATTTTAGCATCAAAATCAAACCACAACACCCTAACGTTGAAAACTAAACAACAAAAACTCAATCAAAGCATAAAGCGTCTTAAATTTAAAGCAAATCTATAACAATCACACATAAAAACATATAAGTTCAATTACTAAAAATCTAGTCTTCAGAGTCACTACTCCTCGTCATCATTAGCACTACCTTCTCCTTGAATGTCTCACATGATTTGTTGATGTACATAGAGGTTGTAAAAAGGTCGATATAGAAATTCATCGATCGAATCTTCTTCGATCCAAGCATCCTTCTTAAACATATGTACTATAACTTCTTCAATGCATCCAGTGTGATCAAAATGCTCCTTCATCCTCCAATCAAGATGATCAAATAATTCAGAAATATTATTAATTGTATTCATAATATTCTGAACCTCTTTCTCTAATTTCTTGATCTTTTTCAACATATCTTGCGAACTATCAGGAATGCAGGGTCGTAAAGGTGATGAATTCTGGGATGGTTGATCCATAATAATGTTCATATCATCTTCCTCCCCATACCCAATGCAATTATAATAATCCGTTGGGTCCATGGGCTTCTAAGGCAAAAGCACTTTCTCCCAATGTTCATAAGGAACTTGTGACTGACTACAAAGTAGGAATATGGTAGAAGGATGTCCCAACCCATAAGTAGATCCATGCACAATCAAGCCCAAAAAAGATTTCACAATTATAGAACCCACATCAATAGGTTTTCCCATTTGAATGCAAAATTTCAGAATGACGCTCTCCTTTGTAACTTTACTGATTTTCATGGTAGGGAGTAACTTTGTAGAAATAAAGAAATGTCATTGCTTCAATGTCGAATTCAAGAGTGTGGAAGAAAAACTTACATGCCCGTCATCTATTGTCTCCCAATTTTCATTTTCATCGGTTAAGAATTAATAGAATTCATTCATGATTTCTCTTGTGGGGACGAAATTTGTGTAGTGGAAAATTGGAACACTTTCAATCATGAATAAATCATTTATCCTACTAGGAGTAAATGGTACCCACCTGCCTCAAACATAGACAACTCCTTGGTTGATTCCATGAAGATTTGCATAAAATTCTTTCACTATAGGAATGACTACCGCAACAGTAGTGTAGAAAAGTACTTCTCAATGCTTTTGCTCAATCGTCTCTTCCACTAAAGTACATAGATTACTCAATCCTTAATCACGAAGCCTCTTTCCTTGATTAGTCTCTTCTTCACAAGAACTTTTTCATAATGTTTCTATGCCTCGAAACTGATGAACTTTCTTCTATTGAAAATTCTATATCTTGAACTATTTTTGGAATTGGAAGCCATGGATTTGTCAAATGGTGAATCTCTTTACATTTTTTCTATCAAGAATGGCTTTAAAAACGAGTTTAGGGAGTTATTTAGGGAAGAAATCCGTCAAAAACTACCAAAAATTACCTTTTGAACAAAAAGGGCCGTCCTAGTAACTGCGGCGCTGTCAGCAACAAAATTGGGCATCATTGGCGCCAAGTCTCCGTAAGATGGCATTGTCAGCTCCCATCTTGGTGTCGTTGGCTCCCAAAGCAGGTTTGCTCACCAATTCATTTTTTGACCGGAAAAATTTCAAATCTTCCATTTAATCCAATAATTGATATCATTTATGACATAAAAGAGTGTGTAGGAGTCCAAAGAAATATTAAATCCTAACATTATCAACAATAACAACCAAAAGAAATCAAAATAACAAACATAACTATAGTTTTCCTCCCACAAAGCGTTTGGTTTAATGTCATCATCATGACTTATCCAATTTTTACTCGAGATGACTTAACATTAAAATCTCTTTAAAATGTGGTCTTTGCCCCTCATAAAGTTTTAATCTGTGCCCATTAAGTTTAAATATATTTTTAGTTTTAGGATCTTCAATATCAACAGCTCCATAATGATAGACTTTAATTACAGTGAATGGTCCTAACCACCTAGATTTGTATTATATAACAACACTTCTTGTCCAGGTTCAAATTTCTTTCTTAATATATTCTGATCATGCCATATCTTCATTTTCACTTTATAGATTTTAACATTATCATACACTTCATTCCTGGTCTCTTCAATTTCATTCAATTGTAATAATTTTTATCACCAGCATCCTTTAAATTGAAATTAAATTCATTAATAGCTCAATATGCTTTAGGTTCCAATTCTATTGGCAAGTAGCATGTCTTTCCAAAAATCAGTATATAGGGGACATTCCTATAGGAGCTTTATAAGCTATCATATATGCCCACAAAGAAGTGTCTAGTCTAGCAGACCAATCTAATTTATTGGGATTTACAATTTTTTCCAAAATTCTTTAATTTCACGTTTCGATACTTCTGCTAGGCCAGTATTCTGGGAATTATAAACAGTTAAGAATTTATACAAAATATTATATTTTCCAAACAATTTCTCAACTCTCTTGTTCCTAAAATGGGACCCTCCATTAATGATGATCACACTCCGCATTCTATATCTTGTAAAAATATTTTTCATTAAAAACTTTGAAACACTCCGAGCATCACATTTTAGTAAAGGTATTATTTCAATCCATTCTGAAACATAGTTTGTAGCAATTAATATATATAAGTTTTCAAATGAAGGAAAAAATGATCCCATAAAATCTACTCCCCATACATCAAAAATTTCAACTTCCAATATATAATTCAGATGCATCTCATTTCTTCTAGAAATATTCCCTATTCGCTAACATCAATCACATGTTTTAATATATTCATTAACATCTCTAAAAGGAGTAGGCCAATAAAACCTAAATTGTAAAACCTTATGTGCAGTTCTATTAGTCCTAAAGTGTCCTCAAATTTCAAAATCATGACATCTTTGAATAATTTTTCAGTTTCTTCAATAGGAACACATCTCCTCATAACATGATACTTATGTTGACCTCAATTTTATGAGAGACTATTTATGGGCCATTTTGAGAAATTAAGTCTACCAATATTGACCTCCTAAGACTCATCAAGGGCCCTACGGTTGGTGGGAAAACCCTAATAAAGCATTTTTCACCCAAATATTTATGACATCCAAAAAAGATCATATGACTGACAATAAACCCTAACTTTGGGGATACATTGACTTAAAGGTCACCCTAATGACCTAAATGGTCAAATTTGGTCAAATTGGTTAATCCATGTTCTAAAGACCACCACATTGACTATGTTGTGCAACCCCATGACCTAAATGGTCAAATTTGGTCAAAATGGCCAATCCATGAGCTAAAGACCACCACATTGACCATGTTGGTCAACCCCATGACCTAAATGGTCATTCCATGACCTAAAGATCACCACATTTCCCCTAAGGTCAACCCAATGACCTAAATGATTAAACTTGATCAACCCAATGACAACCATATTGACCCAAAGGTCAACCCCATGACCTAAATGGTCAATTTGGTCAACATGACTAACTAGGTCACAACACCCAAGCTTAAAGGGTTCCCATGACTATCCTAACCATGAAAAGATAAAAAACGTCACATTGGTCAGCCCTGGATCTGAATTGGTTAACCATGGTTAACCCTAGTCAACCTTGGTCAATTTTGGTCAACTTTGGTCAAAATATTCAATTTTAAACTGAATTAATAAAATTAATCAAATGATTAACTTTCAAAATCATTTTGACTAATTTATGAGTTAATATTATAAGTTCCTACATCTTTAATTAATTACATAATTAATTTGAAATGGAATTATAAATAACTAACCTTAAATATAAAATCAAGATGTGCATCATATATGACATGATAAATTACTTTTAAATTTAAAATCAATCATGAAATCATAAATGACATCATATAAAGTCATCAATGGGTCACCCATGACCCATGAGACACACTACACATGGGTTAACACATTAAATAACTCATAACCCACCATTTTAACCAAGGTTAAACACCATCATGAAGGCATCATGACGAGAAGAATGAGGTGGCATTCTTTCATGAAGCTTGGAATGATGTGGTGAGCTCACCATGCAAATCCATCTTCATATAATGAGTGAAAATAACCTAGATAAACCCTTAACCAAGACATGGTTAAGGGTCGTCAGGATCAAACACAAAGATGGGGTAAGGAAGGATATGTATCATCTTCTCCTCAATCTATGGAATGACTCATTCACTTGCATGAGATGAGTTGGCCGAATCTATACAAAACCATTTCAACTATCCCATGGGCCACCCAATGAGAGGTAAACACCACTTAAACCATTCCTCTCACCATGGTTAAAATCCATCATAACCAACTTGTGGAAATAATGGAAGATGCGGCTTAAGTTTCATTCTTTCTTGAGCTCATTGAATGACTCATATAACTCATATGGGAGATGCTAATTCAGATCATATTGAGAGGCCTTATCTACCTAATTCAGCTCACATGGCTCTTTGGTAGGTTGCACCAGCATTCTTCAATCCAAAATAGCATAACTTTGTAACAATATATCCCTATGGGTGTCCTGAAGGCTGTGTTTGATTCATCTTTTGGAAACATCTTTATTTGATTATATCCTGATGATCCATTAATAAAATAAAATATTGCATGTGTGGATGCTATGTAGACCATCAATTACGGGATTTGTAAAAGAAATTCATCATTCGGACAAGCTTTGATTAGGTCTCTAAAGTCCACACAGGATTTTTCTTTTTAAACAACACTACATTAGCCAGCCATGTTGGATAATTTTCTTCTCGTATAAAACCAGCCTCAATTAATTTCTTAACTTCGGTAATGAGTTATTATTTTATTTCGACGTGCATGCTTCTCAGAACTTGTTTAACAGGGATTGTAATTTGATTTATCTCAAGTTTATGGAATGCGGCTTCTGGGGCTAACCTAGGCATTTCTTCATAAGTCCAAGCAAAGCAGTCTTTTTATTTTTTTAACAGTTGAATTATTTCTTTTGCTTCCATGTCGTTAAGGAATAAACTAATGAAAGTTGGATTTGGGTTTTCATTAGTCCTGAAATTTATTACTTTTAATTCATCAATTATCAATTTAATTTCTTTTTCCAATTCTGGAGGAGTGTCTTCGATTGGGAAATCAACTGTTTAATCAAAATTAAGTTCTTCAGTGATGACTAGGCAAAATTCCGTATCACCTAGGGGTTCTAGTGTGCTAAATCCAATACCCTCCTTAGAGTTAGGGTTTCATTTATTATTATCCCACATTTGTTCAATACAGTGTGGTGGTTTTAAAGACCATTGTTTGAGCATTAAACTATTTTGAATAAATTTTTGTACCAAAGGAGAATACAACTCAAAAGGGATTTTCATTGATTTTGCAAGATTTTCATCTTCTAATTTTACATCAATTTTAGTACTATAATAAGTAGAGCCAAGTCTAAACTTAATTGTCTTTTTATCATACTATACACTTCTTTGACCACTAAATCCTTAATTTTAGAAGTAGAGATCGAAGTTTGGGTCATAGCGTGTATGTAATGATTAATTTCTTATACATATACTCAAATTGTTTTTCATTGTCTTCTTCTTCAAGAGGTATTTTGAACTGAGGTTCTTTTAGTACCACCGCTATTGTCTTTTCCTCTTTTGCATCTTCTTTAGAGTCCAAGTGAATTTTAAACTTCAATGGTTTCTTCATTTTGACAGCTGGGTCTTCTCTCCCTCGTTCTAGTCCCCAACCTCGACCTAGAGTGCCAGTTTGATGAGAATTATCACCCTTCACCTATGTTGATGAAGACTAGTCTTTTTCATTTGTTCTCTTTCTTTATCATTGTCTTTTGTATTCATTACTGGCTCTCTGGGGAATATTATTTTCTTTATTGGAGTATAATATGTTGCATCTTCATGTAATACAATTTCATGGACTTAAAATGGTTGCAGATCTCCTATAATACAACATTCTTATCCTTCTTGTAAATATTTTATGCATTGATGCAGTGATGAAGGAACCATTTTATGTTTATGAAGCCTTGGTATACCAAGTAAAGCATTAAAAGAGGTATTAGAGTCGATGATATGGAATTTTGTCGTTGTCACCAAATCATCTATTTTTAGGAGCAATGTCATTGATCCGAAGGCTCGTTCTCCTTGTTGATTAAATGCTCGTAACATCATTGTATCTCTTGATAGTTGGGATGTGTCAATGTCCAAATATGCAAGAGTCCTTAAATTCATTATGTTAGTCGAGGTGCCTGGATCAATAAGCACCCTTTAAAGTTTCATGTCGTTTATATTTATTGTGATGTATAGTGGACGATTATGTTCAGTCGTTCCAGGTAACAAGTCATTGTCAGAAATGTTAATCTTTGTTTGTTCTTCTAATGGATAATCTTCACTCTGGGTAATACTAGTAAGTTGAGCTAAGCAAATGTCTGAGTCTATAAGGACTTTTATCAATGACTCCCTCGTGTCTTTGGAAAGCATAAGGGCGTCATAAATGCTCAATTTTGTTGGTAATTTTCTCAAATAAGCTAATACATTAAAATCCAGTTTGTGAGAACTGTCTTAATTTCTTTCAAATAATTGTTATTGTATCGGAGGAACAATCTTTTCTGATGTGACTATTTATTTTTCTTTCTCTTGAGGAGCCATTCTAGGAGGTAGAACTTTTCCAATTCACAAATTAATTTCAACTATTTCTTCTAGTTTACTGTCTGACTCCTTCGCCTCTGAGTTTGAAAGTTCCAATTCTATGCAAATTGGTGTTCCTTGTAGTTGGCGTGTGACAGTGTTGTTTTTGTCTTTGTCATTATCAGAATTTTCACTAATGTTATTGTCGTTTTGAATGTCATTAGACTGGTCGGGATCGTGTATGATTTGAGTATTGTTTACAGGATCGAAATTGGAGCGATCATTTTCAGAAATATAATACAAAATAGATAGTATGTAAGCAGTACTAGAAGCATTATTATTCATAGTAGTGGTAAAAAGGAAGTCATACAAAGTTATTAATTCAAGGAATTTCCTCCCTTTATCTGAGACAACCATCCTAGTGGAAGATAAAGGAATATGAGAACTAGAAGATACAAAAGGAACAATAGTCCCTAAATCTAAAAGACCTCTAACCCTTTTTGGTTCTTTATTTTTCTTTTTCTTTCCTTTCTTGAAAGATTTTGTAATTTGTAAGTCCTTAAGGATCCCCTCAGAAGATTTACCTTGAGCAATGTCGCCTTTGAATTTGTCGTCAGGTTTATGAATAAGTTTATCGACTGAAATCATATGTACTGAAAATTTTTCAGGTTCTTTTTGATGCTCTTTCAAGATTACTAAATTCCCTTTTTAAAATTTGTGCTCTAACTAGTCTTTGAAGATAAAGCATTCTTCGATTTTATGTCCAAACATCCTGTGACAAGGACAATAATTGGGATTGTCCTTCATATCAACCTCTCCTAGCCTTTTAGCCTTAGGCAGCTTGAATTCTGGTATCTTCAGCAGGCTATGAAATATTTTGCCAACTACCTCTGTCTTGAATGGGTATTCCTTATTCATTCTCTCAATCATCGTTCTTTTGTCTGTCGGTACTGGAATTGGTTGTTGAAATTGTAATTTAGAAGATGTTTGTTGTGGCGGTTGACTTTGTTGCTGCTTCTTTTGTTTGGGTTGAATTTGCATCACTTGTTTACCCTTTTCTGCAACGTTTCTTGGTTTCTTTTTAAATGTTTTGACAGACATTGTCTTTTCTATTTTTTTCGCTACACTCATCTACTTAGCCTTATCCTGAAGATTGGCAGCTTTACTGAGTAGTTTTTCAAATGTCTTTATTGTGAATCCTTTAAGCATGAATGCTATAGGAACATAGATATTCTTAAGCAGGATTTCAACAACATGTTATTCCTGGAGTTGTGGTTCACATTTCATGCTAAGATTTCTCCAGCTCAAAATGTAATCAACCAGACTTTCTACGTGTTTTTGTTTTTCAACCACTAAATCACCGACTGTTTTATGGTGTTGTGCTCTAGCGAACCGTTGAATGAAGAGAATTTCAATTTCAAAAAAAGTTTTAATGGACCCGTTAGGAAGTTCCACATACCAGTCAAAGGCAACTCCTGTGAGACTGTTAACTAATTGACGGAATAAATGGGCGTCACTTCCTCCTGCATTGCAGCAACTAGCTCTAAAGTGTGCAGGATGATGAAGAGGATTACCAGTCCTGTTAAATATTTTGAAAAGAGGAGGAACAAAAACTTTAGGGTATGACATAATCAAATTCCTCTGGATACGGTCTACCCTTTGGAATTAATAATCCAGTCTTTACCTGAGCCATTATTTCTTTTATCTTTTGCTCCACCAATTATATGATTTCTTTCTCTGGAATTCCACTTTGAGGGGAATCCTTTCTCTTTTGAGTGCATTCTTCAATTTCTATCGGCTCTCTTCTGTCCTCTAGAATTTGTATTGCCTCTTGCCTAATAATTTCAATGGCAGACAATGGATTTGTTGGTGGATTTTGTAAAGCTGCCGCCAATTCTTCCATTTTTTGTTTGAGACAATTGATTTGTTCATCCCGCTGTCATATAAACGCTTGTAATTCTTCTGTCGTATCTTCTTTATTTAATTCTTGTGTTAAGAGGTTGATTGTGTTTCTACCACGTTTATTTCGGCGACCTCCTCATTTGAATTATTTGAAGAATCTTTCTTTCATCATATTGAGAATTGTCTAATATCATTATTCAACTTTTTCAATGTTTCCTCTAACAAATTTATATGACATTCTTCATAAGTTCTTTCATGAGAACTGTCAGCAGGAGTACTCAGAATATCTGAGATTCCTTTCGATGCTTCACGTCTCCATACATTATTTATAAGTATAGGACGAGATTTCTTAGGAAGCATATAATCGTGTTGTGAGTAAGAAAGATCTCCATTCTGTAACATTTGGACCAAAGCCGTCATTTTAGCATATGTGTCTTCTGCTTCTGATATTAATTTGTTATGTTTGGTCCTATCTTTTGTGATGATTACTTCTTTCACTCTTGGCCCCATACAAAATTTTATTGGTACCCGAGTACACTGACCGTCTAATGGAAATTACTGATCCATTTCTTGATAAGTATGATCTTCAATTGCAAGAATCCTTCTTTTCATTGTCATAGAGACTGCACATCCCATTTTATCTAACAAATGAGAAATTGAACACCTTTGTTTTCATGCTAATCATTTAAACACAGAATATATGGTGTGAATTGACGGAGAATTTCCAGGTTAGAAAGTATTATCTTCATATTGGACAGATATTGGAAAATTCAGTTTTCTTTTGAGAACGAAGGGTTCCCAAAAACACTTTGTTCATATTCAGATGTCTCAAAATCATCATTTTTGTTCCATTTTTTCTTTCTTCTAAGAGAACAAATTTTATTTCTCTGTTGCGAACGAGTTTTTGGAACATTTTTTGAACAAGATCCAACTTCATATATGGATGGTGGTAGAATATCTCTTTCTTGTTCAAAATAAATTTTCTTATATTTTTTGTCAATTTGTTCTTCTATTTCCTCAAAAGTATATGGTTCTACGGGAATGTCTTGAGGTAAGTCTTCTGTAAAGTGAAGAAAATCTTCATAAGGTTCCAGATTGAATTCCTTAAAGAATTGTATGTCAATCACATCAGCTTGATATGGATTATTTAGTGCAAATTCAATTTCATCAAATAATTCAAAATCATTCTGATAGAAGTAAACATCTTCATCAAGTGGTGTATTGAGATCTTGAAAGTTAGAAAGGACTGAATCTGGGGATTCCATTGCAACTTTTCTGAAGATTTAAGGAGAATAAAATGTCATGGACTTATTTATAAACTCGGAATTTTTATTTTGTCTTATTTTTTTTATTATGACATGTCAAGAATAACTCTTCAAAGAGCTAGTTTTTGATAGATGTGGTCCTATCTGTCAAAGGATGAAAAAACTTTTAAAAACAAGTGATTTAATAAGATATGAGAAGAAAGACTCTCCCCAGCGCAGTCGCCAAATAAAATATCTTGGTGGCATCCGAAGTTGTAGGATGTCGGCTCGTCACCGGCCTGTTGCCACCGAGATTCTCTCGTGTCGATGTCAATATCATTGTTTGGAGTCACCACTCTGTTTGTCTATTTTATTGCCCTAATCTTCAAGAGATCTTATTTCTTTAGATCATGTACAGGTTCCTCGGATATTAAGAAATTTGAAGAAAAAAAGAATTGATAAAATTGAAAACAGTAGATTAAGAAATGTCAGTGATAATCCTTACCCAAGGAGATTCTAGAATACCTTATTCTAGAAATTTTTATATAAGGAGGATCACATGTGAAATTTTGATAACCAGAGATTTCTAGGTGTGATACATATTCTGAGTTCTTAAATCTCTTATAGGAGCAAACTTCTATAGTTAATTACATCTTAAACAATTAAGTTTTTCTAAGAAAACTTTAGATTAATGTTAACACTTGTTTTCTAAGAAATTTCAACAGCAAGAAAAGAAACGTCAATGATCAATCCTAGGGGTGATATGTTTCTAAATGTCATGTAGTACCCTAAAGGTTTGATTTTGTCAATTTCATTTGTTATTTCAGTTTTTATTTTTGCTTTGTTGTTTGTCATTTCTTTGTCATTTTTTCTTGTAGTTTGTTATTTGTTTGTTGGCTATCATAAAAGTTTTAGGTTTTGTGACTATCCTAAATGTTTAGGTTTTGTTTCGTTGTATGTCTTGATTATGTCATTTTAGTTTTGTTTTTAATGTCATTTATGTCATTTTTATTTTGTTTTATTGTTTGCCATGTCCTCAGAATGTCTCCCTACAAAATAGAGTTAGCACACCCTAATAACATGCAAAGTAAATCTAAAGTTGAACTTATCTTCAACCTGTAAGAAAACAATGTCAGAGTGATTCTTATAAAAGAAATAATGTCAATTTTGTTTCTTAAATTTTTGATTAGGTTGATTTTGAATTAAATCTAAAATGAATTATATTTAGATTCAAGGTCTTTTGAATTTAAGGATTTTTGTGTTAAGTCTAATATAAATTAGACTTTAGAGATGAAATCTAAGAAGGAGAGAATGAAAATATGGCATGATCAGAAAATTGTTAAAAAGGAAATTAAGTCAGGACAAAAAATTTTATTATACAATACTAGACTGAGATTATTTCCTGGGAAACTGAAATCTAGATGGATATGACCATTCTCTGTTATAAAAATCTATGAATTCAAAGCTGTTGTTATTGAAGACCCTAAATCTGGAAGAAGATTCAAAGTTAATGGACACAGATTAAAATCATATTTTGAAGACAATAGACCTAATTTTAAAGAGGATTTAAGGTTGGAACAACCTGAATAACCAAAGGTTATGTCGTGCTGATAACATTAAACCAAGTGCTTTGTGGGAGGCAACCCACAACTATGTTTAGTGTTTTTCTTGTTTAAATTGTTATTTTTGTTAGATTTCCACATAATTAAGTCATACCCATCCTTAAATATCATAAAAAACGTTAAAGAAATGAATTGAATCAAAGTTTGGAACAAATTCAAACGAAATGAAAATTTGGCCAAACCTATGCTCGAGCGCTTGACAGCGCTACAATCAGCGTCGGACTGCGCCGCAGACCAGAAATAGTTTTCTCGTTCTTAAATTTGAATTTTGGTGGTTATAGGCAACAATCCTTCCATTTAAACTCCCAAAAACTACCTCTAAACTCCAAAATCGCCAGAGAAATGAAAAGGAGGATCCCAAATCTCGTCCAAATGGATTCTGACTCGATCAAAACTTCAAGATTTCAAGTTTTCAACTGTAGAAAGTTTGTTAGTTTCAAATTGCAACTTCTGTTCAATAAAAACATTTCAAAGAAGAGGCTAATTAAGGAGTGAGGCTTTGTGAATCGAGGTTTAAACTCCCATAATACTCAGATTGAAGAAATTATTGTTCAAAGACGTTGAGACTTTTTATGTTACACTATTGCTACTGTAGTAGTCCCTATTGTGAAAGCAATTTATGTAAATCTTCATGGGATCAATCAAGGATCAGTCTATGTGCGAGGCAGGTTTGTCACATTTACTCTTGCAAAGATTAATGACTTATATATGATTGAGAATATGCCAATCTGTCATTATTCAAATTTTAGCCCGACGAGAGACAATATGTATGATATATACAGATATTTGACGGATGAGAATGATGATTGGGAGATACAACATGTATGTGAATTTTTTGACACCATTATTGAATCCTACATCGAAGAACTTGCATTACTTTATTTGTGCAAAATTACTGCCAACTATGAAAATCAGTAAAGTGACTAAAGAATGTGCTATTTTGAATTATTATATTCAAATGGGGATGCCTATTGATACTGGTTCTATTATTGTGAAATCTTTTTTGGGATTGATCGTACACGGATCAAAATATGGGCTTGGACATCCTTCCACCATATTTCTTCTCTGTTGTCAATCACAAGTGCCATATGAAAATTAGGAGAGTGTACTTCTTCCCTGGAAGCCTCTAGACACAAACACATTAACCAGGCAGTTGGAGGGGTGAATGACATGAGTATTATTGAAGATAAACCATATCAGAGTTGAAAGCCTATTCCTCCTTACTTTCCTGAAAGTTAGCAGACAATTTTGAAGAAGATTAAGAAATTGAAGAAGGAGATGCAACACCTGATGAGTGCAATCAACAATATATCTGACTTCTTTGATCACCTTGATTGGATAATGAAGAAAAACTTTGAGCATTCTAGGCATCTTGAAGGAAATCTGATATGCTTGATGAAAGAAAGGGCTAGATTGATGAGGATTCAATAGAAGAATTCCCGTATCATCCCTTATATGATTTGTTCATTCATGTTAGGTGCGACTTTTTAATTTGCAAAAAATTGAACTCAGATTTAGATATATATATTGATTTAGATGATAATGAGTCACACAATTAATGTAAGTATACATATCACTCAAGTAATACAGGGCTTTAGTGGAGTCCTGGTTATCGATCCCACAGGGAGGCTTTAATTTTATGGCGTAGCACAGAAATCACTTATCGAATCACAACACAATTGCAGGTTGTTTAATTCTTAAATTGAAAATAAAAAACAGATTCATTTACTATTTCTACCAAGCACATTCTAAACTCCAGCAAGTTAAACTAATACAAGACTAAATTTAAAACAAAGTTCAGTTGCAAGAAAGAATCTTCCTCCTTTCCAATCGTAATGTGATGATTATTGTGATATTGATCAGTGATAAAAATGTATTGTGACAAATAGGAGCATTCCTATTCTTTACCCATATTTCAGCGTATAAAGAACATTGGTTAATCCTAAGTTTAGTCCCCAAATCCGTGGTTAAGATGGGAGGATACTAGCTCTCACTCCAGAGCTCCCACTTGCCTTCACATGAAGGCTAACTCTCACTTTAGTTTCTAAACATTAGGACCAAATTGAGGATTTCAGCCTGTCACACCGAAATCTCCAATATTTCCCTATTTATTTGCACTCAATCCTCATGAACTACGTCTCTCATTCATGGACATTGATTGCGACCTTCACATTTGTTATGAAACTCATAATCCTTTCGGAACATATGTTTCCCAACAAGTTTTAACAATTCAATTGGCTAGATCAAAAGGTAAATGAAGTTCTAAGTGAAAAGGTCATCACAAATTCTCCATAATAAATTGACACATTATTTCCATTTCACAACTTCAATACATCACATGAAAAGGAGAAAGACAAAGAAATCTACTCAAGACTCATGAGGAAAAGATGACAAAACATTGATTTCATATATGAAAACAACGTCATACAAATAGATTAAAGTAAAGACAACTTATCTTAAACTCTTCCCCAAGCGAATCTCAAGGAATTCCTTTGACTCCTCTTCTTTCTTCACAACAACACACAATCCTCTCTTTAGAATAGTAAGGAAAAAGAAATCTCTCACTTTCCCTCTCCTCTCACACTCCTTAGAAGAGAAAACACAAACCCTAACTTCCTACACAAAATGGAAAGAAACTCTCTCTAAACTCTAAACTCTTCTCTTCTTTTCTTTCCCTTTCTTCCCCCCTTTTGAAATTTGGCTCCAAAAGTGTTCAAATTTGGCTAAAACTAAATTCCCAAGAGTTTCTTCAAGCAACCTTTCAAAAGTTGGCCAAATACATTGAATCTAGTTCAAAATCAGGATAAGGCGCTGTTCGGTGCTGGTAGGAGAGCCGTTCGAAACTAGTTCAATAAAATGCACTTTTGTTGTTTTTCACTCCAAATTTGCTCCTTTTTGCTTCCTTTTGCTCCAAAAACCTAAACTCATTGTACCTGCATGAAATCATGAAAAATACCTTTCTTTAAAGTGCAATATCATCAAAATAGGTATGAACATGAATAATAAAAAGCTATCAAATTTTCAATGGATCAAGATTCCCCAAACATAACTATTACTTATCTTCATGTAATTTTAGTTAATACATAAAATAATGATCCACTTCAATGAATTTCTTTCTAGAATACCATAATTTTGATTTAAATAACTATAATAATAAAATCTTCAAAAAGATCTTTGATTAGCAAGTAAATTCTGTAGGTCTAAGAATATCTAGTAATCAAGTTTAGGAGTTCTAGCCTTCTTTTCATTTCAGAAATGACTGTAGATTATCCTATTAAGGCACTTAAAGGGATTACATGAAAAGAAGTTTATGAGAACACTATTAGTAAAGATTTTAATCCATACATATAATTTTAGGAAAGTAATTAAGTTTTTCCCTTTAGGTAAGTCTAAGTGAAGCCAATTTCTGATTAGGCATCTTCTCAAGCTACTCCTCACTTCTTTTTTTTCTTTTGTTTTCTTTTGCTTTTTTTGCTTTTCTTTTATTTTTTTTTCAGTGAGGATTATTGTATCTGGATAGCCTTTAATGATTTTGAACTTTACACTTCTCACCCTAAATTTGAAACTTACCACATTCCTTTACCCTATAGGCATTTCTTTAGCTTAGTAATGATTCATCATAGAGTCCCAATCCTTTCCTATCACATAAAATTTAAGATTCTTAATATTTTAAACATACGATTTTTCTTACTTTGAATAGTTGACTATAGTCCTATTATCTTATACCAATTATTTTACATTACAAAATTACTTTTCATTACCAAATATTTTCATTCAATTTTATAAAATACTTAAATAAAATCAAAATACAGTTATATGAAATTGAGTTCTATTACACAAAATCATATTACTAATTTTTAAAAATAATTTTAAATGAGAACAATTAACAGTTAATTCTTTTCCTTTCCCAAAACTTAGATTTTGAATATAATTAACATGGAAGAAAGAAAAGATCTAAATATATAAATCATACCTCAATATGCTGGTCTTTTCATACCTTTGATTTTAAGCAGGTTTTTCTTTATAAAGTAGAATAGTAGGCCTGAAATAATTAAGAAGCATTTCTATACACAAATATGGGTTAGAAGTTTATAAAGAAGAAGTTTAAACACAATAAACAGTGCACATAACTTTAACATCCAACTGTTACTTTTACAAATTTAACTAGCAATCCAAACACATAAAAACTTTACTATCACATCACATACATCACAAATCAACAACAAAGTCTACTACAAGTACATCTATATACACATATAACATCTCAGACACAAACCATAAGGAGTCTCAAGTACATCACAAATACAAAACATAAATACATAACCAAGTTCAATGAAAAATAAAAATAAAATACACAAACTACCAATCTTCATCGTCTGCAGGAGCTCCACCATCATCACGTTGGTATGGAGTATACTCAGGATAAATAGGAAATACAACACTAGTGTCTTCCCTGAAAAATCTCATCTATGCGTCATGATAAACTATCTCATATTCTCTTCACCGCACTTGATAATCATCATTATTCTTGCTCCTTACTTCTAGTCCCTCTACTCTAGTGTTTAACCTTTCTAACTGATCCATAACATCATGCAGAGTAGGCTCCCTAAATGTGGATGGTCTATCTTGACTAGAAGAAGGCTCATTAGCTTTTTTACTCTATTTCTATCCTACATGGGCTTCATAAGTTTTCAGATTCAGGTTAGTAATAGGCTTCAGGGGATGGACTACCTCATCATTATCTTCAATTATAACTCCTGATTGAATGCATAAGACATGAATCAGACTGTGGTGTCCTAGTCCTCCTGTAGTTTCTCTTTTTGAGCTTGTCAAAATACTTTTATGAATAATAGCCCTAATATTTATAATCTTCCAGTTCTGAATACAGTAATTCAGAACAGCTCTATCAACAGTAACATCATTGTGATGGTTGGTAGGCAACAGTCTTGCAGAAATGAAATAATGTCAGGCTTTTAACATATAACTTTTAGCCTTTGTTTGACCTTCCACTCCCCTTTTCCATCAGTCAAAAAGTTTACAATCATATCCAATGCTTCATTTGTAATATGAAAATTTTATATTCACAAGAAAAATGTGTTCGTAACTGATAAAATGCATTTATGCTGGCAGGAGGGACCATTTGGCCTCTAACCAGAATGTATTCACTCTCAGAATAATACAAATTAACATAAGATTCTCTAACAATACCCAGCATTGCATCAGCAGTGAAATAATAGAAAATCTCTCATTGATGATTAGTAATCAGTTCTTCAAGCATTCCTCCAAGATATTCAAAAGCTCTTTCATGAATACATTACTTATTACTAAGAAACGTAATAAAACGTGAATAGGCTTTGAAACTCACAAATTTACTTTCATCATATTCAAACTTCCTCTTCCCCTTAGCCAATCTTGGAGCCATTTATCTAAAAATACCAAATTTTTCTAAATCAATTTTAAAATTACAATGTAATCGACTCCAAGTTAAATTTAAAAAGATATGAACTCAAAATCCACAAAAAAGCTCCAAAGTTTCTCCAAAAACTTCAAATTCAAATCTTCCTAATGCAGGAGATTTCCACAGTCAAAATAAAAAAAATTTAGGTTAAAGTGTAGCTCTTACCGAGAGAAGATGAAATCCGAACTTTTCCGACCATGAAATCGCTTTAAATCCAAATGCTAGTGAGCCTTAGGTGCAAAAATCGACCTTAGCTAGAGGTTGAAGACGATGGTTTGGGCAAAAATGGTGGGTCCCAGGGTTAAATTGCAAAAATTTGGAGTTTCAGGAATTTTTCGCATTTGAACGCTGTCTGTTCGACGCATTATACTGCAAACATGGCCAAACTCTCTGAATTTTGGTGTTGTTCGGCGCTAGTTCAAAAACTGGACTTTTGACTTTCTTTTGCAATTTTGATATTTTCAAGCCCGCTCTGATGTCTAATTAGTCTAATTAAGCATTGAATAACATCCTAAAGCCTTGGCAAATGATATTTTTCTAACACAAACAACACATACCATTACTTTCATATATAAAATCCATGAGTCATACACATACACACAACACTAAACATTACTAATTTTCAAGCAATATAATCTTAAATTCAGCATCGCACACAACCACAACATAATAACGCTGAGAGCTAAACAAGAAAGCATGTCCAAATATAACATTCAAGAAAAATAATGCAAAGCAAAGCAAAGCAATCTAATACACAAATACAGAAATACAATAATCATTTTTTCATTCTTCCTCCAAACTAGCATCAATTCTAAGATCTCCCATCGATTGAGCATGAACAAATAAATTGTAGAAATGAGAAAACATAAATTCTTCAGTAGAATCCTCTGCATTCCACCATTTTCTTTTCATCAATCGTGTTAAACTTCCTTCAAGATATCCAGAATGATCAAAATTCTACTTTATTCTCCAATCCAAATGATTAAAGAAATCAGAAAGATTGTTGATTGCATTCATCAGATGTTGTACTTCCTTCTCCAATTTCTTGATTTTCTTTAAGATGATCTGTGAACTTTCAGGAAAATAAGAAGGAATAGGTGCTGACCTTTGAGATGGTTGATCTTCAATGATGCTCATATCATTCATATCACCAATTGTCTGGTTACTATATGCATCTTCTGGTTCTATAGGCTTCCAAGGTAGAAGTACTCTTTCCCAGTTCTCGTATGACACTTATGACTGACTGCAGAGGAGATATATGGTGGAAGGATTTCCAAGCCCATACTTTGATCCATGAATAATCATTCACAAAATAGACTTAACAATTATCGAACCAACAACAATAGACATTTGCATTTGAATACAATAATTCAGAATAGCACACTCCTTAGTTACCTTACTGATTTTCATTGTTGGGAGTAATTTTGCACATATAAAGTAATGTAAGTGTTTCGATGTAGGATTTAACAGTGTGGTCGAGAAACTTACATATCTGCTATCTCTTATCTCCCAATCATCACTTTCATCCATCAGATATCTGTATATGTCATTCATATTGTCCTTCATCGGGGCAAAATTCGAATAGTGGAAGATTGGCACATTCTCAATCATGTATAAATCATTAATCTTTACAGGAGTAAATGTGACAAATCTACCTTGCACATAAACTAATCCTTGGTTGATTCCATGAAGATTTACATAAAGCTCCTTAACAACCGGAATAACTACGGCGCTAGTAGTATAAAACAATACTTCCCAACGTCTTTGAACAATAATTTCATCAATTCTAGTCGTAGGAGAATTCGTAACTAGCGCTCCTTAATCAATTTCATTTTTAAGATATTTTTGTTGAAAAGTAGCCACGCCTCGAAACATACGAACTTTTTATGTTTGAATACTTGAAATCTCTGAGTTTCCATTGAATTAGAATCCATTTGGACAAGAATTTTGGGTCTTCCTCTTCATTCCTTTGGCAATTCCTACGTCTAGAGGTGGTTTTTGGGAGTTCTAATGGAGGTTTTACAGCCTAGAACCGCTAAAACTCAGATTTAAAGATGAGAAATGATTTTCTGAACAGCGGTGCTATCCGGCGCTGATAGCAGTGCCATTCGGTGCTAGTTCAACTTTCGCTAAACTTCACTTCGCTCAAATTTTTTCCAAATTTCGATTTGATTCATTTTTTAAATGTTATTAATGATAATTAAGGAAGAATAAGACTTAATTAAGTAACATACAAACAAAAATAACATATAAAATAAATCACATACTCAATAATTGTGGGTTGTCTCCCACAAAGCGCTTGGTTTAACGTCATCAGCCCGACATAACTTTCTGTTATTTTGGTTAATCCAACATTAAAACCTCTTTAAAATTAGGTTTATTGCCTTCAAAATATAGTTTTAATCTTTGTCCATTAGCTTTGAATATTTTTCCAGATTTGGAGTCTTCGATAATCACAGCTCCAAACTGATATACTTTTATGACAATGAAAGGTCTTGTCCATTTAGATTTTAATTTCCCAGGAAATAATTTCAATCTTGTATTATATAGTAAAACTTTTTGTCAAGTTTAAACTCCTTTTGACAATCTTCCAATCATGCCATATTTTTCTTCTTTCCTTACATATTTTATCATTATCATATAATTCATTTCTGATTTCTTTCAATTCATTAAATTGCAACAGTCTCTTTTCATCAGCATCTTTCAAATTAAAATTCAATTTCTTTATCGCCAAATATGCTTTATATTCTAATTCAACTGGCAAGTGATAAGTTTTTCCAAAGATTAATTTGTAAGGGGACATTCCTATAGGAATTTTATAAGCAGTTCTGTATTCTCATAAAGCAGTATCTAATTTAGCAGACCAATCCAATTTCTCAGGATTAATGACTTTCTCCAAAATTCGTTTAATTTCACTATTAGATACTTCTGTTAAACCATTATTTTGGGATGATAAGCTGTAGAGATTCTATGAACAATGTTATATTATTCCACCAATCTCTGAATCAGATTATTCTTAAAATGGGATCCTCCATCAGTGATGATTACTCTAGGCATTCCATATCTTGTGAAAATGTTTTTCATCAAAAACCTTGAAACACTTTTAGAATCACACCTAGGTAAAGCTATTGCCTCAATCCATTTTGATACATAATCAACAACAACCAGTATATATATATTTCTAAATGAAGGCATAAATGATCACATAAAATCTAATCCCCATGCATCAAAAATTTTAACTTCCAGAGTAACATTAAGATGCATTTCAATTCTTCTAGATATATTGCCTATTCTCTGACATCGATCAAAAGTTTTGATAAATTTATAAACATCTTTGAAAAGTGTAGGCCAATAAAATCCAGATTGCAAAATCTTTCGTGCAGTTCTATTAATTCCAAAATGTCCTCCAAATTCAGAATCATGACATTCTCAAATAATTTTTTAGTTTCTTCATAAGGCACATGATGCACCAAAATATATTCTATTTTTGCTATATAATTTTACCCATTTTTGGTGATAATGCACTTTAAAGAAAAGTATTTTTCATGATTTGTTGCAAGTATGATGATTTTAGGAGATTGGAGTGAAAAGAAGAAAAAATTAATGAATTCGGAACAAAAAGGAGAAAAAGGAGAAAAACAGCTTCTGGCACTGCCATAGCCATTTTCCCGAGAGCTCCAGAATTTATTCGGGCGATAGAGCGCCGCCAACGTCCTATCAGGCACCACCGGTGCCTAATGTCGGTGCAATTCAAATTTGAAGAGTTTTGGAGACTTTTTGAAGGGATGCTTAAGGAAACTCTTGGGAATTCATTTTTAACTTATAAGAAACTGTTTTTAGATGAAAATAGAGAGGTTTTGGAGAGGCGTGGTGGAGGTTCTAGAGAGGGAGAGTGTGTGTTGAGTGTGAGGGTTTAGAAGAGTGAGTGTAGAAGTGAGAATTTGAGAGGGATTCTTCTCTAAGGAGTGAAGGAGAAGGAGTGAAGTGAGAGATTGCTTCTTCTTTTCCATTCTAAAGAGGAAATTGAGTATTGCAAAGAAAAGAGAAAAGGATTCAAAGGAACTTCAAGAGATTTGCATTGGGAAAGAAAAAGAGATAAGTTTTATTTACTTTTGTGGTTTGTATGACTTTTCTTTTATATATAAAATCCATGTTTTATTGTGTCTTCTCAATGAATTCTGAGTAGCCTCCTTTGTCTTTCTTCTTGCATAGAGATGTGATGATGTGATGATGTGGATTTGAATTGCTTTTAAAGTATTGAAGAAATTTTGATGGTTTTTCATTTCGAACTTAATTTACTTTTCGATCTAGCCAATTGAATTGTTAAAATTGTTGTTGAACATTAACTCTGAAAGGATTTAGTGTCCTACAATAATAATGAAGAATCCATTCAATGTCCATGGATGAATTGCGTAGTTCATAGGAATTGAGTGTAAATAATAGGAAAATGTGTTTTGATGGACTTCAAATTGGAGGTTTCAGGGTGACAAGCTGAGATCCACAATTTGGTCCTAAGATTAGTAACTAAACTCGAAGGTTAGCCTTCAGGTGAAGGGTGAGTGGGAGCTCCGTAGTGACAGCTGGTATTCTCCCAGCCTAGCCTTAGATTTATTGACTAAACTTAGGATATGTTAATGTTCTTTTCATGCTTGGAAGAGGGGGTACTCTTTTGAGGTTAAATAAACATTTATGCTCTTATTTGGCATAATAAAATAAATAATCATTCTACATCATTCACACATCATATACTCATTGCAAGAGGAAAGATACTTTTCATATATATCAAAACCTTTCAAATACAAGCTTAGTGTGCGTGTTAGTTAATTTTATTTTAAAGATATTAGAAGTAATTGTAGTTTGCTTAACTGTTACTATTTTTTGCATCTTATTAGTAGGAGTAAACTTAAACTTTAATTGTGATTTGATTATTGGCTTTCAGTACTACGCTATCTATTGTAAGGAACGTGCCTTCCCTGTGGGATTGATTACCAGGACTCCATTAGAGTTATGTATTACTTGATACGATACGTATACTTGCGTTGAATGTTTGGACTTTATAAAATCATTATTAAATATATAAATTTGGGTTCATAAGTTCTTGCAATATAAAAAGTCCTGCTATCAAGTTTTTGGCGCTGTTGCCGGGGGAGGTATAAACGGTATCTATTGATAATATAGTAACTGAAAACCTTTACTTTGTAGCGTGTAATTGTGTGTTTGTTTACTTTTTTGAGTATTTGTGTGATTTTATATGCATATTAGTGGATCTACAGGTTTAGTACCTTACGATTCAGAGTTAGAGCGTACTATTAGAAAAATTAAAAAACAACAAAAACAAACAAAAAATCCTTGTGAAATGGAGAATAGTCAAGATAATCAGAGAAATAATATTTGAAAATTGCCAAAACCTTTAAGAGATTATGCTAACCCAACAACAGATGAAATTCATGTGACTATTCAAAATCCTGATGTTGCTGCTAATTCATTTGAAATTGAACCTACTATTATCCAAATAGTACAAAATAATCAATTTGGAGGAGCACCTAATAAGGATCCAAAATTGCATCTCGCTAGTTTTCTAGAACTGTGTGCTACTTTTAAATATGACGGAGTGTCGAATGATGCTATCGGACTTAGACTTTTTCCTTTTTCGTTAAGGGATAAAGCTAAGGCGTGGTTAAATTCGTTAGCACCAAGATCTATTAGAACTTGGGGAGAACTTTCTCAAAAGTATCAAAATATGTTTCTCCATCAAAGACTGCTAAGCTAAGAAATGATATCACAACTTTTGGTTAGTTTGAAGGGGAATCAATATATGAAGCTTGGGAATGATTTAAAGATCTTCTTAGGAAGTGCCCACATCATGCGTTACCAGACTAGTTAATCATTTAAACATTTTATAATAGATTAGTAGGATCATTGAGATCGATTATAGATGCTGCTGCTGGTGGATCGTTAATGTTAAAACCTTTTGATGAAGCATTCACATTAATAGAAGAAATGGCTACTAATAATTTTTAATGGCCCTCTGAACGGGTAAATCCTAAGAGAGTAGCTAGTGTTCATGATTCAGATATGATGACTATGATAGTTTCTCAAATTGCAGCCCTTTCTAAGAAAATTGATCAATATGGAATGATTTAATCTCAACCACCCTAAGTGTTAGAGGAAAATTCATTTGGACAGATAACAAAATCTCAAATATCTTATGAGACCTTAAATGTTATTAATAGATCTAACAATCCTTATTCGAATTATTATAATCCTGGTTGGAAGAATCACCCAAATTTTAACTGGAATAATAAGAATGTCAATGTTAACCCACATTGGGGGAACAGTTCTATAAATCCAGTTGGAAATTCAAACAATCAAGGAAATACCAATTTTAGACCCTCTTATCCTCATGGATTCAATAGTAACCCACAATTTAAGGATAAAAAGTTGTCTACTAAAGAAATGATTCTGAATATGGGAAATCATCTACAAGCTCAAGGTGTTGCGATGAAAAATATTGAAAATCAATTGGGGCATATTTTCACTGCACTTAATAATAGACCTTCTGGAACACTTCCAAGCATTGTTGAGGTCAATCCAAAAGATCAAAACAAGGAACAACTTAAGGTTATTCAATTAAGGAGTAGAAAGGAATTAGAGACAAGAGTACAAAAAGAAGTTGAAATAGAAAAGGAGAAGGTGGATATTGAAAAAGGTTCAAACAAGATTTATCCAAACTTAAAATATACTCTTGAACCAATGAAGATTACTGTTGAAAAACCACTGCCTTCATTTCCTCAAAGATTGAAGCAATAAAACAGGGATAATAAATTTGGAAAATTTTTGGAGATCCTTAAGAAATGAACGATAAATATTCATTTTGTTGAAGCACTAGAACAGATGTCTGACTATGTTAAGTTTATAAAGGATATTCTTAGAAAGAAAAGAAAGTTCACAGATCATGAAACTGTTGCACTTAGTGGAGAGTGTAGTACAATTATTCAGAAGAAGCTTCCGGAGAAACTTAAAGATCCTGGTAGTTTCACTATCCCGTGTGCTATATGTGAAAATTTTTTCGGAAGAGCCTTATGTGATATGGGAGCTAGTATTAATCTTATGCCTTTATCAACTTTCAAAAGGTTGGTAATAGGAGAAATTTCTCCTACATCTGTGACTCTTCAATTGGCTGATCGTTCCACTACTTACCCTAAAGGAGTGCTGGAAGATGTGTTACTGAAAGTGGATAAATTTATCTTTCATGTGGATTGTATTCTATTTGATATGGAGGAAGATAAAGAAATTCTAATCATTTTAGGAAGACCATTCCTTGCTGCTGGGAGAGCAGTAATTGATGTTCAAAAAGGAGAATTAACTATGAGAGTTAATGATCAAGAAGTGACCTTTAATATTTTGAAATCTATGAAGTATCCCTCAATGGAAAAAGATAATGAATGTTTTAGGATGGAGGTCTGTGAATATTTGAGAAACGATCATTTTGAAAATATATTTGAAAAAGAAGGGGAGTATGAAAATATGTTTGAAGAAAGAATTGAAAATGAAGAAAATTTAGATAGTACGAAGAATGAAGATTTGGAGTATGTTCAGGAGAGATTTGAAGTATTAGACACTATGGAAGGTGGAGATAAAAGCTTAATTCCATCAATAATAAAACCTCCTGAACTTGTGATAAAAATTCTCCCTAATCATTTGATGTATATGTTTTTAGGAGAATCATCTACCGTACCAGTTATTTTATCTTCAGAGTTAAATGAATAACAAAAACAAAAATTGTTGGAAATTTTAAAAAGATACAAAAAGGCTTTTGGATGGACTTTAGCGGATATTAAAGGAATCAGTCCTTCGATTTGTATGCACAAGATTTTATTAGATGAAGAACATAAACCAAGAGTTGATCCGCAGAGGAGATTGAATCCAATAATGAAAGAAGTAGTAAAGAAGGAGATTTTAAAATGGTTGGGTGCTGGAATTATTTATCCTATTTCGGATAGTGCTTGGGTGAGTCCAAAACATTATGTACCGAAAAAGGGAGGAGTGACTGTTTAAGTGAATGAATGTAATGAAAATATACCCACAAGACAAATTAATGGATGGCGAATTTGTATTGACTATAGGAAATTAAATGTCGCCACCTGAAAAGATCACTTTCCTCTTCCTTTTCTCGATCAAATGTTGGATAGACTTGCTAGACACAAGTACTACTGCTTTCTAGATGGATATACTGGTTACCATCAAAAACCTATTGCTCCTGAGGATCAAGAAAAGACAACATTTACTAGCCTTTACGGAACCTTTGCTTTTCGAAGAATGCCTTTTGGACTGTGTAATGCACCTGTAACGTTTCAGAGATGTATAATGTCTATCTTCAGCAGTATGATAGATAATGGAATATAAGTTTTCATGGATGATTTCTCTATATTCGGGACTTCATTTGAAATCTGTTTGGAAAACTTAGCAAAAGTTTTGGAGCTTTTCGAAAAAACAAATTTAGTTCTGAATTGGGAGAAATGTCAATTTATGGTTGCAGGAGGAATTGTGCTTGGGCATAAAATTTTTGAATATGGTATGGAAGTCGACCCTGCTAAAATTAGAGTGATTAAGATATTGCCACCACCCACTACCGTCAGATAGATGAGGAGTTTCTTAAGACACGTTGGATTTTACAGGCGATATATTAAATATTTTTCTAAAATTATTAAACCTTTGTGCCGACTTCTAAAAAATGATAGAAAATTTGATTTTAATGATGAATGTTTGCATGCTTTTCAATTATTAAAAGAGAAATTAATCACTGCACTTATAATTGTTTCACTTTATTGGGAGAAACCATTTGAACTTATGTGTGACACTAGTGATTATGCGATCGGAGTAGCATTGGGGCAGAGGCATGATAAAGTTTTCAAAGTCATTTACTATGCTAGTAAAACTCTTAATTAAGCTCAAATTAATTATACCACTACTGAAAGAGAGTTTTTAGCTATAGTACTTGCTTTTGAAAAGTTTAGACCTTATATAATTGGAGTTAAAAGTATTGTGCATACAGACCATTCATCTATCAAATATTTAATGCAAAAGAAGGATGCCAATCCTAGACTGATTGGATGGATACTTCTTTTGCAAGAATTCGATTTTTTAATAGTTGATAGGAAGAGATCTGATAACCAAATAGCTGATCATTTGTCGAGAATAGATTATGATGAATTATCTGAATTTGAGAAGGAATTTACAGAAACTTTCCCTGATGAACAACTTTATACTATTATGGGAAGAAATTTGCCTTGGTATGCTGATATTGTGAATTATATTGTAAATGATATTGTACCATCTGTTTTAACAAGGAAACAACAAAAGAAGTTTAAATATGATGCAAGATTTTATTTTTGGAATGAGCCCTATTTATATAAACAGTGTAAGGATCTGATTATTAGAATATGTGTGCCACAGGAAGAGACTAATTTAATTATTCAACGGAGTCATGATTCTGAATTTGGAGGTCATTTCAGTGTTGATAAAATTGCTTCTAAGATTTTACAATCAGGATTTTATTGGCCTACTCTTTTTAAGGATGTATATAAATATATTAAATCATGTGATTGATGTCAAAGAGTAGTTAATATCTCTAGAAGAAATGAAATGCCTCTAACTTATAATTTGGAAGTTGAAATTTTTGATGTATGGGGATTAGATTTTATGGGACCATTTACTCCTTCATTTGGGAATTTATATATATTGGTTGTCATTGATTATGTCTCAAAATGGATTGAAGCTATTGCTTTACCTAGATGTGATGCTCGGAGTGTTTCAAAATTTTTAATGAAAAATATTTTTACGAGATATGGAATTCCGAGAGTGATTATAATTGATGGTGGATCCCATTTCAGGAATAATCAAATTAAGAGATTGATTGAGAAATATAATATTATTCATAGAATCTCTCCTGCTTATCATCCCAGACTAGTGATTTAGCAGAAGTGTCTAATCGTGAAATTAAAATAATTTTGGAGAAAACTGTAGATAATCATAAATTAGATTGGGCTGCTCGATTAGATGCCACATTATGGGCTTATAGGACTGCATTTAAGACCCCATATTAGAATGTCTCCTTATAGACTAGTGTTTGGTAAGACTTGCCATTTACTGGTTGAATTGGAGCATAAATCATATTGGGCGATAAAAGAGTTGAATTTTAATTTGAGAAATGCTGGAGAGAAGAGATTTATGCAATTGAATGAATTGGAAGAAATTAGAAATGTATCTTATCACAATGACAAGATCTATAAAGAGAGAATGAAATTGTGGCATGATCAGAAGATATTGAAAAAGAAACTTGAACATGGAAAAATTTTTTTGTTATACAACACAAGATTGAGATTATTTCCTGGAAAGCTTAAGTTTAGATGTTTGGGACCTTTTACAGTTATAAAAGTTCATTCTTTTGGAGCTGTTGATATTGAGGATCCTGATATTGGAAAGATTTTCAAGGTTAATGAGCATCAATTAAAGCCTTACTTTGACAAGTTTCAACCCGACTTCAAAGAGGTTTTAATGTTGAGTCATCTTGATTAACTGAATGGTTTGTCAGGCTGACGACGTTAAACCAAGAGCTTTATGGGAGGCAACCCATATGTATCTTTGTGGTTGCTTGTTTGTTGTAGTTGTACTTTTAGATATTTATTATAGAATCCTAATCGCTCTTAAATACTTTTAAAAATTGATAAATATTGGATAGAATTGAGATATTAGAATATTTCGAGCCAAACGAAATTTGGTGCAGATTTTGACCACTGGTGCCGCCAGCGCCTAGTTACAGAGAACATGCTGAACTTCTAGGTTTGAGCGCCACCAGCACCCAAAACCTGTTCACGGTTTTTGGAGTTTCAAAATGTGATTTTTGGCAGTTTTGAGCGGGATCTTCTTCCTTATAACTCCCTAAAATCCATTTTAAACTTCCAAACTCTAGAAAAATGAAAACTTCCTTTCCCAATTCGCATCCCATGGATTCCTACTCCATTGAAAACCCTCGATCTCGCATTTTCAACCGACGGAAGTTTATCAATTTTAAGGCACAACGATTATTAAACAAGGTGATGATAAAGAGGAGGATTATCAAGGAAAGAGGTTTTATTAATTGAGGTATGGATAATCCTACTACAAGAGTTGAAGAGATAATAAAGAAAGACTTTCGGAAGTGTTATGTCACACTACCGCTTTCGTAGTCTTTCTGAGTTTGAAGGAATTATATGCAAATCTTCATGGGATCAACCAAGGATTCGTCTTTGTGTGAGGTAGGTTTGTGCAATTCACTTGTGCGAGAATTAATGATCTCTTTATGAATGAGAATGTATCCATCTGCCACTATTCCAATTTTAATGCGACAAGCGATAATATGAATGATGTTTATCGTTACTTAACAGATGAAAATGAAGACTGAGAAGTTAGAGAAAATGGATATATTAGTTTCTCTTCTGCATCTTTAAATTCGGTGTCAAAGCAGTGGCATTATTTTATTTCGGCAAAATTATTTCCAACTTTGAAAATTAGTAAAGTAACTAAGGAAAGTGCTATTTTGAATTTCTGTATTCAAAATGGAAGGCTGATTGAAATTGAAAATATAATTGTGAAATCAGTTTTGAGTTTGATAGTTCATGGATCTAAATATGGGCTTGAACACCCGTCCACCATCTTTCTGTAGTGTAGTCAATCACAAGTTCTGTATGAGAGTTGGGAAAAGGTTCTTCTTCCCTGTAGGCCTATTGATCCAACTAATCTTTATGATTACCAAACAGTAGAGATGAAGGAGATAAGGATCTACTTGCTGATCAACCAACTCAGACTTCACAACCTATTCAGCCTTACTTTCCTGAAAGTTTGAGAATGATACTGAAGGGAATCAAGCAGTCGGAAAAAGAGGTACAGAATGTTATGAATGCCATCAATAATATTTCTGATTTATTTGATCATATACACTGGAGGATGAAGGAACAAATTGATCACACTGGTCAGATTGAAATGGGCCCGATTAATCTGAATGTTGTGATTGCTGAGGATTCATCTATTGAATTTCCAATTTGTCTCTTCTAAAATTTGTTCGTGCATCAGCAATCTATTGGAGATATCAGAGAGGAAGAAAGTTTTGAGACTGATGAGGAGTGATTACTAGATTCTGCTTATGTTTAATGTGTGTTTGGTTTACTTTGCTTAACTTTTTTTGGTGTGTTTAGTATTTGCTTTGTAGTTTACATTTGCATTTTTTATGCTTAATTTCGTTGTGTGTGCTTAGATTTTAGTGTTTGCTTATCGTAGCATACTTGCAACACTAAAAATCTAAGGGTTGTTGATTTAAGTTGATGAACATATTAGTGTTTATGTTGTAATGTGGATTTTATATATAGAAGTATGTTTTGTGTTGTTTGTGTAAAAATTGTGTTAGTTATTGATCCACTTTAAAAATACCCATTTTTATGCCTTATTTATGATTCAATTCTTGAGGATATTATGCTTTAATGAAATGTATTTTTATGTTTTTGGATGTAGGTGATAAAAAAGGAGTTCAAGAAGGAAAAAGGAGCAAAAATAGAGCTAAAAGAGCAAAGTTGACGAAATTATAGGCCTGGTGCCTAAGCGCCAGAATCAGGCGTCTAAGCGCCAGTTCGATACAGTCGCAGACAAGATTTTTGACGAGTTTGGGCAGTTATTTTGATGGTGTTAAGCGATTATTGGAGCTTCTAGAAGACTGGAAGTTACTCCTAATATATAGGACATGTGATACAATACATCTGAACGCAGGAAAACAGTTTTAATCGCGAAGAGGTGCGACCCAAAGTGAAGAGGTGCGAAGACCTGGTCAAAAGAGTCCAGCGCCTAGGCGCCAGATTCCGGCGCCTAGGCGCGATAGTTACCTTCTAGAAGATACATTGTATTTGTATGAATTTTGAAGAGGTGCCTTAAGCAACCCCTGGTCAAATTCAGAGCTCTATAAATAGGAGCCCATTCTACGGAGAAAATCGCACCCTATAGTCTCTTTCACCCCTTCTTGCATCTTTAGTCCCCAAGCACTATATTCCATCCAATTATTTTAGGGAGCCACCTTCTTTTTTATTTAGTGAGTTTATTTTGAGTATTAAGTGTGAGATTATTAGTGTTGTTGTTGTTGAAGTCTTTCATCATTGCATTGGAGTCAGTAGGAGTCAGCGGATCACTTGAAAGAACATTCCAGATAAGTATTTGTAACTTGGTTCAAAGTTTTATAAATATGTTTTATTGTGTGAATTCAATGTGTTTTGAGTAGTTAGATTTCTTTCTCCTTTCAACTATGAAAAGATAATAAAATAATTAAACTTTGGTGGAGAATTTAACTTAAAATATTTTTAAAAATTGTGATGATATTAATACCTAATCTTAGTTTACTTTTTAAACTAGCCATTTAAATTATTAAAACCTGTTGAAGAATTCTGAGACCTATCTGGAGATAAGTTCTTAACTAGTAGATATCACATGAATCCTTAGGTAATCGCAGGCTACACGCGGGTTATTTAAGGTGAAGTGCAAATAAATAGAAAGATATGATTTATTGGGCGTAGAATTCATTAGTTTCTAGAGTGACAGACTATATTCTAATAATTTGGTCTATATAAAGGGAACGAGACACTGGTAAGGCCGACCATAGCCACCCTTGGACATCTAGTAGTGTGAGCCTAGATTAACCCATTCTACTAATAAAACATCCTGAACTGATCTATAGATTAGTCGATGTTCTTTATGCCTGGACCAAAGGGTAAAGAATAGGAATGCTTCTATTTGGCACAATACCATAATATGAATTCTCCACAAATGGTAATTATTCTAAAAATCTTGGATTAGTTGAAAAGGAGAAAGTTATTTTATTTATATCTGCATTAATATTTATTTTAGTATTGCTTACTTACATTTAGTATAAGTTTTATTAAATCTAAAAACTAAAATTTAAAAAGAAATAAAAATAAGAAAAATTATTTTTAATTTGAAAAATCTAAAATTATTACTTAATATTCTAAAAATCTTCCCTATGGGATTGATAACCAGGACTCCACTAGAGCCCTGTATTACTTGATACGATACGTATACTTGCATTTGTAATTGTGACTTTTACAAATTATAATCTAAATATATATTCATAAACTCTTTCATAAGTAAAATCACATCAAGTGTTTGGCACCGCTGTCAGTGATTAAATCTTTTAGCAGTGGTATCAAATTTTTGCATTTGAAAGTATATATATAGCCCCTTTAGGCTAAGTCACGCATCAAGTTTTTGGCGCCATTGTCGGGGAAGATTAGGAAAATAAGTAAGAAAGTTAAAAAGAAAATTTTCAATTTAAATATAATTTATACACTTTTATTTCTTTTAAAATACCAAAAATATATATAAAAAAATAAATATCTATAAAAATAAAAATACCAACAAGATTTTAATTTTATGCGTAGTTCTGGATCGGAAGGATTATTACCTTTTGATTCTGAATTAGAAAGAACAATTAAAAGAATTAAGAAAGGAAAATAAGGAAAACAAATTAAAAAATATCAGGAAATGGCTAACTTACATAACAATAATCAAAATCCAATAGAAATTAATGAACAAAATATTTAAAAACCATTAAGGGATTATGCAAATCCTACAGCTTATTAATTTCATATTAGTATTCAAATGCCAGCTGTAGACGCTAATTCTTTTGAGCTTAAACATTCTATTATTCAAATGGTTCAAAATAATCAATTTGGAGGAACACCTAATGAGGACCCAAATTTACAGCTTGCTAGTTTTTTAGAACTTTGTGCTACCTTTAAATATAATAATGTTTCGATGATCTTTATTAGGCTTAGACTCTTTCCTTTTTCCTTAAAAGATAAAGTAAAGATGTGGCTTAATTCATTAGCAACTTGTTCTATTAAAACATGGGCAGATATGGCACAAAAATTTCTTGCTAAATATTTTCCTCCTTCTAAAATAGCTAAAATAAGAAATAATATAACTTCTTTTACACAATTTAATGGAGAAATAATTTATGAAGCTGGGAAAGATTTGAAGAATTATTAAGAAAATGTCCTCATCATGCTTTGCCAGATTGGTTAATTATTCAAACATTTTATAATGGATTTATTGGATCACTTAGAACTTTTATTGATGCTGCTGCTGATGGTTCTTTAATGGCTAAGACATTTGAAGAAGCTTATACCTTAATTGAAGAAATGACTAATAATAATTTTCAATGGCCTTCTGAAAGGGTTAATCCTAAAAGAATGGCAAGTATTCAAGATAATGAAGCATTTTCTATTTTAGCTTCATAATGGTCTACGATATCTAAGAAATTAGATAATTTTGCTATTAATATATCGCATGTAAGTAATGATAATTCTGTAAATACTGATGATTCTCAAACGATGGAAACTTTGCAAGCTATTGCTAATAAAACTAATAACACTTATTCTAATTATTATAATCCTGGTTGAAAAAATCATCCTAATTTTAATTGGAATAATGGACATCAAAAATTGAGTAATAATCAAGTTAGTCCAAATTGGAATAATCAAGGAAATTCAAACTTTAGACCAACTTACCCTCCTGGTTTTAATAATCAGTAGAAAAAGTTATCTATAGAAAAATTAATCTTGCAACTAAGTAATCAGCTACAAAGTCAAAACACTGCTAATCGTAATATTGAGAATCAGATGGGTCAAATTGCTAATTTTATTAATTACAGACCTCAAGGAACACTACCTAGCAATGTTGAAATTAATCCTAAAGAAACTAGGAAAGAACATAAACAAGCAAAAGCTGTACAACTTAGAAGTGGAAAGGAACTAAAAGAGAAAATTCAGAATGAAATTGAAAAAGAGAGAGAGGTAGAATAAATTGAAAAACCTAAAGATACTCTTTCTCCAAGTAAAGATCAGATTGTAATTCCTATTGAAGTGGAAGATGAAAGATCACCACCACCATTTCCTTAAAGATTAAAACAATAGAAGCTTGACCATCAATTTTCTAAGTTTTTTGAGATTTTTAAGAAAACTTACCATCAACATTCCTTTTGCTGAGGCCTTGGAACAAATGCCAAGCTATGCAAAATTTATGAAGGATATTTTAAGTAAGAAAAGAAAGTTTGAAGCTTATGAAACTGTTGCATTAAGTGAAGAATGTAGTGCAATAATTCAGAAGAAACTATCTCAGAAACTTAAAGATCCTGGAAGTTTCACTATACCATGTGCTATTGGAGAAAAATTTTTGTGATTTAGGAGCTAGTATTAATCTCATGCCATTTTCAATCTTTTGAAGGTTAGATTTAGGAGAGATTTCTCCCATCACTGTAACCCTTCAGTTAGTTGATCGATCTATCACTTATCCTAAAGGAGTTATAGAGGATGTTCTTGTTAAGGTAGATAAATTTATCTTTCCCGTGGATTTCATTGTGCTAGATATGGATGAAGATAAAGAAATACTTATTATTTTAGGGAGACCTTTTCTAGATACCGGACATACTATGATTGACGTGCAAAAAAGAGAATTAACAATGAGAGTTAATGATCAAGAGATAACATTTAATGTTCTGAAATCAATGAGGTATCCTGATAAAGAAAAATGCTATCGAATAGATATTTTTTTATTATATAATTAAAAAACATTATCAAGAAAAATGTAAGGTCATTTTTGAAGATAAAAATGATGAATCTGTATTATATAATGAGTCATTAACTAAAGAAATTGAAAAAGTAAATGAAGAAAAATTATCTGAAGAAACTCATTATATTCAAAACTGGGATATTTTAGACACAACTAAAAATGATATACTTTTACCCTCAATTGAAAAAGCCCCTAAACTGGAATTAAAAATGTTACCTGCAAATTTAAAGTATGCATTTCTTGGAAATTCATTAACTTTACCTGTAAGTATATCATCAGAACTATGCAAAGATCAAGAAGAAAAATTAATAGGAGTTTTGAAGAATTATAAGAAAGCTTTTGGATGGACTATTGCAAACATAAAAGGAATAAGTCCTTCAATCTGTATGCATACAATTTTAATGGAAGAAAATTGTAAACCCACTATTGAACCTCAAAGAAGATTGAACCCAATTGTGAATGTAAAGAAAGAGATTTTGAAATGGTTAGATGCTGGAATTATTTATCCTATTTTGGATAGCCAATGGGTGAGTCCTATTCATTGTGATCCAAAGAAAGGAGGAGTAACTGTCATTGTTAATGATAAAAATGAATTAATCCCAACAAGACAAGTTACTAGATGGAAAATTTGCATCGATTATCAAAAATTGAATAACGCCACTAGAAAGGATCATTTTCCTTTACCTTTCTTGGATCAAATGTTGGATAAAATAGCTGGACACTCATATTTCTGTTTTCTGGATGCATATTCTGGTTATCATCAATTACCTGTTGCTCTTGAGGACCAAGAGAAAACAACATTTACAAGTCCTTATGGAACATTTGCCTTTAGTAGAATGCCTTTTGGTTCATGCAATGCACCTGCAACTTTTCAAAGATGTATGATGTTAATATTCTGTGATCTAATCGATAAAAGAATTGAACTATTTATGGACGATTTTTCAGTATTTGGAACTTCTTTTGAATCTTGCTTGGAAAATATAACGAAAATTTTGAAGAGATGTGAAGAAAAAAATTTAGTATTAAACTGTGAAAAATGTCAATTTATGGTTACAGAAGGAATTGTACTTTGACATAAAATTTCAAAAATAGGAATAGAAGTTGATCAGGCAAAAGTAAAAATTATTGCTGAACTTCAACCACTTAATACCATTACTGATGTGAGAAGTTTTTTGGGTCATGCTGGATTTTATAGGAGATATATAAATGATTTTTCTAAAATTGCTAAACCTCTTTGCCATTTATTAGAAAAAGAAGCTAAATTTGAATTTAATGAAGATTTTCTGAATGCGTTCAATATTCTAAAAGAATAATTAATCACTGCACCTGTTATTGTTGCACCTGATTGGAATAAACCTTTTGTATTAATGTGTGATGCAAGTGATTATGCAATTAGAGCTGTATTGGGACAAAAATATGAGAAAATTTTTAAATTTATATACTATGCTGCAAAACTCTTAATGAAACTCAAATAAATTACACTGCTACTGAAAAAGAACTTTTAACAATGGTATATGCCTTTGATAAATTTAGACCATATCTTCTTGGAACAAAATGTATCGTACATACTGATCATTCTGATATTAAGTATTTAATATCTAAGAAAGATGCTAAACCTAGATTGATCAGATGGGTTTTACTTTCACAAGAATTTGACTTTGAAATTGTGAACAGAAAAGGAACTGACAACCAAATTGCTGATCATTTATCAAGAATCAAAAATAATAATGAGAAGATTTATGAAGAAAATATAAATGAGAAATTCCCGGATGAACAATTATATGTTATTCAAGGATTATAAATGCCTTGGTATGCAGATATAGTTAACTATTTGGTTAGCAATATTTTACCATATGGGTTGAATAGCAAATACATTAAGAAATTCAAGAATGATTGTAAATCATATATTTGGGAAGATCCTCATTTATTTAAAATAGGAAGAGATTTTTTGATTCGAAGATGTGTACCTTATGAAGAAACTTTTGCAATTATTCAAAAATGTCACGATTCTGAATTTGGAGGACACTTTGGAGTGGAGAAAACTACATTTAAAATTTTAAATTCTAGATTTTATTGGCCTACTTTATTCAAAGATGTTGGACATTCTGTGAAAACTTGTGATCGATGTCAAAGAATGGGAAATATATCCAAAAAAGATGAAATGCCTCTAAACTTTATATTAGAAATTGAAATTTTTGATGTATAGGGTTTAGACTTTATGGGACCTTTCGTACCATCATCTGGAAAGATTTATATTTTATTAGCAGTTGATTACGTTTCAAAGTGGATCGAAGCTGTCGCTTTACCTAACTGTGATTCCAAAAGTGTTTCGAAGTTTCTAAAGAAGATGATTTTTACAAGATTTGGAATGCCCAGGGTAATTATCACAGAGGGGGAAGTCATTTCAGAAATATAAGAATTCAATCGTTATTAGAAAAATTTGGAATTAAACATAGAATTACAACTGCTTATCACCTGGAATCAAGTGGAATGGCTGAAGTATCAAACAAAGAAATTAAAAGAATATTAGAGAAGATTGTTAATCCTAAAAAAACTGACTGGGTTGATAGACTTGATTCTGCATTATGGGCTTATAGAACAGCTTATAAGACACCTATCGGAATGTCACCTTATTGGTTAATTTATGGTAAACAATGTCACTTACCTGTTGAACTGGAACATAAAGCTAATTGGGCAATAAAGGAGTTCAATTACAATTTGAATGCTGCAGTAGAGAAACGATTATTACAACTGAATGAGATGGAAGAAATAAGAAATGAGTCTTATGAGAATGCAAAGATTTATAAGGAAAGAATGAAGAAGTTGCATGACAAAAATATTTTAAAAAAAATGTTTGAGCCTGGACAAGAAGTGTTATTATTCAATGCTCGTTTAAAACTTTTTCCTGGAAAATTAAAGCCTAAATGGATGGGACCATTTATAATTGAGAAAGTGTACCCTTATCGAGCTGTGGATATTAAAGATCCCAAAACTGAAGAAGTATTTAAAGTTAACGGATTAAGACTGAAGCCTTATATGGGAGAAATGAAACCAAATTACAAAGAGGCTTACGAACTAAGTCTACCCGATTAATTTAATTAATTAGGTCGGGCTGACGACGTTAAACCAAGCGCTTTATGGGAGGCAACCCATTTTATTATCATTGTGATTGTTTATGATTTGAATTTATTTTTATCGTGTTTGTATGTGGATCACACCCTTTTACTAGACCTATTTTTAAGACTGAAACTATGAAAATTAGACGATAGGCGAATCGGAGTTGATCGAGGTTCCGACACCTAGGTGCCAAATGTTGGCGCCTAAGCACCAGAATAACTTGTATGTATCGATGATCCGACGCCTAGGCGCCAGATTCCGGTGCCTAGGCGCCAGATTCCAGCCCCTAAGCGTCACGGTTACAGATCGTGTAGAAACTAAAATTCTTCAGTTTTTCACACAAAATTTCCCTATAAATTGACTTATCTTCATCCCCAATCACATAGAAACCTTAATTTCGACCAAAGAAATCTATTTTGGACGAGTTAAGAGGAGTTTGGAAGCAATGGATAGAGGAAATCATGGAAATGAGGTAAGAGACAAATCTCTCAAAGATCCTTAACCTTGTTTTAATGGTTTTATTGTTGTTAGTATGGAGAAATTGTTTAGTCGTCTAGAAAAGATTGAAGAGGAACTTCAAAGCATTGAGAATCGCTTACATGAAATGTATCATCAAATTGAGCATGTGGAATGGTAATCAAAACTTCAATTTGATCATATGGCGGCCTATCAAGACGCTCAAGTAGGAATGTGCGAGAAGAACAAGTGGATCGATGAAAAGGCGGCTTTGCAATTTCCAAGGGCGTTGGGCTTCTATCCATTTGGTCCTAGCGAACTTCATTACGAAAGAGATGGTAATTAAAGATCGGTGTTGAATAGATCTCTTATGTGTTTTAGGTGTGATTGAGTCAAGTTCTAGTGTTGATTATCTAATTTGTGTGTGTTTGCTTTATTGTTTAATGTGTGTTGTTGAATTTGGAATTTGCTTTGAATTTGTGTTATTTGTGTTGTTTATATAATGATGAACTATGATATAGTCCTATTCTGGAATTTATTAAGTTTGGAATGGAAATTATGAATTAAAGTTGAAGAGTTTAGTTAAATCTCATGTTTGAAATGTGGATCTTAGTTATCATTTTAAATTGATTGTGGAAATTTTTGGAGGATATAGATTGGATTAATACTCTTATAAGAGTAATTAGGAGTCAAATTTGACAAGATTTTATGAAAAAATATAAAACTTAAATTGAAATTTTGGAAAGGCGAGTCTGGCGCTTAGGCGCCAGAATTCGGCGCCTAGGCCCCGGTTCGGCCTGAACCCAAAACTTCATCTTCTTAAACACCCCCACACCATTTTTGACATCTAAGCTTCTCTTTCTCCTGGTTTTCATGAAAATAGACCCTAGAGATCCCATTTGAGGCTAGATTTTCAAGTTTTTGAGCTTGAAATCACTCGATTTCTTCATCCCAAGGTCAGATCTACATTCTAAACAAATCATTTTCAATTTTCACCATGGATTTTGCTCACATTAAAGAAAACTGAAATTTTGAGAAAAATTTTTATTTTTAAAGTTAAATCCATGAAGTTTTAAGCTCTTTCAAGTTTAAGAAGATTAAATTAGTATATTATCTGTGATCCTATGAATTTATTTTGCATTTTTATTTCACGTTTACATGGCACCCAAATCTAAGTGAGGAAAGGAATGAGAAAATTTTGATCGTAGCAAGTTTGTCACTGCCGCTGCACATTTCCGATATAATGATTTTGCTACGACTCGAAAGTTTATCTCGAAGCGAAGTTTTTACAATCCAGGAGGAAGAATTGAGGAAACGATCTTTGCACTAAACTGGCAACGATTCTGTTATTTTACTGCTATTATCCATGTGGTTAGGGAATTTATGCCAATTTCATGGATGCTGAAGGGTACGAGATTTTCATTAGAGGAGTTGGAGTAGTATTCACTCCCAAACGTATCAACATTTTTTACGGCCTGCTGCCGAACATAGAGTGTTATTACTCCGGATTATCTCCATCTGAGGGAGATTTAGATATGATTATTGCTTACCTAACTGATGGTATTGGAGCTTGAAAGATCCGGAACGGAAAAAGGGTAAATTTTTCATCTTCTAAGCTTAATGGTATTTCAAAGACATGGCACTACTTTATTTCTGCTCGTCTCCTTCCATCCAATCATTTGAGCGAGGTTACCAAGGATAGAGCTATCCTTAATTATTGCATATAAGAGAAGAAGCCAATTGATGTAGGAAGTATCATTTATGATTCCGTAGAGGCGACTGATCGCTTTAGCACTTCTCTTGGACTTGGATTTCCATATTTGATATATTCTCTGTGTGAAAGTACTGGAGTAATTGCTGAGTTTTCTGAGGAAAAGCTCAAGTCTACAAAGCCCATTGAAAGAGAAAACGTCAGTATCTATGATCGACTTTGAGGTAAGAGTTATACTGCACCTTCTAGTTCATTACCTGTTTCTGGTAGAGCTTCTACTTCTAGACCTTCTACTTCTAATGCTGAGCCACCATTTAGTTTCTGGGAGTCTATGCATGATCAGTTTATGGAGCAGCAGAATAAGATATTTCTAACTCATTGTAGAGTAGATACGATCGATAAGAAGATTGATCATCTTTCTGAGTATACCCAAAAGAAGAGTGAGTATGATGTTGAGTATTCTAAGTCTTTAGTTAGATTCCTGAAGGGTGAGCATGATGTTCAGTTTCCTACCTGTCCTAGATTATCACAATATGTTGATCCGAAGGATATGGAATTTTCTTTAGAAGATGATGATGAGGAGGCTACAGACAGTGATTAGTAGCCAGATTTACCTCTTGAGATGTGTGATTCTATTTTTAGTTTATTTCTTGTTTGTTAATATTGATTAGTGTGATTGCATTATTGTTTGTTAGTGTCGATTTGCTTAAGTAACTTTGTGTGAACTTTTGATATTGAGATTGTTATAGAGCATCTGCTGTGATATGTTTTAAAGACTAAAACATGGATGAATTTTTATTGTCTATGATGAATGTTTATTTCCATTTTAGTCTACTGTTTAGTTAGTAATTTAGCATGTTCTAAATACTTTAAAAAAAATTAAAAAATTAACTCCTGCTCTGCAAACTTTTCTATATATGCTTAATTATTTTTGTTTCATACTTATTAAAGCATGTGCAGGATTAGAAATTAGTTTTCCTTTCTACATTATCACTGTACCTAAATAAATTCCTGTTTATTTCTTTCTCTCATGCTTTAGAAAATTTTATGATTCAATTATATACTAAAACTGAAGTTTGGGGGAAGGGAAAACAATTTTCAAATTTAAATATTATTTGTTTTTAATGAACTGATACTTTCTTTAAAAATATTAACATAACATAAGGAATGAAAAATCTATTTAAGATAACTTAAATTTTTGGAATTTATAAATAATTTAGTAAAGTTAACTAAAATTTCAATAATTTTGATTGATTTTAAGAATATAACTAATTAACTTAAAGAATAATAAGATTAAGAATTTTTCTATTTATAATAAAGAGAATTGTATTTTAGAAATACTAAGGAATCAAGATTATTACCTGAAAAAGAAAAGATTGAAATGATTTTTGAAAAATACTTATTAATAATGTCATATTTATTAAGTAAAAAAATATTTAAGTTTTTAAATATAAGTTAAGGATAGTGAAGTTCAAAATTATTAACACGCTATCCAAAAATAGTATTCCTCACTTAAAAAAAACAGAAAAAGAGAAGTGAGGAGAAGCTTGAGGAAATGCATAATCAATAATTGGCTTCACTTGAATTATCTTATAGGAAAAAAACCCATTAAATGTTTAACTTAATTTTTATGAACAAATATTTTTACTAGAAAAATGTTTCATGAAAGTCTTTTTCTTGTAAGTATTCTATGTGACATTTACAATAAGAAGTGTATTCAGGATCGAGCTTTTGATAATCCTGGTGAATCTGTTGAGCAGTTAATTGTTGAGCAAAATTTAGAGAGATTTTGTTATTTTACTGCGAATGCTATTTTGGGTGTTGTTAGAGAGTTCTATGCAAATGTGCACTGGACTGAGACTGAGTATGTGCTAGTTTGAGGAAAATTGGTTGAATTTACCCCTCAGCGTACCAATGCATTTTATCAGACTTGGGAACCTTTTGTTTGTGAATATGAAAATTTTGATACCAGAGAGACGAATATGAAAGAAGTGATTGCTTTTCTGACAGATGGAAAAGGGGAATGAAAAGTAAGTCAAAAACAAATGATTAACTTCTCCGCTTCCAAGTTAAATGTTGCATCTAAATTCTGGCACTATTTCATCTCTGCAAGAATGTTACCTTCTTATCACCACATTGAAGTTACAAGAGATAGAGCAATTATGAACTATTGTATTCAGAAAATGATGAAGATTGATATTGGAGCTATTGTCTTCAAGAACATTCAGTCTATTGCTAGAGGCGAGACCACTGGAGGATTAAAACATCCTTCCCTAGTTCATGCCCTGTGTGTTCATTCCCAAGAGTTTCCTTAAGCATCCCTTCAAAAAGTCGCCAGAACTCGTGCAATTCAAATTTGAATAGTTTTGGCGACTTTTTGAAGGGATGCTTAAGGAAACTCTTAGGAATTCGTTTCTAACTTATAAGTAACTGTTTTTGGACAAAAAATAGAGAGGTATTGGAGTGGCTTGGTGGAGGTTCTAGAGAGGGAGAGTGTGTGTTGAGGGTGAGGGTTTAGAAGAGTGAGTGTAGAAGTGAGAATTTGAGAGGGATTCTTCTCTAAGGAGTGAAGGAGGAGTAAAGTGAGAGATTACTTCTTCCTTTCCATTCTAATGAGGGAATTGAGTGTTGCAAAGAAGAGAGAAAAGGATTCAAAGGAACTTCAAGGGATTTGCATTGGGTAAGAGAAAGAGTTAAATTGTATTTGCTTTTGTGGTTTGTATGACTTTTCTTTTATATATAAAATCCATGTTTTATTGTGTCTTCTCCATGATATTTGAGTAGTCTCCTTTGTCTCTCTTCTTACATAGAGATGTGATGATGTGGTGATGTGGATTTGAATTGCTTTTAAAGTATTGAAGAAATTGTGATGGATTTTCATTTCAAGCTTAATTTACTTTCAGATCTAGCCAATTGAATTGTTAAAATCTGTTGTTGAACATTAACTCTGAAAGGATTTAGTGTCCTACAACAGTAATGAATAATTCATTCAATGTTCGTGGATGAATTGTGTAGTTCATGGGAATTGAGTGCAAATAAATAGGGAAATTTGTTTTGATGGACTTCAAATTGGAGGTTTCAGGGTGACAGGCTGAGATCCCCAATTTGGTCCTAAGATTAGTAACTAAACTCGAAGGTTAGCCTTCGAGTGAAGGGTGAGTGGGAGCTCCGTAGTGACGTGCGGTATCCTCCCGGCCTAGCCTTAGATTTAGTGACTAAACATAGGATATGTCAATGTTTTTTTCATGCTTGGAAGAGGGGGTACTCTTTTGAGGGTAAAGAAACATTTATGCTCCTATTTGGCACAATAAAATAAATAATCATTCTACATCATTCACACATCATATACTCATTGCAAGTGGAAAGATACTTTTTATATATATCAAAACCTTTCAATTGCAAGCTTAGTGTGTGTGTTAGTTAATTTTGTTTTAAAGTTATTAGAAGTAATTGTAGTTTGCTTAACTATTACTGTTTTCTGCATCTTGTTAGTAGGAATAAACTTAAACTTTAATTGCGATTTGAGTATTGGATTTCAGTACTACGCTATCTATTTTAAGGAACGTGTCTTCCCTATGGGATCGATATCCAGGACTCTATTAGAGCCCTGTATTACTTGATATGATATGTATACTTGCGTTGAATATTTGGACTTTATAAAATTATTATTAAATATATAAATTTGAGTTCATAAGTTCTTGCAATATAAAAAGCTCTGCTATCATCACACATCTCCAAATAATAAGAACTTTACATTGCTTATACAGATAAGGATCGTCCCAAAAATAAAATTTAGCATCAGGCTTAAATTTTTTCTGCTGTTACATTGTTAAATAAGGTGGTAAAATATTACTAATGATGTAGTTCACAATATCAACATACCACGGTAAAATTCCTTCAATAATATTTTACAATTTCTCATCATGAAATGTTTCAGTAATTTCTTTCTCAAAATCATCCAAATTAGGTTGTTCAAATCTAGATAAATGATCAGCTATTTGATTATCGACCCCTTTTCTATTAACGATCTCAAAATCAAATTCTTGCGTTAAAAGCATCCATCGAATCAGTCTTGGTTTTGCATCCTTCTTTTGCATTAAGTATTTTATAGCAGAACGAACAGTATGCACTATACATTTAGCTCCAATTAAGTAAGATCTAAATTTTTTAAAAGCATATACAATCTCTAATAACTCTCTTTCAGTAGTAGTGTAATTAATTTGAGCATCAGTAAGAGTTTTACTAGCATAGAATATATGTTTAAGCATTTTGTCAAGTCTTTGCCCTAAAACAACTCCAATAGCGTAATCGCTAGCATCGTACATTAGTTCAAATGGTTTCTCCCAGTCACGTGAAACTATTATAGGTGCAGCAATTAGTTTTTCCTTCAATAGATTGAAAGCTTTTAAACATTCCTCGTTAAAATCAAACTTTTTATCTTTTTCTAAAAGTTGGCACAGAGGCTTAGAAATTTTTGAAAAATATTTAATATATCGCCTGTAGAATCCTACATGTCCTAAAAAGCTTCTTACCTCTCTCACGATTATTGGAGGTGCTAATTTTTCTATAACTTAAATTTTCGCAAAATCTACTTCCATTCCATATTCAGATATTTTATGCCCAAGCACAATTCCTCCTGCAACCATAAATTGACACTTTTCCCAGTTTAGGACTAAGTTTGTTCTTTCGCATACCTCTAAAACTTTTTCTAAGTTACATAGACATGCATCAAATGAATCTCCAAATACTGAGAAATCATCCATAAATACTTCTATTCCATCATCAACTAATTTGCTAAATATGGACGTCATACATCTTTGAAATATTACAGGTGCATTACATAATCCAAAGGGCATTCTTCTAAAAGCAAAATTTCCTTAAGGGCTAGTAAATGTAGTCTTCTCTTGATCCTCAGGAGCAATAAATATTTGGTGATAACCGGTATATCCATTTAGAAAGTACTTGTGTCCAGCAAGTCTGTCTAACATTTGGTCTAAAAATTGTAAAGGAAAGTGATCTTTTCTGGCGGCGACGTTTGATTTTCTATAATCAATACATATTCGCCAACCAGTGACTTGTCTTGTCGGTATAATTTTATTTCGATCATTTACGTCAATAGTCACTCCTTCTTTCTTAGGAACGCAATGAATTGGGCTCACCCAAACACTATCAGAAATAGGATATATAATTCTAGCATCTAGCCACTTTAAAATTTCTTTTTTTACTACTTCTTTCATTATTGGGTTTAGTCTCCCTTGTGGATCTACTCTTGGTTTGTGTTGTTCATCCAACGAAATTCTATGCATTCAAATCGAAGGAATGATTCCTTTAATATCAGCTATGGACCAACCAAAAGCATGTTTGTACTTTTTAAAGTTTCCAATAATTTTGTTCTTGATATTCATTTAAATCTGAAGACGCAATGACTGGTAAAGTAGATGATTCTCTCAAAAACATGTACTTTAAATGATTAGAAAGAATTTTTAGCTCAAGTTCAGAGGTTTAATCATAGATGGAATTAAACTTTTATCTCCATTTTCCATAGTATCCAATCTTTCAATTTTTTCCTAAACAAAGCCTAACTTTTCATTCTTCAAGTCATCTAAATCATCTTCATTTTCACTTTCATTTTCATCCTCACATTCCAAATTTTCTTTAAATACTTCTCTAAAATGATCTTCTCTTAAATAATCGCAGACTTCCATTCGATAGCACTCATCTTCTTTTTCAGTTGAAGGGTACTTCATAGATTTCAGTATGTTGAAAGTTACCACTTGGTTATTTACTCTCATAGTTAATTCTCCCTTTTGGACATCGATCATAGCTCTCCCGGTAGTAAGGAATGGTCTTCCCAAAATAATTGGAATTTCTTTATCTTCTTCCATATCTAATACAATGAAGTCTACTGGAAAGATAAATTTATCCACCTTTACTAATACATCTTCCACAACTCCTTTAGGAAAAGTGATAGAATGATCAGCCAGTTAAAGAGTCACAGATGTAGGTGAAATTTCTCCTATTCCCAATCTTTTGAAAGTTGATAAAGGCATAAGATTAATACTAGCTCTAAGATCACATAAAGCTCTTCCGAAAAATTTGTCACCTATAGCGCACGGGATAGTGAAACTACCTGTGTCTTTAAGTTTTTCAGGAAGCTTTTTCTGAATAATTGCACCACACTCACTGCTAAGTGCAACAGTCTCGTGGTCTTTAAACTTTCTTTTCCTTTTATGTATATCCTTCATAAACTTTGCATAATCAGGCATCTGCTCTAATGCTTCAACAAAGGGAATATTAATAGTTAATTTCTTAAGAATTTCTAAAAATTTTGCAAATCTGTTATCCCTGTTCTATTTCTTCAGTCTTTGAGGAAAAGGAGGAGGTGGTTTTTCAACAGTTATCTTCATTGATTCTAGCGGATATTTGTCTGTATATATCTTTTTAGAACCTTTCTCAATGTTCACTTCCTCTCTTTCAACTTCGACTTCCTTTTAAACTCTTGGTTCCACTTCTTTACCACTCCTTAATTGAATAGCCTTAATTTACTCTTTGTTTTGATCTTTCAAGTTGATCTCAACATTGCTAAGAAGATTCCTAGAAGGTCTATTATTAAGCTCAGTAAAGATATGTCCCAATTGATTTTTAATGTTCTTCATTGCAACGTTTTGAGCTTGAAATTGATTACCCATTTTCAGAATCAATTCTTCAGTAAACAACTTCTTTTCCTTAAATTGTTGATTACTATTAAAACCAGGAGGATAAGAAGGTCTAAAATTGGTATTTCCTTATTTGTTCGGATTTCCAACTGGATTCATAGGATTGTTTCCCCATTGCAGATTAACAATAGCATTGGTGTTATTCCAGTTGAAATTCGGGTGATTACTCCAACTAGGATTATAATAATTCGAATAAGGATTATTGATTTTATTATGAATAGCATTTAAGGTTTCATAAGACATTTGAGAGTTTATCATTTGTCCCGATGAATTTTCCTCTTACACTGGGGGTGCTAAAGAATAATTCATTCCATATTGATCTATTTTCTTAGAAAGTGTAGCAATTTAAGAGACTATCATAGTTATCGCATCAGAATCATGAATACTGGCTACTCTCTTAGGATTTATCGGCTTAGAGGGCCATTGAAAATTATTAGTAGCCATCTCTTCAATTAATGAGTATATTTCATCAAAAGGTTTTAACATTAATGATTCACCAGCAGTAGCATCAATAATCGATCTCAAAGATCCTACTAATCCATTATAAAAGGTTTAAATTATTAACAAGTCTGGTAAAGTATGGTGTGGACATTTCCTTAGAAGATCTTAAATCTTTACCAAGCTTCTTATATGGATTCTCCATCAAACTGACTAAAAGATGTGATATCATTTCTCAACTTAGCAGTTTTAGAAGGAGGAAAATATTTCGATAGAAAATTTTGTGAAAGCTCACCCTAAGTTCTAATAGATCCAGGCGCTAATGAATTTAACCACGCCTTAGCCTTAACCCTTAGTGAAAAAGGAAAAATCTAAGTCTAACATCATCATTCGACACTCCATCATACTTAAAAGTAGCACAAGTTCTAGAAAACTAGCGAGATGTAAGTTAGGAACTTCATTAGGTGTTCCTCTAAATTGATTATTCTGTACCATTTGGATAATAGTAGGTTTAAGTTTGAATAAATTAGTAGAAAAATTAGGATTTTGAATAGTTAAGTTAATTTCATTTGTTGTTGGATTAGCATAATCTCTTAAAGGTTGTGGTATATTTTTGTTTTGATTGTTTAAATTGTTTGCCATTTTGTGAGGATTTGTAGATTGTTTTTGTTGTTTTCGAATTTTTCTAATAGTACGCTCTAATTCAGAATTGTAAGGCACTAAACCTATAGATCCGATACTACGCATGCAAACACAATAAACACACTAACAATAAACAGACACACACAACTATGACCTGCAATTCAAATATAAGATTTCAAATACTATAAAAATTAGATTTTAAATGTTACTCTTTTTTTTTTACCTTGCATCACCAGTAATGGCGCCAAAATCTTGGTGCGACTTTTTTAATTTGTAAAAATTAATGAACTCAGATTTAGATATATATATTTATTTAGATGATAATGAGTCACACAATTAACGCAAGTATATGTATCGCTCATGTAATACAGGGCTCTAGTGGATTCCTGGTTATCGATCCCACAGGGAGGCTTTAATTTTATGGCATAGCACAGAAATCACTTATCGAATCACAACACAATTGCAGGTGGTTTAATTCTTAAAGTAAAGACAAACAAATTCAGTTACTATTTCTACCAAGCATGTTCTAAACTCCAGTAAGTTAAACTAACACAACACTAAATTTATAACAAAGTTCAGTTGCAAGAAAGAGTCTTCCTCCATTCCAATCGTAATGTGATGATTATTGTGATATAGAACAATGATACAAATGTATTGTGCCAAATAGGAGCATTCTTACTCTTTACCCATATTTCAACATATAAAGAACATTGGCTAATCCTAAGTTTAGTCCCCAAATCCGTGGTTAGGCTGGGAGGATACTGGCTCTCACTCCAGAGCTCCCACTTCCCTTCACCTGAAGGTTAACTCTCGCTTCAGTTTCTAAACATTAGGACCAAATTGAGGATTTCAGCCTGTCACTCTAATATCTCCAATTCTACACCCATCAAAGTATATTTCCTTATTTATTTGCACTCAATCCTCATGAACTATGTCTCTCGTTCATGGATATTGAATGTGACCTTCACTTTTTTTGTGAAACTCATAATCCTTTAGGAACATATGTTTCCCAACAAGTTTTAGCAATTCAATTGGCCAGATCAAAAAGCAAATGAAGTTCGAAGTGAAAAGGTCATCACAAATTCTCCATAATAAATTGGCACATCATTTCTATTTCACAATATCAACACATCACATGAAAAGGAGAAAGACAAAGAAATCTACTCAAGACTCATGAGGAAAAGATGACAAAACATTTATTTCATATATAAAAACAACATCATACAAACAGAGTAAAGTAAAGACAACTTATCTCAAACTCTTTCCCAAGTGAATCTCAAGGAATTCCTTTACTCCTCTTCTTTCTTCACAACAACACACGACTCTCTTATTAGAATAGTAAGGAAGAAGAAATCTCTCACTTTCCCTCTCCTCTCACACTCCTTAGAAGCGAAAACACAAACCTTAACTTCCTATACAAAATGGAAATAAACTCTCTCTAAACACTAAACTCTTCTCCTCTTTCTTCACTTTCTTCCCCTTTCTTCCTCCCTTTTGAAATTTGGCTCCAAATGTGTTTAAATTTGGCCAAAACTGAATTCCCAAGGGTTTCCTCAAGCAACCTTTCCAAATACATTAAATCTAGTTCAAAGTCAGGATAGGGCACTTTTCGGCGCAGGTAGGAGCGCCGTTCGGCGCATCATTCTGTAAAAATGTCGTAAATCTCTGGAAACTAGTGTTGTCCGATGTTGGTGACAGTGTCGTTCGGCGATAGTTCAATAAAATGCACTTTTGTCCTTTTTCACTCCAAATTTGCTCCTTTTTGCTTCCTTTTGCTCCAAAGGCCTAAAATCATTGTAACTGCATGAAATCATGAAAAATATCTTTCTTTAAAGTGTAATATTATCAAAAATAGGTATGAATTGAGTAGTAAAAAGCTATCAAATTTTCAGTGGATCAACGTTCAATCAATTGGAGACATTAGAGATAACGATAGTTCTGAGGATGAGTAGAGACTTTATTATGTGTTTATGTATTTGAACTTAATACTTAGTTTTCTTTGCTTGATTACTATGTTTGAATTTGCTTTCATGTTTAGTTTTCAGCATTTGAGTGTCGTGGTTGTGAGCAACGCTGAAATTTAGTGTTATATGGCTTGACAAATGTATAAAGTCTAGTGTCACTTATGTGTGTTTATAATTTGGATGTTATATATCAAAGTGATGTTTTGTGTTTTTTGTGAAAAAAATTGTTATTTTCCATGGCTTTAATACGTTATTCAATGCTTAAATAGACTAATTAGACATCGGTGCGGGCCTAAAATGATCAAAATTACAAAAGAAATTTAGAAGCCAAAATTTGAACTAGCGCCAGACAGTGCTACCATCGACGCTGGACCACGCTAAATTAAAGAGACTTTGTCCTTTTGAATCGAATATAGCGCCGAACGGTGTTGTCACCAGCGCTGGACCACGCACGACACTAAAAAAGTCCAGATTACTCAAATCTCGCTATTTAACCCTAGGACCCATAGTTTTTACCCCATCCATCGTCATCTACATCCAGCCAAGGCTGATTTTCACATCTAGAGCTCACTTGCATTTGGATTTAGAGTGATTTCTTGGTCAGAAAAGTTCATATTCCTTCTTCTCTCAGTAAGAGCTTCACTTTAAACTAAATTTTTTAGATTTTGACTGTGGAAATCTTCTACATTAGGAAGATTCAAATGTTTGAGGTTTTTAGAGAAAAGTTGAAGATTTTCCATTGTATTGAAGTTCTTATTTACTTAAATTCTCTTTGGAGCCTACTACAATGCAATTTTTAGATTGATTTGGATTATTTTGATATTTTTAGAAAAATGGCTCCAAAAACGGAAAAAGGGAAGAGAAAATTAAAATACAATGAAAAGAAATTTGTGAATTTCAAAGCTCACTCCCACTTTAGTACATTTCTTAGCAATAAGAAGTGCATTCAAAAGAAAGTGTTTGAAAATCCAAGATGAGTGATAGAAGAATTAATTGCAAATCGTCTGTGGGAAATTTTCTGTTATTTTACTGCCGATGCGATGCTGGGATAGTACGAGAGTTTTTTGCTAATCTGCATTACTCTGAGAGTGAATATATACTTGTTAGAGGACAAATGGTTGAGTTTACCCTGCACACATCAATACATTTTACCAGTTGAGAGACCTCACTATTAGGAATATGACCATTTTGTTGTTAAATGAAGAGGGACTTGATATGGCTATAAACTATCTGACTGACGGAAAAGGGAAATGGAAGATTAAATAGAAGCAAAAAGGTTAACTTCTCCCTTTCTATGTTGAATCATGTATCAAAATCCTGACATTATTTCATATCTGCAAGATTTATGCCAACCAGCCACCACATCGAAGTAACTATAGAGAGAGATCTTCTGAATTATTGTATTCAGAACATGAAAAATATCAACATTGGGGCTATTATTCATAGAAGTATTTTGAATATTTCAAAAGGAGAGACTACAGGAGGACTAGGACACCCCAGCCTGATTCATGCTCTGTGTATTCAGTCAGGTGTAGAAATTGAAGATAATGATGAGGTAGTCCACCCCCTGAAGCCCATTAGTAAATTAAACCTGAAGACATATACAGCCCATGTAGGTTGGAGTTGGAGTAAAAGTGCTGATGTACCTTCTTCTAGTCAGGAGAGACCATCTACATCTAGGGACCCTACTCTTTATGATGTTATGGATCAATTAGAAAAGTTGAACACCAGAGTAGGAGGACTAGAAGCAAGGAATAAGATAAATGATGATTATCAAGTGCGGTGGTGAGAGTACGAAATAGCTTATCATCACACATAGATGAGATTTCTGAGGGGAGATACTAGTGTTGTATTTCCTACATACCCTGAGTACACTCCATACCAGCCTGATGAACCTGAAGATACTGGAGCTTCTGCAGATTATGATTGGTAGTGTAGTATTTTTATTTTCATTGCATTTAATATTTCTTGTTGAAACTGTGATTTGTATTGGTGATGTAAGTTGTATTTGGTTGTATGTGATGAGGAACTTTAATTTGTAATATTTTATGATGTGATGTGATGTGATATGTGAATTTGCAAATATTTGGTTTTTTAATTTAATATGTGATTGTAACAGTTGGATGTTAATATGTGATGTTTAGTTGATGTTTTATGTTTTCAAAGTTTCAAAATGCTTCACCCTACAAATTTCTAATATATTATGTGTATAGAAAAGCTCTTAAATATTTCAGGCCTGCTATTCTAAATTTATGAAGAAGACCTGCCTAAATTCAAATGTATGAAAAGCCTAACACATGAGGTATGAGTTACATGTTTATGTCTTTTCTTTCTACCATTGCTAGTTTTATTAGTATTCAAAAACTTAAGTTTGAGGGAGGGAAAAAATTAACTGTTAATTGTTCTCATTTAAAAGTATTTTCAAAAATATTAACATGATTTTCTGTATTAGAGCTTAACTTCAGATAACTGTATTTTGATTCTATTTAAGTACTCTAATGAACTTGAATGAAAGGCTTTGGTAATGAAAAGTAATTTTGTAGGCTAAGATATTTGGTATAAGAGAATAGGAATATAGTCAACTATTCAAAGTAAGGAAAACTATATTTTTGAAATGTTAAGAATCTTAAAAATTTATGTGAAAGGAAAGGATTGAGACTCTATGATGAATCATTTATAAGCTAAAGAAATATATAAGGTAAAGGTTGTGGTAAGTTCCAAATTTAGGGAAAGAAAGGTGAAGTTCAAAATTATTAAAGGCTATCCAGATATAGTAATCCTCACTTAAAAAAAAAGAAAAAAAAAAGAAAGAATATATATGATTGAAAAGCAATTCAATTGTGAAAAGAAAAGGAAAAAAAAGTGAGGAGAAGCTTGAGGAGATGTTTAATCAAAAATTGGCTTCACTTGGACCTACCTAAAGGTAGAACTTATTTATTTTCCTGAACTTATATGTATGGATTAGCATCTTTACTAGTAGTGTTCTCATAAACTTATTTTCATGTAACCAACACTCAAAATGGCCACGAGGCAACCGTGGGGTGTAGAATATTTGAAAGTTGGTTCAAGACCACTCCGTGCACTCAGCATTGATGACATTTCTTAGTTGTGTCTGTGCAGTCTGTCATCATTGCCGACCAGTAGTATTCGAGTCTTTTGATTTTCAATTTCAACTTTGGTCCTGACTAGTGAGCTCCACACAATCCGACATGTACTTCTTTGATGATTTTCCGTGCTTCTGCTTTTTTGAGGCATCTGAGCCACATCTGATCGAAGGATCTTCTATACAGAACACTGTCAATGAAGGCATATGAGAGAACTCTCTTCTGAATTTGATGTGCTGCTGACTTATCTTCTGTTAATCTTCTGGTTTACAAGTATTCTATCAATGGCTGACGCCAATCTTCCATATCATCTGCCACAGTGGTTGCTATCTCTTCTTTTCCAAGCTTGTGCAAGCTATCGAGATCGATCTGCAATAAAACACAACGTCCTTGTACCTCAATATCTACATAATCTTCGGGTGGATATGCCAATTCTTTGGCAAGTTTAGCTAAAGCATCTACGTAAGCATTGTCTGCTCAAGGAATCCTATAAAATATCACACTCAGAATTTTCTCGAGTAATTTCATTGTGTACCGGTGGTATTCTTCTAATCTTGGTTTCATAATTTTGTATTGTCTTGCCACTTGTTAATTGACAAGTTGTGAGTCACCATAAATGATAATATCTGTTATTTCCATTAGTATTGCTAATTCTAAACCGGTGATTAGAGCTTCGTATTTTGCTTCATTATTGGTACACGGTTCTGACAAGTGATAGGAGAATCTTAGCATCGCCTGATCCGGAGTCACAAACATCAAATCGATTCCTGCTTTGCCTGGTACCACTGTCTGTTGTCCTTTGTCTCTTCTGACTGATGACGCTCCATCGAAGAACATTTCCCAATATCTGTCTCTGAGCTGTTTTACTGTAGTATTTATTCGTTTCGTAGATCAACATTGAGAGGGGACCCAGTTGGTAGTGGGTGTGCTGCGAGAAAATCTACGAGAATCCACCCTTTGATAGCGCGAGGGGGAACAAAAGTTATATTAAATTGCAATAGTATTATCGACCACTTTGCTAAGCGTCTGGAAAGTGTTGGTCGGGTCATCAAATATTGCAATGGATTAACTTTCAAAATAAGGTTGTCCTTATGAGAAAGCTTGTAATGTCTAAGCTTTGAGCGACGAAAAATAAATCTAGACAATGTTTCTCAATCACCGGTATTAGACATTGACTCAGGTAGTAGAGTGTGTTTTCCTTACCCTCACATTGATTTGGGCCTGTAAGGCTCCAAGGAATTCGTCTAAAGTCGCGGTTTAAAGTATCAACGTTCTACCCAGGATAGGGGCTGCTAAAACTAGAGGTGCCATCAAGTACCACTTAATATCTTCGAAAGCTCGTTGACACGCTCTCCCCAAATGAATTTGACATCCTTTTGAAGTAAGATCAAAAGGGTAAACACCTTCCTGAAAAATTAGATATAAAGCGTCTCAAATATGTCAATTTCCCTTGAAAAGAATTTCAAGGTTTTGGGAGGAGGAATTTCTAAGATAGCTTTGATCGTATCTGGGTCAATTTCAATTCCTCGATGATGAACAACAAATCCTAGAAATTTCCCAGAGGTCGCCGAAGGCGCACTGTAAGGGATTCATCTTGAGATTATATTGTCATAATCATTCCAATACGATCCTCAAATCATATATGTGGTTTTCTTTTATCTTGCTTTTGATGACCAAATATTCCACATAGCATTCCACTTGGTTGTGGATGAGGTCATCGAAGATCTTCGTCATTGCTCTTTGGTATGTTGCTCCAGCGTTCTTTAAACCAAGCGACATTATGGTGTAGCGGTAGATTTCGATTGGAGTCCTGAAAGCTATAAGTGTTACCTCCTCCGGAGCCATTTTAATTTGATTTTAGCCTGACGATCCATCCATGAAGGAGAAAATTTCATGTGCGGATGCTATTTGCACCATTAATTCCGGCATTGGTAATTGAAATTTATCCTTTGGACATGCTTTATTTAAGTCCCTAAAGTCAACACACACTCGAGTTTGTCCATTTTTCTTCTTAACTGGCTCAATGTTGGCCAACCATGTTGATATTGTTCTTCTCGCACAAAGTTAGGGCCTATTAATTTCTTTATTTCAGCTGTAGCTTGTTGTTCTATTTCGTGGCGCATTCTTCAGGGAGCTTGTTTCACTAGCACTGTACTTATGGTACTCTGAAAAGAGAGTTCATTGCAGTGGATCATTATTTTATGTAGTAACCAAATTACTTAAGGACAATTAATAGTTAAGTTTGGGGGATCTTGATCCACTGAAAATTTGATAGCTTTTTAATGCCTATTTCATACCTATTTTGGATAATATTGCACTTAAAAGAAGGGTATTTTTCATGATTTCATGCAGGTAAGATGATTTCAAGCCTTTGGAGAAAAAGAAAGCAAAATGGAGTAAATTCAGAGCAAAATGAGGCAAATTGGACATTTTGACCTAGAGCGCCAAACAGCGCCCTATCGAGCGTCAGACAGCACCCAAATCTAGAGAGTTTGGATGGGAGACTGAAAATGGCACCGGACAACGCCCTATCGAGCGCTGGATCGCGCCCTATCTCTAATTTAACCAGATTCAATGTATTTATCAGATTTTGGAGGGGGTGCTTGAGGGAACTCTTGGGAAAGTCGGTTCTACCCAAATTTAAACTAATTTGGAGCAAAAAATAGAGAGTCTCTTTAGTGTTTTTTGGAGTCTTTTCATTGTTCTTGAGTGGAGAGTCCATTAGAGAGAGTCATGGCTTGGCAGAAGCCTTCAACAAGATGCTCGTTCAAATTTTAAAGAAGACACTCGACGTCAACAAAAGAGGATGGCATGAGAACTTGCTAGAAGCTTTGTGGGCTTACAGGACGACAGTCAAAACACCGACACAGTCTACACCTTATGCAATTGTGTACAGGTTTAAGGCAATCCTTCTGCTAGAAGTTCAGCTACCGTTGCTTCGGATTGCCGTCGCCAATCAAATTACAACAGAAGAAAATGCCAAACTTCGACTGGCAGAATTAAAAAATCTCAAAGGGAGAAGATTTCTTGCACAGCAGAATTTAGAACTCTACCAAGAAAGGATGATTCAAGCCCACGATAATTTGATCCGCCAGAGGTCCTTTAAGATTGGTGACCTCGTGCTTGTTCTCAGAACACTATTTCTGCACACCGCAAGATAGGTGGAAATTTTGAACAGACCTGGGAAGAACCATTCATGGTGAAAACGTTTACTCCGGAGGGTCGTACCAGCTGTGAACTCTCAAGGGGATAGACCCATGTTGCCAATAAATGGACGATATCTCAAGAAGTACTACGTAACATGAGGAATCTGAAGAAAGATTTTCATTCCGATGTAGAAAAGGGACAGTGTCTATGACTGAGTCCAATTCTTGTGATAAAACAAAGTTAAATAAAATAAAGTAAATTTTCTCACAAAATAAAATACGCTTGTTAAAATTTTTAAATCTAAATGCTATAAAACTATATTAAATAAGATAATGGCATTAGAATAATTATAAAAATTATTAAAATGAAAGATAATAAGTTTGTCCTTGTTCTTGTTCGTGCACAACACCACCCTCTAACATTTCCCCTGTTAACATGTGCAGGAGTTGTCAGGTTGTGAGTTGGTGTTTGCTTCCATATACGGCTTGGACTTCGCATCTTGAAAAAGAAACACACAAATGGAGGCTACATATATCAAGTCGATGAAGAACATTGGTCGTAGAGAGACCGGACAGACGTCAGGATATGGAGGGACTGGAGGGTTCATCGACTCACCCCTCCTCGCCGCGAGACACGGTCAGGTCTCGTCTATGATCACTACTCCAGAGGGTGATCTTGTTGCTGCTGAAGCTGAAATAATTCCAGATATGCCATTGGTGTGAACAAAAAGAAGAATTGCAAATGGCCGTAAGCGTCACCTTTTAGATAGGATGGAGAGGAGACAAGCTCGGGAGCTAGTTGCCACACTATCACCCATTCTAGAAGATTCTTACAATCCTGAAATGAAAGAAACCGATGACAGCGCACCGCGCACCGATACTGAACCAGAGGCCACAGAGGATCCCGCACCGACATTGGATCCGATGGAAGAAATCCTTACTAGGTGTCCGACTTGCAACTCGGGTTTACCCAGACTGCCTTTAGTGACAGGAGCATTTCATAGTGTGTGAAATGTCACATTTTACAGCTAGAGGAGTATGCCATATTTGAGGCATATGCAGCTGCCTCAATGCTACTCAGGAGCAGGGAGTGTCCTGATGTGGAGCTGTACGTACCACATTTTGTCCTATCACCACCACCACCACGAGGAGTCCCAAACTATGTGATGGCAAAAATCAGAAGAATCAGAATAAAGGAATTTCAACACTACAAAGAAATACAAGGGAAATTTGTCAATATTCTGGAAGGACTCGAATTATACACCGACGTAGTCTTAAAGAAAGATGAAGAAGGAATTATTTATTGCATCAACACTCTTCAGACTTTGGGCAGAGCTGGTCGCCAGAGGCTGAGGACATATACAGAGCCGTCAAAATGGAAATGAGGAAAAGGCAGAGTCACCATCCAATTTGGCTATTGTTATAATTTTTCTAAAGATTGACAAGGCAATCCCCCGGGGATCTTACAGCATGATGAGGTGGATCTAATGCCGCCACAAATCAAGAAGATGATAAAAAGGATGGTGGAGTAGCACATGTTGCCTGCAGACTGTATTCCTAACAGCTGCATCATAAATATTTATGAGGATGGGGACTACATCTCACCTCATATCAACCACCATGATTTTGTGAGACCCTTCTGCATGGTCTCTTTTATAAGTGAAAGTAATATCTTTTTTGGACGAGAGATCCAGATTGCCGGACCAGGAGAATTCCGAGGTTCTGTTGAAATTCCCCTACCAGTCGAATTGGTACTGATATTAAAAGGAAATGGGGCAGATTTAGTGAAACACTGCATCCCAGGAGTTACAAGAAAAAGGTTGTCAGTCACCTTCAAAAGAATGGATGAAGATAAAGCATCGTTTTACTACGAGCTGGATCTAGAATTGGAGAACCTTCATCCTTTACCACTGTGACGACAATACCTTCAGGTGTTCGCAAGGGGACTTTTGTTCTGAAGCGTAACCTTGGTAGGTTAGCTCGTCCTTGCAGCAATCTCAGATAGCAGAAATTTACTACCCCTCACAATGGGTCATGTCAGTTGTTGTCACAACTTTTGCAGCAGTTAGATGATATGATAGGCCAGTTTTGTTCAGTTTTCTACACATGATCTACTTTTGGATGCTTGTCAGTATGTGATCAGTTGTACTACTTTCAGCAAAATTAATGAAGATTTCTGTTTTTAGAAATGCTTTGTTTTCTTTTCAGCGCGACAGTCGAAAGCCTTAGAACCATGTATTGGTTCCAAAATGAAAAGGACAAAAGAATAATGCAGAAGAAAAAGATAAAATTATAACAAAATAAAATTAAAATCAAAATAAACTCGAAACATAAATCAAAATGAAATCAAAATTAAAATCAAATCAAAATTTAAAACAAATGAAATCAAACAAAACAAAATGAAATAAAACAAAACAAATTGAAAGAAAATGATAAATTAAAAACAAACAAATGATAATACTCTCTCTCTCTCTCACTCTCTCTCTCTCTCTCTCTCTCTCTCTCTCTCTCTCTGTCTCTCTCTCTCGATTCTGAATCCTTACACTCATCTTCGAATCCTTCACTTTTGCAGGCACTCCAAAAAATTTGGCACTTCTCACACAACGCCACTTCTCACAAATTTGAAATATCATGAAATTCTGCAAACCTTGCAATGGCAACCGATCTCGACCGAATTGCATCAAATTCAGTTTCTTTGAAATTCAATACCAAGTTTAACCAAATTCTCCTCTAATGAAATTTCAGGATCAGTACTTAAGTTCTGAGTCCCTCCTGTTAACCCTTGGGCCAGATGTGAGTCCTTGAGGTTTCCTCCCCAAGATTCCTTCAAAATTCCCTAATTTTTCATTGCCTATCCGAGAAATTTTCCGCCCTCCATGAAATTCTGGGAATGGAGCTTAGTCGTCTGATTCCCCCAAAATTCTCTAATTTTCCATTTCCCTTTGAGAAATTTTTTTTCGCCCTCTATGAAATTCCGAGATCGGAGACTTAGTCATCCAATTCCCCTAAATTTCTCTAATTTTCCATTTCCTATTCGAGAAATTTTTTCCTCTCTCCATGAAATTTCAGGAACGGAGCTTAGTCATCAAATTCCCCTATATTTCTATAAATTTCCATTTCCCTTCCAAGAAAATTTTCTGCCTTCCATGAAATTCTAGGAACGGAGCTCAGTCGTCCGACTTCCTTAAAAATCCTTATATTTCTATCTCCCTTTCGAGAAATTTTCCACACCCACGAAATCCCGAGGTCGGTACTGAAATTCCGATTCTCAAATCTCGAGACTGGTACCTAAATTCTAGTTTTCATCCTTCGGGATCAGTATCAAAATACTGACTCCCACATTCTGAGATCGGTACTGAAATTCTGATTTCCCCTTTACACTCAATCAAAATTGCCTACAAAATTAAATCTTCAAATTCTAAATTCCACAAATTCTGAAATTTCCATAAATTCCATAAAACTTAAAATTGAAATTGAAATTTAAAATCAAAGATTAAAACATAAAAATGAAATTGAAATTTAAAATTAAAATTCAAACTCAAAATTTAAATTGAAATCAAATCCAAATTCCAACTTCAAATCGATTCGGATCGGACTCCTTCAGAGTTTGGAGGCTTGAAATTCATAGCTACTCTCGTGAAGGTATTCCATTTTCCTTCCCCAGCGAGAGTTCCTGAGACTTAAAGGCTTCAACCGAATAATCCCCATCGCAAACCTCTTCGTTGAATTATGTGTTCATCTTGAGTTTTGACTCAGACAGTTTTGTTGGTTTTGTTGATCTCGTCGGTCAACACCAATATGTGCAGTGTACTTGCCTAGCACACCACACCTATTGGAGGTCCATTTGTTGACCTCACTTTTGGTTGAGGTCTAGTCTCACTTTAGAATAGCTTAGGGTCTAGCCATATGACTCTCCTGGTGACTTTCTTAGAAGACTAGTCATGGAACCCCTCCCATAGAAATTAAAACTTTTCTCACTTCACTGAGAGTTTTCATATGTTTAAAGTCTAACCTCCAGTTTTTTGGAGGAAGAGACCAAGTATAAGGAAGCCCGGGGGAAGTCTCCTATAGGTTGTCAGACCTTAGGATCTACCCTGGGAGGTCTAGAGCTTACACCAAACTTACACTACACACTCACAACCCTAAACAGGGCACATCACCTTTGATCCCCTAACTCTTTAGAAACTCATGTAAGTGGTTTTCCAAGCCATAACCTCATGCTAGGGTTTGGCTAGTACCAACACATAGAGGACCAGATGAGGGTAACCCTTGGTCTATGGCTCAACCCAAACAATGCCATATTACTCACTCTCAACTAATCCCAATTTTTCCAAAACATGCCAAATTTCTAACCCTTTTGCCCCAAAATACCCCAGATACCCTAAATACCCAAAACCCTAAAATCCTCCAAAACTTCCAAAATCACTCAAATTACCCCTAATTCTCTAAAAATCATTCCAACATTCCCTACCACTCAAATTATCCAAAATTACCCAACATTGCCATATTTCCAAAAAATCCCCAAAATGACCAAAATGCCCCTCTTAGCCCAAAATTCCAAAAATTCCAAAAATTCCCATAAATTCTCAAAACCTCCCAAATATCCCCAATTTCATTTCTCTGAACTACACATGACCCAATTTGGTCAATTTAGCCCAATTTAACCAAAAGCCCCAACTTGACCCATTTAACCCAAAAGTGCCCAAATTAAACCCAATGTCTACCCAATTGATCCCAATCTTGCACAATTTCAATTCCAAACTTTAATTCAACATCCCCAATATCAATCTAAACCAAATCCAAGTCCAATTTGACCCACATTTGAGTTCAATTTTACTTAAAACCCAAAATCCCCAATGTGTCCTAAGTGACCCAAATCCCCCAAATTGACCTAACCTCAATCAATTTCTCCCTAATTTGAATTCTAAACCCTTCATAGCACTCCCCTAAACTGAATTGAACCTTCAATTGACCCCAATTTTGATCTTATCCCCATTCAAATCCAATTGAACTAAGCTTACCCAAATTTAACCCAAACATGTCATATGCCCAAAATCTACCAAATTGATTCCCCTAGAACTCAAATCTCCTCCCAATTAATGTTGGGAACTCTTTATGACATCCCCCTAGACCATTTGGAACCTCAAATAGGCCTAAACCCCACTCAAGCCCAACCTAAAACCAAGCTTAGCCAATTTGCCCCAAATTGACTAAAATACCAAACCAAGCTAAATTTACCTACCAAATCAATTGAACGCCACTTCAAACCTCTTCTAAACACTTCATAAAAATCACACACACCATTTTTAACAATCATTTTGGTCTAACCCAAGCTCAAACCCAAGCTAGCCTAACTTGAACCCAAATGACCTAAATTGAACCCATAGCCAAATGTGACCAAATCATCCCAAATGTGACCAACCTAGGTCCACCACAGCCACCAAGTGACCCCTAGGAACCACCCTAGACCCACCTAGCCCACTCTACTTGAGCCATGGACCAAAGGTCCCCCAAATTAGGGGATCTCCTCCTTTAAATGGCTAAATCAAGAGATATTTGCAATAATCCCTTCACCATTTAAACTCATGACACTTGATGGCCTGCCCACCTGACAACTAGCCACCCCTCCTGGCCTGGCCGGCCGGCCTAGTGGCTGGTAAATGCCAAAACTGAGAGCCACCCCCTCTCCAATTGAACCCAAACTCACCTCTCAAGCTGTCCAGCTCCGATTAGCCATTTGAACCGATGTGCCCTCCCAAAACTAGGAGCTCAGCCAATTGGCCATGGCTACAAAAACCACCCCTCAGGGCCAAAATCAAGGTGCTTAAAATTTCCTAACCAAACTCTGCCAAAACTTCACCAGAGCCTCTCCAGAACTCCCTAAGATCATTCCAGCCACTTTCCCCCTCTGGTTCTCACTGTCGGAGCTCAATTTCAGAGCTCAAATTTGGCCGGAAACCAGGACACATTTCACCACAGCTCCACAGTGCACCAAAGTTGATTTAACTGCACCCACACCTTCACAGCAGTGAAAGAAGAAGATCCCCATCAAAGCCCCATCACAGAAGGCCTCTACACCAGACTTCCATCAACACCTGAAATCGGGTCTGGTCGAGTTTAGGTCTAGACAATTCACCAGGGCAAAAGGCTCCATCTGGAGGTTCGTTGGGATGAATCGAAGCTGCCACAACCATCTGATTGAGGCCTCCCATCTCAGACAAAGGTATTCGACTCACTCTTCCTCTTGATCTTTACTTCATCTTCCATAATTGTACACTGTATTTCATACCATATAAACCGTATGGATAGGTTCGTCTAGGCTAGATGAAGCTCTCAAAACAAACCCCATGTGATTTGGTTGAGTATCGAGAGAGATCCTAGGCCTAGAAGGTGGAAGTCTCTTAGGATGAACCAGTCGAAGATGATGGAGCGCGGGTACATAAAGCTTGGAAGGCCAGGATGGAGTCATACGGAGATCGGGTACATAAAGCGCGGCCGCGTGGACATCTAGTCAGATGGCGGCATCGAATAGGAGCGCGTCGCGTGGTCTTTCGGAGCTACCGAGGATCCAGTCAGTGTCGTGTGGTTAAGTAGAAAAGTATGGGATTTTTTAATTATTTAAATTACCTAAACTTTAAAAATACATATCTTGGTGTAGAAAAATCACAACAAGAAAAAAAATACCCTCTTGCTCAGTGAACAAAGGAGAATAATGTGGAATTGGTTTGAAATTTATTTAATGTAAGTATGATTTTTAATTAATTAGATACCCTCTATAGTCTTTTAATTCTCCATGCATATAGACATTTCACCATGGCTTGCCATTTTAGCATGTTGTAGCCTCTGTCATGGGGATCTTCCTTGATTTTTCCAAAGTCAAAGAAGACCTCTATGAGGAGATCTCTATTTTCCAAGTTTTACATCTATTTTCATAAATTAATTCCAAAAATTAGCATGGTGATTATAATAATCTAGAAAAATTATGATAGGTCCCTTATGACCAGAGGACCCCAGGATAAAGTTCTCATGGGTTAAATCACTAAGAAATGACCTAATCATCAACTTGGTTTAAGACTAAATTTAAATTGATTTAAGTTAATTAAACATGAAAATAAGCTAAAAACAATTCTCCACTGCACTTTAAAGGTTAGAGAACTCCCCATAAAAATTTCATGGCATTTGGAATTCATTTGATCACCTAAATGAATTTTCTTAGTGAAATGATAATTTTGAACAATAAATTAATTTTAATAAATTCATTTGGACTAAGTGTTGCTAACGGGGTTTCCCAAGGTATAAATATTTCTAAAAACATGACACTTCTCTTATCTCCTAATAAAATATTAAGACACCTCAATTTTAAATATTTCCAAAAACATGACACTTCTCTTATCTCCTTAATTGCCACTTCTTTAAACTAAACCTGCTACGAGGAGAAGCTTGGAGAATGCATAGGGGCAGCACGGCCATCTTCAACAACCAAACATGTCTACATCAGCAAAACAATTCCTTAGAAATTAAAACAATAAGCCATAGGACTTCGATGTAGCCTACTTAGTGCAGCATAAATCCTTACCTCTTCTTTAGGCCCTTGCATAACCTTGTTGTGCAACATAATCCCTAACTAGTTTTAGGTTTCAGAGGTTATCATCGGGTATGACATAAACCCTCCTATCTTACAGGCCATTCACATGATCGGTATCAAATGAATGTAAGTCCTAACTAATAAAATAGATAGGATGAAATGCCAAATAAATATCCTAAATCAAAACCAAACCATAAGATAGTTTGGGAAGACATCAAGATTTTTCTTGAATCTATGTCTTTTTCCTAGCCTTCTTTCCTTTGGATTCTGACAAAATGAAATGTTCTAAAACTTGATCTATTAGCCTATTGAATTTCTGACTATCACATTTTCTTTGAAAACCTTACCTTTGGAAGTCATGAATATAAATATTTCCTGATCTATATCAAGAGTTTTCTTAGGTAACTTCAGTTATCTAAGATGTAATTAATTATAAGGTCTTGCCCTTATAGGAAACTTAAAGACCCCATATTAATATAAATCTTATTTAATTCATTCATATTAGATAGGGGAAATTGTCGGTTAAAAATGGTTCGCAGACCAAACGAATATCATAAATTTTTTAATTTATTTGATCAAGCCTCACCCCAAGCAATGTATCTATTCTTTGGGGTAGGTACATGTCTTGTGATGAAGCGCTTGATTATCTAAACTAACATTTATATGAAATCAGTTTGATTTCATATTCGCCAAAAATTAAAATATTATTTTCAAAAATTCATATGTATATATATATATATATATATATATATATATATATATATATATTAAATTAAATCAAACTTCTATTTTATAAAACTATATTCTAAACCTTTTCAAAAATTTTAACCTCCTCCAAATTTAACGACCGACAATAACCCAACAAAATTGTCAATTTAAGAGTAATCCTTATGTCAAAGAAATCTTATTTTTCAATATTTGAAAAGAAGATGGATACCATATTCCATTAAAGGAGGTTTTACACTGCTTCTCAAATATATCAAATGTTGGTATGTCAATTTCAAAAGGAATGTTATGCGACTTATATCCTTTCTCAAAGAAAGAGCTAAAAGAATGTCATGTTTCCGGGTTAGGAAGGCTCTTATATTCTATAGCTGGAGAGAGAGAGAGGATGTCATACCATCTCTCAGAAATTTCAAATGGCAATATGTCAGTTTTGAGAATGAATGTTATTCGACTTATATCCTTTCTCAAAGAAAGAGCTCAAGGAATTTCATGTTTCTGTGTCAAGAATGGTCTTGTATCCAATAACTGGAGAGAGAGAGAGAGGATGCCATACAATCTCTCAAAAATTTCAAATGTTAATATGTCGATTTTGAGAAGGAATGTTATGTGACTTACATCCTTTCTCAAAGAAAGAGCTAAAGGAATGCCATGTTTCTGTGTCAGGAATGGTCTTATATCCAATAGCTGGAGAGAGAGAGGATGCCGTACCATCTCTCAGAAATGTTAAATGTCAATATGTCAGTTTTGAGAAGGAATGCTATGCGACTTATATTCTTTCTCAAAGAATGAGCTAAAGGAATGTCATGTTTCCATGTCAGGAAGGGCCTTATATCCAATAACTAAAGCTATGTGTTTAAAACACATGAAGAAGAGCGTATCCGCTGGGGATATGACCTTTCTGGGTCGAATGACAGATCTCATGTTAATTGTCACGAGTTTTTTATTATGACATTTTTAATTTAAAGTGTTCATTTTGGCATTTTTAGACATGTCGATGTATTATTGATAGCTAGGGAATATCTTACAAAATTTTATTCCACTACCAAAGACAATGTACATTGATGATAAAAGTCAACAGTACATCATATATCATACGATACACATTACAAACTGTCGATATAACATCACATCAGAAGTTGTCAGATTGTCTTTTTTGTCATACTTGTAACCCTGGATATTGCTAGACCTACTACAAATATCTAACACTCCAAGACATTGTCTGTCGTATGTCCTAGGTGTTTGGATATCCATAGGGTCATACTAATTCCAAAGGTTTTAATCCGTCAAGCACTGCCACATGTTGATTACCGATTGGTCATTTGTCAGGATGCATTCTTCGTAGTTTAATCGAGATCCTTTGTCTGGTCACATTTGGTATGCAATGTTTAGCAACATCGGCTCCATTCCCTTATAAGACTAGGACTAATCCACGCTGAAGGGGCATTAAGATCTGCAAAATTCTCCTGGTCCCACAATCCTTATCTCTCTTCCAAACATGACCTTATCTCTCTTCTAAACATGATAGAGCATTTGTTTAAGAGTGATAACGTGGAGAAAGGTCTCTCGAAGTCATGACTATCAATATGTGACGGGATGCAATCCCCTTCTTCATAAATGTTGACACTGCAGATGTCAGGAATGCAACTATGCAGTATTAGATCCCAAGCTACTTGTCGCCTAATGATTTGAACATTGACCAATGACTGTGGGCATCAGGTCTACCTGTTCATGTTGTAGAATCCCAGAAAGATTCTCATCTTGGTCTTTGGCGTAATTGTAACAAAATCCATACTGGATGGTCACCCATCCTTTGCCACGTATCCATTTATTGGGCTTAGAAAATGTCCTTTTCTTCAATCTTCAAGCTCGTCCATGATCTCAGGGTTCTATTATATGCTCAACAATGGCAGCCTTCTCATCTTCATTGAAGACTCCCGTGACTAATTTAATTCCATTCAGTATGTTGATGGTCCGACCATCGATATGTTTAAATTGTTCAAAAGAATGTCGTCTAAGAGCTTGAATGTGCCTCAATTATTCTTCAGAAATAATTTGTCTGTTAGTAGATTTATCTGATGTCGTGAGGTCGAGTACAGACACATATGGAGTAAGTGCAAAAACTATCCTTTCTATTGCTTCCTCTTCCTCGTGATCTAGATTCTCTACTCCTATAACAGGATATACCACTCCAGGCATATCTTTAGAGATAAAAAATTTTAATCCAGAAGTGTCTTCCTCCATAAGTTTCACATTCTATTGCTCTTTTTCTTCAATCCGTTTTAATCATTTATTTATGTTTCATCTTTGGGCCTGAGTCAATCCTATTGTCAATTTATTGACTCCCACAACAGATGCTTCTATGATCCCCTGAGTTGCAGCGACTGCTACTAACTTTAATCTTCCAGAGTCAAGTTTTCTTTTTTGACCCATTGGTTTCACTTTTTATTCAGTGATGGATGGTCGTTGAGTCCTGAACTCCAGCACAGGTAATTCTCTTTCAGCTTCCTCTTTGTCAACAATAGACAACAATGGCCCATTATATAATAGTTCAATTTATGTCATGTCAAAGTCAAAGTGGATCCTTGATCCTTTCTTGATACATCGACGGTCCAATTCCGAACACACACCACATCGAAAAGTGAATAAGAGTCTATTGTTTGACATTTTGTACAAGCAAGAGGTTAATGGAAACATATCACACTAAGTTTCAAAATTCATTTTTGTCGAGAAATGATGTTCACAAACACATGTTATATGAATAGAAAGAAATGGTCAAAGAAAAATATCGATTATCAGAAATTTCATTTGTCATTTTATTCATTGTATTCCTACTTTATGAGCAAGTTATCATTTTCATGTTGCATAATATTTTTTCAAGAAACGCCCATTGATTGATGGTAAGACTATTTCTCCTTGACAGTCTATCAATCTGTAAGATCCTCTCGAATATGTCATTTCAATTACATATGTGCCCTCCAATATTTGTTCAAACTTTACACCTATTCTTCGATGAGCGAGAATAGGACTTCGGAGAACTAAAACTAATTCATTAATTCAAAATGTTCTAGGGTGAACCAATTTTTCATGGGCATATATCATTTTTGCTTGATATAATTCAAGATTTTGTTGAGCTTACAAACACTTGCCTTCTAAACTCTCAAGTTCTTCACATCGCAATTTAGCATTTTCTTCTTCAGTTATTTTACTGGTGACTGCAACTCTGAGAGAAGGAATTTCAACTTCAAGTGGTAAGATGGCTTCAGAACTATATACCAAAGCAAACAGTGTTGACCGTGTTGGTGTTCGGTGTGTAGTCTATATACCCATAAAGCATCTATCAATCTCTCATGCCACTGTCTTGGACTGTTAGCTAATGTCTTTTTCAAAATTTGTACCAATGTTTTGTTGAAGGCTTCAACTAAACCATTGGCTTTAGGATAATACATTGTGGAATATCTCCAATCTATCTCATGTCTCTGAATAAAGTTATTTATTTTTGTATTTTTAAATTCCAGTCCATTGTTTGATATGACTCTTCGAGGAATTCCAAATCTATAGACAATATGAAACTTGAAGAAATGGAGAATTTGTTCTGCCGTAACTTCTCTGAGTGGTATTACGTCTGCCCATTTGGAGAACTAATCAGTGGCTACTAGAATGAATCGATGACATTTCGATGATGGAGGGTCTATGGGGCCCACTATGTATGTGCCCCAACATTCAAACGGCCAAGATGTGATAGTTGGATGTAATACATTTGGTGAATGATGTAAGACCACTCCATGTATTTGACATTGATGACATTTCTTTGCGATTTCGAGACAATCAGTCAACATTGTTGGCCAATAATATACCATTCTTTTTATTTTCATCTTCATTTTAGGTCTAGATTGGTGTGCACCGCATAGACCTGAATGAACTTCCTTAACAATCTCTTGAACTTCAGATTGGTTTAGACATCTTAACCACAAGTCAAAAGATAGTTTGTAAAGAATATCATTCACTAGAGCGAATGGCAATGCTCTTTGTCATATTTGAGTTGCAATAGAGTTGTTTTGGGTAAACTTCTTATTTGTAAATATTGAATAATTGGTCACTAATCATCCTTTTCTTTGTCAATTATTTTTATTGTCATATCTTCACCAATTTTGTGTAAATTGTCCAAGTCAATCTGGTAAATCACTTGTCATCCTTTTATAGAAATCAGAATATCATTTTCTTCTGGACAAGCAAATTCTTTTGTAAGTTTTGTCAAGGCATCTGCTAAAGAATTCTCTCGGCTTGGAATTAGGAAGAAAGTTACATCAGGAATTTACTGAAGCAGTTTTAGAGTGTAACAGAAGTATTATTCTAGTCAAGGTTTCAAAGTCTCGTATTTGCCCGCAATTTGATTGATGATCAATTGAGAAACTCCGTAGATGTCGATATTTTTTTATTTCCATTAATATTGTCAATTTTAAACCGGTTATGAGTGCTTCATATTCAGTTCCATTATTCATGCACAGTTCAGTCAAACGATAAGAAAACGACATTATTGCTCTGTCTGGAGTAATAAAAATTAATCCTATCCAGTTTTGTCGGGTATGATTGCTTGATTGCATTTTTCTTTTCGAGCGGATGACACTCCTGTTGACCTTATTTTTTATGAGGTCTTTTCTCTTCTCCCTCCTTAGTACTTAGGATCTAGCCATAGGGCTTCTCCTTGACTATCTTAGAGGACTAGAAATGGGACCCATCACTTAGAAATTCAAACACTTCTTGGCTCCCTTCAAACCCCATAAGTTTGATTGTAAACCCCTAAGCCACTTGGAGGGTTACAATCAAATGTGGAGGTTTAAAGGATGAGTTTCCTATAGGACTCTTTGGCCTTAGGATTACCCTGGGTGTCCTGGTCTGTTGAGGGTAAGCTTGCACACACCACACTCCTACACACACACATTCCAAACCCTAAAACTACCTTTAACCAATTTGACTCCCTGACTCATGTAGGTAACTCATATGGATGGACGTTGACCCCTAGACGGGCTAAGAGGGTTAGGACAACATATTGAGTGCCTAAAATGAGTCCTCTCATGGCTTTTTTGAGCTTAATATGGCTTCATGGCTCAACCAAAATGATTTCATTTCACTCACACTTGATCAATCTTCATTTTTCCAAAATTTCAATTTTTGACCCCGGGGGCCCTAAACCCACCGAGCCTACCAAATGCCCTTGAAATTGCCCAAATTTTGCAAAATTCTTTAAATTACCCAAAATTCCTCAAAATCAATCCTAAAAACTTCCCCCCCCCCACACTCAAATTGATCATCCATGACCAAATATACCAAAATTTTCAAAAATACCCCTCAATACCCTCCAAATACCCAAAATACCCTTTTAACCCAAAAATTCCAAAAATTCAGAAAATTCTCAAAAAATTCTAGACCCCAATTTCATTTTGTTCAATTACACCATAAGCCAATTTTGTCAATTTAACCCACTTTTACCAAAACCCCCAATTTGACCTATTTTTAACCTAAGTGGACCCAATGTTCAACCAAACCACTCCAATTGACCTCAATTTTTATCCAATTCAATCCTAAACTTCAATTTAATATCCCCAATATCATTTTAGACCAAATCCATGCATAATCTTACCAATATGTGAATCCAATTTCAATTTGAAGCTTAAAGCCCAATTTTGGCCCATGACCTAAACTTAGCGCAACCCAATCCAATTGAACTCCAATTAGCCCCAAATCTTTTCTAAAACCTTCCTAACACCCCCACAAACAAAACACTAACTTGATTTGCCCAAAATTTGAACTCAAACTTCACTCAAATCTAACCCAAATAAAAAATCCCCAATTTGTCCTAAAGCCCACCATGAATCCAAATAGGCCCAAATCCCAAAACCAAAGCCCATCCAAAGTTGAAAGCACTTTGTTACACACCCATAAACATTTCTCAACATTAATTTTACATCAAATCCAACATTAGCCCAACATTAGCCCAAGTTAGCCTAATTTGCCCCACTTTGACCCTATCACTAAGGAAACTCAAATTAAACCCAATTCAACTCCAAATTATTTCAAATCTATTCCAAATCACTCATGACACATCCCTAAACTAAACCCAACATTTGTAAGGCCCAATCTTTACCAAAATTTTCATCCATCAACTTGATTTAAAATCTAAAAGCCCACTTGCCTAAAGCCTTTAAAAGCCCATTCCTAAATAATTCCAAAAGCCCAAAATTGACCCTAAAGCCCACATAGCATCTCTTTCCATCATCCATTTAAATTGAAGCCATCCCTAAGTCTTAAATCAATGGTTAAATCATTCTAAATCAAGCCTCATGACAATCTCCCCAAAATTCATCAAAAATCCCTAAAACCTACTTTCATGAAATTGACTAAACTTGGCCCCAAGCCAAATGGAGCCATGGAGCCATGCATAAGCCATATGCATGCCATGAGGAGCCCTTTCCACCTCACCATGCCACTTATGGAAAGAAGAGGGGAGCCTTTCTTAAGCCTTCACTAAGCTTTTTTAACCCCATTCATGATACACTTTAACCAAAATTAGCCACCTCACCTTGGATGGGGACTTCACCACCTTCTCTTGGCTGACCCAAATGATTCCTCCCAGCCCAAAGTCAAGCCTTAGGGAGGTGCACCTAGCCTAAACCATGCCTTGGACTAAATCAAGCCAAAATAAGCCTTCCCCCCTTTCCACTTAAATCAAATCCTTTACACATGGCCAAAGCCAATTGCTTGCACCAAACTCAATCCCTAGACTCACTGAGTCAAGATGGTGACTTGACTCTGCAAGCCAGCCGCCTGGGTCGCCGGAAAACGCCATGGCCGAGAGCTCCATGTGAGCCAAACTCCCAAATTCTCCCTGGCTGAGCTGCCCCATGCCCAATAGCCACTGTGGCTGATCTTCCCTTGATTAAGGCGGCTGATCCCAAGCCCTAACTCCCCATGAGAAGCCCTCCAGCCAGCTCTATTTAAACTCCACCCCCTCTGGGCCAAATAAGGTGATGAACCAGAGCTTAACAAAACTCTACCAAAATTGCTCCAGGACCTTCTCCTAACCCAGAACAACTGATTCCCAGTGTCCCTTTGCCCTAATCCTCATTACCGCAGCTCAATTTCTCGACTAAAAATCCACCCAAAACTAGGACAACTCGAAACCTCCACCAAAATCAAATTAAACTCACCCACACCCGCACAAGATCTAGAGAAGGGGTTCCCCAGTGAAAGCCCCCTCACCAGGCCAGCCATCCTCTCTATCGGCCAAGCTTTGAAATCGGCCTTGGTCACTTTCATACCTAGGCAATTCCCGCAGCTAGAGACTTCATCCGGAGCTTCCTTGGGTGCAATCGAAGGTGCCACAACTCTCTGATTGAAGCTTCACTTCTCAGAGCCAAGGTATGAACCCCTTCTTCCTCCCGAGCTTCCAGCGATTCTCTATTTTGCTTGGCTTAATTTCATAGCATATAAACCATATGGATGTGTTCGTCTCCTCAAGACGAATCCATAGAGCCTAAGAACACAAAAATCCATTGAGAAATGAGAGATATCTTAGGGTTTTAGTGTGGACGGCTCACGGGACACACCAGTCGTAGACGATGACCAGGCGCCGTCCGATCGCGCGTGTATCGAATGGACGGTCCAGATTGCGCCGGATCGAAGGATGGAGCGAGACCGCGGGCCGCGTGGCATCCGAGTCAGACGGCGGCGTCAAATGGGAGCGCGCCGCGTGGGCTTTCGGATCCTCCGAGGTTGAGTCAGCACCGCGCTGGATAAATAGATAAATAGGCTATTTTCTATTTATTTAAATACCTAGAAATTGAAAAATCCATAACTTTGCATAGAAAAATCATAAAAATAAACTAAAAATACCCTCTTGCTCAGTGAATAGAGGATAATAATGTGAAAAAGAATTGAATTAATTTCATGAGTATTTTATTTTTAATTAATTACTTACTCATTTTAATGTTGTAATTCTCCATTTTCATAGACAATTCGCCATGGAGTGAGACCATAGAGCTTTTGTAGCCTCTGATCTTAGGAACATTCCCTGAATCTTCCAAGGTCAGAGGCCATCTCTATGGCAAGTTATTGATTTTCCAAATTTTTGTGCCTATTTTCATATTTTAATTCCAGTAATTAGCATGTTACTTAGAAAATTCTGGGAAAATTTGGGGAAGTTTCTTAGGACCAGAGGACCCTACGAAAATTATGGTTTGAGTTAATTCATTAAGAATAATCCTAATTAGCCTAAACACTCAAAACTGAATTTTAATTAATTTGGGTTAACCATACATTAAAATCACTTAAAAACAATTCTCCACTGATCTTTAGGGTCAGAAGAGTCTCACATAAAAATTTGAAACCAATTGGAGGTGACTAGCCCCACTAAATGGACTAATTAAGTTATATGACCAAAATTAAACTTTAAAAATTCATAACTCCAAAAATACATTTTAAAAATTCACCAAAATGATTTTGGGGCTTCTCTAATGTTAGGGGAGTCTAAGAAAATTAAAATTAAAATTTTCTAAAAATTTTCATTTTTAATCATATTTTAATATTTTAATAATTAAAAAATAATAAAAATCATAAAAATATTAAAAATCATAAAAATGTCATATTTTTCTTCCTAATCACTTAGCAACAAACCAAATATTTTTCCTAAGTCTATAGGTTAAGATATTGAATTTTAAAGGCTTAAAACAATTTTTAATATTAAAAAATGAATTTCCTTACATTTTCACTAAATTAATTCTAATAAATCAAAGAAAAATTAGAAAAATATAAAATTTGTTTTTCTGAACTCCTTGAGATCAGAGAGATTTATGAAAAATATAAAATCCATTTTTCAACTTTAATTTTATTTTATAATTAATTAACACTCCAAAACTTAAAATAATTATAATAAATAAAATATAATTTAAAAAATCACCAAAATTGGTGAAAATGGTCCTCTAGTCAGTAGGAACATCCCATAATTTTCCTAAGAACAGAAACCTTACCTTGGTCATGTTGTTGAATGTTTATTGAAAACCCATATTTTTTATAAAAATAAATATATAAATTAAATTAAATTCAGAAAAATCACATTTTCTCCTCTAATGTCTTAATTGACATGTGAGTGAAGTGACATAAAAATTTCAAGCTCATTTGAGCTCAATTTGATGAGTTATGAAATAATTAGGCTTAAAAGGGCATAATAGTAATTAAGAATTTTAACCCCTAATTAAAACTTTGGGTTTAATCAAAATGGAGGGTAAAATATTTTATCTTAATTTTTTCTTAGATGATTAAAATTTGGGGAAATTAAAGGGTAGGAACCCACTAATCATTTCTAATAATCAAAGAGAAAAATGAAACCTTAATTAATTAAATAATTTAAATTTTGGAAGATTAATTGAAATTTGAATTATTAAAATAGGGAGTATAACTTAGGGAGACTATAACCCTTTAATTTAAGATCCCTAAATAAATCACTTTAATATTATTCAACTCTTAATCAAACTCAAAAATGATAATTGAAATTAATGATTAAATAATTAAAAAGGAAAATAAACATTAATTAAATTAAAAGCTTAAAACATTAAGTGATTTGATAATCAAATTGAAATAAATTTAAAACATTAAAATTAATTTGAAATTACTTAAAAAAACAAATCTAAAACAAATTTGAAATATTAAAGAAAATCAATCTCAAGACAATTCATAATTCAAAACATAAAAAATCAAACCAATTAAAAATTAACTTTTAAAATATTTCAATTAAATTAAAATTAAATCATTAAAATCTAAATTGAATAATCTAAACACCTCTTTCAACCCAAATTAATCTAATACATTGAGATCATTTAAAATGTAAAGATTTAATTAAATTAAAACAACTTGAACACTATTCCAAACTTAAAATTATTAAAATTTCATAACTAAATGAAACCATTTTAAATCATCAATTCCAATTTTAAGTCATTAAAATCTTTAATAAACTAATTTTCCCTTAAACGCTTGCGTTATCATAACTCTTAAATGGAGCATTAAGTGAAATGTCACTTTACTCATAGGATAATCAAACATCCTAATTCACTGAGCAAGAAGCAAAATTTAATTAAATTCTTGGATGATTAATTCACTAGTACAATAAAATTCATTTGGACTCAAAATAATCTCAGAAGTATTGGAAATATGTTTAGGATTCGTCCTAAGCACTTTCTCAATATGATGAGATGTTTTAGAAGAACAACTGAACTTAATTGTTCTTTGATGAAGAAAATCATCCTTAACAAAACACAAAAGAACCTAGACGTCATAGGATTAGGACTCTAGCAGACAACCAAAACCTTCTCTTAGCTTTAACTAGTTGCTTTCTTGCAAATATATAAATGTCTTAATATGTGTTTTAAGTGTAGCTTAGAATGATGGGAAGACCCTCCATGTATGCTTTTATTTTATTGCAATTTACTTACCTGCACTGTACTTTACTTTTCTTGCATGTTAAACAAGATTGACACCCTGCATGAAAACTGAAACCTTTAGGATAGCCACAGAACTGAAACCCAAAACTAAATTAAAAGTCAAAACAAGATAAAATTCACCCCACAACATTTCAAAATATAAAACAACTCAAAATTTAATCACAAACGTAACACAAAACTACAACTATAACTAAATTCAAACGTCTTGTTGGATGATCGGGAATACCTCGGATGATGTAACCTACGTGTTGCTAACGGGATTTCCACGGTCTAAATGAAAGTGTGGAACTCATTCAGTTGAGTTTAGCAAATTCATCTGGACTAAGTGAATCCGATAAAAATAACGGTGCCAGAATGATGGAACCGTGGGATTTTACCGGTGTTATTATAATCAACTTTAAGATTCCCCAAATAAAACATTAAAGACATTTGGACTTTAAGACTTTTCTAAACTAAAACACTTCTCTCATCTCCTGATTTTCACTTTCTAAAACTAAACATCTGGAACAACAAGGAGCTTGGAGCATAGTGGGCAGCACGACCATCGTCGTCAGCAAAACTTGTGTCTACTTCAGCTAACCCTTCTTTAGCATAAATAACCAAGCCATAGGATTTCGAGGTAGTTTGCTTAGTGCAACATAAATCCTCAACTCTTCATTAAGCATTTGCATAATCATTCTATGCAAATTAAGTCCTAACCGGGCTTAGGATTCTGAGGTAGTCGTTTGGTACGACATAAACCCTCACATCTTCGAGGCTATTTGTATGATCATATCATACAAATATAAGTCCTAATTAATTAAAATTGGTAGGATTGAAACTTAAATAAATTCACTTCTGAAATTTAAAGCCCACCATAGGATAGCTTGGGAAGTTGCTAAGATTTTCCTGGATCCTCAGCATGTCCTACTTCTCTCCCTTTGGACTCTTAAAACAAACTGTTCCGAATTTGAGCCATTCCCTGTTGAAACTTACAAAACTCAATCCTTTGAAACCTTAAACTTTGAAATTCTTGAGAGCAAAACCACTGATCATTATCGAGAGTTTTCTTAAGTATTTTCAGACATTTAAGATGTAATTAACTATAGGGGCTTGCCCTTATAGAGAACTTTAAGAACCCAGGTAATATAAACCCTGCTTAATTCCTTTATATTAAGCAGGGGAACTTGTCAGCTTCTAAAATTGGTTCGTAGAACAAACATATATCACAAATCTTCTAGTTTATTTAATTAGGCCCCATCATTAAGCAGTGTGTCTATTCTTTGGGATAGATATACGGTTTGTGGTGTGGTGCTCATTTATATAAACTATTTGGGATGTGAGATCGGTTTGATTTCATATCTTAAAATTTTTAAACTTAAAATTATTTTCAAAATCAAATGCTACTTTCCAAATTATTTAAAACTATATATACAATAAACTTAATTTAAAATAAAACTCGCAGACAACTTCTGTAGGCGACCCCCTTTTCAAAATAAAACACATAACTTAAAAATATTAAGACAATTTCCGGCGACTCTGCTGGGGATTAGTTCCTCTCTCCATTTTGATCAGATGGTTTTGCTTTCATAAATCTGTTGTGAGTCCATACCCCTTTTGGACCAAACTACCGTTCTTTCCGTTGGCATACCACGTTCATTTCTGTTTTGAACGGGTATAGCCAACTCATTTTGGATTTTGGATCCACTGTTTAGACACTCCTAAACAGAGAGGTTCTGAAATCCTTTTGCCTCTTTTTGAGGTGGGGTGGACCCACAATAGGTGTTAGCTTAGGAGCGGTCCTTCGGGTTGAGAAATCTTACGAGACTTTCTCTTCCTTTCCAATTCTAAATTAAATCCTTTACCTCTCCTTTAACCTTCCTCCTTTAATCGTTTTGTGCCTAACAAACAAATTCTCTAATAAACAACCTTTTAATAAACGAACTCTTTTAAATCACAATACATTAAGATAAACTAAAACGTGTTCGGACTCTTTATTTTTCATCTTAAGTTTTGCAACAAAAGGAAGCATAATTCGGGACTGACTTTTGGAATTTACCCTGCAGAAAATGACTGAACCAAAGTTATTTTTCTCCTTCACCAATGGAATGGACTTCGCCGACTATAAGGATGAACTTCCTGACAATGGAATCATCCGTTTTGGACAAGGATTTGACAATACAGATATTAAGTTCACTGACGTCACCCTCTTCACACTAATGGACAAAATACTAGAAACTAAGGAGCCCGTGATTGAGTTTAACCTGAAGTTGACTCAAGAGTTCCCTCCTCTACGAAAAGTCCCAGCTGAAAGAGACACCACTGTTCGTGGGAGGACTGTGATCTCTACCCCCACCGGTCTGGTTATCTCTACACCTGCCTCGGCTCCCGCCAAACTGAAAGGGAAGGGAGTCCAAGTTTATGATAAGCCCGCCACCGTGGAGGGTGTAGATTTTGCTGTAATACCGTCTGTTTTTTAAATTGGGTCCAGTTCAAAGTTTACACCCCTGACTCGGACTCAGAGAAGAAATAAGAGCAGAAAGATCGCCAGGATCGAGAAGGCTAAGGCTGCTTAAGTTGCTTTTCTGGAAGAGATTCCTGAGAAAGAAGAAGGACTACCTGAAATTTCACTGCTGTTGGAAGGAAGTAGGTTTCACCCCCTCTCTGCTGCATCGGACGAAGAAGATGTCCAAAGGATCGCCGCTGCATTACCCCGACCTGAATACTACAGTGACTGTAAAAGAAAGAGGGCCAAGACTACGTCGCTTACTCGACTGCGAGCCGTAGTAGAGAAACTAGCTAAGAAGGAAGGGTGCCCCGTATCAGAGATCCTAAGAAGGATGGGGCGAGTGCCAATCAAATCCCGCCTCAGACCGCGAGTAAACCCCGTCACTGCCCCTGAGAGGCCAAGGAAGAAAGTGTGAACTAGTTAGCCTGTTGTCGTATCGGGACACCATATTAGGGAGGACACCACCTACCGACGCACAGCCGACAGACCATCTGGTCCTAGGCCTTCTACTGCGACAAGGATGGTGTGGCGACCTATTATTGCCGAACCGATACAAGCACAGATGTTCCGGAAAGAAGAGTCTCGTCGAAAGCCGAATGCGAAGAAAGTGCTACCGCATTAAAAGAAACTCCCGAGAAAGAAGTCCAACGAGTCATCACATGACAACCATTAAACCGTTTGGAAGAGGCCACTAGAGGATACCATAGTGCAAGCTAAGAACCGACATCCGAGCGGTTGGCAAAGGAAAGAGGAGAAAAATTGAAGCCGAAGTAGATTCATCGAGTTTATGGATGAAGATTATGCTCAACATGGTTGAGGCACGAGCATCGTCGGCTTTGCAGAGTGCTCCGCAGCGACAGCGAAAGAGATGAACTGGAAGTGATGAGAGCACAACTTCAAGAGAAGGATAACACAATTTCCCAAATGACAAAAAGGATGGAAGAGATGGCTACCGCTTTAGCCACTCTCCAGAGTTAGGTGCAACCTCAAAAAGAAATACCACCGGAGATCATCCATGTTGTGGAGGGAGGAAGAGAGATCACATCTGTTAACGGAGATGAACAACCAAAAAATGATTCTACGCAAAGCATGATTCCCAAAAAGGATATCAAAAACATGGTAGAATAGCAGGTGCGAGAAGCCTTAGCACAGTCTAAGAGCTGAGCTTCTATTCAGACGGGTAGACCCTACCCTGAAGAATTTGATGCGGTCCAATATCCAAAAGGCTTCGTACCACCTCTGTTCAAGACTTTTGATGGAACAGGAAACCTCGTGCTAGTTGCTGCAATGCCGGTGGGAGCGATGCTTTACTCTTTCGACGGCTTGTCGGCGGCTCGTCGTGGATTGCCTTCGATTGGTATGCAGAATTGTCAAATGGCTCAGTTAAGACCTTTTAAGAATTGGAAAACCTCTTCGTTAAGCGGTTTGCCGGGGCTCGACACCACATCACTATCGGTGATTTAGTGGTGGAGCAACAGAAACCAAACGAAACTTTGGTGGATTACATACTTCGATGGAGAAACTTAAGCATGAAGTGTGAACCACAACTTCAGGAACAGCATGCAATCGGTATTTTACTGAAAAGTATCCATGGCCCGATAGCACTTCTCCTTAAAGGATTTACAATCAAGACTTTTGAGAAGTTGCTTAGTAAGGCCGGGAGCTTGCAAGAGGAGGCAAAGCAGCTAAGTTTTGTCGACAAGACTGATAAACAGAAACCAGTGAAGGAATTTGAAAAGAAATCTGGGATTGTTGCGGCAGTAGATAAAGGCAAGCAGCCAGTGCAGATACAGCCAGAGCAACCACAGCCCAGTTATCAACCACCACAACGGACTTACCAACAACCACAACAGGTTTATCAGCAACCTCAGCAGGGCTATCAACAGCCTCGACCGAGCCACCAGCCATGGCAGCATAGTTAACCACTACCTCGTTCGTCACGTCCTATGGAGGAACTTCTGAACAAGGAGTATCTATTCAAGATGGAAGCAGTAGCTAAAATGTTTCGCAGTTTGATGAAGACACCTGATTTTCAATTACCAGAGCCCAAAAAGCCAGAAGAAGTTAACAAGAAAGATCATCCGAACTACTGCCCTTACCATCGGATGATCGGACACAAGATTGAAGACTGCTTCACTTTTAAGAATTGGCTCGAAGGTAATCTCCGAAGAGGGAACATAACGATCCCGAAGGAATACATGAAGGAACCCCAAAAAGGAGGTTCCATCAATGTTATTTCAACGGATCCTATTGTTCCGATAAACTCATACACGACTGATCACAGGAAAATATATTAAGAAATTCATGCCCATTTTTTATGAAATTGCATTTTAAAAAAAGGAATTTTCTTTATTTTATTGCAGGAATGAAGATTTATAAGTGATGAAAGCAAAAAGCATGAAATGGAGCGAATTTGGATCAAAAAAGGAAGAAATTCATGCAAAATGAACTAAGTCGCTGACGGTGAGATCGAGCCCGCCGACGGCGAGATCATGAGGAGAATTTTTGAAGGATTTGTAACTACCTCGCCAACAGCGAACCCGAGCCCACCGACGGCGAGATCGCGCGGTTTTGAGACCTTCTAGAAACCCCGCCAACGGCGAGGTCGTTTCTCGCCGACGGCGAGATAGTTCAAAATGCTAGATGCATTGAACCTGGATGCTTTTTGAAGAGGTGCTTAAGTACCCCTTGGACCTTTGTCTACATCTATAAATAGAGGACAAATTTTAGTATATTGTGTGTCTATTGTGTGTCTTCTGTGTGTCAATTTTAGAGAGTCTTAGTGTCTACTTGGTGTCTAGTTTTAGTTTTAGTAAGTGTAATTAGTGAGTTTAGAAGTGTGCTGTACTAAAAGGAAAAGTCAAAGGAACTTCAAGGAGTCTGCTTGGGGAGGAAATCGAGATAAGTATCTTTGTTTATTGTTGTTAACTTTAAATGAAATCCATGCTTTGTTTAATTCCCATGCATTTTGAGTAGTTTTCTTAGTCTTTCTCCTTGTTTATGAAATTATGTGAATTGATGAAATTAAATAGAAGTGCCTAATATATTAAAATAAATTGTGATAATCTTTTACTTAAAACTTAATTTACTTTCAATCTGGCCAATTGAATTGTTAAAATATGTTGAATCATCAACTATAGTAAAGATTGCATCCAATATTCAGGGAAGTCAAAAGTCTTGGAAGGAGGATGCAAATAAATAGGGAAATATTATTTATCAGACGTAGAATTGGACATTTTAGTGTGACAGACTAAAATATTCAATTTGGTCCTATTGTTTGAGAGCTGAAGTGTAGATGTTAGCCCTCAGGTGAGGGGAACGTGGGAGCTCTGAAGTGGCAGCCAGTATCCTCCCAGCCTAGCTGCAGATTCAGTAATCAAGCATAGGACTAGTTAATGTTCTTTGCACCTGGACCAAAGGGTAAAGAATAGGAATGCTCCTATTTGTCACAATACAATAAAAAATTCTGTTTGAATTCATCATTCACTTAATTTTCTAAAAATAAGGAGAATGATACTTTTTCTGAAATCTTTAAATCAACTTTATTTAAAGCATTAGTTTACTTTAGTTCGCTTTAGTTAAGTATTCTAAATTTCTGTATACTATATTAGTAAGTAAATACTTTTAAATTTAGTCATTACAAATCTTTTAAAACTTCCCCGTGGGATCGATAACTCGGAGTCCACTAGAGCCCCGTATTACTTGATACGATACGTATACTTGCGTAGAATACACATTATACATTCCATCATAAAATCAAATATATAAATTAAAGCGGGATCAAGTTTTTGGTGCCGTTGCTATTTACATAATTTGCAAACATAAAAAAGTGAGTCAAGTTTTTGGCGTCGTTGCCGGGGAAGTAAAGAAATTATTTACTAGAGTAACGGACTATTTTAAAATTTATTTTGCAAAATTGTATGCGTAAATTTGGAAACGAAAATTTAATACCTTACGATTCAGAATTAGAGCGTACAATTAAAAGAATTAGAAAACAAAAAAGAGAAATTATAAATTTAACACAAATGGCGAATATTCCGAAAATGAAAATATCAATCAACAGAGACCATTAAGAGATTTTGCCAACCCTACATTAGATGAAATTCATTTAACTATTCAAAATCCCGATGTGAGTTGCTAACTCATTTGAACTTAAACCTCGCAATTATCCAAATGGTACAAAACAATCAATTTAGTGGTTCACCTATCGAATATTCTAATTTACATCTTGCTTGTTTTTTAGAACTATGTGCTACTTTCAAATATGAAGGAGTATCTAACTATGTTATTAGACTTAGACTTTTTCCTTTTTCTTTAAGGGATAAGGCTAAAATGTGGTTAAATTTGTTAGCACCTGGATCTATTAAAACTTGGGGAGAATTATCACAAAAATTTCTATCCAAATATTTTCCACCATCTAAAACTACTAAGCTTAGAAATGATATAACTTCTTTTAGTCGATTTGATAGAGAATCAATATATGAAGCTTGGGAGAGATTTAAAGAACTTCTTAGGAAATGCCCACATCATGCGTTACCGGATTGGTTAATTATTCAAACTTTCTATAATGGATTAGTAGGATCTCTTAGATCAATCATCGATCGTCTTCTTTGGAGGATCATTAATGTCAAAACCATTTGATGAAGCCTATGCACTAATCGAAGAAATGACTACTTAATAATTTCAATGGCTCGTCGATAGAATGAATTCGAAAAAGATAGCCGGTATTCATGAAAATGATGTAATATCTATGTTAGCTTCGCGGATCGTCGCTATATCTAAAACATTAGATCATTTTGGAATGAATTACTCTCCAACTATATTAGAAGAAAACTCATCCGTACAACTTATAGAATCCCAATCTCATTATGAAACTATAAATGCTATTAATAACGGACCCAATAATCCTTATGCGAATTATTATAATCCTGGATGGAAAAATCATCCTAATTTTAATTGGAATAATAATACAACTAATCGACCATAGATGAACAACATAACACAACCATTAGGAAATCCCTCTAACCAAGGAAATTCTAATTATAAACCTAGTTATCCACTCGGATTTAATAATAATAACCCTCGATTTAAAGATAAGAAATTATCTATAGAAGAATTAATATTAAATATGGGTCAACATTTACAAAATCAAGGAAATCAATTACAAAATCAAGGAAATCAATTACAAATACAAGGAAATCAATTACAAAATCAAGGAACAGCTATTAAAAATATTGAAACTCAACTTGGACATATCGCCTCTGAATTTTATATTAGAAGTTGAAATTTTTGATGTTTGGGGATTAGATTTCATGGGACCTTTTATTCCTTCATTTGGAAACCATATATATTAGTAGCTGTTGATTATGTTTCCAAATGGATTGAAACACAAGCTTTACCTAGGTGTGATGCTAAAAGTGTTTCAAAATTTTTAATGAAAAATATTTTTACTAGATTTGGAATGCCGAGAGTGATTATCACTGACGGAAGAACTCATTTTAGAAATAAATATATTCACAAGCTAGTAGAAAAATATAATATTATTCATAAGATATCTACTGCTTATCATCCACAAACTAGTGGATTAGCTGAAGTTTCTAATCGAGAGATTAAGCGTATTTTAGAAAAGTCACGTAAACCACTAATAGATTGGATCGTTCTATAAGACTAGACAACGCATTATGGGCATACAGGACTGCTTATAAAAACTCCTATTGGAATGACTTCTTACAGGCTTATATATGGAAAAACTTGCCACTTACTAGTTGAATTAGAACATAAAGCATATTGGGCGATTAAAGAATTTAATTATTATATGAAAGAAGCTGGTGAGAAGAGATTGTTGCAATTAAATGAATTAGAAGAATTAGGGAATGAATCATATGATAATGATAGGATTTATAAAGAAAGGATGAAATTATGGCATGATCGGAAGATTAATCAGAGAAATTTTGAACCAGGACAAGAAGTTTTGCAATATAATACTAGATTGAAATTATTTCCTGGGAAATTGAAATCTTGATGGTTAGGACCTTTTACTATAACTCAAATATTTTCATATGGAACTATAGAAATTGAAGATCCAAAAATAGGATATAGATTTAAGGTAAACGGACATAGATTAAAACCATATTTCGAAGGAAGAAGACCAAATTTTAAAGAGGTTTTAATGCTTAGTCGAAATGATTACTAACTGAAATTAGGTCGGGCTGACGACGTTAAACCAAGCGCTTTATGAGAGGCAACCTATAGTAGTTTTTTTATTTTAATTATATACAAATTAGTGAGTCTGTATTATTAAAACAAATCTTACTACTCAATTTTTAATTAGAATCATCACAAATTTGAACCTATATGATGAGATCAGAAAATATTCGGACCAGAGCGAAATTGGGCAATTTTATGAAATCTTGCCGACGGCGAGGTCGATTCTCGCCGACAGCGAGAACGGCACCAAATTACATTTCAGTTTATTAACGAGCTCGCCGATGGTGAGAAACTTCCCGCCGACGGCGAAGCAGTTGAAAAATTGGTTTCTTAAGTTTTTTTGTGCGGTTTTGGACGGTTCAAAAGCCATTTCTTTGTAGAAAACCATCCCAAATTCAATTTTACACTGTTTTCTTCCTAAGAAACGACTAGAGACCAATCCTTTCAATCCGAAATGGCCACCAAACTCTTAGAAACCACAAAAACTGAAGTTTTCAACCGAAGAAAATTCGTCAGTTCAGAGGCGCAGTGTATTTTCAACAAAGTTTTGATGAAGAAGCGACTTATTAAAGAAAGGGGATTTGTCAACAGAGGAGTAGAAAATTCCACCACAAAAATTGAAGAAATGATCGCGCAGCGGCATTGGGAGGTATTTTGCTATACGACATCCGTTGTAGTTATTCCTGTAGTTAAAGAGTTTTACTCTAATCTACATGCAATCGAAAATGGAAGTATCTACGTTAGAGGAAGATGGGTAACATTTACTCCTTCAAGGGTAAATGAATTATTTTCTATAGAAAATACCCCTGTCTGTCATTATTCAAACTTTGTTCCTTCAAGATATAATATGAACGAGATTTATAGATACTTGACCGACGAACCTGATGATTGGGAGTTGCGCGAAAACGGGTATGTCAGTTTTTCTGCATCACTTCTTAACCCTGTCTCGAAGCATTGGCATTTCTTTATCTCATCAAAATTATTACCCACTATAAGGGTAAATAAGGTTTCAAAGGAATGCACTATATTAAATTAATGTATTCAAATTGGACTACCTATTGATGTTGGATCAATTATAGTAAAATCTGCATTGGGATTAATTGTGCATGGGTCAGTTCATGGACTTGGACACCCATCGACTATATTTGCTTTATGCAGTCAATACCAAGTTTCTTTTGAGGCTTTGGAAAAGGAACTTTTGTCATGGAAACCACTCGATCCTACGGATATGTTTCCAACTTTGGATAACAATGATGAGATTACCATTATTTCTGATAGAGCATCACAGAACAATCCTTTAGCAAGGCCTCTTATCGATAAAACAAATTTCATTCCGAAAAAGATTAAAGGATTAGAGAAAGAGTCGCATAACGTGATGAATTCCATCGATAATATCTCCGATATGTTTGATCACATTGATCGGAGGATGAAGGAGCACTTTGATCATACTTGGACATCCGTGAGGCCAGTTTTATTCATTTACCGAGATAGAAAGGGTGGATCGATGAAGAATCTATCGTAGAATTCCTTTCGTGGCTTTCTACAATCTATTTGTGCACCTGCGTCACATCGGGAATATCAGAGAGGATGTCAGTTCAGACACTGAGGAGTAGTAAAGATTTCTATCTTATGTTATATTTGTGTGAATATTTGTGTTGATTTGGATTTAGGTTTTTTTATGATTTGAATTTTAATTTGATCATCTCAGATTTGATGAAATTATATGTATTTGTTATGTCTCAGCATTTAGTGTATAGTGGTTTGGATTGCGATGTTGAGTATTATGGATTTGGACATTTAAGTTAAGTATATTGTTAGTTTTTAGTGTGAAGCTCGTAAGTCTCATGGATTTCATATATAAAGTTATATTGTTTGTGTTGTGTGAACTTTTTGTGAGTATAAGTATCTAATCTTCATACTAAATTATTAAATTAAGTGATCGGAAGATTGATTAAGGGCAAATAGAGGTTTAAAATGATTGACGAATTTCAAAAATTAAAAATTTTGGGATCTCGCCGACGGCGAGAATTATCCAGCCGACAGCGAGGGAAATCCCGCTGACAGCGAGAACGATCTCGCTGACGGCGGATTTTTCCCGAAACTTTTGCCTCTGTCAAATTAATTAGCTCACCGACGGCGAGAAAAATCTCGCCGACAGCGAGATCGCGAAAAGTCCTATATTTCGACCGACCAACCGACACTATTCATCATCCCCTTCCTCAAAACTTCGAAAAAACCGACCTAGGGCTTGTGAAATCTTGGATTTGAGGCGATTTCAACACTTTTTGACACCGGATTTCATCTTCCCTTGGTAAGAGCTTCACTCCTATGCAAAAATTTTTGATTTTCACCATGAATTTCTTCTACATTGGGAAATTTTGAAAAAATTTGAAATGTTAAGAAAAGACTTGGAAGAAATTCATGGAGATCGATTTAAATGGATTTTAGATGTTATAGGAAGCCTTTTTAGTAATATTTGGGAGTTTAGTTAAGATTATTTACAAATTTCACAGATCGAAAATGGCTCCACGACAAAAGCGACGATGATTGGATTTGTGAATGCAAAAGCACAATCAAGATATTTTCACAACATTCAATCAAGAAAATGCATTCAAGATCGAGTTTTTAAGAATCCAGGAGGAGAGGTGGAGCGAGTAATAAAGGAACGAGGATGGGAGAATTTTTGCTATGTTTCATACAGAGCAGCTATGGAGGTAGTTAAGGAGTTCTATACTAATTTGACTACAACTGAAGATGCACCAGTTAAGGTTGGAGGATTTTTTGTGGAATTCAGCGCTGCAAGAATAAATGCTTATTACGAAGTACGAGACACCTACACCAGTGAGTACGAGACTTTTTGGACAATGGAAGGACCACTGAAAGAGGTGATCGACTTTCTCACTGATGGAAAAGGCGTCTGGAAGATCAAGCAGCGGGAAATGGTAAATTTTCCTCTTTCTATGTTAAATGCAACTTCAAAAGCTCGGCACTATTTTATTTGTTCTACTTTGTTACCTACTTACCACCATAGTGAGGTAACAAGAGATAGAGCAGTTATGAATTTCTGTATTCAGAACCAAGAAAGTATTAATGTGGGAAGTGTAATTTATAAGAATATATTAGCCACCTCAAGAAGTGAAAAGTGGAGGAGGACTAGGACATCCTGGTCTTATCTATGCACTCTGCCAATTATCTGGGGTAGAGGCAAAAGATGATGAGGAATGGGTTGAGCCTATGAAACCCATTACTCTGGCTAATATTAAGAAATATGAATCCCGCGAATGATGGGGATCTGGGACAAGGGATTATGTACCTTCTTCAAGTAGAGATATACCCTCTACTAGTTATGAACCCTCTCAGTACACCACTCCTACCCTTCAAGATCTGATGAATGAGCTGACCCTAAGTAGAAAGAGTTTTGAACAATTTGGAGAGAACATGGAAAGAAAATTTGAGCATATGGATCACAGGATTGATGGTTTGGAAAGAAGACATAATTATGATAGTGAATATCTCCAGCGTCATTCGAGTACGAAATCGCATATTATGAGGCCGAACGTCGATATAGGAGTGGTGAGTTAGATGTTGTCTTTCCCGAGTGCCCCCGCTACACACAAGTACTGGCACTGCTCAACCTTCTCGACTTCGGAGATCGGGGAGATGATATAGCTCGGGATTTTGATGCGGAAGATTAGAAACTTTGTTTAGTTAGTTTAGATTAATTGTTCTTTTGAAAACTTTATTGTTCTGTGTGTAATTATTCTGTACTTTCTATGGACTGTGGATTTGGTGTGTTTGTGTGTTTGCTTATGCTGTAATGTTAGACTTTTTATGTGTGTTAAGTTAGTTTGCAATTTTTCTTTTAGATAGGATGTTAGTTTTTATTTAATATGATGTTTAAGTTTTTATAAGTTATGAACGTTTAACATGTTTAGATTGTTTTAATATGTTTAAAGTAGGTTAGTTGATTTTATGTGTAGTAATAAATTATGTTTTCATTTGTTGTGTTTTATACTTATTAAAAATTTCTTATCCCAGCACTTTCTTTTAAATACTATATATATGGAAGAATACTAACAGTACAGGTTCTTTAAATAATGAAAAAGCCTGCAAAAATTTTAAGGAAAAGAAATACCTAAAACTTAAAAGTATGATTCATTGTATATTTTCATTTTCACCATTTAGAAATAGATAGAAAAATTTAAGTTTGGGGAGGAAAAATACAAATTTAATTATTAAATTGTTCTCAATTTCTATTTTAAAAAATTATTATCAAATGATTTTTCTATAGTAATTTTTCAATTCAATAAACATGAATTACTTTATTTAATTATTATAGAAAGTTAAATAAAATGTTTCTAGTAATTCAATTATTTAATAGAATAAGATATTTGGTTAAAATAAATAAGAATATAGTAAACTATTTAAGGTAAGGGAAACTATATTCTAAAATTGAAATTCTTAAGTATTTAGATGAAAAAGAAGAGATTGAAACTCAATGAAGTAAAGGCTATGAAATACATATAAGCAAAGAAATATTTTAAGTTTCAAATTTAGGAAGAGAAAGTTGAAGTTCAAAATTATTAACAGGCTATCCTAATATAGTAATCCTCACTTGAAAAAGAAAAAGAGAAGGATTGAAAATCAATCTAAAAAGAACAAGAAAAAAAGAGAAAAGAAAAGAAAAATATAAGTGAGGAGAAGCTTGAGGAGATGCCTTATCAAAAATTGGCTTCAATGGATTCAACCTAAAGGGAAAAACTCAAGTATATTTCTAAACTTATATATATGGTTTAGTATTTTACTAAATAAAGTTTTCTTGAACTTCCTATCATCTAAATATCTTAAGTAAATTACTCTTTTAAATATAGTCTTTCCTGAAATAAATAGAGAGCTAGAAATCTTAGATCTGATACTAAATAATCTTATATCTATAAAGTTAATTTAATTACTTAAAAATATTTCTATTTAACTTTGCTATAGTATTATTTAAATTTAATTCATAGTATATCCGAATTGAAAAATTCTATTACGTAAATCATTATTTTTATTTAGTATAAAAATTACTTCGAGGACAAGTAATAATTAAGTTTGGGGGATTTTGATCACGTGAAAATATATTAAGAAATTCATACCCATTTTTTATGAAATTGCACTTTAAAAAAAGGTATTTTCTTTATTTTATTGCAGGAATGAAGATTTATAAATGATGAAAGCAAAAAGCATGAAATGGAGCGAATTTGGATCAAAAAAGGAAGAAATTCATGCAAAATGAACTAAGCCGCTGACGACGAGATCGAGCCCGCCGACGGCGAGATCATGAGGAGAATTTTTGAAGGATTTGCAACTACCTCGCCGAAAGCGAGCCCGAGCCCGCCGACGGTGAGATCGCGCGGTTTGGAGACCGTTTAGAAACCCCGCCGACGGGGAGATCGTTTCTCGCCGACGGCGAGACAGTTCAAAATGCTAGATACATTGAACCTGGACGCTTTTTGAAGAGGTGCTTAAGTATCCCTTGGACCTTTGTCTACATCTATAAATAGAGGATGAATTTTAGTCTATTGTGTGTCTATTGTGTGTCTATTGTGTGTCTTCTGTGTGTCAATTTTAGAGAGCCTTAGTGTCTACTTGGTGTCTAGTTTTAGTTTTAGCAAGTGTAATTAGTGAGTTTAGAAGTGTGTTGTACTAAAAGGAAAAGTCAAAGGAACTTCAAGGAGTCTGCTTGGGGAGGAAATCGAGATAAGTATCTTTGTTTATTGTTTTTAACTTTAAATAAAATCCATGCTTTGTTTAATTCCCATGCATTCTGAGTAGTTTTTTTAGTCTTTCTCCTTGTTTATGAAATTATTTGAATTGATGAAATTAAATAGAAGTGCCTAATATATTAAAATAAATTGTGATAATCTTTTACTTAAAACTTAATTTACTTTCAATCTGGCCAATTGAATTGTTAAAATATGTTGAATCATCAACTATAGTAAAGATTACATCCAATATTCAGGGAAGTAAAAAGCCTTGGAAGGATGATGCAAATAAATAAGGAAATATTATTTATGGGACGTAGAATTGGACATTTTAGTGTGACGTGACTAAAATATTCAATTTGGTCCTATTGTTTGAAGTCGAAGTGTAGATGTTAGCCCTCGAGTGAGGGGAACGTGGGAGCTCGAAGTGGCAGACCAGTATCCTCCCGAGCTCTAGCCGCGATTCGCAATCAAGCATAGGACTACTCAATGTTCTTTGCACCTGGACCAAAGGGTAAGGAATAGGAATGCTCCTATTTGTCACAATACAATAAAAAATTTTATTTAAATTCATCATTCACTTAATTTTCTAAAAACAAGGAGAAGGATAATTTTTCTGAAATCTTTAAATCAACTTTATTGAAAGCATTAGTTTACTTTAGTTCGCTTTAGTTAAGTATTCTAAATTTCTGTATACTATATTAGTAAGTAAATTCTTTTAAATTTAGCTATTACAAATCTTTTAAAACTTCCCTGTGGGATCGATAACCAGGACTCCACTAGAGCCCTTTATTACTTGATACGATACGTATACTTGCGTAGAATCCACATTATACATTCCATCATAAAATCAAATATATATATTAAAGTGGGATCAAGTTTTTGGTGCCGTTGCTATTAACATAATTTTCAAACATAAAAAAGTGGGTCAATGACCAATGATGGATGGGATACCGTCTGGACAATGTCTTCAAAGAAAATCTTGGACCATATCCAGAACACTTCGGTGCACGCGTCAACTCAGAGTTTGAAATCTGTCGAGCCGATGCTATCGCTTGCGATTGAAGAAGCACCCCAGAAGGAGGTGTTGACCTCATTTTTGATGAGGTCTTCTCTTCTTCTCTTTAGTACTTAGGATCTAGCCTTAGGCTTTTCCTTTGACTATCCTAGGGGATTAGAATTGGGACCCACCACTTAGAAATACAAACTACTTCTTAACTCCCTGCAAACCCCACAAGCTTGATTGTAGATCCCTAATCACCTAGAGGGTTGAAATCAAATGTGGAGGTTTAAAGGATGAGTTCCCTATAGGACTTTTGGGCCTTAGGAATACCCTGGATGGCCTGGTCTGGTGAAGGGTTGACTTACACACACACTACACCTATACACTACACTTTCACACACCTCCTAAAACCACACCCATACCCAACTTGACCTCCCGACTCATGAAGGTGATTCACATGGATGGTCCTTAACCCCTAAGCCCTTGGCTAAGAGGGTTAGGAACAACATAGTGGATGCCTCAAATGAGTCCCTTCATGGCTCATGTGGGCTTGATATAGCTTCATGGCTCAACCAAAATGATTTCATTCCCCTTACATTCACCCAAGCTTCAATTTTCCAAATTTTCAATTTTTGACCCCCGGGACCCTACACCCGCTAAATCTACCCAAAACCCTCGAAACCACCCAAAATTTGCAAAATCACCTAAATTACCCAAAATTCCTCAAAATCAATCCCAAACATTCCCACATTACTCAAATTAATCATCCATACCCAAAAATACCAAAATTCCAAAAATACCTCTCAATACCCTCCAAATACCCAAAATGCCCCTCTTAGCCAAAAAATCCAAAAATTCAGAAAATTCCCAGAAAAATCCAAAAAATCCAAAATATTCCGAATTTCATTTTGTTCAACTACACCATGGGCCAATTTTGTCAATTTACCCCACTTTTATCAAAACCCCCAATTTGACCCATTTTAACCCAAAATGAACCCAATGTCAAACCAAACCTACCCAATAGACTCAAATTCTGGTCCAATTCAATTCTAAACTTCAATTAAACATCCCCAACACCAATCTAGACCAAATCCAAGTCCAATTTGATTGACATTTGGATCCAATTTCACTTTTGGCCTTAAAGCCCAATTTGGACCCATGACCCAAACTTAGCCCAAACTCACCCAATTCAACTCCAATTAACCCCAAATCTTTTCTAAACCTTCCTTAACATCCCCATAAACAAAACACTAACATGATTTTCCCAAAGTTTAGACCCAAACCCCACTCAAATTCAACCAAAAGCTAAAAGGCCCAATTTTGACCAAAACCTAAACCTAGCCCAAATAGACCTAAACCCCAAAATCAAAACCCAACCAAAGCCAAAACCTCATTGAAACACTCCCATAAACATTTCCCAACATTAATTTTACATCAATTTCAACCCTAGCCCAACATTGGCCCAAGTTAGCCCAATTTGACCTACATTGGCCCACTTACCAAATGAACCCAAATTCAAACCAATTCAATTCCAAATCACACCAAATTAACTCCAAACCATTCATGAAACATCCCTAAACCAATTGTAACATTTATTTGACATGGTCCTTCACAAAATTTTCACACAAATGCCCATCCTAAAATCAAAAAGCCCACTTCCCTTAAACCTTCCTAAAAGCCCACTTCCTTCAAATTCAAAAGCCCAAATTCATCCAAAGCCCACATGACACTTCCCCTCATCATCCATTTAATCAAAATCACCCCTAAGTTTCAAAATCATCAATTAAACAATTCCAAATCAAGCCCCATACAAATTCCCATCAAAATACCAAAATTTTCTTAAATCCATTTCCATGAAATCGACTTAACTTTTCCCAAGCCAAAGGTGAGCCATGAAGTCATGCATGAGCCACATGTGAGCCATGAAAGCCTTGGACACTTCACCATACCCAAAATGGCAAGAAGAGGGGACCCTTTAATGATTCTCTTAAGAGTGATTAACCACTCCCATGTCTCCCCTAACTCTCGCTTAAGCTTAATCGTACTTGATCGTGACTCGACCCCATAAATCAAGCTTATCCAAGTGACTTTCCCTTCACCCAAATTGGCCTCGGAGGGTGAACCTAACCCAAAACCAAGGGTTGACCCATTTAGACCCAAAACTAGCCCTTTCCCATTCCACTTCGATTCAAACCCTTTACACATGTCCATGGCTAATCGATCGCACAAACCTCCAGCCCCGACCCACCTGGACCCGAGAGTGACCCATGCCTGCGGGCCAGCCCGCCCGGGTCGCCGGAAAACACCATGGCCGAGACCTCGGGAGGAGCCAAATTTTGGAATTCCACCTCGCCGAGCCGCCTCACTCCAAATGGCCATCGCAGCTGTTCTTCTCCTCACCGCAGCAAACTGATCCCAACCATTAAACCCCCCGGAGGCCCTCCACCCTCTCCTATTTAAACACCACCCCTTCTCGGCCATGAGAGGTGCCGAAACAAAACCTTAAGGAAACTCCGCCAAAATTGTTCCGCATCACTCCCCACACATAGAGAACTTGATCCCCACCGAAATCCCCCCGCCATTTCCTCTCCGTAAGCTCAATTCTCGCAGTCGAAATCCAAGCCCAAAACCAGGACACTTCTCCACAAGTGAGCCAATCCCCAAATCGATTGGTCCTACACCTTCACCGTACCAAGGGAAGAAGTCCACCAGACAAAAGCCCCCTCTCCGAGCCACCCATCCGTTCCGCACTCCAAGCTTTGTGATCGGCCGTGGTCACTTTCATAGCTAGACAATTCACTGTGCCAAGGGACTTCATCCGGAGCTTACTGGACCCAATCAAAGGTGACACAACTCTCGCATCGAAGCTTCACTTCTCTGAGCAAAGGTATGGACTCACTCTTCTTCCCGAGCTTACAGAGATTCTCCATTTAATTTGAGTCAATTTAAATACATGTTTACCGTATGGATGTGTTCGTCTCCTCAAGACGAATCCATAGAGCATAAGAACACAAAAATCCATTGAGAATCGAGCGAGAAATTAGGGTTAGAAGGTCGACGGTCACGGTGCACACCCGCCGTAGACGATGACCGGGAGCCGCTCGGATCGAGCTTGTATCGAGCGGACGGTCCGGATCGTGCCGGACAGCCGCAATGGTGCATGAACCGCGGGCCCCGGAACGCCGAGCTCGGATGGCGGCGCCGAATCGGGAGACGACGCGCGGCCTTCGGAGTCGCCGAGGATGGCGTGGCGCCGCGTGGATAAGTAGGAAAATAGGCTATTTTTCTATTTATTTAATTACCAGAACTTCAAAAATTCATAACTTTGTGTAAAAAAATCCTAAAAATAAAATAAAAATACCCTCTTGCTCAGTGAACAGAGGAGAATAATGTGGAAAAGAAATCCTTTAATTTTATCAAGTATTTTTTTTAATGATTTATTTACTGTCTGCATTGTTTTAATTCTCCATGCATATAGAAAATTCACCATGGCATGAGACCATAGGGCTTTTGAAGCCTCCGAATTTGGGAACATTCCCCGAATTTTCCAAAGTCGAGGCCATCCCTACGAGAAGTTATTGATTTTTCAAATTCATGTTACCGTTTTGAGTATTTTAAATCTAATAATTAGCATGTTGTGAAATAAATTCTAGGAAAATTTGGTGATGTTTCTTATGACCAGAGGACCCTAGGAAAAATAGGTTTTGAATTAATTCACTTGGAATGACCCTAATTGGCTTAAACACCTAAAATAAGTCTTTAATTAATTAGAGCTAACCATACATCAAATTGACTTGAAATCAATTCTCCACTGACCTTTAGGATCAGAGGAACCCACCATAAAAATTTGAAGTTAATTGGACTTTGTTAGCCCTACTAAATGGGTTGATTAAGCCATTTAGCCAATTTAAACTTTAAAAATTCATAACTTTCAAATGCTTTTCAAAAATTCACCAAATTGGTTTTGGAGCCTCTCTGATATTAGGGGAATTTAAGAAAATTAAAATTGCAATTTTCTAAAAAAGTTGATTTTTGCATTATTTTAATATTTTTAATAATTAAAAAAATAATAAAAATCACAAAAATAATAAAATTCACCAAAATGTCACATTTTGAATTTTAATCACTTAGGAACAAATCCCATATTTTCTTAAGTCTTTATGATGAGATATTAAATTTTAAAGCCCTAAGGTAATTTTAAAATTAAAAAAAATGTATTTTATAGCATTTCCATTAAAATAATTCTAATAAATCAAAGAAAAATCAGAAAATTATAAAAATTCATTCTCTGATTTCCTTGATATCAGAGAGATTTTTTAAAAATATTAAATTCATTTTTCAAACTTTATTTTATTTTTAAATTAATTAATACCCCAAAACTCAAAATAATTATAATAAAAATAATATAATTCAAAAAATCACCAAAATTGGTCCAAGTGGTCCTCTGGTCATTAAGAATGTCCCATAATTTTCTTAAGGACAGAAACTTTTCTTGGTCATATTATTAAATTTTCCTTGGAAATCCTTATTTTCCACCAAAAATAATTACATAAATAAATTAAATACAGAAAATTCACATTTTCTCCTCTAATGTCCTTATTGACATATGAGTGAAGTCACATAAAAATTCCAAATGCATTTGAGCTCAATTTAGTGAGTTATGAAATTATTAAGCTTGAAGGGCAAAATGGTAATTAAAATTTTAACCCTTAATTAAAACTTTAGGCTTAATAAAATGAAAGAGTAAAATATTTGATTCTAATCTGACTTGGATGATTGAAATTTAAATAATTAAAGGGTAGAAACCTATTAAACAATTTAAAAATAATTGAAATGAACTTTAATTAAATAATCGATTAAATTTGGAAGGATAATAAAAATTGGAATTATTAAAATATGGATGTTATTAGGAAGAAATTTGTTCTTTAATTTAAGAATCCCTAAATTAATCATCTCAATAATATTTAATTACTAATTAAAATGATAATTCAAATTTAAGATTTAAAAGTGCTAAAAGACTTAATCATTAAATTGAATTAAATTAAATTATTTAAATCAAACCCTTTTAAAATAAAATATTAAATTAAAATTAAAAATTAAATCAAATTAAAATTTAAATTAAATTAAATTAAATTAAATTAAATTAAAACATATTAAATTAAATTAAAATAAATTAAATTAAATTAAATTAAATCAAATTAAATCAAATCAAATTAAATTAAATTAAATTAAATTAAATTAAATTAAATTAAATTAAATTAAAACATATTAAATTAAATTAAATCAAATCAAATTAAATTAAATCAAATCAAATTAAATTAAATCAAATTAAATTAAATTAAATCAAATTAAATTAAATTAAATTAAAATCAAAATTAAATTAAAATTAAATTAAAATTAAATTAAATTGAATTAAAATTAAATTGAATTAATTTAAATTAAAATCATTTAACAACAAACCTAAATGAAATCATTAAAAAATAAATCTAAAACAACTTGAACACTATTCCAAACTTAAATCCATCAACTAAAATTAAATCATAAACCATTTCAACATCCATTTGCCCTCGAAAGCTTTTGTCGTCATAACTCCTAAACGGAGCATTAAGTGAAGTGTTACTTCACTTATAGGATATTCAAATGTCCTAGTTCACCGAGCAAGACAACAAACTCGAACTCCCGACGATTAATTCATTTGTATAATTAAATTCATTTAGACTTCAGATAATCCTAAAAATATCGAAAAGATGTTTAAGATTCGTCTTAAGCACTTCCTCGATATGATAGGATATTTATAAGAACGATCGAACTTAATTGTTCTTTCGATGAAGAAAATCGTCCTCAAACCAAAATACAAGAACCTAGACGTCATAGAAAATAACTAGCTATAGGATTAGGAACTTGGTAGAAAACCATAACCCTTCCCTTAGCTTTACCTAGGAACTTACTTTAAATGCTTAAATATTCTAACTGTGTTTTAAGTGCAGCTTGGGATGACGGGAAGACCCTCCAGTACGCTTTTATTTTATTGCAATTTACTTTATTGCAATTTATTTAATCGCATCGCACTTACTTTTCTTGCATGATAAACAACTCGTTGCATGAAAACCCACACCTTTAGGATAGTCCCTAAAACCGAAACCAAAATTAAATTAAAAGTCATTACAAGATAAAATTCACCGCCACAACATTTCAAAATATAAGACAACTCAAAATTTAATCACAAACGTAACAACAAAACTAAAACTACAACTAAATTAAAACGTCTTGTTGGATGATCGAGAATACCTCTGATGATGTAACCTACGTGTTGCTAACGGGATTTCCCACGGTCTAAATGAAAGTGTGGAACTCATTCAGTTGAGTTTAGCAAATTCATCTGGACTAAGTGAATCCGATAAAAATAATGATGCCGGAAGGATTGAACCGTGGGATCTTAACCGGTGTTGTTATAATCAACTTTAAGATTAGTTTAATCAAAATATTAAAAAACACCCGGATTTTAAGATTTTCTCTAAACCAGAACACTTTTCTCATCTCCCGATTTATGACTTCTAAAACTAAACCACTACAATAACAAGGAGCTCTGAGCATGGTGGGCAACGACGGCCATCGTCGTCGCAGAAACCGAAATCTACATCGACAAAACTTTCCTTAGAACTAAATAACCAAGCCATAGGACTTCGAGGTAGTTTGCCTAGTGCAACATAAATCCTCAACCTTCTGTTAGGCATTTGCATTGCAAATTAAGCCCTAACTGATCTTAGAACTTCGAGGTAGTCGTCCGATACGACATAAACCCTCACATCTTCGAGGCTATTTGTATGATTTTATCATACAAATATAAGTCCTGACTAATTAAAATTGGCAAGATCAAAACATTAAATAAACATTAGGACTTTCCTAAATTCAAGCCAAACAATAGGATAGTCGGGAAATTACCGAAGTTCGCTTCGAATCTGTGATTTCTCCTACCTTTCTTCCCTTGGATTCCCAAAATAAAAATGTTCCAAATTTGATCCATTCCCTATTGAAATTCCAAAATTCGATCCATTGAAAACTTAAACTTTGAAATTCTTGAGAGCAGAACTACTGATTATTATCGAGAGTTTTCTTAGGTGATTCCCGTCACTTAAGATGTAATTAACTATAGGGGCTCGCCCTTATGTGGAGTTTTAAGAACCCGTGTAATATAAACCCCGTTTAATGTTTTCATATTAAACAGTGGAATTTGTCGGCTTATAAAATTAGTTCGCGGACCAAACGGATGTCACAAACTTCTCTAGTTTATTTAATCGAGCCCCATTATCAAGCAAGTGTGTCTATTCTTCGGGATAGATACACGGTTTATAAGTGCGATGCTCGTTTATATAAACTATTCGAATGTGAGATCAGCTTGATTTCATATCTTAAAATTTTCAAATTTAAAATTATTTTCAAAATCAAATACTACTTTTCAAATTATTTATTTAAATTAAATTAAAATTCGCCGACAATTTCTGTAGGCGACCCCCTTTCCAAATAAAACACATAACTCAAAAATAAGCCGCACAATTTCTGGCGACTCCGCTGGGGAGAATTCCTCTCCATTTTTAATCAGATAGTTTTGCTTTCAAAAATCGGTAGTGTATCCATGTCCCTAATGGATCAAACTACCCTTCTTTCCGTCGGAATACTATGTTCATTTCTATCTCGAACGAGTATAGCCAACATTCTCTCGGATTTAGGAGCCACTCGTTTAGACACCCCTAAACGAGAGGTTCCGAGATCCTTTTACCTCATTTCGAGGCGGGGTGGACCCCCAATAAGTGTTAGTTTAGAGTGATCCTTCGAGTCGAGAAGTCTTGCATAAGACTTTCTTTCCTTTCCAACTCGAATCGATTCATTACCTTCTCTACACCTTCGAACATTCCGTTCTAAATAAACAAACCCTCTAATGAATGACTCTTTTAACAAATAACTCCTTCTTATAAATACATGAACAAGAATGTGTTCTGACTCTTTTCGATTCCTTTCTTTTCGTCCCGATGAGAAGAAGCATAACTCGGGACCGACAATCGAATCTACCATGCGAAATGGAAGCCCCAAAGCTGATTTTCTCCTTCACCAACGGACCGGACTTCGCCGTTTACAAGGATGAGCCGCCCGACAATGGGATCATCCGGTTTCGACAAGGATTCGAGAACACAAATGTCAAGTTCGCCGACGTTACTCTCTTCGCACTAACTGGACAAAGTGCCGTAAACCGAGAAACCCATGATCGAGTTCAACCTTAAGTCAACTCAAGAATTTCCTCCCCGCAAAGGGTTCCAAACTCGAGAGGAATACCGCCGTCCAAAGGAGGACTGTTATCTCTACCCCCACTGGTCTAGTCGTCTCTGCACCTACCCCGGCTCCCGCCAAACTGAAGGGGAAGGAAGTTCAAATTTGTGACGAGTATGTTACCATGGAGGGTACAGATTTCCGTGCGAAACCTTCTGTTTTTGAAATTGGGTCCAGCTCAAGGGTTTCACCCCTAACACTGACTCGCAGAAGAAACAGAGGTAGAAGATCGCCAGAAGGACGTAGCCGCCGAAGTCGCTTTCTTGAAGAAATCCCCGAGTACACACCACTACCCGCATACATACCATTGCCTCGAATATACACCCCTTTTGGAAGGAAGTAGATTCCATCCCCTTTCCGCTGCAGCTGACGAGGAAAATGTCTGCAGGATTGCTTCTACATTACCTCGACCCGCATATTACAGCGACAACAGAAAGAAAAGGGCAAGGATTACACCATTTGCCCGACTACAAACTGTGATTGAGAACTTAGCAAAGAAAGAGAAATGCCCTGTATCGGAAATTTTAAGAAGGATAGGGCGGGTGCCGGCCAAATCCCGTCTTGGGCCGCGAGTAGAATCTGCTATCGCTGTAGAAGGGCCAAATAAGAAGATGAAGGCTAGTCCACCTGTTGTTGTTTCGAGCTTACGCATCGTGGAGGATACCACCTTCCAAAGCATTCGACCGACGTACCATCCGGTCCTAGGCCTTCTACCGCTAGAAGGATGGTATGGCGTCCCACTACCGGCCAATTAAGACCGAAACAACGATCGAAAAGGAAAGTCTCGTCAGAGACTCGAGTCCGAAGAAAGTGCTACCGCAAGAAGGGGACTCATGAGAAAGAAACCCGACAATTATCACATGACAACCGCAAGGATGTACGTAAAAGGCCACCGGAAGATGCTATGGAAAAGCTAAGAACCGATATTCGGCGACTAGCAAGAGAGAGAGAAGAGAAGTTCGGAGATGAAGTCGACTCGTCGTAGTTCATGGATGATGAATATGCAGAAATTAACATGGTTGAAACACGAGCTTCGTCGGCTTCACAAGGTGCTCCCGCAGACCAGCAGAAGAGAGGAGTCGGAAGTAATGAGGAGGCAGACTTCAAGAGAAAGATGATACGATCGCCCAAATGGCAAAAGGATGGAAGAGATGGTCGTAGCCCTAGCCACTCTCCGCAGTCGGTTCAACCCCAAAGAGAAACACCCCGGAAGTTATTCACATTGTAGACGGAGGAAAGGAGATTACATCCATCAACGGGGATGATCAATTAAAGAAGGATGCAACACAAAGTATGATTCCGGAAAAGGATATCAAGAGCTTCGTGGAACAAAGAAGTGCGAGAAGCCTTGGCACAATCAAAGAGCGGGACATCCATTCGGACGGGTAGACCTTACCCCGAAGAATTCGATGCCGTCCAATATCCGAAAGGCTTTGTACCACCTCTCGTTCAAGACCTTTGATGGAACCGGAAACCCTCGGCAAGCATGTTGCACATTTTCGTGCCGCTTGTTGCAATGCCGGCGGAAGTGATGCTTTACTCTTCCGACAATTTGTCGCCACTCGTCAGAATCGCCTTTGATTGGTATGCGGAATTACCGAACGGATCGGTAAAGACATTTTCGGAATTAGAGAACCTCTTCATCAAGCGATTTGCCGGAGCTCAGCACCACATCACTATAGGTGATTTAGTGGTAGAGAAGCAGAAGCCGAATGAAACCTTAGTGGACTACATACTTCGATGGAGGAACCTAAGTATGAAGTGTGAGCCACAGTTACAAGAACAACATGCACATGCATTTTACTTAAAAGCATCCATGGCCCGATAGCACTTCTCCTCAAGGGATTTACTATTAAGACTTTCAAGAAGTTGTTAAGCAAGGCCGAAGCTTGCAAGAGGAGGCAAAGCAACTAAGTTTCACCGATAAAACAGACAAACGTAAGCCCGTGAAAACTATTGAAAAGAAGTCCCGGATCGTCGCAGCTAGCCGATAAAGGCAAGCAACCGATACAAATATCGTCGAACGGCCGCAAAGAACCTCAACGACTCCGACCCATCACGTCATCTCAACAACGATGAACAACCGCCTCGTCCACAACGTACGTTTAGAGAATTCCCGAGCGAGGAGTATCCGTTCAAGAATGAGGCAAAGGCTGAAAATGTTCCGCAGCTCGATGAAGACTCCAGATTTCCAACTCGCGAGCCTAAAAGACCGAAGAAGTCGACAAGAAAGGTGATCCCAACTTTTGCCCTTACCACCGGATGCTCGGGCACAAGATAGAAGATTGTATTACCTTCAAAAGTCGGCTCAACGACAATCTTCGGAAAGGGAATATAACGATCCCGAAAGAATACATGAAGGAACCCTCGTAAAGGAGGTTCCGTCAATGTTATCTCGACGGATTTCATTGTTCCGATAAATCCCTATGCGACCGATGATGGATGGACTACCGCTCGGACAAAGTCTTCGAAGAAGGTTTTGGATCACATCCAAACCGCTTCGGTGCGAGCCTCAATTCAGAGTTCGAAAACTGTCAAGTCGGCACTATCACTTGCAATAGAAGAACCACCTCAACAAGAGACGACTGAAGAAAAGAAGAAAATTGACGAAGAAGAGAAGATCAAGGCACCTAAGGCTAGACTAGGGGCTGCTTATCCTAGGATAGTTGTTTCCGATTCGGAGGAGAAATCCCTCGAACCTCTAACTCTGTATGATTATTTGCTCACTCCGGTGGGATCTTATAATGATGAGGGTTATGGCGTTGGCTACGTTTTGACTATTTCTAAAGATTACGTAATTAGTGATAATCAACCTAATCCGGACGTCGATTCCGATACAAATAACAATTCTCAAAGCATACACAATCTCGACGATCACAACGACAAAGAAGACATCCACCAAGGAGGCTACGAGAGTTCAACAAGCAACGAGTCTATTTGCGAGTTTCGAGGAGCTCCAGTCACAATAGAGTTAGAGCCTTCAGACTCCGAAGCTAATCCTGAAGAACTTGTCATTCCAATTCAGAAGGAGACACCAGCAAACTCAATGCTAAATTCGAAGAAATCACGAAGTCAACTTAAGAAGTGGAAGAGTTCTACCTCCGAGAATGGGTCCAAAGGACAAAGGAAAGCGTGTGGTTGTTCGAGAAGAACCAACCCCGGCGAAGAAATACCCATTCGAGAAGAAAACGAGGCACATGAAAACAAAGTGGACTACAACGTGCTAGCCCATCTTAGGAAACTACTGCACCAAACCGAGCATCTACGACGCTCTCATCTTATCAAAGGAGATGAAAGAAGCTCGATCAAGGCCTTACTTGATCCGGAAATTCGCTTAGCTCAAATGACCGGAGATTCTTTAGATGAGGTTTCGCTCGTTAAAGGAACAACGAGGTGTTACCTTCACGGACAATGACCTACTACTGGGGACAGCAGACCACAACCGACCCTCGTACATTTCGGCTACAATCGGGAAGTTTACGCTCTCCGCAGTATTGGTGGATCCAGGAGCATCAATCAATATAATGAATCTTCGAACGCTAAGCATACTTGGAAATTGATGCTCGCGAGCTCGAAGCGGACAAAATGTTATTAAGAGGATTCAACCGAAAAGGAGAAAGAGCCCTCGGATCAATAACACTCGCTAATGAAGACCGGTGACTTAGCAAAGACAACCGCGAAATTTCACATAATTGATTCGAAACATCGTTCAACGCTCTATCGGGCCGACCGTGGATACATGAAAACCGGATGGTACCATCATCTCTACATCGATGCATCAAATACTACGATGGAGGGAACAATGGCATCAAAGGTGACTTACAACCGTTCTCCGTACATGAAATTGGAATCCATGAAGATGCAACTTATTATGCACCTCCGAAGAAAACAATCTTCCCGCAGATACCATAACAAATGAAGCAAAGGAAATTTGGGACGACGAAGAACCTCGAAGTTCTAGTCCAACAGCCACTCACCACTCCCCTTACGGCGAGATGGTGAAGGTTTCTCCACAACTCGCATCCGAGGTCGAGGCCGGGGACGAGGTCGTGGCGAGACGTTAGGACGATGGACAGAGGAAACCAGCCATCAATGTTGATCGGGAAGATAGTTCCGAAGAAGAAAAAGAAATCAAACAAGAAGCAGCGACAATAAGTCGGAAGAAGCCGCATTTCGAATCCCTCTCGAAGATGAAAGAAACGAAGAATATAAATCGATGTACGAGAAGATTAACCACTATGTACATACTATGACCCCGACCCCGATCCATTCTAATAAGATCGAGGGTATGGAGGTCAAAGAGGTACGTAGCGGTGGTGCAAAGCCAATCAAATTCTACCGTGGTACTCCTTCCTCCAAAACTCGAAAATAATGTACAATTCGAAGATGCTACTTCATCGTAATTAATGGAATTGCCTTTTGAGTGGTACTCTCCCCGTGTTCAAAATTTAATTCAGCCGTGGTTTCTTACCTCGACAATGGACAAAAGGTCGATCACAACATTATGAAAATTTATGGAATAACTCCGATCGTCCACCCAATTCAAAACATGGTCTCGGATTCGGCACAGTAGGATCAGTTGACGATACTGAATTTTGCATGGTTGTCACTTGCGAGTCTAATGAAAACTGCATGGAAACTACAGAAGAACTCGAAGATTTACAAATTGGAGACGCTCCACCAGAATTCGAAGAAGAGATCAAATCTACAATAGATGAGTTAACGGAAGTTAACTTAGGTACTAACGAAAGAACCTAGACCTACCTTTGTTAGCTCCTTACTCAATAAAGAAGACTCCGAAGAAATAATTAAGTTATTAATGGAATTTAAAGACCGTTTTGCTTGGAGCTACGATGAGATGCCAGTGTTTAGCTCCGCAGGTCGCAGCTCATAAGCTAGGGGTGGATCCCGCTTCGTTCCAGCCGACAAGGTCCCGTGAAGAATGCGTCTAGAAATCGAACAACAAGTCATAGCCGAAGTTAAAAAGCTAATAGTCGCTAAGTTTGTCCGTGAAGAACAATACCCGACTTGGTTAGCCAATGTGGTACCAATCAGAAGAAGAATGGTCGATCGTAATTTGTGTGGATTTCGCAGATTTAAACAAGGCATGTCCAAAAGATGAATTTCCTCTACCGATCCCGTAATTAATGATCGACATCGCTTCAACACATGAAATATTCTCATTCATGGATGGATCTTCGTGATACAACCGGATAAATATGGCTCCGAAGATGAAAAACTTACAAAGCATTCGTAACGCCGATCGGAGTATATTGCTACACAAAGGATGCCATTCGGATCGAAGAACGCAGGAGCAACCTACCGGAGAGCGATGACAAGAATTTTTGATGATCTCATCCACAATCAAGTCGAATGCTACGTGGATGATGTGGTCATCAAAAGTAAAGTAAAGGAAAACCACTCGTATGATTCGAGAATTGTTTTCGAACGATTAAGACAATTTAACCTTAAGATGAATCCCTTAAAATGCGCCTCTGGCGTCACCTCCGGAAATTCTTAGGATTCGTTGTACCGGCATCGTGGAATTGAAATCGACCCGAAAAGATTAAAGCTATCTTAGAAATGCCGCCTCCCAAAACCTTAAAACAATTACGATCTTTTCAAGGGAAGCCGGCATATCTTCGACGCTTTATCTCAAACTTGTCGTAGGTGTCAGCCTTTCTCGCACTAGTTAAAAAGGACGCCAAATTTATTTGGGAAGAGAAATGCCGGAGGGCCTTCGAGGACATTAAGCAATATTTAATGACACCTCCCGTCTTAGCAGCCCTCGGCCTCAGTGCAGACCGCCGATACTTTATACCGCGGCTTTAGACGACTCACTCGTAGCCCCGTTAGCCTGTGTCAATGATGAGGGTAAAGAAAATGCTCTTTTCTACCTAAGCCGTCGTTTACTTCCGACGGAAATAAGGTATCCCGCAATCGAAAAGCACCGTTTAGCCCCGATCTTCGCCGCTCAAAAGCTCGAGCATTACATGCTTTCTCATAAGGTCAACTCTGATTTCAAAATTTAATCCATCGCAATACTCGATGACCCGTCCAACGCTTTCCGGCGGACTTGCCGGATGGTCAATGATATTATCGCAATTCGATATAACCTTCGTGCCTCTTCGTGCCGTAAAGGGACAAGTCTTAGCAGACTTCCTCGCAAGACACCCTTTGCCGCAGAATCTCCTCTCAATGACGATTTGCCGATGAACAAATAATGAACCTAGAAGACCCCGATGATCGACGTTGGGAATTGTATTTCGACGGAGCATCTTCAAGACACAAAGACGAAGAATCGGAAGTGATAAAGCCCGTAAGGCAGTGAATCGACTAATCTTTATAACACCGGAGCGGGGGATGTTAAGATACTCCTACCACTCGACGTAACCGTGTACAAACATCGAAGCAGTAATACGAAGCCCTCATAACAGGATCGGAATTAACTACTCAAATGGGTATAACGGACATCAACATCTACGGGGATTCGCAGTTAATCATTCAACAGATCACTGGACAATACAGAATTTTAAAACCAAGACTCGAGCAATACTTCCAAGTATGCCATACAACATTGTTGAACAGATTTCGAATGTGACGATCTACAAAATTCCCGTAAAAGAAAACACTTTAGCGGATGCGCTAGCCCGTCTCGCAAAATAATTTGCCTGTTTGCAAGATGAATCAGTGGAAGTGTCGGTTCACTGACATCGAGTCCTATCACAGCCGACATGACACAATACACAAATCGAAAAGGAAAAAGGATCAATCGCGAAGCAGGATGTAAAAACACGTAAGATCGAGCGACAACCATTAATCAGATTACCCGCAAACAGGAAAATTACCGTGACGATAGGTCGTTAGCCCATCAAATCAAGAAAAGAACTTTGTCCTATGCATTAATAAACAATACATTATACGAAGGTCTTTCGATCAAATGCGGCTAAGGTGCCTAAGCGGGTCCGAGGCCCGTGAAATTGTTAAAGAGGTGCATTCGGGACTCGTGGCGCTCACCGCCGGGTCCGAAGATGAAAATGAAAATTAAAAGACTAGGGTACTACCGGCCCTCGATGATGACCGATCGCATGAAAATCGCCAAGAGCCGTCACCAATGCCAAGTGCACGGAGTGGTTCTACACCAACCTCCAAATGTGTTACATCCGACAATTGCGTCGTGGCCATTCGAATGTTGGGGCACGGATATAGTGGGTCCAATAGAACCACCATCTTCAAAAGGACATCGCTTCATTCTTGCGGCTACAAATTACTTTTCCAAGTGGGCAGGCAGCTCCACTCGTAGAAGTGAAAGCACACCACGTGCTACAGCTTTTCAAGAACCAAGTTGTCTACCGTTTCGGAGTGCCGCGCAGATCATCTCAGATAATGGGTCAGCATTCCGAAGCACACAAATCAACAATTTTGTCAGGAGACACGGAATCGACTGGCGATATTCAACGATTTACTACCCAAGAGCAAACGGCCTGGCTGAGGCTTTTAATAAAACTATCGTTCAAATTTTAAAGAAAATCTTGGACGATAATAAGAGAAATTGGCATGAGAAGTTATTAGAAGCCTTATGGGCCTACCGGACAACCTTCGTAACTCCTACTCAAGCTACACCTTACGCTCCGGTGTATGGGTCCGAGGCAAGTGTTACCTTTAGAAGTCCAAGCCTTCCTTCACTCGTGATCGCAGCTTGCAAACAAAATCACGACGAAGAGAATGCCAAATTACGACTAGAGGAATTAGAAAGCCTAGAAGGGAAAAGACTTGCAGTCACAGCAGAATTTAGAACTATACCAAGCTAAGATGGTTCAAGCCCATGACAGACTAGTCCGCCCAAGAACCTTCAAAGTTGGTGACTTAGGCCTCGTTCTCAAGAGACCTATCCTCGCACACCGCAAGATAGGAGGAAAATTTGAACCCACTGGGAGGGACCGTTTGTAGCCGAGGCAGTCTACTCAGGAGGCTCCTACCAGCTAGTGAATTGCCAAGGAGAACGACATATGCTTCCGATCAATGGACGATACTTGAAGAAGTATTACGCTACCTGATGTTTCGAAGGAATGAATTTTTCATTCCTAGAAGCACGGGCGAAGTAGTTACTTGTGACTGGGTCCGAACCCAAAAATAATAAAAAATGTACTAAAATAAATAAAATCATGATAATAAAGTTTTCCTTGTTTCCTCTTCCATGTCAAAATCTCTTTCCTGATCTTATCCCACTTCATTCCTGTTAAATTGAAAAATATAAAAGTAAAAAAAAAAAAACCGTCTTTAACAAACATTTTCTTAATGTTCTTGTTCTTAAGTACGCCCTCGATCCTTTTCCTTGTCTTTTCACGTGGAAATGTCGAAGCGGGCGGTCGGTCCCGAACTTTAGAAATGGCGTAAGCCTCGCACTCGACGAAAAGAGGGTGAAAGATGGAGCGATAATAGAGATTGACTCGTACTTCGCACCGCAGAGCTCGCAATACGAGGAAAGTGACCGGGTCCCGATTGACCGAGAGGAACCGCCCCGCCGACAAGAATGAAAGTGGGTGGCCCAAGCCACCAATCCAACAAGAAGAAAAGAAAAACAAACACCGAAGAGGACAAGAGAATCAAGTCCGTAGTCGCTACAACAGAGGGCAAGCTTGCCGCCGCCGCGCCCACGTAAACTCGTGAAGTACGAAGAGCTACTCTCACAAGAACTCAACGAAGAAATAAAAATCACCGTATCCGCAAGATGTTAACTAAATTAGCAATGACCAGACGACGACGAGGCAGCTAGCTACGCGCAGACATACACTTCAAGGACACCCGCTCACCAGAACTCGAAGAAAGGAGACCAGCCTCCGAGGATAACAGAAGAGACCAGGGAAATCTCAAGAAGAACAAGAAAGAAGGCTACTACGCCACCGCATAAAGTCACCAAGCAATGCATGACCTTGTCGCAGTAAGCAACCCCGGAGGATGTCCCGACGGACATCATCCCCGAGGAGCCGAGGTATGCGGAGAACGTGAAGGGATTGAGCCATATATCCCACAAGACGTCACTGTGCCTCGCCATTTGCAAATTATCCCGTAATACGAGCTAGAAAGAATACGAAGGTCGAGAAGAAAACTTTTGAATACTTCGAGAGAATCGGAGGCAGGAGGATCAATATACTAGAAGGCCTCGAGCTACATACGTACGTGTTCTCGAATACGAACAACAATAAATCGTGGACTACATCCGGATTTGAAAAAGATGGGCCGAGCAGGTCGCTTAAGAGAAAACACTTACTCGTAACCCCGGAGATGGATGCCGTGGAAGGGGAGAATTACAATACAATGTGGATGCCGCTACAACTTCGCAGAAGACAGAAGGGAAACCCACCGGGGATACTCCGTCATGGCCAGGTGGATCCAATGCCATTAGTCATTAAAAGGATGGTAAAAAGAATGATAAGCATGGAGGGTACCGCGCAGATTGCATACCCAACAGCTTGCATCATTAATATTTACAAGAAGGGCGACCGCATACCCCCGCACATAGATCACCACGACTTTGTCGACCTTTCGCACAGCTTCTTTTCGAACGAGTGTAATATCATGTTCGGATCCGATCTCCGGATAGCAGGCCCGTGTGAGTTCCGAGGGCCGCGAAAGATACCATTACCGGTAAGTTCCGTCATGATACTGAAGGGCAACGGAGCAGATGTCGCTAAACATTGCATACCAGGAGTACCAGTGAAGCGGATCTCAGTTACTTTCGAAGGATGGAAGACAGAAAGCACCTTACCACTTCCAGACCAGACCCGGAGTTAGAAAGCCTCCGACCTTACGAGTCGTGAGTTACATGGAAAATATCACACCTCCAACGTACGTCCATACGGCATCCTCGCTAAGGATGGCTTGGAAGGTGATGTTATCGACCGTGCACCTCACTATTCGTACATGGATTTTTGACAAATGCCTTTTTGGATAGATCAACAAAGATCATACATAGTCCGTTTTGAGTCTATATGGATTGTATGAGATGTATTCCGCATCGAGTTGTATGATGTATCTTCAAGCATGATTGGAATGAAAGTGACCATGTCACATTTTTCGCCTTCACCTCTTTTGTGCAAGTTGACTGAGAAACGCCATTAAAGTTAAATGAACTTCGAACAAAGAACAGAAAAGAAATAAAAAGAATAAAAGAAAACTTTCCTTAAAAATCTAAAAGATGATAAACTCCAAATTCACGATAAAATAAAATTTAAATCGTTAAAGGACAAACAAAATGAACACAAATTTCAATCAAATTCAAATTCAACCTTTCAAATTTCACATCAAATCTCAATCAAATTCAAATTCAACTTTCCAAATCTCAAATCAAACCTCAATCAAATTCAAACTCAACCTTCCAAATCTGAAATTCAATCCGTTCTACTCTCTCCCTTGTCCGGGATGGAAGCGGCCGATTCCATCGACATGGATCGGATCCGATGGCGAGGAATTGTATCCAATCCAAACCAAGCAACTTTTGATCGACTCTTTTGAATGGGATATGTAGCATCTACATATTCCCTCCTAATCTATTTCCTTCCATGAAAGTCTTTTACAACCTTCATGAAATTCTCGAAACACCGAAATTCCACACTTTTCAAATCGACACTACAAATCCTTGCAAAATTAAAATACATCAAATTTAAACCTTTCGGGTCGAGGATTTTACATCGGAGACCGCATCGCTTTAGGATTCTTTCCCTATCGCAATGAAATTTAAACCTTTGGGGTCGAGGATTTTACATCCGAGACTCGCATCGCTTTAGGATTCTTTCCCTATCGCAATGAAATACATCAAATTTAAACCTTTAGTGGTCGAGGATTTTACATCCGAGACCGCATCGCTTTAGGATTCTTTCCCTATCGCAATGAAATTTAAACCTTTCGGGGTTGAGGATTTTACATCCGAGACCGCATCGTTTAGGATTCTTTCCCTATCGCAATGAAATACATCAAATTTAAACCTTCGGGGTCGAGGATTTTACATCCGAGACCGCATTGCTTTAGGATTCTTTCCCTATCGCAATGAAATTTAAACCTTTCGGGGTCGAGGATTTTACATCCGAGACCGTATCGCTTTAGGATTCTTTCCCTATCGCAATGAAATACATCAAATTTAAACCTTTGGGGTCGAGGATTTTACATCCGAGACTGCATTGCTTTAGGATTCTTTCCCTATCGCAATGAAATTTAAACCTTTGGGGTTGAGAATTTTACATCCGAGACTACATTGCTTTAGGATTCTTTCCCTATCGCAATGAAATACATCAAATTTAAACCTTTGGGGTTAAGGATTTTACATCCGAGACCGCATTGCTTTAGGATTCTTTCCCTATCGCAATGAAATTTAAACCTTTCGGGGTCGAGGATTTTACATCCGAGATCGCATCGCTTTAGGATTCTTTCCCTATCGCAATGAAATACATCAAATTTAAACCTTTCGGGGTCGAGGATTTTACATCTCGAGATCGCATCGCTTTAGGATTCTTCCCTATCGCAATGAAATTTAAACCTTTGGGGCCGAGGATTTTACATCCGAGATCGCATCGCTTTAGGATTCTTTCCCTATCGCAATGAAATACATCAAATTTAAACCTTTCGGGTCGAGGATTTTACATCCGAGATCGCATTGCTTTAGGATTCTTTCCCTATCGCAATGAAATTTAAACCTTTGGTCGAGGATTTTACATCCGAGACCGCATCGCTTTAGGATTCTTTCCCTATCGCAATGAAATACATCAAATTTAAACCTTTCGGGGCCGAGGATTTTACATCCGAGACCGCATTCTTTAGGATTCTTTCCCTATCGCAATGAAATTTAAACCTTTGGGGTCGAGGATTTTACATCCGAGATCGCATCGCTTTAGGATTCTTTCCCTATCGCAATGAAATACATCAAATTTAAACCTTTGGGGTCGAGGATTTTACATTCGAGACCGCATCGCTTTAGGATTCTTTCCCTATCGCAATGAAATTTAAACCTTTGGGGTCGAGGATTTTACATCCGAGACCGCATCGCTTTAGGATTCTTTCCCTATCGCAATGAAATACATCAAATTTAAACCTTTGGGGTCGAGGATTTTAGATCCGAGACCGCATTTCTTTAGGATTCTTTCCCTATCGCAATGAAATTTAAACCTTTGGGTCGAGGATTTTACATCCGAGACCGCATCGTTTTAGGATTCTTTCCCTATCGCAATGAAATACATCAAATATAAACCTTTGGGGTCGAGGATTTTACATCCGAGACTGCATTGCTTTAGGATTCTTTCCCTATCGCAATGAAATTTAAACTCTTGGGGTCGAGGATTTTACATCCGAGACTGCATTGTTTTAGGACTCTTTCCCTATCGCAATGAAATACATCAAAATCAAACTCTTGAGGTTAAGGATTTTACATCCAATACCACATTGCTCTGAGATCTCTCCTCATTGTAATGATTCAATCCAATCAATTCAATTTTCTTTTAAGGTTGAGGATGTTACATCCAAAACCATAAAATTTCAATTTTCATTTCAAATCAAATTCCTTCAAAATTAATCTTAACAAAATTTCAATCTAAATGAAAACTCAAAATCTAAACTTACACATCAAAACTTAAACTAAAACAAAACTAAAATCTAAATCGAATTTCCCCCAGATCATGTGATTTGGGATTCACCTCCTTTTCCTTTCCCCGCCGAGAGTTCGTGAATCTCCGAGCCTCGGAGATATACTTGACACTCCCCAGCTGAAATTCTTCTACTTCGTCCTAAGTTTGTCACTTGGACATCTCGTGTTGGTTTTGTTGATCTTTTCGGTCAACGCCAATATGCGCGGTGTGCTTGGTTAGCACACCACACCTATCGGGGGTTCATTTGTTGACCTCATTTTTGATGAGGTCTTCTTCTTCTCTTTAAGTACTTAGGATCTAGCCTTAGGCTTTTCCTTTCGACTATCCTAGAGGATTAGAATTGGGACCCACCACTTAGAAATACAAACTACTTCTTAACTCCCTGCAAACCCCACAAGCTTGATTGTAGATCCCTAATCACCTAGAGGGTTGAAATCAAATGTGGAGGTTTAAAGGATGAGTTCCTATAGGACTTTTGGGCCTTAGGAATACCCTGGATGGCCTGGTCTGGTGAAGGGTTGACTTACACACACACTACACCTATACACTACACTTTCACACACCTCCTAAAACCACACCCATACCCAACTTGACCTCCTGACTCATGAAGGTGATTCACATGGATGGTCCTTAACCCCTAAGCCCTCGCTAAGAGGTTAGGAACAACATAAATGGATGCCTCAAATGAGTCCCTTCATGGCTCATGTGGGCTTGATATGGCTTCATGGCTCAACCAAAATGATTTCATTCCACTTACATTCACCCAAGCTTCAATTTTCCAAATTTTCAATTTTTGACCCCGGGACCCTACACCCGCTCAGCTTACCCAAAACCCTTGAAACCACCCAAAATTTGCAAAATCACCTAAATTACCCAAAATTCCTCAAAATCAATCCCAAACATTCCCACATTACTCAAATTAATCATCCATACCCAAAAAATACCAAAATTCCAAAAATACCTCTCAATACCCTCCAAATACCCAAAATGCCCCTCTTAGCCAAAAAATCCAAAAATTCAGAAAATTCCTAGAAAATTCCAGAAAATCCCAAATATTCCCAATTTCATTTTGTTCAACTACACCATGGGCCAATTTTGTCAATTTACCCCACTTTTATCAAAACCCCCAATTTGACCCATTTTAACCCAAAATGAACCCAATGTCAAACCAAACCTACCCAATAGACTCAAATTCTGGTCCAATTCAATTCTAAACTTCAATTCAACATCCCCAACACCAATTTAGACCAAATCCAAGTCCAATTTGATTGACATTTGGATCCAATTTCACTTTTGGCCTTAAAGCCCAATTTGGACCCATGACCCAAACTTAGCCCAAACTCACCCAATTCAACTCCAATTAACCCCAAATCTTTTCTAAACCTTCCTTAACATCCCCATAAACAAAATACTAACATGATTTGCCCAAATTTTAGACCCAAACCCCACTCAAATTCAACCCAAAGCTAAAAGGCCCAATTTTGACCTAAACCTAAACCTAGCCCAAATAGACCTAAACCCCAAAATCAAAACCCAACCAAAGCCAAAACCTCTTTGAAACACTCCCATAAACATTTCCCAACATTAATTTTACATCAATTTCAACCCTAGCCCAACATTGGCCCAAGTTAGCCCAATTCGACCTACATTGGCCCACTTACCAAATGAATCCAAATTCAAACCAATTCAATTCCAAATCACACCAAATTGACTCCAAACCATTCATGAAACATCCCTAAACCAATTGTAACATTTATTTGACATGGTCCTTCACAAAATTTTCACCCAAATTCCCATCCTAAAATCAAAAAGCCCACTTCCCTTAAACCTTCCTAAAAGCCCACTTCCTTCAAATTCAAAAGCCCAAATTCATCCAAAGCCCACATGACACTTCCCCTCATCATCCATTTAATCAAAATCACCCCTAAGTTTCAAAATCATCAATTAAACAATTCCAAATCAAGCCCCATACAAATTCCCATCAAAATACCAAAATTTTCTTAAATCCATTTCCATGAAATTGACTTAACTTTTCCCAAGCCAAAGGTGAGCCATGAAGTCATGCATGAGCCACATGTGAGCCATGAAAGCCTCTGGACACTTCACCATACCCAAAATGGCAAGAAGAGGGGACCCTTTAATGATTCTCTTAAGAGTGATTAACCACTCCCATGTCTCCCCTAACTCTTGCTTAAGCTTAATTGTACTTGGATTGTGACTCGACCCCACTAATCAAGTCGATCCAAGTAACTTTCCCTTCAGCCCAAATTGGCCTTGGAGGGTGAACCTAACCCAAAACCAAGGGTTGACCCATTTAGACCCAAAACTAGCTCCTTTCCCATTCCACTTTGATTCAAACCCTTTACACATGTCCATGGCTAATTGATCGCACAAACCTCCAGCCCCGACCCACCCGGACCCGAGAGTGACACATGCCTGCAGCCAGCCCGCCCGGGTCGCCGGAAAACACCATGGCCGAGACCTTGGGAGGAGCCAAATTTTGGAATTCCACCTTGCTGAGCTGCCTCACTCCAAATGGCCATTGCAGCTGTTCTTCTCCTCACCAGAGCAGCTGATCCCAACCATTAAACCCCCCGGGAGGCCCTCCACCCTCTCCTATTTAAACACCACCCCTTCTCGGCCATGAGAGGTGCCGAAAGAAAACCTTAAGGAAACTCGCCAAAATTGTTCCGGACTACTCCCCACACATAGAGAACTTGATCCCCACCGAAATCCCCCGCCATTTCCTCTCGTGAGCTCAATTTCGCAGTTGAAATCCAAGCCCAAAACCAGGGCACTTCTCCACAGCTGAGCCAATCCCCAAATCGATTGGTCCTACACCTTCACCGGACCAAGGGAAGAAGTCCACCAACAAAAGCCCCCTCTCCGTGCCACCCATCCGTTCCACACTCCAAGCTTTGTGATCGGCCGTGGTCACTTTCATAGCGTAGACAATTCACCAGGCCAAGGGACTTCATCTGGAGCTTACTTGGACCCAATCGAAGGTGACACAACTCTCACATCGAAGCTTCACTTCTCTGAGCAAAGGTATGGACTCACTCTTCTTCCCGAGCTTACAGAGATTCTCCATTTAATTTGAGTCAATTTAAATACATGTTTACCATATGGATGTGTTCGTCTCCTCAAGACGAATCCATAGAGCATAAGAACACAAAAATCCATTGAGAATCGAGTGAGAAATTAGGGTTAGAAGGTTGACGGTCACGGGTGCACACCAGTCGTAGACGATGACTGGGAGCCGTCGGATCGAGCGTGTATTGAGCGGACGGTCTGGATCGAGCCTGACAGCGCAATGGTGCATGAACCGCGGGCCCCTGGAATGCTGAGTCGGATGGCGGCACCGAATCAGGAGACAACGCATGGCCTTTCGGAGCTGCCGAGAATGGCGTGGCGCCGCGTGGATAAGTAGGAAAATAGGCTATTTTTCTATTTATTTAATTACCAGAACTTCAAAAATTCATAACTTTGTGTAAAAAAATCCTAAAAATAAAATAAAAATACCCTCTTGCTCGGTGAACGAGAGGAGAATAATGTGGAAAAGAAATCATTTAATTTCATCAAGTATTTTATTTTTAATGATTTATTTACTGTCTGCATTGTTTTAATTCTCCATGCATATAGAAAATTCACCATGGCATGAGACCATAGGGCTTTTGAAGCCTCTGAATTTGGGAACATTCCCTGAATTTTCCAAAGTCAGAGGCCATCCCTATGAGAAGTTATTGATTTTTCAAATTCATGTTTTTTGTTTTGAGTATTTTAAATCTAATAATTAGCATGTTGTGAAATAAATTCTAAGAAAATTTGGTGATGTTTCTTATGACCAGAGGACCCTAGGAAAAATAGGTTTTGAATTAATTCACTTGGAATGACCGTAATTAGCTTAAACACCCAAAATAGGTCTTTAATTAATTAGAGCTAACCATACATCAAATTGACTTGAAATTAATTCTCCACTGACCTTTACGATCAGAGGAACCCACCATAAAAATTTGAAGTTAATTGGACTTGGTTAACCCTACTAAATGGGTTGATTAAGCCATTTAGCCAATTTAAACTTTAAAAATTCATAACTTTCAAAATGCTTTTCAAAAATTCACCAAATTAGTTTTGGAGCCTCTCTGATATTAGGGGAATTTAAGAAAATTAAAATTGCAATTTTTTAAAAAAGTTGATTTTTGCATTATTTTAATATTTTTAATAATTAAAAAAATAATAAAAATCACAAAAATAATAAAATTCACCAAAATGTCACATTTTGAATTTTAATCACTTAGGAACAAATCCCATATTTTTCTTAAGTCTCTATGATGAGATATTAAATTTTAAAGCCCTAAGGTAATTTTAAAATTAAAAAAAATGTATTTTCTAGCATTTCCATTAAAATAATTCTAATAAATCAAAGAAAAATCAGAAAATTATAAAAATTCCTTCCCTAATTTCCTTGATATCAGAGAGATTTTTGAAAAATATAAAATTCATTTTTCAAACTTTATTTTATTTTTAAATTAATTAATACCCCAAAACTCAAAATAATTATAATAAAAATAATATAATTCAAAAAATCACTAAAATTGGTCCAAGTGGTCCTCTGGTCATTAGAAATGTCCCATAATTTTCTTAAGGACAGAAACTTTTTCTTGGTCATATTATTAAATTTTCCTTGGAAATCCTTATTTTCCACCAAAAATAATTACATAAATAAATTAAATACAGAAAAATCACATTTTCTCATCTAATGTCCTTATTGACATATGAGTGAAGTCACATAAAAATTTCAAATTCATTCGAGCTCAATTTAGTGAGTTATGAAATTATTAAGCTTGAAGGGCAAAATGGTAATTAAAATTTTAACCCTTAATTAAAACTTTAGGCTTAATAAAATGAAAGAGTAAAATATTTGATTCTAATATGACTTGGATGATTGAAATTTAAATAATTAAAGGGTAGAAACCTATTAAATAATTTAAAAATAATTGAAATGAAGTTTAATTAAATAATTGATTAAATTTGGAAGGATAATAAAAAATTGGAATTATTAAAATAGGGATGTTATTAGGAAGAAATTTGTTCTTTAATTTAAGAATCCCTAAATTAATCATCTCAATAATATTTAATTACTAATTAAAATGATAATTCAAATTTAAGATTTAAAAATGCTAAAAGACTTAATCATTAAATTGAATTAAATTAAATTATTTAAATCAAACCCTTTTAAAATAAAATATTAAATTAAAATTAAAAATTAAATCAAATTAAAATTTAAATTAAATTAAATTAAATTAAATTAAAACATATTAAATTAAAATATATTAAATTAAATTAAATTAAATCAAATTAAATTAAATCAAATTAATTTAATTTAAATTAAATTAAATTAAATTAAATTAAATTAAATAAAAACATATTAAAATATATTAAATTAAATTAAATTAAATCAAATTAAATTAAATCAAATTAAATTAAATCAAATTAAATTAAATTAAATCAAATTAAATTAAATTAAATTAAAATCAAAATTAAATTAAAATTAAATTAAAATTAAATTAAATTGAATTAAAATTAAATTGAATTAATTTAAATTAAAATCATTTAACAACAAACCTAAATGAAATCATTAAAAAATAAATCTAAAATAACTTGAACACTATTCCAAACTTAAATCCATCAACTAAAATTAAATCATAAACCATTTGAACATCCATTTGCCCTCGAAAGCTTTTGTCGTCATAACTCCTAAACGGAGCATTAAGTGAAGTGTTACTTCACTTATAGGATATTCAAATGTCCTAGTTCACCGAGCAAGACAACAAACTTCAACTCCCGGACGATTAATTCATTTGTATAATTAAATTCATTTAGACTTAGAATAATCCTAAAAATATTGAAAAGATGTTTAAGATTCGTCTTAAGCACTTCCTCGATATAATAGGATATTTATAAGAACGATTGAACTTAATTTTTCTTTGATGAAGAAAATCGTCCTCAAACCAAAATACAAGAACCTAGACGTCATAGGAAATAACTAGCTATAGGATTAGGAACTTGGTAAAACCATAACCCTTCCCTTAGCTTTACCTAGGAACTTACTTTAAATGCTTAAATATTCTAACCGTGTTTTAAGTGCAACTTGGGATGACGGGAAGACCCTCCGAGTACGCTTTTATTTTATTGCAATTTACTTTATTGCAATTTATTTAATCGCATCGCACTTACTTTTCTTGCATGATAAACAACTGTTGCATGAAAACCCACACCTTTAGGATAGTCCCTAAAACTGAAACCAAAATTAAATTAAAAGTCATTACAAGATAAAATTCACCGCCACAACATTTCAAAATATAAGACAACTCAAAATTTAATCACAAACAGAACAACAAAACTAAAACTACAACTAAATTAAAACGTCTTGTTGGATGATCGGGAATACCTCGGATGATGTAACCTACGTGTTGCTAACGGGATTTCCCACGGTCTAAATGAAAGTGTGGAACTCATTCAGTTGAGTTTAGCAAATTCATCTGGAATAAGTAAATCCGATAAAAATAACGATGCCGGAAGGATGGAACCATGGGATCTTAACCGGTGTTGTTATAATCAACTTTAAGATTAGTTTAATCAAAATATTAAGAAACACCTGGATTTTAAGATTTTCTCTAAACCAGAACACTTTTCTCATCTCCTGATTTATGACTTCTAAAACTAAACCACTACAATAACAAGGAGCTCGGAGCATGGTGGGCAAGCACGGCCATCGTCATCACAGAAACCGAAATCTACATCAACAAAACTTTCCTTAGAACTAAATAACCAAGCCATAGGACTTCGAGGTAGTTCGCCTAGTGCAACATAAATCCTCAACCTTCTGTTAGGCATTTGCATTGCAAATTAAGCCCTAACCGGTCTTAGAACTCCGAGGTAGTCGTCCGATACGACATAAACCCTCACATCTTCGAGGCTATTTGTATGATTTTATCATACAAATATAAGTCCTAACTAATTAAAATCGGCAAGATCAAAACATTAAATAAACATTAGGACTTTCCTAAATTCAAGCCAAACAATAGGATAGTCGGGAAATTACCGAAGTTCGCTTCGAATCTGTGATTTCTCCTACCTTTCTTCCTTCGGATTCCCAAAATAAAAATGTTCCAAATTTGATCCATTCCCTATCGAAATTCCAAAATTCGATCCATCGAAAACTTAAACTTTGAAATTCTCGAGAGCAGTAACTACTAATTATTATCGAGAGTTTTCTTAGGTGATTCCCGTCACTTAAGATGTAATTAACTATAGGGCTCGCCCTTATAGGGAATTTTAAGAACCTGTGTAATATAAACCCCGTTTAATGTTTTCATATTAAACAGGGAATTTGTCGGCTTATAAAATTGGTTCGCAGACCAAACGGATGTCACAAACTTCTTTAGTTTATTTAATCGAGCCCCATTATCAAGCAAAGGTGTCTATTCTTCGGGATAGATACACGGTTTATAGTGCGATGCTCGTTTATATAAACTATTCGAATGTGAGATCAGCTTGATTTCATATCTTAAAATTTTCAAATTCAAAATTATTTTCAAAATCAAATACTACTTTTCAAATTATTTATTTAAATTAAATTAAAATTCGCCGACAATTTCTGTAGGCGACCCCCTTTCTAAATAAAACACATAACTCAAAAATAAGCCGCACAGGAGAGAAGATCATGGAAGAAAAGAAGTCCGAGGCTCCAAAGGGTAGACTAGGGGTTGCTTATCTTAGGATGGTTGTTTCCGATTAGGGGGACAAATCCCTCGGACCTCTGACTCTGTATGATTATTTGCTAGCCCCAGTGGGATCTTATAATCATAAGAGTTTTGGTGTTGGCTACGTTTTGACTGTTTCTAACGATTACATAACTAATGACAACCAACCTAATTCGGATCTCGATTCTGATACGATAAACGATTCTCAAATCATACTAAACCTCGATGATCACAGCGAAGGAGAAGACGCTCACAAAGATGGATACAAAATCTCAATATGCAACGAATCTATTTGTGATTTCTGAGGAGCTCCAATCACTATAGAATTGGAGTTATCAGATTCTGAAGCAATTCCGGAAAAGCCAGTCTTTCCGATTCAAGAGGAGACACCGGTAGAGTCACCACCAGATTCAGAGCAAGTAACTAAAGTCAACCTGAGAAGCAGAAAAGTTCTACCTCCAAGAATGGGTCCAAAGGATAAAGGAAAGCAGGTGGTTGCTCAGGAGGAGCCAACCCCAACAGAAGAATTACCTGTTCGGGAAGAAATCGAGGAACATGGTAATAAAGTGAATTATAACGTGCTAGCCCTCTTAGGAAGCTACCAGCCAAACTGAGAATCTACGATGCTTTGATCCTATCAAATGAGATGAGGGAAACTCTGATCAAGGCCTTACTTGATCTAGAGATTTGTTTAGCTCAAATGGCCGGTAATTCCATAGACGAGGTTTGCTCGTTAAAAGAACAGTGAGGTGTTACCTTCACGGACAATAATCTACTACTTGGAACAGCTGATCACAACCGACCGTTGTACATTTCAGTCACTATTGGAAAGTTTACGTTCTCCAGAGTGTTGGTTGATCCAGGAGCATCAATCAACATAATGAATCTTCAGACGTTGGCATATTTGGAAATTGATGCTCGCGAGCTTGAAACAGATAAGATGTTATAAGAGGGTTCAATTAGAAGGGAGAAAGAGCTCTTGGATCGATAACACTATTAATGAAGACCGGTGATTTAGCAAATTGATCCACTTTTCGATATTTATACTTACAACTATGATATGAAAAGTTAGCAACGACACCAAAAACTTGATCCCGCACTGAATATATATAGCTACTGCTGATTCTGTTATGGATTTTATGATTTATATTGTGGATACTACGCAAGTATACGTATCGTTATCAAGTAATATAGGGCTCTAATGGAGTCCTAGATATCGATCCCACAGGAAAGTTAGAGAATTTCAAAGACAAATTAAAGTAAACTTACTTACTAATCTAGTATACAGAAATTAAGAACACTTAGACTAAAATAAACTAATGCTTAAAGGTTGAATATAAGATTTTAGAAAAGTACCTTTCTCCTTGTTTTAGAGAATTAAGTGAATGAAGAATTAAATGAGTTTTTAATTGTATTGTGCCAAATTGGAGCATTCCTATTCTTTAGCCTTTGGTCCAGGTGCAAAGAGCATTGACTAGTCTTATGTTTGATTACTGAATCTGCGGCTAGGTTGGGAGGATACCGACTGCCACTTCAGAGCTCCCACATTCCCCTCGCCTGAGGGCTAACATCTACACTTTAGCTCCCAAAAAATAAGACCGAATTTAATATTTTAGTCTGTCACACTAAAATGTCCAATTCTACGCCCGATAGTTAATATTTCCCTATTAATTTGCACCCTCCTTCCAAGGCTTTTGACTTCCCTAAATCTTGGATGTAATCTTTACTATAGTTGATAATTCAACATATGTTAACAAATCAATTAGCCAGATTGAAAGTAAATTAAGATTTAAGTAAAATATTAGCACAATTTCTATTTTCATATTTTTAGGCACTAACTACTTTAATTCATCATTTCACGAAATCTCGATAACAAGGAGAAAGACTAAGGAAACTACTCGGAATGCATGGGAAAAATAACACAAAGCATGGATTTCATTAAAGTTAACAAACAAATAACAAATATACTTATCTCAATTCTTCTCCCTGACGTACCCTCAAGTTCCTTTCGACTCTTCCTTCCAGTTCAAGCACACTAAAACGCTATACACTTTATCTACTCACTAAAAAGACTCTTAAATTACACTTAAATTCCACACAAATGACACAAAACTGACACACCACTGACTACTCTATTTATAGAAGGGGTCAAATCTCCAAAGGTTGCTTAAGCACCTCTTCAAAAAGCGTCCAGGTTCAATGTATTTTGGCTCTTTTCAATCGTCTTCGCCGTCGGCGGCTTCATCTCTGCCGTCGGCGAGGCTTCTAGAAGATGGGCTAACCGCGCTGATCTCGCTGTCGGCAGACTCGATCTCGCCGTCAGCGGACTCCTTATAATATATTAAAAATCTTTCGGGAAAAACTCACCGTCGGTGGCTTAAATCTTGTCGTCAGCGAGACAGTTCAATTTTCATCAAATTGAGTCCTTTTTGCTCCAAATCTGCTTCTTTTGTGCTTTTTGCTTTCAGTACTTATAAATCTTCATTCCTACAATAAAACAAAGAAAATACATTTCTTTAAAGTGCAATTTCATATAAAATTGGTATAAAATTCTTAATATATTTTCTAGTGATCAAATTCCCCCAAACTTAACTATTACTTGTCCTCAAGTAATTTAGATACTACATAAATGTAAATGATTATTTGTAGTAAAGTTTTAATTCAGAAATACTATGAATTTGATTTAAATAAGTATTATAGTAAAGTTTACTAGAAATATTTTTAGATATTTAAATTAATTTTATAGATAAGGCTATTTAGTCATCAAGTATAAGATTTTTAGTCTTCTATTTATTTCAAGAATGACTATATTTGAAAAATTAAATTACTTGAAATATTTAGATGATAGGAATTTCATGAAAGCTCTACTTAGTAAAATACTAATCCATATATATAAGTTCAGAAATGTAATTGAAGTTTACCCTTTAGGTTGATTCAAATGAAGCCAATTTTTTTATATGGCATTTCCTCAAGCTTCTCCTCACTTTATATATATATTCTTTTCTTTCTAGATTGATTTTCAATCCTTTTTTTTCTGGATTGATTTTCAATCCCTTTTTCTTTACTTTTTAAGTGAGGATCACTATTTTTTGTTAGCCTGTTAATAATTTTGAACTTTATTTTCCTCTTCCTAAATTTGAACTCGGAAACATTTACTTCTCTTATATATATTTCAAAGTTTTTACTTCATTGAGTTTCAATCTTTTCTTTCTCAACTAAATACCTAAGAATTTGATATTAGAAAATATAGTTTTCCTTACTTTAAATAGTTAACTATATTCTTATACTTTTAAACTAAACTTCTTAATCTATAAAATTAGTTTAATTACTAGAAATATTTTATTCAACTTTTATAATAATTAGATAAATTAATTCGAGTTACTGAATTAAAATTACTACGAAAATTCATTTTTATAATAATTTTGAAAATGTAAATTGAGAACAATTTAATAATTAAATTTGTAATTTTCCCTCCCCCAAACTTAAATTTTTCTATCTATCTATATAGGGTGAAAAGGAAATAAACTGTAATTTTAAATCATACCTTCGAGCTTTAGGTATTTCTTCTTTTGAAGTTACGCGAGCTTTTTCCATTACTTAATTAACCTGTACTGTTAGTATTTTTCTACACACATAATATTAAAGAAAGTGATGGGTAAAGAAGTTTAACACAATACTACCACATTTTATACTAACATATTATACTACATCCACATACATTTACTAATTCAATCCAAGGTTACAATAGCAGTCTGAAAACATTAAAAATTTAAAAACTATATAACTTTAACAACAATATTAAAACAATCTATACTACATCATAATCAAGTTCATAAACTAAACATTAATACTAAAATTTAAAACAACATACAAACAATCACAACATCAGAGTCTATAACAAAAAAAATAAACATAGCATCTAATCTTCCGCATCAAAGTCCCAAACTATATCATCGTTTCCATGATCAGTGGGTGGATTAGGCTGGTAATGAGTATATCGGGGGCACTCAGGAAATACAACATCGAGCTCTCCTCTCCTATAACGATTCTCAGCATCATAATAGGCTATCTCATACTCTGAATGTCTCTGGAGATACTCACTATTATAAATCATGTCTTCTCTCTAAGCCTCCAATTCTCTGATCAATATGCACCAGTTTTTCTTCTATTTTCTCAAAACTTTTCCGCTATAGAGTCATCTCATTCATCAAATCCTGAAGGGTAGGAGTATTATAGGGAGGAGGGTCATAACTGGTAGAGGGAATATCTCTACTTGAAGAAGGTACATAGCTCCTAGTCCCAGATCTCCATCCTTCGTGGGATTCATATTTCTTAATATTAGCCGGAGTAATGGGTTTCATAGGCTCCACCCATTCCTCATCATCTCTTGCCTCTACCCCAGATAATTGGCAGAGTGCATAAATCAGACCAGGATGTCCTAGTCCTCCTCCACTTTCACTTCTTGCAGTGGCTAATATATTCTTATAAATTATACTTCCCACATTAATACTTCTTTGGTTCTGAATACAGTAATTCGAATCGTGTTCTATCTCTTGTTACCTCACTATGGTGGTAAGTGGGTAACAAGGTAGAACAAATAAAATAGTGCCAGGCTTTAGATGATGCTTTCAACATTGAGAGAGGAAAGTTTACCCTTTCACGCTGCTTAAGCTTCCAAACTCCTTTCCCGTCAGTGAGAAAGTCGATCACTTCTTCCAGTGGTCCTTCTATAGTTCCAAAGGTATCGTACTCACTGGTGTATACATCTCGTACTTCATAAAATGAATTAATTCTTGCAGCACTGAAATCTACTAAAAATCCTCTCACCTTGATTGGTGCATCTTCAATCGCAGTCAAGTTGGCATAGAATTCTTTTACCACTTCCACAGTGGCTCTGTTGGTTATATAACAGAAGTTTTCCCATCCTCTTTCTTTAATTATTCGCTCTACTTCACCTTCAAGATTTTTGAAAACTCTATCCTGAATGCATTTTCTGGCTTGAATATTGTGAAAATATCTTGATTGTGCCCTTGCATTCACAAAACGAGTTTCGTCGTAATCCATTCTTCTCTTTTGTCGTGGAGCCATTTTTTGATCTGTGAAATTCACAAAAATCTTAACTAAACTTCTAAATATTACTAAGATGACTTCCAATAGTTACTAAAATCAATCTAAATCAAGTTCCATGAATTTCTTCCAAGTCCGTTCTTCACATTTCAACATTTTTCCAAAATCCTCAATGTAGAAGAAATTCATGGTGAAAATCAAAAATTTTTACATAGGAGTGAAGCTCTTACCAAGGGAAGATGAAATCTGGCGTCAAAATGTGTTGAATTTGCTTCAAATCCAAGATTTCACAAGCCCTAGGTCGGTTTTTCAAATTTTTGAGGAAGGGGACGATGAATAGTGTCAGTTGACCGGTCAAAATATAGTACATTTTTCGATCTCGCTGTCGGCGAGAAATTTCTGGTCGTCGGCGAGCTAATTAATTCACCATGGCCAAAGTTTCAGGAAAATCTCGTCGTCGACGGATCGTTTTCATTGTCGACGGATTTTTCCTGTCGTCGGCGGGATTTTTCTCCGTCGGCGGGGTTTCCAAATTTTTAATATTTTTTAACTTTTCAATTATATTCTACTTAGATTAAGCCTTGTGCATTGTTTTGGTCACTTAATTTGATATATATTTTTTAAGATTAGATTCTCTACTGACTCAAATAAGATTTACACAACACAAACAGTATAACTTTTATAAATGAAATCCATGAACTTACAAACTTCAAATACCACAAAACTAACAATTGACTTATCAAATTAACCCAAACACATCTAACTAAGCATTGCAATCCACACCACGATACTCTAAATGCTGAGACTAAACAAACAACATATGATCTCATATAAACTGAGATTATCTACGTAAATTTCAAATTATATAAAAAACTAAATTTAAATCAACACACATACATATAATATGAATAGAAATTTTTGTTACTCATTGGAATCTGAACTGATCTCTTCTTTGATGTTTCCAATAGAACGCAGGTGCACAAACAAATTGTAGAAAGGCCTGAAAAGGAATTCTGCAGTAGAATCTTCTTCAATGCACCCTTTCTGTCTCAATAGTCGTATAAAACTTGCCTCCAGATGTCCTGTATGGTCAAAGTGCTCCTTCATTCTCCAATCAATATGATCGAATAAATCAGAGATATTATCAATAGAATTCATTACATTCTGTAGTTCCTTCTCCAATCTTTTAAGTTTCTGTAAAATGAGGTTTGTTCTATCAGTCAGGGGCTTAACTAAAGGATTGTTTTGTGATGCTTGATCAGAAATAATTACTGTTTCATCATTGTTATCCAATGTAGGAAACATATCTGTCAGATCTAGTGGTTTCCAAGGCAATAGCACTTTTTCCCAAGCTTCGTAGGAAACTTGGAACTGACTACATAAAGCAAATATAGTTGATGGGTGTCCAAGTCCATGAATTGACCCATGCACAATTAATCCTAATGCAGACTTTACAATAATAGATCCAACATCAATAGGCAATCCGTATCGAATACGATAATTTAAGATTGTGCATTCCTTCGAAACTTTGTTTACCCTCATAGTGGGTAATGACTTTGATGAAATAAAGAAATGCCAATGCTTTGAGACGGGGTTAAGAAGTGACGTAGAAAAACTAACGTACACATCTTCTCCTAATTTCCAATTGTCAGGTTCATCGGTCAGATATCTGTAGATCTCATTCATGTTGTATCTTGTAGGAACAACATTTGAATAGTGGCAAACAGGGGTATTTTCAATCGAGTATAATTCATTTATTCAAGAAGGAGTGAAAGTTACCCATCTGCCTCTTACGTAAACACTTCCATTATGGATCGCATGCAGATTAGAGTAGAATTTCTTGACTACTGGAATGACTACAGCAGATGTGGTATTGCAGAATATCTCCCAACGTCGCTGAACAATCATTTCTTCAATTGTTGTTCTTGAATTCTCCGCTCCTCTGTTTACGAACCCTCTTTCTTTAATCAGGTGCTTCTTCATCAAAACCTTGTTGAATAGTCGCTGAGCCTCAGTTCGTCGGTTAAAAACTCCGGATTTCGTGGTTTCTAGTGGTTTGGAGGCCATAATAGATTGTTTTGGAGGGACTTTAATAGTTTCTAAGGAAGTAGATAGTGTAAAAATGAAGTTTTTAACGTTTTATAAAGGGAAATGGCCTTAGAACCGTCCAAAACTGCAAAATAACTCACAAAAACCACTTTTTAACTATCTCGCCGTCGGCGATAACGATCTCGCCATCGGCGGGATAGTTAATTTATTTAAACTGGATTTGGGCACGCCGATCTCATTATCGGCGGGATCGATCTCGCCGTCGGTGAGATTAGGTAAATTGCCCAATTTTCGCTCCGGTCCGAATATTTTCTGATTTCTTCATATAGATTCAAATTTGTGATGATTCTAAAAAGTAAAATGAGTTGAATTTATTCTATATTTTAATTTTCAATAACATTAATAAATAGATCATAATTAATAACTACTATGGGTTGCCTCCCATAAAGCGCTTGGTTTAACGTCGTCAGCCCTACCTAATTTAGTTAGTAATCAGGTTGACTGAGCATTAAAACCTCTTTAAAATTTGGTCTTCTCCCTTCAAAATAAGGTTTTAATCTGTGTCCGTTTACTTTAAATCTATGCCCAGTTTTTGGATCTTCAATTTATATAGTTCCGTATGAAAATATTTGAGTTATAATGAAAGGCCCTAACCATCGTGATTTCAATTTCCCAGGAAATAATTTCAATCTTGTATTATAAAGTAAAACTTCTTGTCCTGGCTCAAAATTTTTCAGGTTAATCTTCCGATCATGCCATAATTTCATTTTTTCTTTATAAATTCTATCATTATGATAAGATTCATTTCTTAATTCATCTAATTCATTTAATTGCAATAATCTCTTCTCACCAGCTTCTTTCAGATTATAATTAAATTCTTTAATTGCCCAATAAGCTTTATGTTCTAATTCAACTGGTAAGTCGCAAGTCTTTGCATAAATAAGCCTGTAAGGAGTCATTCCAATCGGAGTTTTATAAGCAGTTATGTATGCCCATAATGCAGTGTCTAGTCTTATAGACCAATCCAATCTATTGGGGTTTACAGTCTTTTCTAAAATACGTTTAATTTCTCGATTAGAAACTTCGCCTAATCCACTGGTTTTGGATGATAAGCGGTTGATATCTTATGAATAATGTTAAATTTTTCTACTAGTTTGTGAATATATTTATTTCTAAAATGAGATCCTTCGTCAGTGATAATCACTCTCGGCATTCCAACTCTAGTAAAAATAATTTTCATTAGAAACTTTGAAACACTCTTAGCGTCACATCGAGGTAAAGCTTGTGCTTCAATCCATTTAGAAACATAATCAACAGCGACTAATATATATGAGTTTCCGAATGAAGGAACAAATGGTCCTATAAAATCTAATCCCCAAACATCAAAAATCTCAACTTCTAATATAAAATTTAGAGACATTTCATTTCTTCTAAATATATTACCTACTCGTTGGCATCTATCGCAAGTTCTAATATATCTATAAACATCTCTAAAAAGAGTAGGCCAATAAAATCCGTATTGTAAAATTTTATAAGCGCTTTATCTGTTCCAAAATGTCCTCCAAAATCGAATCATGACATTTCGAATGATTTGTTCTGTTTCTTCATAAGGCACGCATCTCCTAATTATAAGATCCTTACATTGCTTATATAAATATGATTCATCCCAAAAATATGTTTTAGCATCATGAATGAATTTTTTCTGTTGTTGCAAAGTTAACATAGATGGTAAAATATCACTTACAAGATAATTTACTATGTTAGCATACCATGGTATTTTTCACTCATTTATATTATATAATTGTTCATCAGGAAAACTGTCAGTAATTTCATTATCAGTGTCGGATAATTCATTATATTCTAGCCTTGATAAATGATCTGCAATTTGATTATCAGTTCTCTTTTTGTTAATGATTTCAAAATCAAATTCTTGCATTAATAATATCCATCTGATTAATCTTGGTTTGGAATCTTTATTTTGCATTAGATATTTAATAGCAGAGTGATCAGTATGCACAATACATTTAGTTCCAATTAGATAAGGCCTAAATTTATCAAAAACATAAACAATTGCTAATAGCTCTTTTTCGAGAATCGTATAATTCAATTCAGCATTATTAAGAGTTTACTAGCATAGTATATAACTTTGAAAATTTTATCATATCTTTGCCCAAGTACTGCTTTTATGGCATAATCACTAGCATCACACATAAGTTCAAATGGTTTCTCCCAATCAGGTGAAACTATTATAGGTGCTTGTTGACCTCATTTTTGATGAGGTCTTTTGCTTCTCTCTTAGTACTTAGGATCTAGCCATAGGCTTTTCCCTTGACTAATCTTAGAGGACTAGAAATGGAACCCACCACTTAGAAATTCAAACACTTCTTAACTCCCTGCAAACCCCACAAGCTTGATTGTAGACCCCTAATCACCTGGAGGTTCGAAATCAAATGTGGAGGTTTAAAGGATGAGTTCCATATAGAACGCTTCGGCCTTAGGATTAACCCCGGCGGCCCGGTCCGGTGAGGGTCGACCTACACATACATTACACTCTCACACACATTCCAAGTCCTAAAACCACACTCTCACCCAACTTGACTTCTTGACTCATGTAAGTAATTCACATGGATGGTCCTTAACCCCTAAGCCCCTGGCTAAGAGGGTTAGGAACAACATAGTGAATGCCTCAAATGAGTCCTCTCATGGCTCATATGAGCTTAATATGGCTTCATGGCTCAACCAAAGTGATTCCATCCTACTCAAATTTGATCAATCTTCATTTTTCCAAAATTTCAATTTTTGATTCTCGGGGCCCCTACACCCATTAAACCTACCAAATGCCCTTGGAACTACCCAAAATTTACAAAATCACCTAAATTACCCAAAATTCCTCAAAATCAATCCTAAACATTTCCCCCCACTCAAATTGATCAGCCATAGCCAAAAATACCAAAAATTCCAAAAGTACCCCCCAATACCCTCTAAATACCCAAAATGCCCTTCTAAGCCTAAAATTCCAAAAATTCCAAAAATTCCCAAAAAATTCCAGAAAATCCCACATATTCCCAATTTCATTTTGTTCAACTACACCATGGGCCAATTTTACCAATTTACTCCACTTTTACTAAAACCCCCAATTTGGCCCATTTTAAACCCAAGTGAACCCAATGTCAAACCAAACCACCCCAATTGACCTCAATTTTTGTCCAATTAAATTCTAAACTTCAATTCAATATCACCAATATCAATTTAGACAAAATCCAAGTCTAATTTGATTGACATTTGGGCCCAATTTCAATTTGAAGCCTAAGACCCAATTTTGGCCCATAACCTAAACCTAGCTCAAACCTAACCCAATTCAACCTCAATTGGCCCCAAATCTTTTCTAAAGCATCCCTAACACCCCCTTAAACAAAACACTAACTTGATTTGCCTAAAATTTGGACCTAAACTCCACCCAAACCTAATCCAAAACCAAAATCCCTTAAACTGACCTAAGCCTAAACCTAACCCAAATGGGCCCAAATCCCAAAATCAAAGCCCAACCCAAGTTGAAAACTCTTTTTGACACTCCCATGAACATTTCTCAACATTAATTTTACATCAAATCCAACTTTAGCCCAACCTTAACCCAAGTTAGCCCAATTTGGCCCACATTGGTCCCTTTACTAAAAGACCCCACATTAAACCCAATTCAATTCAAAATCACTCTAAACTTGTTCCAAACCACTCATGACACATGCCTAAACCAATTGCAACATTTATTTGACATGGTCCTTCACAAAACATTCATCCCAAAAGCCCATTTTAAAATCTAAAAAGCCCACTTCCATGAAGCTTTTAAAAGCCCACTTCCACCAAATCCAAAAGCGCAAAAATTCATCCAAAGTCCATATGACACTCTTCTTCATCATGCATTCAATTAAAATCATCCTTAAGTCCTAAACCAATGATAAAATAATTCTAAACAAAGCTTCATCCAACTTTCCACCAAAATATCCAAAATCCTAAAATCCATTTCCATGTAAATGAGCTAAGCCATCCCTAAGCCAAATGGAGTCCTTGAAGCCATGCACAAGCCACATGAAAGCCATGAAAGCTTTGATTTGTCACCACTCCCTAAATGGAAAAAGGAGGAAACCCTTTTATGATTCCCTTAGGAATGATTAAACACTCTCATGTATCCCCTAATCTTGCTTAAGCCTAATTGTACTTGGATTGTGACTTGACCCCACTAATCAAGCCGACCCAAGTGACTTTCTCTTCAACTTCAAACCAGCCTTTGGGAGGTGCACCTAGCCTAAACCATGAGTTGACCAAACCAAGCCCAAAATGACCTCTCCCCCATACCATTTAAATCAAACCCTTTACACATGTCAAACCCCAACCGATTGCACCAACTTCCAACCCCGACCCCACCGAGTCGATGGTGACCCATGCTCGGCCGGCCACCACCACAACCGCCGGAAACCACTGTGCCGAGAGGCTTAATTTGAATCAAAAATTCAATTCTCCCTAGCTGAGCTGTCCCAACCCAAATGGACACCATATCTGTTCTTCTCCTCACCAGAGCAGCTGATCCCAGCCTTCAAACCCCCCTGGGAGGCCCTCTAGCCACCTCTATTTAAACACCACCACCTCTCGGCCAAAGAAGAAGATGAACCAGACCTTAAGGAAACTCTGCCAAAATTGCTCCAGGACCTTCTCCTAACCTGCAGCACTTGATCCCCAATGGTTCCTTCGCCCTAATCCCCATTAACCGTAGCTCAATTTCGAGTTGAAAATCCACCCAAAAAATAGACACTTCACCACAAAGAGCCAATCTCTAAATTGATTGGTCCTACACCTTCACTCGTACTCAAGAGGAGAAGTTCCCAAAGCAAAAGCCCCCTCACCAAGCCAGCCCATTGCTTCTAGCCTCCAAGCTTTGTGATCGGGCTTGGTCACTTTCATACCTGGACAATTCCCCAGAGCCGTAGACTTCATCCGGAGCTTGCCTGGACTCAATCGAAGGTGACACAACTCTCACATCGAAGCTTCACTTCTCTGAGCAAAGGTATGAACTCACTCTTCCTCCCGAGCTTCCAGCGATTCTCCATTTTGTTTAAGTTAATTTCATAGCCTATAAACCATATGGATGTGTTCGTCTCTTCAAGACGAATCCATAGAGCATAAGAACACAAAAATCCATCGAGAATCGAGTGAGATCTTAGGGTTTTAGTGTGGACGCACGGGTGCACACCACTGAGACGATGACGTGAGCCACTGATCGAGCGCGTATCGAGCGGATCGTCGGATCAGTCGACGACGATGGTACATGAAACGCGGACGCGTGGCTGCTGACTCAAGTGGCGGCGTCGAATGGGAGCGCGACACGTAGGAGCTTCGGAGCTGCCGAGGTTGACGCGGCGCCGCGTGGATAAGTAGGAAATTAGGGTATTTTTGAATTATTTAAATGCCCTGAACTTTAAAAATTCATATCTTTGCATAGAAAAATCACAAAAATAAAATTAAAATACCCTCTTGCTCAGTGTACAAAGGAGAATAATGTGGAAAAGAAATCAATTTAATTACATGGGTATTTTATTTTTAATAATTTATTTACTGTTTTCAGTATTTTGATTCTTCACTTGCATAGACAATTCACCATGGCATGAGACCATAGTGCTTTTGAAGCATCCGACCTTGGGAACATTCTCTCGAATTTTTCAAGGTCGAGGCCATCTCTATGAAGAGTTATTGATTTTTCAAGTTCATGTCACTGTTTTAGGTATTTTAATTCCAATAATTAGCATGTTGTAAAATAAATTCTAAGAAAATTTGGTGATCTTTCTTAGGACCAGAGAACCCTATGAAAAATAAATTTTGAGTTAATTCATTCATAATAACCTTAATTAGTCTAAACCCATAAAAGTGAATTTGAATTAATTAGGGTTAACCACACATCAAATTAACTTGAAAACAATTCTCCACTGATCTTTAGGATCAGAGAGACCTCACATAAAAATTTGGAATCAATTGGAAGTGTTTAACCCCACTAAATGGATTAATTAAGTCACACAACTAAAATTAAATTTTAAAAATTCATAACTCCAAAAATACTTTTCAAAAATTCATAAAAATGATTTTGGAGCTTCTCTGATATTAGGGGAGTTCAGGAAAATTAAAATTGGAATTTTCTAAAAAAGTTGATTTTTCATCATATTTGAATATTTTAATAATTAAAAAATAATAAAAATCACAAAAATATTAAAAATCATAAAAATATCACATTTTGACTCCTAATCACTTAGGAACAAGCCAAATATTTTTCCTAAGTCCCTAGGATAAGATATTGAATTTTAAAGGCTTAATGTAATTTTTAATATTAAAAAATGAGTTTTTAACCTTTTTCACTAAAATAATTCTAATAAATCAAAGAAAAATCAGAAAATTATAAATTTTTTTTTTCTCTAAACTCCTTCAGGTCAGAGAAATTTAAGAAAAATATAAAATCTATTTTTCAACTTTTATTTCATTTTAAAATTAATTAATACTCTAAAACTCAAAATAATTATAATAAATAAAATATAATTCAAAAAAATCACAAAATTTGGTTCAAGTGGTCCTCTAGTCATTAGGAGCACCCTATAATTTTCTTAAGGACAGAAACCTTTCCTTGGTAATGTTGTTGAATTTTCTTTGAAAACCCTTATTTTCTACTAAAAATAATTATATAAATAAATTAAATTCAGAAAAATCACATTTTTTTCTCTAATGTCTTAATTGACATGTGAGTGAGGTGACATAAAAATTTCAAATTCATTTGAGCTCAATTTAGTGAGTTATCAAATAAATAAGCTTAAAAAGGGCATAAAGGTAATTAAAAATTTTAACCCTTAATTAAAAAATTTAGGTTTAATCAAAATGGAGGGTAAAATATTTGATTTTAATTTTCTCTTGGATGATTGAAACTTAGGGAAATTAAGGGGTAGAAACCCATTAAACACTTTGAAAATATCAAAATGAAACTTTAATTAATTAAATAATTTAAATTTTGGAAAGAATACATTTAAAATTTGGATTATTAAAATAGGGATATTATTAAGAGGATATTTATTCTTTAATTTAAAAATCCCTAAATATGTCACTTTAACAATATTCAATTCTTTATTAAAATAATAATCCAAATTAAGAATTAAAATTAACAATTAAAACTAAAATTAAAACTAAAATTAAATTAAAATTAAATTAAAAATTAAAATTAAATTAAAAATGAAAGTTAAATTAAAATTAAAATTAAAACCAAAATTAAAACTAAAATAAATTAAATTAAATTTAAACTAAAATTAAATTAAATTTAATTTAAATAAAATTAAAATAAAATTAAATTAAAATTAAATTAAAATTTAAATTAAATTAAAACTAAATTAAAATTAAAATTAAAATTAAATTAAATTAAATTAAAATCAAATTGAATTAAAATAAAATTAAATCATTTAACAATAAACCTAAATAAAATCATTAAGAATTAAATCTAAAATAATTTGAACACTATTCCAAACTTAAAATTATTAATTAAAACCTCATAATTAAATTAAAATACTTTAAACCATTAACTCGAACCTTAAATTAAGGATGATTAAAAAAAATCCTCGATAAACCAACTTGCCCTTAAAGGCTTTAATTATTATAACTCTTAAATAGAGTATTAAGTGAAATGTCACTTCATTCATCATGTAATCAAACACCCAAGTTCACTGAGCAAGAAACAAAGTTTAATTAAAACTCCTTGATGATTAATTCATATGTGCAATTAAATTTACTTGACTTAAAATAATCCTGAAGCATTAAAAGATGTTTAAGACTCGTCCTAAGCACTTCCTCAATATGACGGGATGTTTTAGAAGAACAACCGAATTTAATTGTTCTTCGATGAAGAAAATCATCCTTAAACCAAACCAACAACCTAGACGTCATAGAAATGACTAGTTATAGGATTATGAATTTGGTAGACAACCAAGACCCTTTCCCTTAGCTTTACCTAGGTATTTCTTGCAAAATGTTTAAATGCCTTAACAAGTGTTTCAAGTGCAGCTTGGGATGACGGGAAGACCCTCCAGGTACTCTTTTATTTTATTGCAATTTACTTTATTGCAATTTACTTACATGCACTGTACTTTACTATTCTTGCATGTTAAACAAGATCGCTGCATGAAAACCAAAACCTTTAGGATAGTCCCTAAACCGAAACCAAAACTAAATTAAAAGTCATTGCAAGATAAAATTCACCGCGACAACATTCCAAAATATAAAACATCTCAAAATTTAATCACAAACAGAACAACAAAACTACAATTGCAACTAAATTAAAACGTCTCGTTGAATGATTGGGAATACCTCGGATGATGTAACCCATGTGTTGCTAAAGGAATTTCCCACGGTCTAAATGAAAGTGTGGAACTCATTCAACTGAGTTTAGCAAATTCATCTCGACTAAGTGAATTCAATGAAAATAACTGGTGCTTGATGACGGAACCGTGGGATCTTAATCGGTTCTCGTTTAATTAACCTTAAGATTTGTTTTAATTAAAACACTAAAAACACTCGGATTTTAAGATTTTCTCTAAACCAAAAAACTTTTCTCATCTCCCGATTTATGACTTCTAAAACTAAACCTCTCGCAACAACAAGGAGCTTGGAGCACAAGCAGGCACGTACCATCGTCATCAGCAAAACTCGGGCCTACTTCAGAAAAACTTTCTTAGAATTAAATAACGAAGCCATAGGACTTCGAGGTAGTTTTCTAGTGCAACATAAATCCTCAACTCTTCGTTAGGCATTTGCATGTCATGTAAATTAAGCCCTAAACGGTCTTAGGACTCCGAGGTAGTCGTTCAGTACGACATAAACCATCACATCTTCGAGGTTATTTGTATGATTATGTCATACTAATATAAGTCCTAATTAATTAAAATTGCGATGATTACAACATTAAATAAATTCTCAATTCAAGCCAAACAATGTGATAGTTCGGGATGTTGCCAAGATTCTTCTCGATCCTCAACTTCTCCTACTTCTCTTCCTTTCGGATTCTCGAAAATAAACTATTCCAAATTCGATCCATTCCCTTTTGAAATTTCAAAAATCCAATCCTTTCGAAAACCTTAAACTTTGAAATTCTCGAGAGCAAAACCACCGATCATTATCGAGATTTTTCTTAAATGATTCCCGTCATTTAAGATGTAATTAACTATAGGGGCTTGCCCTTATAGGGAACTTTAAGAACACAGGTAATATAAACCCTGCTTAATTATTTTATATTAAGCAGGGAAACTTGTCGGCTTATAAAATTGGTTCGCAGACCAAACGGATGTCACAAATCTTCTAGTTTATTTAACCGAGCCCCATCATCAAGCAGTGTGTCTATTCTCCGGAATAGATATACAGTTTGTGGTGCGGTGCTAGTTTATACAAACTATTCGGGATGTGAGATCAGTTTGATTTTATATCTTAAAATTTTCAAACTCAAAATTATTTTCAAAATCAAATACTACTTTCTAAATTACATATATATTTAAATTAAATTTAAAATCTAAAAAAATAGCCGACTACTTCTGTAGGCGACCCCTTTTCAAAATACAACACACAAACCTAAAAATATGCCGTCAGTGCTGTGGTTAATTTATCTTTTAATAATTCAAAAGCATTTAGGCATTCAGTTGTGAATTCAAATTTCTTGTCATTTTCTAAAAGTTGGCATAGAGGTTTAGTAATTTTTGAAAAATCTTTTATGTAGCGTCTGGAGAATCCAGCATGTCTAAGAAAACTTCTTACCCCTTTTACTGTAGTTGGAGGTGGTATTTAGCTATAACTTGAATTTTTGCAGGGTCTACTTCCATGCCATTTTTTGAAATTTTATGCCCTAATACAATTCCTCCTGCAACCATAAATTGACATTTCTCCCATTTTAGAACTATGTTAGTTTTCTCGCATACTTCTAATACTTTTTCAAGATGATTCAAGCAAGCGTCAAATGACATTCCAAATACAGAGAAATCATCCATAAATACTTCTATTCCATCATCAATTAATTTACTAAATATAGACATCATACATCTCTGGAATGTTGCAAGTGCATTACATAATCCAAAAAGCATTCTTCTAAAAGCAAATGTTCCATAAGGACTAGTAAATGTAGTTTTCTCTTGATCCTCAGGAGCAATATGTATCTGATGATAACCGATATATCCATCTAAAAAACAAAAATATTTATGTCCGGATAATCTATCCAACATTCGGTCTAGAAATGGTAATGGGAAGTGATCTTTCCCAGTGGTCGCATTTAATTTTCTATAGTCCATACATATATGCCATCCAAGTAACTTGTCTTATAGGTATTAAATCACTATTTTCATTAGCTTTAACGGTCACTCCTCCTTTCTTAGGAACACGTTGAATTGGGCTTACCTAAGCACCGTCCGAAATAGGATATATAATACCATTATCTAACCATTTTAATATTTCTTTCGACTACTTTCATTATTGGGTTTAATCTCCTTTGAGGATCTACTCTTGGCCTATGTTCATTATCTAAAATAATTCTGTGCATACAGATTGAAGGACTAATTCCTTTAATATCTGCTAAAGTCCAACCAAAAGTTTTCTTATATTTATTTAATATTTCTAATAGTTTTTGTTCTTGTGATTCATTCAATTCAGCTGATATAATAACTGGTAGGGTTGAATGGTTACCTAACTAAGCATATTTTAAATGATTAGGTAAAATTTTTAATTTGAGTTCAGGAGGTTTAATAATTGGCGGAACTATATTCTTTTAAGCGTTTTCAGTATTATCCAACATTTCAAATTTTTCCTGTATATAATCCAGTTATTCATTATCTGGTTCTTCAATTAGTTCAGTATTTTCTTTTTCTAATTTTTCTTCATAATATTCTTTAAAATGTTCATTTTGCAAATGTTCAAGTATTTCCATTCGAAAACATTCATCTTCTTTTTCTAAAGCATGATATTTCTTGATTTTGCTATGTTAAAAGTTACTTTTTGATCGTTTACTCTCATAGTCAATTCTCCTTTCTGAACATCAATCATAGCTTTTCCAGTGGCTAAAAAGGGTCTTCCTAATATTATGGGAATTTCTTTGTCTTCCTCCAAATCTAGAACAATAAAATCTACCGGGAAGATAAATTTATCCACTTTTGCTGATACATCTTCAATAACTCCCTTAGGATAAGTCACAGAACGATCAGCTAACTGAAGAGTTACTGAAGTAGGTGAAACTTCTCCTAATTCTAATCTTTTAAAAATTGATAGAGGCATTAGATTTATGCTTCGTTCCTAAGTCACACAAAGCTTTTCCATAAAATTTTTCTCCAATAGCGCAAGGTATAGTGAAACTACCGGGATCTTTTAATTTTTCAGAAGCTTTTTTCGAATAATTGCACTACACTCTTCGCTAAGTGCAACGCTTCATTATCTATAAATTTTATTTTTTATTTAAAATATCTTTCATAAATTTTACATAATTAGGCATTTGTTCTAATGCTTCTACAAAAGGAATATTTATCGTTAATGTTTTTAAAATTTCAAGGAATTTAGCAAATTACTTATCTTTTTTATGTTGTTTAAGTCGTTGAGGAAATGGTGGTGGTGGTTTTTCTATAGATATTTTCATAGGGATCAATGGATATTCTAAGTTTTGATCTTGCTGATCCTTTTCTTTTTCTATTTCCACTTCCTCATTTTTACTTTATATTTCTTTCTGAATTTTGGTTTCTAACTCTTTTCCACTTCTTAATTGTATCGCTTTAATTTGTTCTTTTCTTTGGTCTTTAGGATTTATTTCCACATTACTAGGAAAAGTTCCAGGAATTCTATTGTTAAGTGTGGTAGCGATATGTCCACGTTGAGTTTCAATATTTTTAATTGTTGTTCCTTGATTTTGTAATTGATTTCTTTGAATTTTTAATTGATTTCCTTGATTTTGCAAGTGCTGACCCATACTCAATATTAACTCTTCTATAGATAACTTCTTATCTTTAAATTGATTGTTATTAAATCCAGGTGGACAAGATGGTTTATAATTTGTATTACCTTGATTAGGTGGATTTCTTATAGAGTTGTTCATCCATTGTTGATTAGTTGTATTGTTATTCCAATTAAAATTTGGATGATTCTTCCAATCAGGATTATAATAATTCGCATAAGGATTATTGGGTCTATTATTAATAGCATTTATAGTTTCATAAGGAGATTGAGAATATATAATTTGTCCAGATGAGTTTTCTTCTAATATAGTAGGAGAGTAACTCATTCCAAAATGATCTAATCTCAGCAATTTGAGCAGCTAACATAGATATTGCATCATTTTCATGAATACTAGCTATCTTTTTAGGATTTATTCTTTCAGCAGGCCATTGAAAATTGTTAGTAGCCATTTCTTCGATTAACGCATAGGCTTCATCAAATGGTTTTGATATTAATGAACCTCCAAGGAAGAAGATCAATGATTGATCTAAGAGATCCTACTAATCCATTGTAAAAAGTTTGTATAATTAACCAATCTGGTAACGCATGATGTGGCCATTTCCTAAGAAGTTCTTTAAATCTCTCCCAAGCTTCATATATGGATTCTCCATCAAATTGACTAAAAGATGTTATATCATTTTTAAGTTTTGCAGTTTTCAAAGGAGGAAAATATTTGGATAGAAATTTTTGTGATAATTCTCCCCAAGTTTTAATAGATCCAGGTGCTAATAAATTTAACCACATCTTAGCCTTATCCCTTAAAGAAAAAGGAAAAAGCCTAAGTCTAATAGCATCATTAGATACTCCTTCATATTTAAAAGTAGCACATAGTTCCAAAAAACTAGCAAGATGTAAATTAGGATCTTCATTAGGTGAACCACTAAATTGATTATTTTGTACCATTTGGATAATTTCAAATTTAAGTTCAAATGAGTTAGCACCTACATCAGGGTTTTAAATAGTTAGGTGAATTTCATCTAATGTAGGGTTGTCATAATCTCTTAATGGTCTTTGTTGGTTTATATTTTCATTTTCTGGATTATTTGCCATTTGTGTTAAATTTATAATTTCTATCTTTTGTTTTCTAATTCTTTTAATTGTGCGCTCTAATTCTGAATCGTAAGGTATTAAAATTTTGTTTCCAAATTTATGCATATAATTTTTAAAAATAGTTCGTTACTCTAGTAATTATTTTAGTAATTATATTAATTATCTTAATAATTACTTTACTTCATTCACTTCACTTCACTTCACTTTACTTCAAATCCTGGCAATGGCGCCAAAAACTTGATCCACTTTTCGATATTTATACTTACAACTATGATATGAAAAGTTAGCAACGGCACCAAAAACTTGATCCCGTACTGAATATATATAGCTACTGATGATTCTGTTATGGATTTTATGATTTATATTGTGGATACTATGCAAGTATATGTATCGTTATCAAATAATATAGGGCTCTAATGGAGTCCTAGATATCGATCCCACAGGAAAGTTAGAGAATTTCAAAGACAAATTAAAGTAAACTTACTTACTAATCTAGTATACGGAAATTAAGAACACTTAGACTAAAATAAACTAATGCTTAAAGGTTGAAAATAAGATTTTAGAAAAGTATCTTTCTCCTTATTTTAGAGAATTAAGTGAATGAAGAATTAAATGAGTTTTTAATTGTATTGTGCCAAATAGGAGCATTCCTATTCTTTACCCTTTGGTCCAGGTGCAAAGAACATTGACTAATCTTATGTTTGATTACCGAATCCGCGGCTAGGCTGGGAGGATACCGACTGCCACTTCAGAGCTCCCACGTTCCCCTCGCCTGAGGGCTAACATCTACACTTCAGCTCCCAAAAAATAAGACCGAATTGAATATTTTAGTCTGTCACACTAAAATGTCCAATTCTACGCCTGATAGTTAATATTCCCTATTTATTTGCACCCTCCTTCCAAGGCTTTTGACTTCCCTGAATCTTGGATGTAATATTTACTATAGTTCATAATTCAACATATGTTAACAAATCAATTGGCCAGATTGAAAGTAAATTAAGATTTAAGTAAAAGATTAGCACAATTTCTATTTTCAAATTTTTAGGCACAACTACTTTAATTCATCATTTCACGAAATCTCAATAACAAGGAGAAAGATTAAGGAAACTACTCAGAATGCATGGGAAAAATAACACAAAGCATGGATTTCATTAAAGTTAACAAACAAATAACAAATATACTTATCTCGATTCTTCTCCCCAAGCAGACTCCTTGAAGTTCATTTGACTCTTCCTTCCAGTTCAGCACACTAAAACGCTATACACTTTATCTACTCATTAAAAAGACTCTTAAATTACACTTAACTTCCACACAAATGACACAAAACTGGCACACCACTGACTAGAATTCGTCTCTATTTATAGAAGGGGTCAAATCTCCAAAGTTTGCTTAAGCACCACTTCAAAAAGCGTCCAGGTTCAATGTATTTTAGCTCTTTTCAACTGTCTCGCCGTCGGTGGGCTTCTAGAAGATTGGTAACCGTGCCGATCTCGCTGTCGGCGGGCTCGATCTTGCCGTCAGCGGGCTCCTTATAAAATATTAAAAATCTTTCGGGAAAAACTCGCCGTCGGCGGTCTAAATCTCGCCGTCGGCGGGATAGTTCAATTTTCATCAAATTGAGTCCTTTTTGCTCCAAATCAGCTTCTTTTGTGCTTTTTGCTTTCAGTACTTATAAATCTTCATTCCTGCAATAAAATAAAGAAAATATCTTTCTTTAAAGTGCAATTTGATATAAAATTGGTATGAAATTCTTAATATATTTTCTAGTGATCACAAAGACAACCGCAAAATTCCACATAATTGATTCTGAGACATCATTCAACGCTCTACTAGGTCGGTCATGGATCCATGAAAATCGGATGGTACCATCGTCTCTACATCAGTGCATAAAGTATTACGATGGAGGAGAACAGTGTATTAAGGGTGACTTGCAACCATTCTCCGTACACGAGATTGGAATTCATGAAGATGCAGCCTATTACGTGCCTCCGAAGAAAACAATCTTCTCCAGAAATACCGTACCAAATGTAGCAAAAGAAGTTCGGGACGATGAAGAACCTGAAATTATAGTCCAACAGTTACTCACCACTCCCTTACGGCGAGATGGTGAAGGTTTCTCCAGAACTCGCACCCGAGGTCGAGGCCAGGGACGAGGTCGAGGAAGAGATGTTGGAACAGTTGGACAGAAGAAACCGGTCATCGACGTTGATTGGGAGAACAGTCCAAAGAAGAAGAAATCAAGAAAGAAGCAGCAACAGTGAATCAAAAGAAACCCCAGTTCAAGTTCTCTCTCGATGATGAAAAGAATGAAGAATACAAATCAATGTACGAGAAGATTAATCACTATGTGCATACTATGACCCTGACCCCAATCCATTCTAATAAGATCGAGGGTATGGTGGTCAAGGGAGTGCATGGTGGTGGTGCTAAACCGATCAAATTCTACCGTGGTGCTTCTTCTTCCAAAACTGAAAATGATGTACAATTTGAAGATGTTACTTCTTTTGAATTAATGGAATTACCTTTTGAGTGGTATTCTCCCTGTGTTCAGAATTTAATTCAACGTGGTGTCTTACCTAAACAATGGACAAAAGGCAGATCACAACACTTTGAAAAATTATGGAATAATGCTCGGCCGTCCTCCCAATTCAAAACACGGTCTCGGATTCGGCACAAGTAGGATCGGGCCGACGACTCGTAGTTTTGCTTGGTTGTCACTTGCAAGCCTAATGAAGATTGCTTGGAAGCTTCGGATGATCTCGAAGATCCGCAACCGGAGATGCTCCGCCGCACTCAAGAAGAAATTAAATCTACAATAGACGAGTTAATGGAAGTTAACTTAGGTACTAACGAAGAGCCTAGGCCGACCTTTGTTAGCTCCTTACTCAATAAAGAAGACTCCGAAGAAATGATCAAGCTACTGATGGAATTCAAGGACAGTTTTGCTTGGAGTTATGATGAAATGCCAGGATTAGCTCCAGAGGTTGCAGTTCACAAACTAGGAGTGGATCACACTGTCGTTCCAGTCAAACAAGCTCCGAGAAGAATGTGTCTAGAGATTGAACAACAGGTAATAGCTGAAGTTAAGAAGCTAATAGACACTAAATTTGTCCGTGAAGAACAATATCCAACTTGGTTAGCCAACGTGGTACTAGTCATAAAGAAGAATGAACAGATCAGAATCTGCGTAGATTTCAGAGATTTGAACAAAGCGTGTCCAAAGGATGAATTCCCACTACCAATCCCAGAATTAATGATCGACATCGCCTCAATGCACGAAGTCTTCTCTTTCATGGATGGATCTTCAGGATACAACCAGATAAAGATGGCACCAGAAGACGAAAAGCTCACAGCCTTCAGAACGCCAATCGGAATATACTGCTACACAGTGATGCCTTTCGGATTGAAGAACGCAGGAGCAACATACCAAAGAGCTATGACGAGAATTTTTGATGATCTCATTCACAACCAAGTCGAGTGCTACGTGGATGATGTGGTCATCAAAAGCAAACTGAAAGAAGATCATTTGTATGATTTGAGAATTGTTTTCAAGCGATTAAGACAATATAACCTTAAGATGAATCCCTTGAAATGCGCCTTCAGCGTCACCTCTGGGAAATTCTTAGGATTGTTGTCCGACACCGTGGAATTAAAATTGATCCGGAGAAGATTAACCTTGAAACAATTATGATCCTTTCAAGGGAAATTGGCATATCTTCGATGTTTTATTTCGAATTTGTCGGGAAGGTGTCAGCCTTTTTCTGCTTTGGTTAAAAAGGATGCCGAGTTTGCTTGGGACTCCAAATGTCAACATGCCTTCGATGACATCAAACAATATTTAATGACACCTCCTGTCTTAGCAGCCCCAGCCTCGGTTAGACCGTTGATACTTTATACCTGCAGCCTTTGAGACGACTCCCTTGAAGCCCTGCTAGCCCAGGTCAATGACGAGGGGAAAGAAAACGCCCTCTACTACTTAAGTCGTCGTCCAATTTTGACGGAAGTAAAGTATCCCCTGATTGAGAAGCATTGTTTGGCCCTGATCTTCGCCGCTCAAAAGCTCAGGCATTACATGCTTTCTCATAAGGTCAACCTTATCTCGAAAGTCAATCCATTGCAATATTTGATGACTCGCCCGACGCTTTCCGGCAGACTTGCTAGGTGGTTGGTGATACTATTGCAATTCGATATAACTTTCGTTCCTCTTCGTGCCATAAAGGGACAAGTCCTAGCAGACTTCCTCGCACCACCAGCAGAATCGCCTCTCAACGACGACTTGCCAGACGAGCAGATAATGAGCCTAGAAGACCCCGACGATCGACGTTAGGAACTGTACTTCGACGGATCATCTTCAACACAAAGAAATAAAGAATTGCAAACGATAGTGCCCTGTAAGGAAGGAATCGGACTAATGTTTATAACACCGGAGCGGGGGATGTTAAGGTACTCCTACCAGTTAATAGAACCGTGTACAAAGAACGAAGAAGAATACGAAGCCCTTATAACCGGATTGGAATTAACCATTCAGATGGGGATAACGGTGTCGGCATATTTTTAGGTTATGTGTTTTATTTTGAAAAGGGAGTCGCCTACAGAAATTGTCGGCGACTTTTTTATATTTTAAATTTAATTTAAATATATAGTTTAAAAGATAACATTTGATTTTGAAAATAATTTTAAGTTTAAACGTTTTAAGATATGAAATCAAACCGATCTCACATCCCAAATAGTTTATATAAACGAGCACCGCACCACAAACCGTGGATCTATCCCGAAGAATAGACACACTGCTTGATGATGGGGCTCGATTAAATAAACTATGAGATTTGTGACATCCGTTTGTCCGCGAACCAATTTTATAAGCCGACAAGTTCCCCTGCCTAATATGAAAACATTAAACAGGGTTTATATTACCTAGGTTCTTTAAAATTCCCTATAAGGGCAAGCCCCTATAGTTAATTACATCTTAAGTGACGGGAATCACCTAAGAAAACTCTCGATAATAATCAATAATTCTCGCTCTCAAGAATTTCAAAGTTTAAGTTTTCAAAGAATTGAATTTTTCGAATCTCAATAGGAATGGATCAAGTTTGGAACATTTTATTTCGGGAATTCAAAGGAAGAAAAGTAGGAGAAATTACGGATTCGAAGTGAACTTCGAGAATCTCCCGACTATCCTATTGTTTCGCTTGGATTTTAAGAAAGTCCTAATGTTTATTTAATGTTTTGATCTCGCCAATTTTAATTAATTAGTGCTTATATTAAGTATGATAAAATCATACCAATAACTTTCGAAGATGTGAGGGTTTATGTCGCATCGGACGACTACCTCGGAATCCTAAGACCGGTTAGGGCTTAATTTGCAATGCAAATGCCTAACGAAGAGTTGAGGATTAATGTTGCACTAGGCAAACTACCTCGAAGTCCTATGGCTTTGTTGTTTAATTCTAAGAAAGTTTTGCTGAAGTAGACTCAGATTTTGCTGATGACGATGGCCGTGCTGCCCACCATGCTCCGAGCTCCTTGTTGTTGCAGAGGTTTAGTTTTAGAAATCATAAATCGTGAGATGAGAGAAGTGTTCTGGTTTAAAGAAAGTCTTAATTTCCATGTGTTTTTAACATTTTAATTAAAATAGATCTTAAAGTCGATTAAACGGAACCGATTAAGATCCCACGGTTCCGTCATCCCGCACCGTTATTTTCATCGAATTCACTTAGTCCAGATGAATTTGCTAAACTCAACTAAATGAGTTCCGCACTTTCATTCTGGACCGTGGGAAATCCCGTTAGCAACACGCGGGTTACATCATCCGAGGTATTCCCGATCATTCAACGAGACGTTTTAATTTAGTTGTAGTTGTAGCTTTGTTGTTCCGTTTGTGATTAAATTTTGAGTTGTCTTATATTTTGAAATGTCGTGGCAGGTGAATTTTATCTCGCAATGACTTTTAACTTAGTTTTGGTTTCAGCTTTAGGGACTCTCCTAAAGGTGTGGGTTTTCATGCAACAGATTGTTTTATCATGCGAGAAAAATAAAGTGCATTTCGCAATAAAGTAAATTGCAAGAAAGTAAATTGCGTGAAAGTAAATCGCGATAAAATAAAAGCGTACCTGGAGGGTCTTCCCGTCATCCCAAGCCGCACTTAAAACACAGTTAGAATATTTAAGCAAATTCCCAGTAATGCTAAGGTAAGGGTTATGGTTTTCTACCAAGTTCCTAATCCTATAGCTTAGTCATTTCCTATGACGTCTAGGTTCTCGTATTTTTGGTTCGAAGACGATTTTCTTCATCAAAGAACGATTAAGTTCAATTGTTCTTATAAATATCCTATCATATCGAGGAAGTGCTTAAGAAGAATCTTAAACATCTTTTCAATGTTTCTAGGATTGTTTTAAGTCCAAATGAATTTAATTATGTAAATGAATCAATCGTCCGAGGTTTTCAAGTTTTGTTAACTTGCTCAGCTAACTCAGATATTTCGAATGTCCTATAAGTGAAGTAACATTTCATTTAATATTCCGTTTTAGAGTTATGATAACTAAAGCTTTTCAAGGTAAATCGGTGTTCAAATGGTTTCGTGATTCAAATTTAAGTTCAAATTCGATGATTTAAGTTCGGAATAAGTGTTCAAGTTATTTTAGATTTATTTTCGAGTTCTTTATGTCTTAAGTGATGTTATTTAATTCAACTTAATTCAATTTAATTTAATTCAATTTAATTTAATTTAACTCAATTTAATTCAATTTAGTTTGATTTGATGTTACATTGAATTAATTTGATTTAATTTAATTAATTAATTTTTATTTAATTTGATTTAATTTAATTTAATTTGATTTAATTTATTTAATTTAATTTAATTTTTAATTTAATTTAATTTTTAATTTAATTTAATTTAATTTAATTTAATTCAATTTAATTTAATCTTTAATTTAATTTAATTTAATTTAATTTAATTTTTAATTTAATTTAATTATTTTTTTTTAATTTAATTTAATTTAATTTAATTTAATTTTAAATTTAATTTAATTTAATTCATTTTAATTTTAATTAAAGAGTTCAATTATTTAATTTTAGTTTAATGATTAAGTCTTTTAATATTTTGAATTTGAATTATCATTTTAATTAGGAATTAAACATTAATGAAATGATTAATTTAGGATTTTTTTAAATTAAAGAATAAATCTCTTCCTAATAATATCCCTATTTTAATAATTCCAATTTTATTATTCTTCCAAATTTAATCAATTATTTAATTAAAGTTTAATCATTTTAAATTGCTTAATGGGTTTCTACCCTTCAATTATTAAATTTCAATCATCCAAATCAGATTAGGATCAGATATTTTACTTGTTAATTTTTATTAAACCTAAAGTTTTAATTAAGGATTAAAAGAAATTTAATTACCACTTTACCCTTTAAGCTTAATAATTTCATAACTCACTAAATTGAACTCAAATGAACTTGAAATTTTTATGTGACTTCACTCATATGTCAATAAAGACATGAGAGGAGAAAATGTGATTTTTCTGTATTTAATTTATTTATATAATTATTTTTGGTAGAAAATAAAGATTTCCAAGGAAAATTTAATAACATGACCAAGGGAAAGTTTCTGTCCTTAAGAAAATTATAGGACATTCCTAATGATCATAGGACCACTTGGACCAAATTTTGTGATTTTTTGAATTATATTTTATTTATTAGAATTATTTTAAGTTCTGGAGTATTAATTAATTTAAAAATAAAATAAATGTTGAAAAATGAATTTTATGTTTTTCAAAAATCTTTCTGATATCAAGGAAACCAGAGAAACAAATTTTGCAATTTTTTGATTTTTCTATGATTTATTATAATTATTTTAGTGAAAATGCTAGAAAATACATTTTTTTAATTTTAAAATTACCCTAGAACTTTAAAAATTAATATCTCACCAAATAGGCCTAAGAAAAATATGGGGTTTGTTCCTAAGTGATTAAAATTCAAAATGTGACATTTTGGTGAATTTTATTATTTTTGTGATTTTTATTATTTTTTAATTATTAAAAATATTAAAATAATATTAAAAATCAACTTTTTTAGAAAATTGAAATTTTAATTTTTTTAAATTCCCCTGATATCAGAGAGGCTCCAAAACCAATTTGGTGAATTTTTGAAAGATATTTTGAAAGTTATGAATTTTTAAAGTTTAAAATGACTAAATGGCTTAATCAACCCAATTAATAGGGCTAACCAAGTCCAATTGACTTCAAACTTTTATGGTGGGCTCCTCTAATCCTAAAGGTTAGTGGAGAATTGATTTCAAGTCAATTTGATCTATGGTTAACTCTAATTAATTAGAGACCTATTTTGAGTGTTTAAGCCAATTAGGGTTGTCTAAAATGAACTAACTCAAAACCTATTTTTCCTAGTGGTTCTCTGGTCATAAGGAACATCACCAAATTTTCCTAGAATTTATTTCACAACATGCTATTTATTAGAATTAAAATACTCAAAACAATGACATGAATTTGAAAAATCAATAACTCTTCATAGGATGGCCTCCGACTTTGGAAAATTCAGGGAATGTTCCCAAATTCAGCAGGCTTCAAAAGCCCTATGGTCTCATGCCATGGTGAATTGTATACATGCATGGAGAATTAAATGTATGCAGAGAGTAAATAAATTATAAAAAATAAAATACTTGATGAAATTAAATGATTTCTTTTCCACATTATTCTCCTCTCGTTCACCGAGCAAGAGGGTATTTTTATTTTATTTTTATGATTTTCCTACACAAAGTTATGAATTTTTGAAGTTTAGGAATTAAATAAATAGAAAATACCCCTAATTTTCTACTTATCCACGCGGCGCCGCCGAAACATCGGCAGCCTCCGAAGGGGTACGTGTCGCGCCGTGATCGGGCGCCGCCATCCGAGTCGCCCGTCCCGGGCCCGCCGTATCGTTCCGTCTCCTCATCCGGCGCGATCCCGGCCGTCCGTGCGCGCGTGTATTAAATGGACGCGCATCCGTTCATCGTCCCCAAATGTCCTCACCCGAGAGCCGTCCACACTAAATCCCTAATATCTCACTCGATACTCAATGGATTTTCATGCTCTTATGCTCTACGGATTCGTCTTCAAGAGACGAACACATCTATACGGTTACCATGCATCGAAATTAAAGCATTTGAAATGGAGAATCTCCGCAGGCTCTGGATGAAGAATTAGTTCATACCTTCGCTCCGAGAGGTGAAGCCTCGATCGTAGATGTTCGGCACGTTCGTTGAGCCGCAGGAGGCTAGGGATGAAGCTCCGGGGATGCGGTGAATCGCCTAGTGTGTAGTTTCCACCAAGGCCGATCACAACCTTCGAGTCCGGAACAACCGGGTGGCTCCGGAGAGGGGGCTTTCACCGGAAAACTTCTTCTCGGCTCGGTGAAGGTGTAGGTGAGTTTAATTTGATTTTGGTGAAGGATTCAGGAATGTCCCGTTCTCGGCCCGAGAATCGAGCTTCAAAATCGAGCTCAATCAATGGGTATTGGAGCAGGAGAACAGCTGGGGATCAATTGCTCTAAGTTTAGAGGGAGTGAGGAGTGATTTTGCGCAGTTTTGGTATGGTTCGGTTCAGCACCTCCTCATGGCCGAGAGGTGGGGAGTTTAAATGCAGGTGGCTTGAGGGCCTCCCGTGGGGAGCCGAGGGCCGGGATCGACCGCTCATGGCAAGTGAAGAACAGCCGCAATGGCCACCGGGCATGGGGCAGCCAACAGTGAGAATTCCAAGCTCGGATCGACTTGGACCTCTCGGCCATGGAGTTTTCCGACGATCGGGGTGGCCGGCCGAGCAGTGCAAGGGTCACCCTCGTGGTCGTGGGTCGTGGCTGGGTGTTTGTGCAAGCAATTGGCAAATGCCAAGTGTAAAGGCTTTGATCCAAAGTAGAATGGGGCATGGCTAGTTTTTGGGTCTAAATGGGTCAACTCACCCATTTGGGCTTGGTGCACCCTTCAAGGTGGCTTTGGGTGCCGTGGGGGATCAAAGGGATCAACTGGTTTGGCATGGAGAAGTCTCCATCCAAATATATTCGGATTAAATTTAGGTTTAGGTGAATCATGATTAAGGCTAATGAGCTTTAGGGATTAAGGAAAGGGGCCCTCCTTCCTACCCAATATGGTATGGTGACATGTAAAGAGGCTCTCATGGCTTCCATGTGGCTCATGCATGGCTTCATGGCTCACCTTTGGCTTCGGGAAAAGTCAAGTCAATTTCATGTAAATGGATTTAAGAAAATTTTGATATTTTGATGTGAATTTGTATGGGGCTTGATTTGGAATTGTTTGATGATGAATTTAGGACTTAGGTATTGAGTTTAATTGAAAGTATGATGAGGGGAAATGTCATATGGGCTTTGGGACCAATTTTGGGCCTTTGGATGTGGTAAAGGACTGGCTTTTAAAATGGTTTAGGAAAGTGGGCTTTTGAATTTTAAAATGGATTTTGGGATGAAATTTTGGTAAAGGCTTGGGCCAAATAATTGTTGAGTTTGGTTTAGGGATGTGTCATGAGTGGTTTGAAACAAATTTGAGGTGATTCGGGTTTGAATCGGGTCGATACGGCCTTTTTGGTAAAGAGGCTAAGGTGGGCCAAAATGGGCTACCATGGGCCAAAGTTGGGCTAGAGTTGAAATTGATGTAAAATTAATGTTGGGAAATGTTTATGGGAGTGTTTCAAAGAGGTTTTGGCTTTGGTTAGGTTTTGATTTTGGGATTCGGGCTCATTCGGGCTAGGTTTAGAGTTTAGGTCAAAATTGGGCTTTTTGATTTTGGGTTGAATTCGAGTGGGGTTTGGGTCTAAATTTTGGGCAAATCATGTTAGTGTTTTGTTTATGGGGATGTTAAGGAAGATTTAGAAAAGATTTGGGGTTCATTGGAGTTGAATTGGGTGAGTTTGGGTTAGGCTCGGGTCATAGGTCCAAATTGGGCTTTAAGGCCAAAAGTGAAATTGATCCCAATGCCAATCAAATTGGGCTTGGATTTGGTCTAAATTGGTGTTGGGGATATTGAATTGAAGTTTAGAATTGAATTGGACCAGAATTTAGGTCAATTGGGTAGGTTAGGTTTCGACATCGGGTTTACTTTGGGTTAAAATGGGTCAAATTGGGGGTTTTGATAAAAGTGGGGTAAATTGACAAAATTGGCCCATGGTGTAGTTGAACAAAATGAAATTAGGAATATTTGGGATTTTCTGGAATTTTCTGGGAATTTTCTGAATTTTTGGATTTTTTGGCTAGAGGGGTATTTTGGGTATTTGGAGGGTATTGGGAGGTATTTTTGGAATTTTTGATATTTTTGGGTATGGATGATCAATTTGAGTGATGTGGAAATGTTTGGGAATGATTTTGGAGAATTTTGGGTGATTTGGAAATTTTTGAGAAATTTGGGCTATCCAGTGGCTTTGGTAGGTTAATGGCGTAGGGTCCCTGGGTCAAAAATCGAAAATTTGGAAAATTGAAGATTGGGTGGATGTAAGTGGAATGAAATCATTTTTGTTGAGCCATGAAGCCATATCAAGCCCACATGAGCCATGAAGGGACTCATTCGAGGCATTCACTATGTTGTTCCTAACCCTCTTACCAAGGGCTTAGTGGGTTAAGGACCATCCATGTGAACCACCTACATGAGTCGTGAGGTCAAGCTCGTGTATGGGTGTGTTTTTAGGAAGTGTGTGAAAGTGTAGTGTGTAGGTGTAGTGTGTGTGCAAGTCAACCCTTCCATCAGACCAGGCCACCCAGGGCAGTCCTAAGGCCAAAGAGTCCTATAGGAACTCATCCTTTAAACTCCCACATTTGATTTCAACCCTCTAGGTGATTAGGGGTCTACGCTCAAGTTTGTGGAGTTTGCGGGAGTTTAGAAGTGGTTTGAATTTCTAAAAGGTGGGTCCCAATTCTAATCCTCTAAGATAGTCAAAGGAAAAGCCTAAGGCTAGATCCTAAGCACTAAAAGAAGAAGAGAAGACCTCATAAAAATGAGGTCAACAAACGGATATCAACATCTATGAGGATTCTCAGTTGATAATTCAACAGGTCACAGGACAATACAGAATTCTAAAGCCAAGACTCGAGCAGTACTTTCAGTATGCCATGAAATTGTTGGAGCAGATTCCGAATGTAACGATCTATAAGATTCCCAGAAGAGAAAATGCTCTCGCAGATGCGTTAGCCCGCCTTGCAAAGGAATTTGCCTCGTCGCGGGATGAATCGCTTGAAGTGTCGGCTCGTGGATGTCAGGTTCTCTCACAGCTCGACATGGACACAATACAGAAGTCAGGAAAAAAAGAAGAAACAATTATAGCAGTAACAGAAAATGCAGATGACTGGCGTCAGCCGCTAATAGACTACTTGCAAACAGGAAACCTACCGAACGATAAGTCATTAACTCATCAGATTAAGAAAAGAACTCTGTCTTACGCATTAATAAATAATACATTATACAGAAGGTCTTTCGATCAGATGTGGCTGAGGTGCCTGAGCGAGTCCGAGGCTCGTGAAATTGTTAAAGAAGTGCACTCGTGACTTTGTGGCGCTCATCGACCGAGTCCAAAAATGAATATGAAAATTAAAAGATTAGGGTACTACTGGCCCTCAATGATGACCGATTGCATGAAGGTCGCTAAGAGTTGTCACCAATGCCAAGTGCATGGAGTGGTTCTACATCAACCTCCAAATGTGCTACATCCGACAATTGCGCATGGCCATTTGAATGTTGGGGCTCAGATATTGTGGGCCCTATAGAACCGCCTTCTTCAAGGGGACATCGCTTCATTCTTGCAGCTACAGATTACTTTTCAAAATGGGCAGAAGCAGTACCGCTCAGAGAAGTAAAGGCACATCACCGCGCAGAATCATTTCAGAAAATGGGTTCGAGTTCAAGAGTACGAAGATCAACAATTTTGTCAGGAGACACGGGATTGACTGGCGCTATTCAACGATCTACTACCCAAGAGCAAACGGTTTGGCCGAAGCTTTTAATAAAACGCTCATCCAAATATTAAAGAAAATTTTGGATGACAACAAAAGAAATTGGCACGAGAAGTTGTTAGAAGCTTTATGGGCCTACAGAACAACTTTCAGAACTTCTACCCAGTCTACGCCTTACGCCTTAGTGTACGGGTCCAAGGCCGTTTTACCCTTAGAGGCTCAGCTTCCATCACTCAGAATTGCAGTTGCGAACAAGATCACTACAGAAGAAAATGCCAAATTACGACTAGAAGAATTGGAAAGCTTAGAAGGGAAACGACTTTCAGCGCAGCAAAATTTGGAACTGTATCAAGCCAAGATGATCCAGGTTCACGATAAACTGGTCTACCCAAGGACGTTCAAAGTCGGTGATTTGGTTCTAGTACTCAGAAGACCTATCCTTGCACACCGCAAGATAGGAAGTAAAATTGAATCAACTTGGGAAGGGCCGTTCGTGGTCGAGACAGTCTACTCGTGGGGTTCCTACCAGCCTTGTTAACTGTCGTGGAGAATGACCTATGCTTCCAATTAATGGACGATATTTGAAGAAATATTACGCAACCTGATGTTTCGAAGGATGGACTTTAAAAGTGGAGTCTCATTCCTAGAAACACGAGTAGAGTAAACCTTCTAACTGGGTCCAAACCCAAAATATAAAATATAAAAATGGATGATAAAATAAAAATCATTTACAAAAAATGTGTTAAAAAGAAAATATGTGAAATGATAAAATTTTGATATTTTCTTCTAAATCAATTCATTCCTGATCTTTACTCATCTCTTCCTACTTCCTTTAAAATTTAAAAGAAGTAAATAAAATTTTTCATTAATAAATGTTTTCTTATTGTTCTTGTTCTTAGTACAGCCCCTGATCCTTTCCTTATTTTTCGCAGGGAAATGTCGAATGGGCGGTTGGTTCTGAACTTTAAGAATGGTGTGAGTCTAGCACTCGATGAAAAGAGGATGAAGGATGGAGCCGTGGTTGAAATTGACTCTGATTTCACACCGGCCGGGCTACAGTACAAAGAAAAAGATTGGACTCCGATTGATCGGGAAGAATTCCACAGCGAGAGTAATGAAATTAGGTGGCCCAAGTCAACAGTCCACCAGCAAGAAAAGAAAAGCAAACGCCGCTCATGCAACGGGAGAAGACAAGAAAGTTAAGTCCATGGTTGCTACAGCAGAGGGCAGGCTTGTCAGCGCCATGCCTACAGAAATTCAAGAGGTGAGGAGAGCCACTCTCACTCCTACTCAACGAAGAAACAAGACCCGTCGCATTCGCAAGATGCTGACTAAGCTGGCAGCAGATCAGCATGAAGAGACAGTCACTACTGTCAGTACAAATACTTCAAAGAGATTGGTTCGTCAGGAGCCAGAAAGGAGGAAGTCAATTCCAAGAATAGTAGAAAAGATAAAAGAAATACCAAGAAGAGTAGAAATAGAATCAGTACCACGACGCCAGATAGAGCTACCAGTTTTGAAGAGTCTTGTTGCAAAAGCAACCCTGGAGGATGTCCAGACAGAGACTATCCCCGAGGAGCCAAGACATGCGGGAGAACGTGTTGGGGTTGAAACATACATTCCACAGTACGTTACCAGACCTCGCCAGTTGCAAATAATTCCAGAATACGAGCTGGAAAATATGTAGAATGTTGAAAAGAAAACTTTTGAATACTTTGAGAGAATTTAAGGCAGGAGGGTCAACATCTTAGAAGGCCTTGAGCTGCATACGGATGTGTTCTCAGATTACGAACAATAGCAGATTGTGGACTGCATTATCGAGCTTCAGAAAATGGGCAAAGCTGGTCGTCTGAGGGAGAAAACCTATTCAGAACCCCGAAGATGGATGCCAGGAAAAGGAAGAGTTACTATTTAATGCGGGTGACTTCGCAGAAGACAAAAAAGGAAATCCACCAGGGATACTCCATCACAGTGAGGTAGATCTGATGTCGAGAATTATCAAAAGAATGGTAAAAAGGATGGTGACATGGAGGGTATTACCTGCAGATTGCATACCCAATAGCTGCATCATTAACATTTACAAGGAGGGCGTCTGCATACCTCCACACATAGACCATCATGACTTTGTCAGACCTTTCTCACGCTCTCTTTTGTTAACCAGTGTAATATCATGTTCGGATCTGACCTCCGGATAGTGGGCCCCAGAAAATTCCGAGGGCCGGTGGAAATACCACTACCGGTAGGTTCCGTCATGGTATTAAACGGAAATGGAGCAGACATAGCAAAACATTGCATCCCCGGAGTGCCTGTTGAGTGAATCTCTGTCACCTTCAGAAGGATGGACGACAGTAAGATGCCTTTTCATTTTCAGCCAGATCCAGAGTTAGAGAGTCTCCGACCCTACGAGCTGTGAGTTACATGGGAGATAGCGCACCTCCAATGCACATCTGTGCGGCATTCCTGCCAAGGGTGGCTTGGAAGGTGATGTTATTATCCATGTATATTACTATTCAGACATGGATTTTGACAAATGCTTTTGAAAGAATCAACAAGAATCTTACACAATCCGTTTTGGATTTATGGGGATTGTATGAGATACTGAATTTTCGAGGAAAATATCATCATGTTTTGGATCAAGTTGTATGATGTATTTTCAACAGATTGGAATGAGAATGATCATGTCATGTTCTGCCGTCACCTCTTTTTGTGCAAATTGACTAGGAAATGCCATTAAGCTAAATGAACTTCGAACAAAGAACGAAAAGAGAAAGAAAATGAATAAGGAATTCCTTCTTTTTAAGAATTTGAATGTCAAAATAAACTGCAAATAAACACGAACTCTAAATAAACAAAAATGAAATCGAATCACTAAAACAAATCTAAATCTCAGACTGATTTTCATTCTGAATCCTTCAATTCTAACATTTCAATTCTCCTTCCTCTGTGTGTTAGAGGATCGACTAATCCTATTGACACGGAGCCACGAACTTTGTTTGATTTGGTTCTGAGGGCATGGGATTGGGTCCCTCTTCATACAGATCGAATTTCTGAGGCTGGAGCCGAACTTCCAGCTCTCTTCGAGGCTAGAGCCGAACTTCTAGCTCTCTCTCAAACTTTTGAGGCTGGAGCCGAACTTCCAGTTCTCTTCGAGGCTAGAGCTGAACTTCTAGCTCTCTTTCAAACTTCCGAGGCTGGAGCTGAACTTCCAATTCTCTTCGAGGCTAGAGTCGAACTTCTAGCTCTCTTTCAAATTTCTGAGGCTGGTGCCGAACTTCCAGTTCTCTTCGAGGCTCGAGTCGAACTTCTAGCTCTCTTTCAACTTCCGAGGCTGGAGCCGAACTTTCAGTTCTCTTCGAGGCTAGAGCCGAACTTCTATCTCTCTTTCAAATTTCTAAGGCTGGAGCCGAACTTATAGTTCTCTTCGAGGCTAGAGCCGAACTTCTAGCTCTCTTTCAAACTTCTGAGGCTGGATCCAAATTTCTAGTTCTCTTCGAGGCTAGAGCCGAACTTCTAGCTCTCTTTCAAACTTTCGAGACTGGAGCCAAACTTCCAGTTCTCTTCAAGGCTAGAGCCGAACTTCTAGCTCTCTTTCAAATTTCCGAGGCTGGAGCCGAACTTCCAGTTCTCTTTGAGGCTAGAGCCAAACTTCTAGCTCTCTTTCGAACTTCTGAGGATGGAGCCGAACTTCCAATTTTCTTCGAGGCTAGAGCCGAACTTCTAGCTCTCTTTCTAACTTCCAAGGATGGAGCCGAACTTCCAGTTCTCTTCGAGGCTAGAGCCGAACTTCTAGCTCTCTTTCAAACTTTCGAGGCTGGAGCCAAACTTCCAGTTCTCTTCGAGGCTAGAGCCGAACGTCTAGCTCTCTTTCAAACTTCCGAGGCTAGAGCCGAACTTCCAGTTCTCTTCGAGGCTAGTGCCGAACTTCTAGCTCTCTTTTAAATTTCTGAGGCTGGAGCCGAACTTCCAATTCTCTTCGAGGCTAGAGCCGAATTTCTAGCTCTCTTTCAAATTTCCGAGGCTGGAGCCAAACTTCCAGTTCTCTTCGAGGCTAGAGCTGAACTTCTAGCTCTCTTTCAAACTTTCCGAGGCTGGAGCCGAACTTCCAATTCTCTTCGAGGCTAGAGCCGAACTTCTAGCTCTCTTTCAAATTTCTGAAGCTGGAGCCGAACTTCCAGTTCTCTTCGAGGCTAGAGCCGAACTTCTAGCTTTCTTTCAAATTTCTGAGGCTGGAGCCGAACTTCCAGTTCTCTTCGAGGTTAGAGCCGAACTTCTAGCTCTCTTTCAAATTTCCTGAGGCTAGAGCCTAAATTCTAGTTCTCTTCAAATTCCAACTTCTTTCCTGAGGCTAGAACCTAAATTCTAGTTCTCTTCAAATTCCAACTCTCTTCTTGAGGCTAGAGCCTAAATTCTAATTCTCTTCAAATCTCGAGGTTGGAACCTAGGTTCCGATGCTCACCTCAAATCCAAGATTTCCACGAAATCCCTCTTAAAATAAATCTTGAATCGAACTTCAATCGGAATTGAAACTCAAACCAAAATCCAAACTCACACATTAAAACTTGAAACAGAAAATGAAATGAATCTAAAATCGAATCTCTCTAGATCTTGTGATCTGGAATTCACTTCCTTTTCTTTTCCCCAGCGAGAGTTCAGGGATCTTCAGTCTTGGAGGTTTACCTGTTACTCCCCAGCGGAAATTTTTCTGTGCTTTGTTCTAAGTGTGTTACTTATAAATCTGTGTTGGTTTTGTTGATCTCTTCGGTCAACGCCAATACGCGCAGTGTGCTTGGTTAGCACACCACACCTATTGGGGGTCCATTTGTTGACCTCATTTTTGATGAGGTCTTTTCTCTTCTCCCTCCTTAAGATTTCAGGATCTAGCCATAGGGCTTCTCCTTGACTATCTTAGAGGACTAGAAATGGGTCCCATCACTTAGAAATTCAAACACTTCTTGGCTCCCATCAAACCCCATAAGTTTGATTGTAAACCCCTAAGCCACTTGGAGGGTTAAAATCAAATGTGGAGGTTTAAAGGATGAGTTCCTATATGACTCTTTGGCCTTAGGATTACACTGGGTGGCCTGGTCTGGTGAGGGTAAGCTTGCACACACCACACTCCCACACACACACATTCCAAACCCTAAAACTACCTTTAACCAATTTGACTCCCTGACTCATGTAGGTAACTCATATGGATGGACCTTGACCCCTAGGCCCCTCGCTAAGAGGGTTAGGAACAACATATTGAGTGCCAAAAATGAGTCCTCTCATGGCTTTTGTGAGCTTAATATGGCTTCATGGCTCAACCAAAATGATTTCATTTCACTCACACTTGATCAATCTTCATTTTTCCAAAATTTCATTTTTTGACCACGGGGACCCTAAATCCACTAAGCCTACCAAATGCCCTTGAAATTGCCCAAATTTTGCAAAATTGCCTAAATTACCAAAAATTCCTCAAAATAAATCCTAAACACTTCCCCCCACTCATATTGATAATCCATGACCAAATATACCAAAATTTCCAAAAATACTCCCTCAATACCCTCCAAATACCCAAAATACCCTTTAAACCCAAAAATTCAGAAAATTCCCAGAAAATTTTAAAAAATCCCAAATATTCGTAATTTCATTTTGTTCAACTACACCATAAGCCAATTTTGTCAATTTAACCCACTTTTACTAAAACCCCCAATTTGACCTATTTTTAACCTAAGTGGACCCAATGTCCAACCAAACCACTACAATTGACCTCAATTTTGATCCAATTCAATCCTAAACTTCAATTTAATATCTCCAATATCAACTTAGACCAAATCCAAGCCTAATCTTACCAATATGTGAATCCAATTTCAATTTGAAGCTTAAAGCCCAATTTTGGCCCATGACCTAAACTTAGCCCAACCCAATCCAATTCAACTCCAATTAGCCCCAATTCTTTTCTAAAACCTTCCTCACACCCCCACAAACAAAACATTAACTTGATTTGCCCAAAATTTCAACCTAAACTTCACTCAAATCTAACTCAAATCAAAAATCCCCAATTTGGCCTAAAGCCCACCATGAATCCAAATAGGCCAAAATCCCAAACTCAAAGCCCATCCAAAGTTGAAAGCTCTTTGTTACACACCCATAAACATTTCTCAACATTAATTTTACATCAAATCCAACATTAGCCCAACATTAGCCCAAGTTAGCCCAATTTGCCCCACTTTGATCCTATCACTAAGGAAGCCCAAATTAAACCAATTCAACTCCAAATTATTTCAAATCTATTCCAAATCACTCATGACACATCCCTAAACTAAACCCAACATTTTTAAGGCCCAATCTTTACCAAAATTTTCATCCATCAACTTGATTTAAAATCTAAAAGCACACTTGCCTAAAGCCTTTAAAAGCCCATTCCTAAACAATTCCAAAAGCCCAAAATTGACCCTAAAGCCCACATAGCATCTCTTTCCATCATCCATTTCAATTGAAGCCATCCTAACTTTTAAATCAATGGTTAAATCATTCTAAATCAAGCCTCATGAAAATCTCCCTAAAATTCATCAAAAATCCCTAAAACCTACTTCCATGAAATTGACTAAGCTTGGCCCCAAGCCAAATGGAGCCATGGAGCCATGCATAAGCCATATGCAAGCCATGAGGAGCCCTTTCCACCTCACCATGCCACTTATGGCAAGAAGAGGGGAGCCTTTCTTAAGCCTTCACTAAGCTTTTTTAACCCCATTCATGATACACTTTAACCAAAATTAGCCACCTCACCTTGGATGGGGACTTCACCACCTTCTCTTGGCTGACCCAAATGATTCCTCCCAGTCCAAAGTCAAGCCTTGGGGAGGTGCACCTAGCCTAAACCATGCCTTGGACCAAATCAAGCCAAAATAAGCCTTCCCCCTTTCCACTTGAATCAAATCCTTTACACATGGCCAAAGCAAATTGCTTGCACCAAACTCAATCCTCGGACTCACCGAGTCAAGATGGTGACCGACCTCGCCGGCCGCCCGCCCGGGTCGCCGAAAATGCCATGGCCGAGAGCTCCATGTGAGCCAAACTCCTAAATTCTCCCTGGTTGAGCTGCCCCATGCCCAATGGCCACTGTAGTTGTTCTTCCCTTGACCAAGGCAGCTGATCCCAAGCCCTAACTCCCCCTGGGAAGCCCTCCAGCTAGCTCTATTTAAACTCCACCCCCTCTCGGCCAAATAAGGTGATGAACCGCAGCTTAACAAAACTCGCCAAAATTGCTCCGGACCTTCTCCTAACCTGCAGCAATTGATTCCCAAAGTGTCCCTTCGCCCTAATCCCCATTACCGTAACTCAATTTCTAGCAGAAAATCCACCCAAAAACCAGGACAACTCGAAACCTCCACCAAAATCAAATTAAACTCACCCACACCTGCATAAGACCTAGAGAAGGAGTTCCCGCTGAAAGCCCCCTCACCAAGCTAGCCATCCTCTCTATCAGCCAAGCTTTGAAATCGGCCTCGGTCACTTTCATACCTAGGCAATTCCTCAGAGCTAGAGACTTCATCTGAAGCTTCCTTGGGTGCAATCGAAAGTGCCACAACTCTCTGATTGAAGCTTCACTTCTCAGAGCCAAGGTATGGACCGCTTCTTCCTCCCGAGCTTCCAGCGATTCTCTATTTTGCTTGGCTTAATTTCATAACATATAAACTATATGGATGTGTTCCTCTCCTCAAGACGAATCCATAGAGCCTAAGAACATGAAAATCCGTTGAGAAATGAGAGAGATCATAGGGTTTTATTGTGGACGGCTCACGGGACACACCAGTCGTAGACGATGACCAGGCGCAGTCCTATCGTGCGTGTATCAAATGGACGGTCCAGATTGCGCCAGATCGAAGGATGGAGCGAGATCGCGGGCCGCGTGGCATCCGAGTCAGATGGTGGGGTCGAATGGGAGCGCGCCGCATGGGCTTTCGGATCCGCCGAGGTTGAGTCAGCGCCGCGCTGGATAAGTAGATAAATAAGCTATTTTCTATTTATTTAAATACCCAGAAATTGAAAAATCCATAACTTTCGCATAAAAAAATCATAAAAATAAACTAAAAATAACTTCTTGCTCAGATGAATGAGGAGAATAATGTGGAAAAAGAATTGAGTTAATTTGATGAGTATTTTATTTTTAATTAATTATTTACTCATTTCAATGTTTTAATTCTCCATTTCGCATAGAAAATTCACAATTGCATGAGACCATAGTGGCTTTAGTAACCTCTCGATCTCGGGAACATTCCCCGAATTTTTCAAGGTCGAGGCCATTTCTATGGCAAGTTATCGATTTTACAAATTTTTGTGTCTCGTTGTGATATTTTAATTCCAAGAATTAGCATGTTACTTAGAAAATTCTGGAAAATTTGGGAAGTATCTTAGACCGTAGGACCCTAGGAAAATTATGTTTCGAGTTAATTCATTAAGAATAATCATAATCGGCCTAAACACTCAAAACTGAATTTTAATTAATTTGGGTTAAACATACATCAAAATCACTTGAAAACAATTTTCCACTGATCTTTAGGGTCAGAGGAGTCTCACATAAGAATTTGAAACCAATTGGAGGTGATTAGCCCCACTAAATGGACTAATTAAGTTATATGACCAAAACTAAACTTTAAAAATTCATAACTCCAAAAATACATTTAAAAAATTCACCAAAATAGTTTTGGAGCTTCTTTGATTTTAGGGGAGTCTAAGAAAATTAAAATTAAAATTTTCTAAAAATCTTCATTTTTAATCATATTTTAATATTTTAATAATTAAAAAATAATAAAAATCATAAAAATATTAAAAATCATAAAAATGTCATATTCTGCTTCCTAATCACTTAGCAACAAACTAAATATTTTTCTTAAGTCTATAGGTTAAGATATTGAATTTTAAAGGCTTAAATCAATTTTTAATATTAAAAAATGAATTTCCTTACATTTTCACTAAATTAATTCTAATAAATCAAATAAAAATCAGAAAAATATAAAATTTGTTTCTCTGAACTCCTTGAGGTTAGAGAGATTTATGAAAAATATAAAATCCATTTTTCAACTTTAATTTTATTTTATAATTAATTAACACTCCAAAACTCAAAATAATTATAATAAATAAATATAATTTGAAAAATCACCAAAATTGGTCCAAATGGTCCTCTGGTCAGTGGGAACATCCCCTAATTTTCCTAAGGACAGAAACCTTACCTAGGTCATGTTGTTGAATTTTTATTGAAAACCCATATTTTTCATAAAAATAAATATATAAATTAAATTAAATTCTGAAAAATCACATTTTCTCCTATAATGTCTTAATTGACATGTGAGTGAAGTGAAATAAAAATTTCAAGCTCATTCGAGCTCAATTCGATGAGTTATGAAATAATTAGGCTTAGAAGGGCATAATAAGAATTAAGAATTTTAACCCCTAATGAAAACTTTAGGTTTAATCAAAATGGATGGTAAAATATTTGATCTTAATTTTCTCTTAGATGATTGAAATTTTGGGAAATTAAAGGGTAGGAACCCATTAATCATTTCTAATAATCAAAGAGAAAAATGAAACCTTAATTAATTAAATAATTTAAATTTTGGAAGATTAATTGAAATTTGAATTATTAAAATAGGGAGTATAACTTAGGGAGACTATAACCCTTTAATTTAAGATCCCTAAATAAATCACTTTAATAATATTCAACACTCAATCAAACTCAAAAATGATAATTGAAATTAATGATTAAATAATTAAAAGGGAAAATAAACCTTAATTAAATTAAAAGCTTAAAACATTAAGTGATTTGTTAATCAAATTGAAATAAATTTAACACATTAAAATTAATTTGAAATTACTTAAAAGAAAAAACAAATTTAAAACAAATTTGAAATATTAAAGAAAATCAACCTCAAGACAATTCATAATTAAAAACATAAAAAATCAAACCAATTAAAAATTAACTTAAAATATTTCAATTAAATTAAAATTAAATCATTAAAATCTAAATTGAATAATCTAAACACCTCTTTCAACCCAAATTAATCTAATACATCGAGATCATTTAAAATGTAAAGATTTAATTAAATTAAAACAACTTGAACACTATTCCAAACTTAAAATTATTAAAATTTCATAACTAAACGAAACCATTTTAAATCATCAATTCCAATTTTAAGTCATTAAAATCTTTAATAAACTGATTTGCCCTTAAAGCCTTGCGTTATCATAACTCTTAAATGGAGAATTAAGTGAAATGTCACTTTACTCATAGGATAATCAAACATCCTAATTCACTGAGCAAGAAGAAAAATTTAATTGAATTCTTGGATGATTAATTCACCAAGCACAATAAAATTCATTTGGACTCAAAATAATCTCGTAAGTATTGAAAGATGTTTAGGACTCGTCCTAAGCACTTTCTCAATATGATGAGATGTTTTAGAAGAACAACTGAACTTAATTGTTCTTTGATGAAGAAAATCATCCTTAACGAAACACAAAAGAACCTAGACGTCATAGGGATTGACTAGCAATAGGATTAGGACTCTGGTAGACAACCAAAAACTTCCCTTAGCTTTACCTAGGTGTTTTCTTGCAAATATATAAATGCCTTAATATGTGTTTTAAGTGTAGCTTGGAATGACGGGAAGACCCTCCAGTACGCTTTTATTTTATCGCAATTTACTTACTCCGCACCGTACTTTACTTTTCTTGCATGTTAAACAAGATTGACACCCTACATGAAAACTGAAACCTTTAGGATAGCCATAAAACTGAAACCCAAAACTAAATTAAAAGTCACAACAAGATAAAATTCACCGCCGCAACATTTAAAAATATAAAACAACTCAAAATTTAATCGCAAACAGAACACAAAACTACAACTATAACTAAATTAAAAAGTCTTGTTGGATGATCGGGAATACCTCGAATGATGTAACCTACGTGTTGCTAATGAGATTTCCCATGGTCTAAATGAAAGTGTGGAACTCATTCAGTTGAGTTTAGCAAAATCATCTGGACTAAGTGAATCTGATAAAAATAACGGTGCCGGAATGATAGAACCGTGGGATTTTAACCGGTGTTGTTATAATCAACTTTAAGATTCCCCTAATAAAACATTAAAGACATTTGAATTTAAGACTTTTCTAAACCAAAACACTTCTCTCATCTCCTGATTTTCACTTTCTAAAACTAAACCTCCGCAACAACAAGGAGCTTGGAGCATAGTGGGCAAGACGGCTACATATGTCAAAGAAACTTGTGTCTACTTCAGCTAAACCCTTCTTTAGCATTAAATAACCAAGCCATAGGATTTCGAGGTAGTTTTCTTAGTGCAACATAAATCCTCAACTCTTCGTTAGGCATTTTGATCACAGGAAAATATGTTAAGAAATTCATACCTATTTTTTATGAAATTGCACTTTAAAGAAATGTATTTTCTTTATTTTATTGCAGGAATGAAGATTTATAAGTGATGAAAGCAAAAAGCATGAAATGGAGAGAATTTGGATCAAAAAAGGAAGAAATTCATGCAAAATGAACTAAGTCACTAACGGCGAGATCGAGCCCGCCGACGGCGAGATCGAGCCTGCCGACGGCGAGATCATGAGGAGAATTTTTGAAGGATTTGCAACTACCTCGCCGACAGCGAGCCCGAGCCCACCGACGGTGAGATTGCACGGTTTGGAGATCTTCTAGAAACCCAGCCGACAGCGAGGTCGTTTCTCGCCGACGGCGAGACAGTTCAAAATGATAGATACATTGAACCTGGATGCTTTTTGAAGAGGTGCTTAAGTACCACTTGGACCTTTGTCTACCTCTATAAATAGAGGACGAATTTTATTATGTGATGTCTATTGTGTGTCTATTGTGTGTCTTCTGTGTGTCAATTTTAGAGAGGCTTAGTGTCTACTTGGTGTCTAGTTTTAGTTTTAGTAAGTGTAATTAGTGAGTTTAGAAGTGTGTTGTACTAAAAGGAAAAGTCAAAGGAACTTCAAGGAGTCTGCTTGGGGAGGAAATCGAGATAAGTATCTTTGTTTATTGTTGTTAACTTTAAATGAAATCCATGCTTTGTTTAATTCCCATGCATTCTGAGTAGTTTTCTTAGTCTTTCTCCTTGTTTATGAAATTATGTGAATCGATGAAATTAAATAGTAGTGCCTAATATATTAAAATAAATTGTGATAATCTTTTACTTAAAACTTAATTTACTTTCAATTCGGCCAATCGAATTGTTAAAATATGTTGAATCATCAACTATAGTAAAGATTACATCCAATATTCAGGGAAGTCAAAAGTCTTGGAAGGAGGATGCAAATAAATAGGGAAATATTATTTATCAGACGTAGAATTGGACATTTTAGTGTAATCGACTAAAATATTCAATTTGGTCCTATTGTTTGAGAGCTGAAGTGTAGATGTTAGCCCTCAGGTGAGGGGAACGTGGGAGCTCAAGTGGCAACACGCATCCTCCCGGTACTTAGCCGTTGCATTCCGCAATCAAGCATAGGACTAGCCAATGTTCTTCGCATCCGGACCAAAGGGTAAAGAATAGGAATGCTCCTATTTGTCACAATACAATAAAAAATTCTATTTGAATTCATCATTCACTTAATTTTCTAAAAACAAGGAGAATGATACTTTTTCTGAAATCTTTAAATCAACTTTATTTAAAGCATTAGTTTACTTTAGTTCGCTTTAGTTAAGTATTTTAAATTTCCGTATACTATATTAGTAAGAAAATACTTTTAAATTTAGCTATTACAAATCTTTTAAAACTCCCTGTGGGATCGATAACCAAGACTCCATTAGAGCCCTGTATTACTTGATATGATACGTATACTTGCGTAGAATCCACATTATACATTCCATCATAAAATCAAATATATATATTAAAGCGGGATCAAGTTTTTGGTGCCGTTGCTATTAACATAATTTGCAAACATAAAAAAGTGGGTCAAGTTTTTGCGCCATCGTCGGGAAGTAAAGAAATTATTTACTGTAGTAACGAACTATTTTAAAATTTATTTTGCAAAATTGTATGCGTAAATTTGGAAACGAAAATTTAATACCTTACGATTCAGAATTAGAGCGTACAATTAAAAGAATTAGGAAACAAAAAAGAGAAATTATAAATTTAACACAAATGGCGAATATTCCTGAAAATGAAAATATCAATCAACAGAGACCATTAAGAGATTATGCCAACCCTACATTAGATGAAATTCATTTAACTATTCAAAATCCTGATGTAGTCGCTAACTCATTCGAACTTAAACCTGCAATTATCCAAATGGTACAAAACAATCAATTTAGTGGTTCACCTACTGATGATCCTAATTTACATCTTGCTAGTTTTTTAGAACTATGTGCTACTTTCAAATATGAAGGAGTATCTAATGATGCTATTAGACTTCGACTTTTTCCTTTTTCTTTAAGGGATAAGGCTAAAATGTGGTTAAATTTGTTAAGCACTCGGATCTATTAAAACTTGGGGAGAATTATCACAAAAATTTCTATCCAAATATTTTCCACCATCTAAAACGGCTAAGCTTAGAAATGATATAACTTCTTTTAGTCAGCTTGATGGAGAATCAATATATAAAGCTTCGGGAGAGAATTAAAGAACTTCTTAGAAATGCCCACATCATGTGTTACCGGATCGGTTAATTATTCAAACTTTCTATAATGGATTAGTAGGATCTCTAGATCAATCATCGATGTCGTCACGGAGGATCATTAATGTTAAAACCATTCGATGAAGCCTATGCACTAATCGAAGAAATGGCTACCAATAATTTTCAATGGCTCGTCGATAGAATGAATCCGAAAAAGATAGCTGGTATTCATGAAAATGATGCAATATCTATGTTAGCTTCGCAGATCGCTGCTATATCTAAAAAATTAGATCAATTTGGAATGAATTACTCTCCAACTATATTAGAAGAAAACTCTTCTGGACAACTTATAGAATCCCAATCTCATTATGAAACTATAAATGTTATTAATAACAGACCCAATAATCCTTATGCAAATTATTATAATCCTGGATGGAAAAATCATCCTAATTTTAATGGGAATAATAATACAACTAATCAACCATGGATGAACAACATAACACAACCATTAGGAAATCCCCCTAACCAAGGAAATTCTTATTATAAACCTAGTTATCCACCTGGATTTAATAATAATAACCCTCAATTTAAAGATAAGAAATTATCTATAGAAGAATTAATATTAAATATGGGTCAACATTTACAAAATCAAGGAAATCAATTACAAAATCAAGGAAATCAATTACAAATACAAAGAAATCAATTACAAAATCAAGGAACAACTATTAAAAATATTGAAACTCAACTTGGACATATCGCCACCACGCTTAATAATAGAATACCTCGAACATTTCCTAGTAATGTGGAAATAAATCCCAAAGACAAAGGAAATGAACAAATTAAAGCGATACAATTATGAAGTGGAAAAGAATTAGAACCTCGAATTCAGAAAGAACTGGAAAGTCAAAAAGAGGAAGTGGAAATCGAAAAGGAAAAGAATCAACAAGATCCAAACTTATAAAATTATTTAATACCAATGAAAATTTCTGTTGAAAAACCTCCACCACCATTTCCTCAACGACTATATCAACATAAAAAAGATAAACAGTTTGTTAAATTCCTTAAAATTCTGAAGAAATTAACAATAAATATTCCTTTCGTAGAAGCTTTAGACGTATGCCAAACTATGTAAAATTCATGAAAGATATTCTAAATAAAAAAAGAAAATTTACCGATAATGAAATGGTAGCACTTAGTGAAGAGTGTAGTGCTATTATTCGAAAAAGCTTCTCGAAAAATTAAAAGATCCCGGTAGTTTCACTATACCCCGCGCTATCTGGAGAAAAATTCTATGGAAAAGCTTTGTGTGACTTAGGAGCAAGCATCAATCTAATGCCTCTATCAATTTTTAAGAGATTAGGATCGGGAGAAATTTCACCTACTTCAAGAACCCTTCAGCTAGTCGATCGTTCGTTCCATATCCTAAGGGAGTTATCAAGATGTTTTAGTAAAAGTGGATAAATTTATGTTCCCTGTAGATTTTATTGTTTTAGATATGGAAGAAGATAAAGAAATTCCTATCATCTTAGGAAGACCATTTTTAGCCACTGGGAAAGCTATGAATGATTTTCAGAAAGGAGAATTAACTATGAGAGTAAATGACCAAAAAGTAACTTTTAATATTGCTAAATCAATGAAATATCCTATGCTAGAAAAAGATGATGAGTGTTTTCGAATGGAAGTACTCGATCATTTACAAAAAGAACATTTTAAGGAATATTATGAAGAAAAATTAGAAAAAGAAAATACTGAATTAATTGAAAAAGCCGATATAAATGAAGAACTAGATTATATTTTAGAGAAATTTTAATTTTTGGATAATACAGAAAACACTGAAAAAACTATAGTTTCATCAATTATTAAACCTCCTGAACTTGAGTTAAAAATTTTACCTAATCATTTGAAATATGCTTACTTAGGTAATTCTTCAACTCTACTAGTTATTATTTCATCTGAATTAAATGAATCTCAAGAACAAAAATATTTAGATACCTTAAAAAAATATAAGAAATTTTTGGTTGGACTTTAGCGGATATTAAAGAAATTAGTCCTTTAATCTGTATGCACATAATTATTTTAGATAATGAACATAAGCCTAAAATAGATCCCCAAAGGAGATTAAACCCAATAATGAAAGAAGTAGTCAAGAAAGAAATTTTAAAATGGTTAGATAATGGTATTATATATCTTATTTCGACGATGCTTCGGGTAAGCCCAATTCACCGTGTGCCTAAGAAAGGAGGAGTGACCGTAAAAGCTAATGAAAATAATGATCTTATCCCTATAAGACAAGTTACCGGATGGCGAATATGTATTGATTATAGAAAATTAAACGCAACCACCAAGAAAGATCATTTTCCTTTACCATTTCTAGACTCGTATGTTAGATAGATTAACTCGACATAAGTATTTTTGTTTCTTAGATGGATATACCTAGTTATCATCAAATACAAATTGCTCCCGAGGATCGAGAGAAAACTACATTTACTAGTCCTTATGGAACTTTCGCTTTTCGAAGGATGCCTTTTGGATTATGTAATGCACCAAGCAACATTCCGTAGATGTATGATTTCTATATTTAGTAAATTAATCGATAATGGAATAGAAGTATTTATGGACGATTTCTCTATATTTGGAACATCATTCGACACATGCTTAAATCATCTTGAAAAAGTACTTAAAGTATGCGAGAAAACTAATTTAGTTCTTAATCGGGAGAAATGTCAATTTATGGTCGCAGCGGCAATGTATTAGTGGCATAAAATTTCGAAAATGACATGAAAGTAGACCTCGCAAAAATTCAAGTTATAGCTAAATTGCCACTTCCAACTACTGGTGACAGGGGTAAGAAGTTTTCTGGACATGCCGGATTCTACGTACGTTATATAAAATATTTTTCAAAAATTACTAAACCTCTATGCCAACTTTCGAAAAGGACAAGAAATTTGAATTTACAACCGAATGCCTAAATGCTTTCGAATTATTAAAAGATAAATTAATTACAAGACCTATAATAGTTTCACCTAATCGGGAGAAACCATTCGAGCTTATGTGTGATGCTAGTGATTATGTTATATGAGCAGCTTTTGGGCAAAGATATGATAAGATTTTCGAAGTTATATATTATGCTAGTAAAACTCTAAATGATGCCGAAATAAATTATACAATCATCGAAAGAGAATTATTAGCAGTTGTATATACTTTTAATAAATTTTGGCATTAACTAATAGGAACTAAATGTATTGTGCATACTGATCACTCTACTATAAAATATTTAATGCAAAAGAAGGATTCTAAACCAAGATTAATTAGATGGATGTTATTAATGCAAGGATTTGATTTTGAGATCGTTAACAAAAAGGGAACTGATAATCAAATTGTTGATCATTTATCAAGATTAGAATATCATGAATTATCTCGATATCGATAATGAAATTATGCATGCTTTTCCCGATGAACAACTTTATAATATAAATGAGTGGAAAATACCTTGTATACCGATATAGTAAATTATATTGTAAGTGACATTTTACCACCTATGTTAACTTTGCAACAACGAAAAAATTCATTCATGATACTAAAACATACTTTTGGGATGAACCATACTTATATAAGCAATGTAAGGATCTAATTATTGAAGATGTGTGCCTTATGAAGAAAATGAACTAATTATTCAAAAATGTCATGATTCTGATTTTGAGGACATTTTGGGATCGATAAAACCGCGTATAAAATTCTACAATCTGGATTCTACCGGCCTACTCTATTTAGAGATGTATACGTATATATAAAAACCTCGCGATAAATGCCAAAGAGTAGGAAATATATCAAGGAAAAATGAAATGCCTCTCGAATATTATATTAGAAGTCGAAATTTTTATGTCTCGAGGAATAGATTTCATGGGACCATTTATTCCTTCATTTGGAAACTCATATATATTAGTAATTGTCGATTATGTTTCCAAATGGATCAAGCACAAGCTTTACTCTAGGTGTGATGCTAAAAGTGTTTCAAAATTTTTAATGAAAAATATTTTTACTAGATTTGGAATGCCGAGAGTGATTATCGACCGATGAGGAACTCATTTTAGAAATAAATATATTCGCAAACTAGTAGAAAAATATAATATTATTCATAAGATATCAATCGCTTATCATCCACAAACTAATGGATTAACCGAAGTTTCTAATCGAGAGATTAAGCGTATTTTAGAAAAGTCTCAGTAAACCCTAATAGATTGGACCGGTCTATACGACTAGTACTAATCGCATTACGGGCATACAGGATCGCTTATAAAACTCCGATTGGAATGACTCCTTACGTGCTTATATATGGAAAAACTCGCCACTTACCAACTGAATTGTAACATAAAGCATATCGGGCGATTAAAGAATTTAATTATAATATGAAAGAAGCTCAGTGAGAAGAGATTGTTGCAATTAAATGAATTAGAAGAATTAAGGAATGAATCATATGATAATGATAGGATTTATAAAGAAAGGATGAAATTATGGCATGATCGGAAGATTAATCGAGAAATTTTGAATCGGACAAGAAGTTTTGCTATATAATACTAGATTGAAATTATTTCCTGGGAAATTGAAATCTCGATGGTTAGGACCCTTCACTATTACTCAAATATTTTCATATGGAACTATAGAAATTGAAGATCCAAAAACAGGACATAGATTTAAAGTAAACGGACATAGATTAAAACCATATTTCGAAGGAAGAAGACCAAATTTTAAAGAGGTTTTAATGCTTAATCGACTTCGATTACTAACCGAAATTAGGTCTGGCTGACGACGATAAACCAAGCGCTTTATGAGAGGCAACCCATAGTAGTCTTTTATGTTAATTATATACAAATTAGTGAGTCTGTATTATTAAAACAAATCTTACTACTCAATTTTTTAATTAGAATCATCACAATTTTGAACCTATATTATGAGATCAGAAAATATTCGGACCAGAGCGAAATTGGACAATTTTACAAAATCTCGCCGACGGCAAGGTCGATTCTCGCCGACAGTGAGAACGGCGCCTAATTACATTTCAGTTTATTAACGAGCTAGCCGACGGCGAGAAACTTCCCTCCGACGGCGAAGTAGTTGAAAAATTGGTTTCTTAAGTTTTTTTTGTGCCGTTTTGGATGGTTCTAAAGCCATTTCTTTCTAGAAAACCATCCCAAATTCATTTTTACACTGTTTTCGTCCTAAGAAACGACTAGAGACCATTCCTTTCAATCCGAAATGGCCACCAAACTCTTAGAAACCACAAAAACTGAAGTTTTCAACCGAAGAAAATTCGTCAGTTCAGAGGCGCAGCGTATTTTCAACAAAGTTTTGATGAAGAAGCGACTTATTAAAGAAAGGGGATTTGTCAACCGAGGAGTAGAAAATTCCACCACAAAAATTGAAGAAATGATCGCGCAATGCATATGGGAGGTATTTTGCTATACGACATCCATCGTAGTTATTCCCGTAGTTAAAGAGTTTTACTCTAATCTACATGCAATAAACAATGGAAGTGTCTACGTCAGAGGAAGATGGGTAACATTTACTCCTTCAAGGGTAAATGAATTATTTTTTATAGAAAATACCCCTGTCTGTCATTATTCAAACTTTGTTCCTTCAAGATACAATATGAACGAGATTTATAGATACCTGACCGATGAACCTGATGATTGGGAGTTGCACGAAGACTGGTATGTCAGTTTCTTTGCATCACTTCTTAACCCTATCTCGAAGCATTGGCATTTCTTTATCTCATCAAAATTATTACCCACTATGAGGTAAATAAGATTTCAAAGGAATGCGCAATATTAAATTACTGTATTCAAATTGGACTACCTATCGATGTTGGATCAATTATAGTAAAATCTGCATTGGGATTAATTGTGCAAGGGTCAGTTCATGGAATTGGACACCCATCGACTATATTTGCTTTATGCAACAAGCACTAAGTTTCTTATGAGGCTTGGGAAAAGGTACTTTTGCCATGGAAACCACTCGATCCTACGTGATATGTTTCCAACTTTGGATAACAATGATGAGATTACCATTATTTCGATGAGAGCATCACGTAACAATCCTTTAGCAAGGCCTCTTATCGATAAAACAAATTTCATTCTGAAAAAGATTAAAGGATTGGAGAAAGAGTCGTAGAACGCGATGAATTCCATCGATAATATCTCCGATATGTTCGATCACATCGACTCGGAGGATGAAGGAGCACTTCGATCATACCGGACATCCGGAGGCCGCTTTATTCATTTACCGAGATGAAAGGGTGGATCGATGAAGAATCTACCGCAGCATTCCCTTTCGTGCCTTTCTACAATCTATTTTTGCACCCGCATCACATCGGGAATATCGTAGAGGATGTTAGTTCGTATCACTCGAGGAGTAGTAAAGATTTCTATCTTATGTTATATTTGTGAGTATATTTGTGTTGATTTGGATTTAGGTTTTATTATTATTCGAATTTTAATTTGATCATCTCGTATTCGATGAAATTATATGTATTTGTTATGTCTCAAACATTTAGTGTATAAGTGGTTTGGATTGTGATGCTGAGTATTATGGATTTGGACATTTAAGTTAAGTATGTTGTTAGTTGTTAGTGTAAAGTTTGTAATTCTCATGGATTTCATATATAAAGTTATATTGTTTGTGTTTTGTGAACTTTTTGTGAGTATATTAAATTAAGTGATCGGAAGATTGATTAAGGGCAAATCGAGGTTGAAAATGATTGACGAATTTTAAAAATTAAAAATTTTGGGATCTCGCCGATGGCGAGAATTATCCCGCCGACAGCGAGGGAAATCCCGCTGACAGCGAGAACGATCTCGCTGACGGCGGATTTTTCCCAAAACTTTTGCCTCTCGTCAAATTAATTAGCTCGCCGACAGTAGAGATCGCGAAAAGTCCTATATTCGACCAGCCAACCGACACTATTCATCATCCCCTTCCTCAAAACTTCGAAAAACCGACCTAGTGGCTTGCGAGATCTCGGATTCGAGGCGATTTCAACACTTTTTGACACCGGATTTCATCTTCCATTGGTAAGAGCTTCACTCCTACGCAAAAATTTTTTATTTTCACCATGAATTTCTTCTACAATTGGAAATTTTGAAAAAATTCGAAATGTAAAGAAAAGACTTGGAAGAAATTCATGGAGATCGATTTAAATGGAATTTAGATGTTATAGGAAGCCTTTTAAGTAATATTTTCGAGTTTAGTTAAGATTATTTGCAAATTTCACAGATCGAAAATGGCTCCACGACAAAAGCGACGGTTGGATTACGACGAAACCCGATTTGTGAATGCAAAAGCACAATCAAGATATTTTCACAACATTCAATCAAGAAAATGCATTCAAGATCGAGTTTTTAAGAATCCAGGAGGAGAGGTGGAGCGAGTAATAAAGGAACGAGGATGGGAGAATTTTGCTATGTTTCATACAGAAAGTACCGTGGAGGTAGTTAAGGAGTTCTATGCTAATTCGACTACAACCGAAGATGCACCAGTTAAGGTTAGAGGATTTTTGTGGAATTCAACGCCGCAAGAATAAATGCTTATTACGAGGTACGAGACACCTACACCAGACGAGTATGAGACTTTGGGACTATGGAAGGACCACCTGAAGAGGTGATCGACTTTCTCACTCGATGGGAAAGGCGTCCGGAAGATCAAGCAACGTGAAAGGGTAAATTTTCCTCTTTCTATGTTAAATGCAACTTCAAAAGCCTCGGCACTATTTTATTTGTTCTACTTTGTTACCTACTTACCACCATAGCGAGGTAACAAGAGATAGAGTAGCTTCTAAATTTCGTATTCGTAACCAAAAAGTATTAATGTGGGAAGTGTAATTTATAAGAATATATTAGCCACCTCAAGAAGTGAAAGCGGAGGAGGACTAGGACATCCCGGTCTTATCTATGCACTCGCCAATTATCTCGGGGTAGAGGCAAGAGATGACGAGGAATGGGCCGAGCCTATGAAACCCATTACTCGGCTAATATTAAGAAATATGAATCCCACGAAGGATGGAGATCTCGGACAAGGGATTATGTACCTTCTTCAAGTAGAGAGATACCCTCTACTAGTTATGAACCCCCCGCACACCACTCCTACCCTTCAAGATCCGATGAATGAGCCGACCCTAAGTAGAAAGAGTTTTGAACAATTTGGAGAGAATATGGAAAGAAAATTCGAGCATATGGATCACAGGATCGATGGCTTCGAAAGAAGACATGATTATGATAATGAATGTCTCTAACGGCATTCGTAGTACAAAATCGCATATTATGAGGCCGAACGTCGATATAGGAGCGGTGAGTTAGATGTTGTCTTTCCCGAGTGCCTCCCGCTACACACAAGCATCACCTCGCTCAACCTTCTCAACTCGGAGATCGTGGAGATGATATAGCTCCGGGATTTTGATGCGAAAGATTAGAAATTTTGTTTAGCTTTGTTTAGATTAATCGTTCTTTTGAAAACTTTATCGTTTCGTGTGTAATTATTCCGTACTTTCTATGGACTACGGATTTGTGTGTTTCGTGTGTTTGCTTATGATATAATGTTAGACTTTTTATGTGTGTTAAGTTAGTTTGCAATTTTTCTTTTAGATAGGATGTTAGTTTTTCTTTAATGTGTTGTTTAAGTTTTTATAAGTTATGAACTTTTAATATGTTTAGATTGTTTTGATATGTTTAAAGTAGGTTAGTTGATTGTATGTGTAGTAATAGATTAAGTTTTCATTTGTTGTGTTTTATACTTATTAAAAATTTCTTATCCCAGCACTTTCTTTTAAATACTATATATATGGAAGAATACTAACAAGACAAGTTCTTTAAATAATAAAAAGCCCGCAAAAATTTCAATGAAAAGAAATACCTAAAACTCAAAGGTATGATTCATCTGTATATTTTCCTTTTCACCATTTAGAAATAGATAGAAAAATTTAAGTTTCGGGGGAGGAAAAATACAAATTTAATTATTAAATTGTTCTCAATTTCTATTTTCAAAAATTATTATCAAATGATTTTTCTATAGTAATTTTTCAATTCAATAAACATGAATTACTTTATTTAATTATTATAGAAAGTTAAATAAAATGTTTCTAGTAATTCAATTATTTAATAGAATAAGATATTTGGTTAAAAGAAATAAGAATATAAGTAAACTATTTAAAGTAAGAGAAACTATATTCTAAAATTGAAATTCTTAAGTATATAGATGAAAAAGAAGAGATTGAAACTCAATGAAGTAAAGACTATGAAATACATATAAGCAAAGAAATATTTTAAGTTTCAAATTTAGGAAGACAAAATGTTGAAGTTCAAAATTATTAACAGGCTATCCAGATATAGTAATCCTCACTTGAAAAAGAAAAAGAGAAGGATTAAAAATCAATCTAAAAAGAAAAAGAAAAAAAAGAAAAGAAAAGAAAAATATAAGTGTAGAGAAGCTTGAGGAGATGCCTTATCAAAAATTGGCTTCAATGGATTCAACCTAAAGGGAAAAACTCAAGTATATTTATAAACTTATATATATGGATTAGTATTTTACTAAATAGTGTTTTCGAACTTCCTATCATCTAAATATCTTAAGTAAATTACTCTTTTAAATATAGTCTTTCCCGAAATAAATAGAGAGCTAGAAATCTTAGATCCGATAACTAAATAATCTTATATCTATAAAGTTAATTTAATTACTTAAAAATATTTCTATTTAACTTTACTATAGTATTATTTAAATTTAATTCATAGTATGTCTGAATTGAAAAATTCTATTACAGAAATCATTATTTTTATTTAGTATAAAAATTACTTGAGGACAAGTAATAATTAAGTTTGGGGGATTTTGATCACAGGAAAATATGTTAAGAAATTCATACATATTTTTTATGAAATTGTACTTTAAAGAAAGGTATTTTCTTTATTTTATCGCTATGAATGAAGATTTATAAGTGATGAAAGCAAAAAGCATGAAATGGAGCGAATTTGGATCAAAAAAGGAAGAAATTCATGCAAAATGAACTAAGTCACTGACGGCGAGATCGATCTCGCCGACGGCGAGATCATAAGGAGAATTTTTGAAGGATTTGCAACTACCTCGCCGACAGCGAGCCAGAGCCCGCCGACGACGAGATCGCGCGGTTTGGAGACCTTCTAGAAACCCCGCCGACGGCAAGGTCATTTCTCACCGACGGCGAGACAGTTCAAAATGCTAGATACATCGAACCCTGGATGCTTTTTGAAGAGGTGCTTAAGTACCCCTTAGACCTTTGTCTACCTCTATAAATAGAGGACAAATTTTAGTATGTGGTGTCTATTGTGTGTCTATTGTGTGTCTTCTGTGTGTCAATTTTAGAGAGTCTTAGTGTCTACTTGGTGTCTAGTTTTAGTTTAAGTAAGTGTAATTAGTGAGTTTAGAAGTGTGTTGTACTAAAAGGAAAAGTCAAAGGAACTTCAAGGAGTCCGTCTTGGGAGGAAATCGAGATAAGTATCTTTGTTTATTGTTGTTAACTTTAAATGAAATCCATGCTTTGTTTAATTCCCATGCATTCTCGAGTAGTTTTCTTAGTCTTTCTCCTTGTTTATGAAATTATGTGAATTGATGAAATTAAATAGAAGTGCCTAATATATTTAAATAAATTGTGATAATCTTTTACTTAAAACTTAATTTACTTTCAATCTGGCCAATTGAATTGTTAAAATATGTTGAATCATCAACTATAGTAAAGATTACATCCAATATTCAGGGAAGTCAAAAGCCTAGGAAGGAGGATGCAAATAAATATGGGAAATATTATTTATCGGACGTAGAATTGGACGTTTTAGTGTGACAGACTAAAATATTCAATTTGGTCCTATTGTTTGAGAGTCGAAGTGTAGATGTTAGCCCTCGAGTGAGGGGAACGTGGGAGCTCGAAGTGGCAACCAGTATCCTCCCGTACCTAGCCGCGGATTCAGTAATCGAAGCATGGGACTAGTCAATGTTCTTTGCACCTGGACCAAAGGGTAAAGAATAGAAATACTCCTATTTTTCAGAATACAATAAAAAATTCTATTTGAATTCATCATTCACTTAATTTTCTAAAAATAAGGAGAAGGATACTTTTTCTGAAATCTTTAAATCAACTTTATTTAAAGCATTAGTTTACTTTAGTTCGCTTTAGTTAAGTATTCTAAATTTTTGTATACTATATTAGTAAGTAAATACTTTTAAATTTAGCTGTTACAAATCTTTTAAAACTTCCCTGTGGGATCGATAACCAGGACTCCACTAGAGCCCTGTATTACTTGATACGATACGTATACTTGCGTAGAATCCACATTATACATTCCATCATAAAATCAAATATATATATTAATGCGGGATAAAGTTTTTGGTGCCGTCGCTATTAACATAATTTGCTAACATAAAAAAGTGGGTCACATTTGCATAATCATTCTATGCAAATTAAGTCCTAACCGGTCTTAGGATTCTGAGGTAGTCTTTTGGTACGACATAAACCCTCACATCTTTGAGGCTATTTGTATGATCATATCATACAAATATAAGTCCTAATTAATTAAAATTGGCAGGATTGAAACTTAAATAAATTCACTTTCAAAATTTAAAGCCCACCATAGGATAGCTTGGGAAGTTGCCAAGATTTGTCCTGGATCCTCAACTTCTCCTACTTCTCTCCCTTTGGACTCTTAGAACAAACTGTTCCGAATTTGAGCCATTACCTATTGAAACTTCCAAAACTCAATCCTTTGAAACCTTAAACTTTGAAATTCTTGAGAGCAAAACCACTGATCATTATCGAGAGTTTTCTTAAGTGTTTTCGGACATTTAAGATGTAATTAACTATAGGGGCTTGCCCTTATAGGGAACTTTAAGAACCCAGGTAATATAAACCCTGCTTTATTCCTTTATATTAAGCAGGGGAACTTGTCGGCTTATAAAATTAGTTCGCAGAACAAACGGATGTCACAAATCTTCTAGTTTATTGAATCGAGCCCCATCATCAAGCAGTGTGTCTATTCTTTGGGATAGATACACAGTTTGTGGTGTGGTGCTCGTTTATATAAATTATTTGGGATGTGAGATCGGTTTGATTTCATATCTTAAAATTTTCAAACTTAAAATTATTTTCAAAATCAAATGCTACTTTCCAAATTATTTAAAACTATATATACAATAAACTTAATTTAAAATATAACTCGCCGACAACTTCTGTAGGCGACCCCTTTTTCAAAATACAACACATAACCTAAAAATATGCTGAAAACTACATCAAAGTATAATTCTTACTGTTGTGTGTTTGAATTTTTTTCTCTAGTATATGTTCATCAGGTAAATCATTATTAAGAGGTGATCCAGTCGGAATTGGGTGTGCTGCTAAGAAGTCTGCCAAGATTTATCCTTTAACAGCACGTAGTGGCACAAATGTTATGTCAAATTGGAGCAGTATCATTGCCCATCTTGCTAATCTTCTAGAAAGTGTCGGTCATGTCATCAACTATTGCAATGGGTTAACTCTTGAAATAAGAGTTATTTTATGAGAAAACATATAGTGCCTTAGCTTTTGAACTGTCAAAATCAAAGCTAAGCAATGCTTTTCAATTGATGGATATTTTATTTCAGTCATAACCAAACAACTTCTTAAATAATATAATGCTTTTTATTTTCCCTCGTCATTTACTTGGGCTAGTAATGCTCCAAGGGAATTTTCCAATGTCGCGGTGTAAAGGATTAGAGATCTTCCTAATGCAAGGGTTGTTAAGACAGGAAGTGTTGTTAGGTATTGTTTGATGTTTTCAAAGGCGTGTTGGCATTTTTCATCCCATACGAATTTGGGATCTTCTCTGATTAAGGCAGTGAGAGGCTGACACCTTCCAAACAAAATGGAAATAAAATGTCTTATATATGCTACTTTTCCTTGAAATGATCTCATTTGAGTTAGATTTTTAGGAGGAGGCATATTTAGGATAACTTCAATTTTGAGAGGCTCAATTTTGATCCTACAATGTCGAACAATAAATCCTAAAAATTTCCCTGAAGTAACACCCACTTTAAAGGATTCATTTTGAGACTATATTGTCGTAATCGTTCGAAGACAATTCTCAAATCGTACACGTAATTGTCTTTTTGTTTACTGTTGACAACCAAATCGTCCACATAACATTCGACTTGATTGTGTATGAATTCTTCAAAAACCCTTGACATGGCTCTTTGGTAAGTTGCACCAGCATTCTAGAATCTAAATGGCATAACATTGTAACAGTTTATCCCTATGGGTGTCCTAAAGGCTGTGTTTGATTCATCTTCTGGAAACATCTTTATTTGATTATATCCTAATGACCCATCCATAAAAGAAAATATTGCATGTGTGGATGCTATGTCGACCATCAATTCTGGGATTGGTAAAATAAATTCATCCTTTTGGATAAGCTTTGTTTGGGTCTCTGAAGTCCACACAGGATTTTTCTTTTTAACCGGCACTACATTAGCCAACCATGTTGGATAATTTTCCTCTCATATAAAACCAACCTCAATTAATTTATTAACTTCGGCAAAGACTTGTTATTCTATTTTGATGTGCATCCTTCTCTGAACTTGTTTAACAGGATTGTAATTTGATTTATCCCAACTTTGTGGAATGCGACTTTTAGGGCTAACTCAGGCATTTCGTCATAATTCCAGGCAAAGCAGCCTTTTTATTTCTTCAACAGTTGAATTATTTCTTTTACTTCCATGTCATTAAGGAATGAACTAATGAAAGTTGGTTCTGGGTTTTCATTAGTCCTGAAATTTATTAAATTTAATTCAATAATTGTTGATTTAGTTTCTTCTTCCAATTCTAGAGGAGCGTCTTTAATTGGGAAATCAATTGTTTAATATAAATTATGTTTTTCGGTGATGACTAGTTAAAATTTTGTATCACCTAGGGGTTCTACTGTGCCAAATCCAATACCCTTCTTAGATTTAGGGTTTCATTTATTATTATCCCATATTTATTCAATAAAGTGTGGTGGTTTTAAAGACCATCGTTTGAGCATTAAACTATTTTGAATTAATGCCCAAGGAGAATACAACTCAAAAGGGATTTTCATTGATTTTGCAAGATTTTCATCTTCTAATTTTACATCGGTTTTAGTACTAGAAGAAGTAGAGCCAAGTTTAAACTTAATTTTATCATACTACACACCTCTTTGACCACTAAATCCTCAATTTAAGAAGTAGAGATTGGAGTTAGGGTCATAGCGTGTATATAATGATTAATTTTCTCATACATATACTCAAATTGTTTTCATTGTCTTCTTCTTCAAGAGTTATTTTGAACAGAGGTTCTTTTAGTACCACTGATTTTGTCTTTTCCTATTTTGCATCTTCTTCAGAGTCCAGGTGAATTTTAAACTTCAACGGTCTCTTTATTTTGACAGCTGGGTCTTCTCTCCCTCGTTCTCATCCCTGGCCCCGACCTCAGGTGCGAGTTTGATGAGAATTATCACCCTTCGCATGTGTTGATGAATAATAGTCTTTTTCATTTATTGTCTTTTCTTTATCATTTTCTTTGTATTCACTACTTTCTCTCTGGGGAATATTATTTTATTTATTGGAGTATAATATGTTGCGTCTTCATGTAATCCAATTTCATTGACTGAAAATGGTTGCAGATCTCCTATGATACAACATTCTTGTCCTTCTTGTAAATATTTTATGCTTTGATGCAGCGATGAAGGAACCATTTTATACTCATGAAGCCATGGTTGACCAAGTAAAGCGTTAAAGGAGGTATCGGTGTCGATGATATGGAATTTTGTCGTTGTCACAAAATCATCTATTTTTAGGAGCAATATTATTGATCCTATGGCTCGTTCTCCTTGTTGATAAAGCCTCGTAACATCATTATATCTATTGATAGTTGGGATGTGTCCATGTCTAAATATGTAAGAGTCCATAAATTCATTATGTTAATCTAGGTGCCTGGATCAATAAACACCCTTGAAAGTGTTATGTCATTTATATTTATTGTGATGTATAATGAACGATTATGAACAGTCATTCCAGGTAACAAGTCATTGTCAGAAAAGGTAATCTTTTTTTATTCTTCCAATGGATAAGCTTCACTCTGGGTAATACTAGCAAGTTGAGCTAAGCAAATGTCTGGGTCTATAAGGGCTTTTATCAATGACTCCCTCATTTCTTTGGAAAGCATAAGGGCTTCATAAATGCTTAATTTTGTTCGTAATTTTCTCAGATGAGCTAATACATTATAATCCACTTTATGATAATTGTATTCATTTCTTTCAGATAATTGTTGGTGTATCGGAGGAACAATCTTTTCAGATGTGACTATTTGTTTTTCTTTCTCTTGTGGAGCCATTCTAGGAGGCATAACTTTTTCACTTTGCAAATTAATTTCAACTATTTCTTCTAGTTTACTGTCCGACTCCTTCGTCTCTGAGTCTGAAGGTTCCAATTCTATGGAAATTGGTGTTCCATGTAGTTGGAGTGTGACAGTGTTGTTTTTGTCTTTGTCATTATCAAAATTGTCACTAATGTTATTGTCATTTTGAATGTCATTAGACTGGTCAGGATCCTGTACGATTTGAGTATTGTTTACATGATCGAAATTGGAGCGATCATTTTGAAAAATATCATACAAAATATACAGTATGTAAGCAGTACTAGAAGCATTATTATTCACAGTAGTGGTAAATAGGAAGTCATACAAAGTTATCAGTTCAATGGATTTCCTCCCTTTATCTAAGACAACCATCCTAGTGGAAGATAAAGGAGAACTAGAAGATACAAAAGGAACAGTAGTCCCTATGTCTAAAAGACCTCCAACCCTTTTTGGTTCTTTATTTTTTTCTTTTTCTTTTCCTTTCTTGGAAGATTTTGTAATTTGTAAGTCCTTAAGGATCCCCTCAGAAGATTTACCTTGAGCAATGTCTCCTTTGATTTTGTTGTCAGGTTTAGGAATAAGTCTATTAGCCAACATATGTACTGAAACTTTTTGAGGTTCTTTATGATACTCTTTCGGGATTACTAAATTCCCTTTTTAAAATTTGCACTCTAACAAGTCTTTGAAGACAAAACATTCTTTGATTTAATGTCCAAGTATCCTGTGATAAGGACAATAATTGGGATTGTCCTTCATATCAACCTCTCCTAGCCTTTTATCCTTAGGCAGCTTGAATTCTAGTATCCTCAGCAGGCTACAAAATATTTTGCCAAATGCCTCTGTCTTGAACTGGTATTCCTTATTCATTCTCCTAATCATCATTATTTTGTTTGTCGGTACTGGAATTGGTTGTTGAAATTGTAATTGAGAAGATGTTTGTTATGGCGATTGACTCTGTCGCTGCTTTTTTTGTTTGGGTTGAACTTGCATCACTTATTTACCCTTTTCTACAACGTTTCCTGTTTTCTTTTCAAATGTTTTGACAGACATTGTTGTTTTCTGTCTTTTTCACTACACTCATCTACTTAGCCTTATCCTGAAGATTGACAGCTTTACTGAGTAGTTTTTCAAATGTCTTTATTATGAATCCTATAAGCATGAATGCTATAGGAACATGGATATTCTTAAGCAGGATTTCGACAACATGTTGTTCCTGGAGTTTTGGTTCACATTTCATGCTAAGATTTCTCCAGCACAAAATGTAATCCACCAGACTTTCTCCGTGTTTTGTTTCTTTACCACCAGATCACCGACTGTTGTATGGTGTTGTGCTCCAGTGAACTATTGAATGAAGAGGCTTTCAAGTTTAAAAAAATTTTTAACGAACCCATTAGGAAGTTCCACATACCAGTCAAAGGCAACTCCTGTGAGACTGTTAACTAATTGATGGAATAAATGAGCTGTCGGTTGTTAAAGTGTTGTTGTTGTAAGGTGTGAGGTTTGATATTTTAAAAAAGGTTTAAAGTATAGTTTCATAAAGGAAATAGAAATATAATTTAATATAATATATATATATATATATATATATATATATATATATATATATATATATGTATGTATGTATGTATGTTTATATATGTATGTATGTATATATGGATTTTGAAACTAATATTTTAATTTTGAAGAATACAAAATCAAATTGATCTCATATAAACATTAGTTTAGATAATCAAGCGCTTCATCACAAGACATGTATCTATCCCGAAGAATAGATATATGACTTGAGATGAGGCTTGATCAAACAAACTAAATAATTCATGACATCCGTTAGGTCTGTGAACCAATTTTGACCGACAATTTCCCCTATCTAATATGAAGGAATTAGATAGGGTTTATATTAATATGGGGTCTTTAAGTTTCCTATAAGGGCAAGCCCCTATAGTTAATTACATCTTAGATAACCGAAGTCACCTAAAAAAACTCTTGATATAGATCAAGAAATATTTATATTCATGACTTCAAAAGGTAAGGTTTTCCAAGAAAATGTGATAATCGGAAAATCAATAGACGAATGGCTCAAGTCTTGGAACATTTTATTTTATCAGAATCCAAAGGAGAGAAGGCTAGGGGAAGAACACAGAGTCAAGGAAAACATTGATTTCCTCCCAAACTATCCTATGGTTTGGCTTTTATTTAGGATATTTATTTGGTGTTTCATTATGTCAATTTTATTATTAAGGACTTACATTCACTTGATACTGATAATGTGAATGGCTTGGAAGATAAGAGGATTTATGTCATACCCGATGACAAACTTGGAATCCTAAAACGAGTTAGGGCTTATGTTACACAACATGGTTGTACAAGGGCCTAAAGAAAAGGTGAGGATTTATGCTGCGCTAGGTAAGCTACCCTGAAGTCTTATGGCTTGTTGTTTTAATTTCTAAGGAATGGTTTTGCTGATGTACACAAGTTTTGCTGTTGAAAATGGTCGTGCTACCCTCTATGCATGCCCCAAGCTCCTCGTTGTTTGAAGTTTAGTTTAATGAAGTGGCAATTAAAGAGAGGAGAGAAGTGTTATGTTTTAGAAATATTGAAATTGAGGTGGCTTAATATGTTTATTAGGGGAACATTAAAGTTGATTATAGCAACAGCAGTTAAGATCCCACGGTTCTATCATCCTGGCATCGCTATTTTCATCAGATTCACTCAGTCCAAACGAATTTACTAAACTCAACTTAATGAGTTCCATACTTTCATTTAAATCATGCGAAACCTTGTTAGACACACGTAGGTTACCTCCTTTAAGGGATTCTCGATCATCCAACGAGACATTTTAATTTAGTTACAATTGTGGTTTTTATTTTGTTTGTGCTTAAATTTTGAGTTTTTTTATATTTTGAATGTTGTGCCGGTAAATTTTATCTTGTCTTGATTTTTAATTTTGATTTTGGTCTCAGTTTTGTGGCTATCCTAAAGGGTTTCAGTTTTCATGCAAGTTGGCATTGTTGTTTAGCATGCAAGTTTGCAAAAAAAGAAGTACAGTAGAGTGCAAGTAAGTAGATTACATTAAAATAAAAGCATACCTGGTAGGTCTTCCAGTCATCTCCACCTGAAACTCTAGTATTCTTGCGATAAACATTTATAATTTGCAGAGAAGTAAAACTTATGGATATGTTCATCATAAGCTTACAAATTCCTAGGTCATAACCTGATGATCTCCTATTCATTTTTTGAGAGATACTTTCATTTAATAAATATAATGTGTGCAATAGTCCTACAAGGTGTCAAGAAGATTTGTGAAACGGTCTAGGAGAAACCCGGATATTTCATAATACTTTTAAACTTCCTTAAGGTCCTTTTGGACTCATTATATTTATTAAATAATTCATTTATTTCATACCCTTATGCTCAGTGAGCCAATGGTTTCAGTCATCCCGAAAGGCGGGGTAGTTATCATTTGGTGCTTTACTTATGAATTATGTGAGTGGGCCATTAAAGGAAAATTAACTTATGGAATAATTTATCAAATTTTGATGGGCTTGTAATGTTTTAAAAGGTAGTTTTAAGATTAAAAATATTTTCTTTTCTAACTCTTGTTAGTTAATTCTTTTGATTAAGCCTAGCTCATTACCAAGACCTTAAGATTTAATAGGTATTTTTATGTTTTTAGAAAAGGAAATTTTATGACTTTCATGATTATGATCCTTAAAATATTGATTTATAATTTAAACATCAAATGAAGGGGAATTAAATTAGTGGAATATTAACTTCCAAAATCAACCCCTAACTTTAAGATTCTTTTAATTTAATTTTCTTCCAAATTAATGAAATTTAAATATTTAAGTTTGATGTGACAAAATTACAATGGGTTTCTACCATTTATCCATTGATGTTTCAATCATCCAACATAATAATTGAGGTCATTCATTGCCCTTTTCCCATTTTTATAAAGCCTAAATATTAATTAAGGCTAAATTTTCCAAAATTACAATTTTACCCTTAAAGGCCTTTATCACTTCATAATTCATTAAATCTAGCTCCAATGACTTTGAAATTCTTATATGACCCCACTTATGGGTTCATTAAAAAATTAGAGGAGAAAATGTGATTTTTCAAATTTTAATTTCATTTATATATTTATTTTAATGCAAAATTAGGGGTTTTTTCAATGAAAATTCAATAAATTGTCCAAAACAAAACATATGCCTTTGAAATTTTTATGGGAGGTAGAGCAAAACTAGAGCACCACTTGGACCAAATTTCATGATTTTTTGAGTTTTAATTTAATTATTAGAATTACTTTAAGTTTTGAAGTATTAACTAATTATAAAATATTTTTAAAAAGTTAAAAATTCAATTTTATATTTTTCTTAAGTCCCTCTGAAGCCAGGGAACCTAGATAAACAAATTTTACATTTTTTTATTTTTATTTTAATTTTTAGAATTATTTTAGTGGAAAATTATGGAAATTCAATTTTAGCCTTTTAAAAAATTAATTTAAGCCTTTAAAAATTGATATTTTGATTTAGAAGCTTAGGAAAATTATGTGAATGGTTCCTAAGTGATTAGGAGATTAAAACTGATAATTTGGTGAATTTTAATATTTTGCGATTTTTATTATTATTTAATTATTTAAATATTTCAAATATGATTAAAAATGAAAATTTTGTAAAAATCCAAATTTTATTTTTAGAAAAATCCACTGATCACAGAGAACTCCCAAAACCAATTCTATAATTTTTTGAGTTATATTTTAATTATTAAAATTAGCTTAATGTTCAAAATTACCATTTCACCTAAAAAATTCATTTAGGTAACCAAATGAATTCTAAATGCCATGAAATTTTTTTGGGGAGTTGTCTGACCTTTAAAATACATTGGTCAATAGGTTTTATGTGATTTTCATATGCAATGGACTCAAATTAATTTAAATTATGTTTTAAACCAAGTTGATGATTAGGTCGTTTCTTAATGATTTAACCCATGAAAATTTTATCCTAAGGTCCTCTATTCATAGGGAACCTACCATGATTTTTCTGGATGTTTATAACCGCCATGCTAATTTTTGGAATTAATTCATGAAAATAGATGCAAAAACTTGGAAAATATAAAACTCTTCATAGAGGTCTCTTCCGACTTTGGAAAAATCAGGGAAGATCCCCCATGGCAGAGGCTACAACATGTTAAAATGGCAAGCCATAGTGAAATGTCTACATGCATGGAGAATTAAAAGACCATAGAGGGTATTTAATTAATTTAAAATCATACATGCATTAAATAAAATTCAAACCATTTCCACATTATTCTCCTCTGTCCATTGAGTAAGAGGGTATTTTTATTTTATTTTGATGATTTTTCTAAGCCAATATATGAATTTTTAATGTTCAGGTGATTAAAATAAATCAGAAAACTCAAATTTTCTTACTCAACCACGTCAACCTATGGTGGATCAAACTCCCCACACGGCACACTCTCATTTGACGCCGCCAGCAGAATGGGATGCTGATGCGATGCGATTTTAAATATGCTTTAAAATACAAGAATTTGATGCCACTTTTTAGAATATTTAATTTACAGCAAATGGCATCAAAAACTTGATATGCGATGTTTACTTTTATTATTTTATATTTAGATTTTATTACTGTAAAAGTCACAATTTTAAACGCAAGTATACATATCGTTCAAGTAATACATGGCTCTAGTGGAGTCCTGGTTATCGATCCCATAGGGATAGTGAAATAAAAAGTAAGAGATATAAGTAATATTTTGAAATTTTTGAAAGCAATTTAGATATACTCTTTTTTTAATATATATTCAAATTTAATTAACTAGTAATTTTTTACTAAAATAAAGTAAGAAATAAGCAGGAAAGTAAAGTAAGCAGTAATTAAAATTCAATGTAATTATAAAAATGACTCTCCTTTTTCAACTAATCCAAGAATTATAGATTAATTATCTTTTGTTGGGAATTAAGATTATGGTATTGTGCCAAATAGAAGCATTTCTATTCTTTACCCTTTAGTCCAGTGTGCAAAGAACATTGACTAATCTATAGTTAGGCTCGGGATGTTTTATTAGTAGAATGGGTTAATCTAGGCTCACACTACTAAATGTCCAAGGGTGGCTATAGTCGGCCCTACCAGTGACCCGTTACCTTTTTATAAACCAAATTATTAGAATTTAGTTTGTCACTCTAAAAACTAATTAATTTTAAGCCCAATAAATAATATCTTCCTATTTATTTGCACTTCACCTTAAAAAATTCGCGTATAGCCTGCGATTACCTAAGGATTCATGTGATATCTACTAGTTAAGAATTTATCTTCAGATAGGTCTCAAAATTCTTCAACAGGTTTTAACAAATTAAATGGCCAATTTAAAAAGTAAACTAAGATCAGGTATGAATATCATCACAATATTTTGAAATATTTTATATTTAATTCTCTTACAAAATTTATTTAATTTATAATCTTTTCATAGTTGAAAGGAGAAAGATAACTAACTACTCATAACTCATTGAAATAACACAACAAAACATATTTATAAAACTTTGAACGTACAAATACTTATCCAAGTGTTCCTTCAAGAGATCCGTCGACTTCTACCGATTCCAAAGTAATGGTGAAAGACTCCAACAGCAATAACACACAATAAACACTCAAAATAAACTCACTAGCTACAAAATAAAGCGGCACCCTAAGTATGGAAGAGAGTAAATAAAACTAGAGATGAGAGAGAAGATACTAAAATTGGTATGTGTACTAAGAGGGGGGTTTTGGGGCCATTTTCTCTGTAGAATGGGCTCCTATTTAAAGAGCTATGAATTTGACCAAGGGTTGCTTAAGGCACCTCTTCAAAATTCATCTAAATTCAATGTATCTTCTAGAAGGTAACCTTCGCGCCTAAGCACCGGGATCTGGCGCCTTGGCGCCGGACTCCGTGACCAGGTCTTTCGTACCTCTTCACTTTGGGTCGCATTTCTTCGCGATCTAGACCGTTTCCTTGTGTCCCAATACATTGTATCACATGTCCTATATATTAGGAGTAACTTCCAGTCTTCTAGAAGCTCCAATAACCACTTTACACCGTCAAAATAATTGCCCAAAGTCATCAAAAAAACTTCACAACGTCTGTATCGAACTGGCGCTTAGGCGCCAGACTCTGGCATTTAGGCGCCAGGCCAATAATTCCAAAATTTTGCTCCATAAGCTCCATTTTTGCTCCTTTTTGCTCTTTTTCCTTCTTTGTCTTTCTTGGACTCATTTTTAATCATCTGCATCCAAAAACATGAAAATACCTTTCATTAAAGCATAATATCCTTAAGAATTGAATCATAAATAAGGCATAAAAATGGGTATTTTTTAGGTAGATCAGATGCCACGCGGCTCGCGGTCTCGTTTCATCTCTTCATCCGGCGCAATCAAAGCTGTCCAACGAAAACACGCGTGATCCAACGGCTGCCCATCTTCATCCCTGTCTGGTGTGAACCCATGACCGTCCACACTAAAACCCTAATTTCTCAGCCTAGACTCAACCAAATCACTTTAGGTTTGATCCTATGGAGTCGTCTAAGCATGGTGAACATATCCATACGGCTAAGCATGATTTGAATTAACCCTAATTACATGGAGAATTCAGAGAAGCTTGGGAAGAAGGAGAAGTAAATACCTTGGTTCTGAGAACTGAAGCTTCGATCAGAGATGTTCTGCACCTTCGTTGGAGTCCCAAGAGCTCAGGGATGAAGCATCTTGCCCTGGTGAATTGCCTAGATATGAAAGTGGCCAGACCCAATTTGGAGCTTTGATGGAAGTGCCTGTTGGAGCCTGTTGGAGTGGCCTAGTGATGGGTCTTTCAGTGGAGAACTTCTTCTCTTGCTGTGGGGATAGTGTGGGTGAGTTTAATTTGACCTTGGTGGAGTTTAGGGAGATGTCCTGTTTCTGGGCTGAAATTGGACTTCAAATTTGAGCCGAGTCAATGGGTTTCAGGGCAGGAATGCAGTGGGGATTGGCTTCTCTGTGCTGTGGAAAGCTTTTGGAGTGATTTTGGTAGAGTTTTGTTAAGGTCTGGTTCAGCTCTCCATTTTGGCTATGAAGGGTGGTGGCTTAAATAGAGGAGCTTAGGGGGAAGCTCAGGGCCTAGCCTTGGGTGCAAAGTGTTGCTTACGTGGAGGGAAGAAGAACTCCAATGGCCAATGATAGTGAGCCAGCTCAAGGAGTTAAAATTAGGGACCTTAGCCGTTGGGTGGCCCTCGATTTTAGCCTTTCTGGCCACTAGGGTGGCCGGCAGGGCCAGGGCTAGTGGCCAGGTGGTTCAAGTGAGCTAGGGGAGGATTAATGATGTTTTCACTCTTAATGGCAAGTGATGATGGTGGAGATATTTTGATTAAGGCCAAATATGGGGTGAAATTACCTAATTCAGGAGAACTTTGGTCCATGGATCCATTAGAGTGGGCTAGGTGGTTCTAGCTCAGTCCTAGGTGTCCAACTGGCTGCTGTAGTGGTCTTAGTTTGGCCAAATTGGGTTTGATTTGGTCACATTGGTGTATGGGTTCAAAATTAGGGATTTGGGCTAGACTTGGGTCTAGTTTAGGTTAGTGCTTGGGTTGAGCCCAAATGATTGAGAACCTTGGTGTAGATGATTGTAATAAAGACTTTCTATGAAGACCTGGAGTGGTTTTGAGTTCAATTGAGGGGTCAATTTAGTGGAATTTGGGATTTTGGTCAATTTAGGCAAGTTGGCTAACTTGGGTTTAGGTTAAGCTAGAGTTGTTCCAAGGTCTATTGAAGGTTCCAAATGGTATAGGGGGATGTAATAAAGAGTTCCTAACGTCAATTTGGTGGAAATCTTGGGATTAGGGCAATCAATTTGGGAGATTTTGGGCATATGGCATGTTTGGGTCAAAATTTGGGGCTTTGGACTTTAAGTGGACTTGGGTGGGACTTGGGCACAAATTGGGGGCAATTGATGGTTCAATTCCATTTAGGGGAGTGTTATGGAGAGTTTACGATTGAATTTAGGGAAAATTGTATGGAATTAGGTCAATTTGGGGGATTTTGCCCACTTAGGCAAAATTGGGGATTTTAGATTTTAAGTGAAATTAAACTCAAATGTGGGTCAAATTGAGCTTATATTTGGTTTAGATTGACATTAGAAATGTTAAATTAAAGTTTTGAATTGAAATTAGGCAAGATTGGGATCAATTGGGTAGACATTGGGTTAAATTTGGGCACTTTTGGGTTAAATGGGTCAAATTGGGGCTTTTGGTTAAATTGGGCTAAATTGGCCTGTGGTAGTTGAGAGAAATGAAATTGGGAATATTTGGGAGGTTTTGGGAAATTATGTGAATTTTTGGAATTTTTAGAATTTTGGGCTAAGAGGGGCATTTTTGTCATTTTGGGGATTTTTTGAGAAATTTGGCAATTTTGGGTAATTTTGGTTAATTTGAGTGGTAGGGAGTATTTTGGAATGATTTTTGGAGAAGTATGGGTAATTTGGGTAATTTTGGAAATTTTGGAGGATTTTAGGGTTTTGAGGGTATTTTGAGTATTTTGGTAATTTTGGAGCAAAGGGGTTAGAAATTTGGAATGTTTGAGAAAATTGGGATTGGTTGAAAGTGAGTAATATGGCATTGTTTAGGTTGAGCCATGGACCAAGGGTCACCCTCATTTGGTCCTCTATGTGTTGGTACTAGCCAAACCCTAAACTGAGGTTAATGAGTTTGGGAAAACCAAATACATGAGGTTCTAAAGAGTTAGGAGATCAAAGGTGATGTGCCTTGTTTAGGGTTTGTGAGTGTGTAGTAGTGTGGTGTAAGCTCCAGACTTCCCAGGGTAGATCCTAAGGTCTGACCACCTATAGGAGACTTCCCCTGAGCTTCCTTATGCTTGGTCTCTTCCTCTAAAAAACTGGAGCTTAGGTCTTAAGCATATGAAAACTCTCAGTGAAGTGAGAAAAGTTTGAATTTCTAGTCTTCTAAGAAAGTCTCCAAAAGAGTCCTATGGCGAGACCCTAGGCTATCTAAAGAAAGACTAGACCTCAACCAAAAGTAAGGTCAACATGATCGTCACTTCCTCCTGTGTTGCAGCAACTTGCTTTAAAGTGTGCAAGATGCTGACAAGGATTACCGGTCCCGTCAAATATTTTGAAAAGAGGAGGAACAAAAACTTTAGGGTTTTGGACATGGTCTACCCTTTGGAATTAATGATCCAGCCTTTACCTGAGCCATTGTTTCTTTTATCTTTTGCTCCACCAATTATGCGATTTCTTTTTCTGGAATTCCACTTTGAGGGGAATCCTTTCTCTTTTGAGTGCTTTCTTTAATTTATGCCGGCTCTCTTCTGTCCTCTAGAATGTGTATTACCTCCGGCATAATAATTTCAAAGGCAGGCATGGATTTATTGGTGGATTTTGTAAAGTTGTCGCCAATTCTTCCATTTTTTGTTCGAGATGATTAATTTTTTCATCCCGCTGTCGAATAAACACTTCTAATTCTTCTGTCGTATCTTCTTCATTTAATTCTCGTGTTAATGAGGTAGATCAGGTTTCTACCACGTTAATTTCGGCGACCTCCTCATTTTAACTATTTGAAGAATCTTTCTTTCTTCATATCTAGAATTGTTTAATATCATTTTTCAACTTTTTCAATCTTTCCTTAAACAACTTTGTAGGACATTATTCATAAGTTCTTTCATGAGAACTGTCTGCATGAGTACTCACAATATCTGAGATTCCTTCCGATGATTCATGTCTCCATACAATGACGAGATTTCTTAGGAAGCATATAATCGTGTTGTGAGTAAGAACGATCTCCATTATAAAACATTTGGACTAGAGCCGTCATTTTAGCATATGTGTCTTCTGCTTCTAATATTAATTTGTTATGTTTGGTCCTATCTTTTGTGATGATTACATCTTTCACTCTTAGCTCCAGACAGAATTTTATTGGTGCCCGAGTACACTGACCATCTAATGGGAATTGCTGATCCATTTCTTGATAAGTAGGATCTTCAATTGCAAGAATCCTTCTTTTCATTGTCATAGAGATTGCACGTCCCATTTTATCTAACAAACGAGAAATTGAACAACTGTCTTTTCATGCTAGTCTTTTAAACACAGAGTATATGGAGTAAATTGACGGAGAATTTTCATGTTGGAAAGTATTATCTTCATATTGGACAGATATTAGAAAATTTTGTTTTCTTTTGAGAAAGAAGGGTTCCCGAAAACACTTTGTTCAACTTCAGATGTCTCAAAATCGTCATTTTCGTTCCATTTTTTTCTTCTTCTAAGAGAATGAATTTTATTTCTCCGTTGGGAATGAGTTTTTGGAACATTATTTGAACAAGATCCAACTTCATATATGGATGGTGGTAGAATATCTCAATATAAATTTTCTTACGTTTTCTGTCAATTTGTTCTTCCATTTCCTCAAAGTATATTGTTCTACGGGAATGTCTTGAGGTAAGTCTTCTGTAAATGAAGAAAATCTTCATCAAGTTCCAGATTGAATTCCTCAAAGGATTATATGTCAATCATATCAGCTTGATATGGATTATTTAGTGCAAATTCAGTTTCGTCAAATACTCCAAAATCATTCCAATAGACGTAAGCATCTTCATTAAGTGGTGTATTGAGATCTTGAAAGAGACAAAAGACTGAATCTGGGGAATCCATTGCAACTTTTCTAAAAATTTAAGGAGAATAAAATTTCATTGACTTATTTATAAACTGGGAATTTTTATTTTGTCTTATTTTTTTATTATGAAATGTCAATAATAACTCTTCAAAGAGTTAGATATTGATAGATTTGGTCCTATCTGTCAAAGGATGAAACATCTTTTAAAAACAAGTAATTTAACAAGGCATGAGAAGAAAGGCTCTCTCCAGCGGAGTCGCCAAATAAAATCTCTTGGTGGCATCCGGAGTTGTGGGATGTCGGCTCGTCGCCGGCCTATTGCCACCGAGATTCTCTCGTGTCGATGCCAATGTCATTATTTAGAGTCGCCACTCTGTTTGTCTATTATAATGCCGTAATCTTCAAGTGATTTTATTTTTTCATATCATGTACAGGTTCCTCGGATATTAAAAAATTTGAAGAAAATAAGGGTTGATAAAATAGAAAACAGTAGATTAAGAAATGTCAGTGATAATCCTTACACAAGGAAATTCTAGAATACCTTATTCTAGAAATGTTTATATAAGGAGAATTACATGTGAAATTTTGATAACCAGAGATTTCTAGGTGTGATACATATTATGAGTTCTTAAATCTTCTATAGGAGCAAGCTCCTATAGTTAATTACATCTTAGACAATTAAGTTTATCTAAGAAAACTTCTGATTAATGTTAAAACTTGTTTTCCAAGAAATTTCAACAGCAAGAAAAGAAATGTCAATAATCAATCCTAGGAGTAATATGTTTATGAATGTCACGTAGTATCCTAAATGTTTGATTTAGTCAATGTCATTTGTTATGTCAGTTTTTATTTTTGTTTTGTTGTTTGTCATTTCTTTGTCATTTTGTCTTGTAGTTTGTTAGCCTAAAAGTATAGGTTTTGTGACTATCCTAAAAGTTTTGTTTTTCTTTCGTTGTCTGTCTTGATTATGTCATTTTAGTTTTGTTTTTAATGTCATTTTTATTTTATTTTGTTGTTTGCCATGTTTTTAGAATGTCGCTCTACAAAATAGAGTTAGCACACTCAAATAACACACAGAGTAAATCTAAAGCTGAACTTATCTTCAACCTACAAGAAAACAGTGTTAGAGTGATTATTACAAAAGAAATAATGTCGATTTTATTTCTTAAATTTTTTTTAGGTTTATTTGAATTAAATCTAAAATGAATTCAATTTAGATTTAAGGTCTTTCGAATTTAAGGATTTTTGTGTTAAGTCTAATATAAATTAGACTTTAGAGATGAAAACTAACATAAATTAGATTTTAAGATTTTAAGATTTTAAGATTTTAAGATTTTTAGATTCAATGTCTTTTGAATCTAAAGATGTTTGTGTTAAGTCAAATATAAATTAGACTTTAGAGATAAAATCTAACAGAAGTTAGATTTTAAAATTTTTAGATTCGATGTCTTTTGAATCTAATGTCATTTGATTAAGTCTTACTACACTTAAAAAATTGGGTAAAATCTTAGATTCAGTGTCGTTTGAATCGAAGGATGTTTAAGTTAAATCTTAGTTTCAGTGTCATTTTAATCTAAAGATTTTGACTTAGACTTATTGGACCAAAGTAATATTTGAACTAGGTTTAATGTTGGTAGAACCTATTGTAGGTTGAATTTGAGTAAGTTTGAGTTAAGTTCAATATAGGTTGAACTTAAGTTTGGATTAGTTTCAATGTAGGTTGAACCTAAGTTTTGATTAAGTTAGGTTCCATGTAGATTAAACCTATTTTTGGATTAAGTTAGGTTCCATGTAGGTTGAACTTAACTTAATTTTGAATTAGGTTCAATATAGGTTGAACCTAATGGTTTGAGTTTTACTTGGGTTTAAGTTGAGTTGAATCTAAATATAGGTTAAAGTTAAGTTGAATATATGTTTAACCTAAAAGGTTTGATTTAACTTAGGTTTAAGTAGGGTTGAACCTAAATTAGGTTATTGTTAGGTTCAATATATGTTGAACCTAAAAGTATTGAGTTTGACTTAGGTTCAAGTTGGATTCAACCTAATTAGGTCAAGGCTCGGTTCAATCTATATTGAACCTAAAAGGTTTAAGTTTGACTTTAAGTTTGACTTAGGTTTAAGTTGGGTTAAACCTAAGTATAGATTAAGGTTAGGTTCAATGTATGTTGAACTTAATAGGTTTAAGTTTGTCTTAGGTTCAAATTGGTTTGAACCTAAGTATCGATTAAGGTTAGGTTCAATGTATATTTAACCTAAAAGGTTTATGTTTGAGTTTAAGTTTGACCTAGGTTCAACTTGGGTTGAACCTAAGTATAGATTAAGGTTAGGTTCAATGTATGTTGAACCTAAAAGGTTTAAGTTTGTCTTAGGTTCAAATTTGGTTGAACCTAAGTTTAGGTTAAGGTTAGGTTAACCTAAATGGTTTAAGTTTGACTTAGGTTCAAGTTGGGTTGAACCTAAGTATAGATTAAGGTTAAGTTCAATGTATATTGAACCTGAAAGGTTAAAGTTTGACTAAGGTTCGATTAAGGTTAGGTTTAATGTATATTGAACCTATAAGGTTTAAATTTGACTTAGGTTCAAGTTGGGTTGATCCTAAGTACAGATTAAGGTCAGGTTCAATGTATATTAAACCTAAAAGGTTTAAGTTTGACATAGGTTCAAATTGGAACCTAAGTATAAATTAAGGTTAGGTACAATGTATGTTGAACCTAAATGGTTTAAGTTTGACATAGGTTCAAGTTGGATTGAACCTAAGTATAAATTAAGGTTAGGTTCAATGTATATTGAACTTAAAACGTTTAAGTTTAACCTAGGTTCAAGTTGGGTTGAACCTAAGTGTACATTAAGGTTATGTAATCTTATTTGGGTAAGGATTAAATGATTAATTAAACTTAATTGTGATTAAGTCTAATTTGGTTCAGGTTAATTAAACCTTATTTGGGTAAGGTTTAGTTGATTAATTAGACTTAATAGTGGTTAAGTCTAATTTTTTTATGGTTAATTAAACTTTATTTAGGTAAGGTTTAATTAGTTATTTAGAATTAATTGTGGTTAAGTCTAAGTAGGTTAAGGTTAATTAAACCTAATTTGGGTAAGGTTTAATTGGTTAATTAGACTTATTTATGGTTATGTCTAATTGGGTTATGATTTATTAAACCTTATTTAGGTAAGGTTTAGTTGAATAATTAGACTTAATTTTAGTTAAGTCTAATTTGGTTAAGGTTAATTAAACCTAATTTAGGTAAGGTTTAATTGATTAATTAGACTTAATAGTCGTTAAGTCTAATTGGGTTATGGTTAATTAAAGCAAATTTAGGTAAGGTTTAATTGGTTAATTAGACTTAATTGTGGTTAAGTCTAATTAGGTTAAGGTTAATTAAACCTAATTTAGGTAAGGTTTAATTGGTTAATTAGATTTAATTATGGTTAAGTCTAATTAGGTTAAGGTTAATTAAACCAAATTTGGGTTAGGTTTAATTGATTAATTAGACTTAATTGTGGTTAATTCTAATTGGGTTATGGTTAATTAAACCTTACTTGGGAAAGGTTTAGTTGATTAATTAGACTTAATTGTGGTTAAGTAAAATTAGTTTAAGGTTAATTAAACATAGTTTAGGTAAGGTTTAACTGATTAATTAGACTTAATTGTGGTTAAGTCTAATTGGCTTATGGTTAATTAAACATACTTTGGGTAAGGTTTAATTAATTAATTAAGTCTAATGTTGGGTTAGACCTAATTAGGTTTAGTTTGTATTAAACCTAATTTGATTAAGGTTTAATTAGGCCTAATGATGGGTTAGACCTAATTAGAGTTTAATGAGCTAAATCTTATGTGATTAAGGTTTAACTGGATTTAATTAGGTTTAATTAATTTTTAATCCTAATTATGGTTTACTGTATTAAACCTCATTTAATTAAGGTTTAATGGGTTTAATGGGTTTAATTAAGGTCCAATTGGTATCTTAGACATAATTAGGGTTTATAATGTTAATCCTAATGTGATTAAGGCTTAACAGGGTTTAATTAGGTCTAATTGATATCTTAGACATAATTAGAGTTTAATGAGTTAAACTTAATGTGATTAAGGTTTAACTGGGTTTAATTAGGTTTAATTGATGTTTTAAACCTAATTAGGGTTTATTGAGTTAAACCTAATGTGATTAGGGTTTAAGGAAAGTGATTAAGCTTTATTAGAATTTTTAAAGGTTTAAGTTGTATTTAAACCTAACCTAACTAAGCTTTAAGGATTCATCTTAAGCTTAAAGTGCTTTAAACCTAGATGTTAAGATTTTGTTTATCTTAATTATTCCTTTTATGAATATAGATTTTAGGGTTTAATTTATAATTTTAAATTTTTATAAGTTTTGCCCTAAAAGTCAAAATTGTTATTTTAAATTTTTTAAGGGCTATAAAATGTCATTTTAAGATTCAAATTTAACACCCAAATATTTTTGAGGATTTCCAAATTTTATTTTTCAAATTCCTAATTAATGTAATTATTTTTGAAAATGATCACAAAAATAGGATTGAAAATTGGATATTTCATTTTAGAGACTTACCCTAGACTTAGAAAAATTATAGAATGTCCCCAAGGATGAGAGGATTAATCTGTGAAAATTTCATAATTTTTTTATTTGTAAATAATTTTTAATAATTAAATTACTCCAGAGAGTGATTAATTAATGAAAAATTAAATATAACTCATTAATTCCAAATATTGTTTTTATAATTTTCTCCTAGTTATACTGAATCCAGAGATATTTTTATCATATTTATCTAATTTTTATATGTCAAGATATGAATTTTTCATATTTAAAAGGAGTTTCTGGATTTAATTAATTCCTATTTATCTACTTAACTGACGCGATGCCAGGTTAAACCTCAGAAATGTCGAAATCCCACATGGCGGCTTCTGCTTTGTGGGCTATTCCATGCCAGCACTTAGTTGGCCTGCTGTTTAATCTATTTCATATGGATAAAACAGTGGTCCGGCTCAATCAGGGCCGTCCATTTCCAAAACACAAAAATGGACGACAACCGTTCATCTCCCTCCATTTGGTTCTTCCGCAAACCGTCCACAATCAGAGCACAATATCTCACATGATTCTTCATGGATTCAAGCGAGATTTGTTCCCAGAGCTTCATCTGGAGATGAAGAACCCATATGGTAATGTATGGGTTGTGAAATGTTTCATTTCACAAAGTTTCAAACTCGAGCTTGGCTTGAGGCTAAAGATCCATACCTTGTCTTGAGTTGATGAAACTTCAATTCATTTGGTTCTATAGCTTCGTTTTGACCTCAGAGAGCTTGTCCCCAACTCAATTTGAGGTGAAAATAGGGCTAGATATGAGTTTGATCAAAAGGTATCACGGCTTGTAAAATGAAAGTGGAAATTGGGTTAGAGCCTATGGGAAGGGTCAATTTCAATTGGTCTTGTCTTCTTAGGGCTTTAGGAAGCTTTTAGAAGAGTAAATTTGAAGTTTTGAGAAACTTCATTTCAAACCTGAAAATTGTCCCGTTTTCGGGTAGGAAAATTGGAAGGGAACAGTGAGTTTCAAAACGTAATTCTATGGGGGATCAATTGCTTAAGTTTTAGGGAAGAAGTTTGATGTAGGATGGTTCAAGTGATTTTTCTTGTATCTTAGTCTCCTCTCTTCTTGAAGGCTCACGGGTTGGTATATTTATAAGCTTGTGGAAGGCCAAGGGTGAGGCTAAATTGGCTTGGGTTCACTTGGGGGAGGTGTTAAGCAGTGTCATCATTATTAAGGATAGGATTTTGGCTGAGAATTATACTAAATGGCCATCACAAGGTGGCATTCATAATGAGCTCTCATTATGGTGAGGATTGGACCAAGTTCATGGTTTTCTTCCATTGAGCATTCCATGAGGTGAATAGAGCTCTTAGAATGAGCTGGATTTACCCTCTCCCATAAGATTACAAGTCATAACATCACCTTGGCATGTGGTGACACATAAATCTCTCATTTCTCAAATTTTATAATTTGGTCATGATGGGTTTGATCAAGATGTAAAGGATGACTCAAGCTAAGCTTTCTTTCCATTGGGTAAGTATTGAGGTGAGTGATGATCCACCAAATGTTCTTATACGGGTTCATAGAGGAATGACACCTCTTTCTTCCCTCATGATGGCTTTATGATGATTTTTTTTTTGTTTTTTATGAAAAATGAAGTGTCATGGGTCATAATGGGTCTTATGGGTTATGGATAACCCATAAATAACTCAACATGTGTTTATTTTAATATTTAGAATTATTTATGGATTTTTTATGTCATATGTGATTTCATAAATTTAAATTTAATTTTGGGTTATTTTCATATAATTCCTTTTAAATTAATTATGTAATTAATTAAAATCATGCAAAATTATAATATTAACCCATAAATTGGTCAAAATCATTGTGGGTGTTAATCATTTGATTAATTTTATTAATTTGGTTCAAAATTAAATATTTTGACCAAAGTATACCAAGGTTGACCGGTGTTGACCAGTTTAGTTAATGTGATGGTCATTGGGTCATGGATTGATCATCTCGACCTAATTTGACCATTTGGGTCAAATGTTGACCAGTCTAATCAATGAGGTGGTCATTGGGTCATGGACTGACCATTTTTTACCTAATTTGACCATTTACGTCAAAGGTTGACCAGTTTGGTCAATAGGGTGGTCATTGGGTCATGGACTAACCATTTTGACATAATTAACCATTTGGGTCAAAGGTTAACCAATTTGGTCAATGGGTGGTCATTTGGTCATGGATTGACCATTTTGACCTAATATGACCATTTGGGTCTAAGGTTGACAAGTTTGGTCAATGGGGTGGTCAATGGGGTGGTCATGGACTGACCATTTTGACCTAATTTGACCATTTGGGTCAAAGGTTGACCAATTTGGTTAATGGGGTGGTCTTTGGGTCATGGACTGACCATTTTGACTTAATTTGACCATTTGGATCAAAGGTTAACCAGTTTGGTCAATGGGGTGGTCATGGGTCATGAACTGACCATTTTGACCTAATTTGACCTTTTTGGTCAAAGGTTAACCAGTTTGGTCAATGGGGTGGCCATTAGGCCACGGATTGACCATTTTAATCTAATTTGACCATTTGGGTCAAATGTTGACCAGTTTTGTCAATGGGGTGGTCCTCATAGACTGACCATTTTGACCTAATTTGACCATTTGGGTCAAAGGTTAACCAGTTTGGTCAAGAGCTTATCATATTAGGGTTTGTCATTGCTGATTTGATCATTTTAGGATGTCATTAAGATTTAGATTAAAAGGCATCATTAGGTTTTACCCTAGACATTAGGGTTTAGTGACCATTGGTAAGATTTAGTAAGTCAATATTTGTAGACTTCTTTTCTCTAATTGATTTATAAATGATCCTTACAAAAGTGAGGTCAACAGTATCCTTCCCCTTGCAATGAGTTTATGGTTAGTGAAAGATTTAGATTATTGGAATTTGTATTGTGCCAAATAGAAGCATTCATATTCTTTACCCTCTTTTGAGTGCATAAAAAACTTTGGCTAATCCTATGTTTGGTCCCCAAATCTGTGGTTAGGCTAAAAGGATACTAGCTCATATTATAGAGCTCTCACTTCCCCCATGCCTAAGGGCTGACTCTCGCTTTAGTTTCCAAACTCCAGGACTGATTTGGGGATTTTAAACTGTCACTCTTAAAATGTCTAATTCTACGCCAAAAAAGTATATTTCCCTATTTATTTGCACTCAACCTTATGGACTACATTCTCATCCATAGAATTAAATGTGATTCCCACTTTATTATAGAACTCATAACCCTTTCGGAACTTATGTTTCACAATAAATTTTAATATTTCAATTCTCGAGATTGAAAACTAAATTAAGAACAAAGTGTAGAACCATCACAAGTATTTAACATTTAAATATCATATCCAATCTATCTCTTCATTTCATCATATCTCATTGCAAGGAGAAAGACAAAGAAATCTACTCATAATTTATGAGGAAGATACGAGAAAACATGGATTTTATGTATAAAAGAAATTTCATACAACCACAACTTATCTGTAACTCTTCCTCAAAGCAAATCCCTTGAAGTTTCTTCGATTCTCTTTCTCTTCTTACAATAACACTTAAAACACACACCAAACAAGACTCCACATACTCCCTACAACAAATATTACATTTTTCTCCTGCGACTCTCTCTAACTTCTTTTTTCCTGGAGTTTATAGCATTCTAATATAGTGTAGAGACGAGTTTCCCAAGAGATTTCTTGAGCAACCCTACAAAAGTCGTTCGAATACATCAAATCTATAAAAAAATCGCTCATAACAGTCCTGGGCACTGTCAACGCCCATCCTGGTGTCTTCGGCGTCGGGCTGCGTTTTAGGATTTGTGCAATCTAGATGAGGGCGCTGTCGATGCCCAGAGCCAGTTTTCCAGAAATCACCTCATTTGACTCCAAATTTTGTCATTTTGTTTTCTTTTGCTCAAAATGCAAAAAATCAATATACCTGCAACAAAGCATGAAAAATACCCTTCTTTAAAGTGCAATATCACCAAAAATGAGTATAAAATATAGGTGAAAAATTAAACATATTTTTGGTTCATCATCCACCTAAGGATGTTCAAAGTTGGTGACCTTATACATATTCTCAGGAGGCCTATTCTTACACGCCACAAGATAGGTGGAATGTTCGAGCCAACATGGGAGAGATTGTTCGTGTGGAGAAGGTATACTCAGGAGGGTCTTAGTAGTTAGTAGACTCCCAAGGAGAAAGACCCATGTTGTCGATCAATGGATGATATTTAAAGAAGTACTACGCAACATGACGTTTTGAAGGATGATATTTGTTCCGAGAATAGTTATATGGCCAGTGTATGTGATTGGGTCCCATAAATTTTGTAATAAAATTTGATGAAATAAAAAAAAATTCTCATGAATAAAAATGTGCACATCAAAATCACTCGTACGAATCTCAAACTTTGTAAAATCTGATTAAATAAAATGTATGTATATAAAATCTACTTGATATTAAAATGTTATTATTCTTGTTTGTTTTGAATTTCAGAGCACTAATGTTTCTCCTGTTTTCTAAAGGAAAATCACGGGAATGAGGCTGATTTTCTTTTTTAAAGAAGGCTTGAATCTTGCACTAAACGAAGAGTGGGTGGCACGAGGTAGTGTTGTTAACTTTGACATTGATTATGGACAAGTCGATGTGGATTACGAAGCCCCTTGATGAACATAGTCAGTCACAGAGAGACAAAAAGTTGGAGTCGGTAATTAGAACCAGAAAAAAAAGAGAAAGCATCGACAAAAAGGAAGAAGTCGGAAAATGTCTCAAACACTTCTGATCCCATGGAAAAGGTTAAGCAGATATTATCAATGACCATGACACCAGAAGGGGATATAGTCAATGCTACTTTAGAGAGAGCCCTGGATGAACCAATGAGATGCACACAACACAGAAACACTAATCGCTGCAAGCACAGGGCCCTAGATCAACTAGAGAGGAGACCTGGCAGAGAGATAGCTACGGAGTTTACTCTGATTCTCGAGGAGGGAGCTCATGACCGGACTCTAGGAGACTTCCACCAGTGCCCCGATTACAGAGGATGAGCCTGAGATTACCATAGAGACTGCGCCATTACAGAGTCCAATTGATGAGCTTTGTACAGGATGTCCAACATGCAATGTAGATGTACCAAGGCAGATGTTGTTGGTAGGATCATTCACAGAGTGCCTACAGTGTAACGTTCTCCACCTGGAGAGTTACAAAACTTTTGAAGAGCATATAGAAGTCTCAATGATGTTCAGAAGCATGAAACACCCAGAGGTGGAGCCATACATACCACAATTTGTTCAACCGCGACAATCGCGAATTGTTCCTAGAGACGAGCCGGAGAGGCAGTGATGCGATGTGACTTTAAATATGCTTTAAAATATAAGAATTTGATACCACTTTTTAGAATGTTTAATTTCCAGTAAATGGCTTCAAAAACTTGATATGCGAGGTTTACTTTTATTATTTTATATTTAGATTTTATTATTGTAAAAGTCACAATTTTAAACGCAAGTATACGTATCGTTCAAGTAATACAGGGCTCTAGTGGAGTCCTGGTTATCGATCCCACAGGGATAGTGAAATAAAAAGTAAGAGATATAAGTAATATTTTGAAATTTTCGAAAGCAATTTATATATACTCTTTATATATATATATATATATATATATATATATATATATATATATATATATATATATATATATACAAATTTAATTAACTAATAATTTTTACTAAAAGAAAGTAAGCAATAAGCAGGAAAGTAAAGTAAGCAGTAATTAAAATTCAATGCAATTATAAAAACGACTTTCTCCTTTTTCAACTAATCCAAGAATTATAGATTACTTATCTTGTAGGGAATTAAGGTTATGGTATTGTGCCAAATAGAAGCATTCATATTCTTTACCCTTTGGTCTAGGTGCAAAGAACATTGACTAGTCTATAGTTAGGCTCAGGATGTTTTATTAGTAGAATGGGTTAATCTAGGCTCACGCTACTAGATGTCCAAGGGTGGCTATGGTCTACCCTACCAGTGACCCATTACCTTTCTATAAACCAAATTATTAGAATTTAGTCTGTCACTCTAAAAACTAATTAATTTTACGCCCAATAAATAACATCTTCCTATTTATTTGCACTTCACCATAAACAATCCGCGTATAGCCTACGATTACCTAAGGATTCATGTGATATCTAATAGTTAAGAATTTATCTCCGAATAGGTCTCAAAATTCTTCAACAGGTTTTAACAAATTAAATGGTCAATTTAAAAAGTAAACTAAGATCAGGTATTAATATCATCACAATGTTTTAAAATATTTTATATTTAATTCTCCTACAAAATTTATTTAATTTATAATATTTTCATAGTTGAAAGGAGAAAGATAATTAACTACTCAGAACTCATTGAAATAACACAACAAAACATATTTATAAAACTTTGAACCAAAGTACAATACTTATCTAAAGTGTTCCTTCAAGAGATTCACTGACTTCTACTGACTCCAAAGCAATGATGAAAGACTCCAACAACAATAACACACAATAAACACTCAAAATAAACTCAATAGATACAAAATAAAGTGGCACCCTAAGTATGGAAGAGACTAAATAAAACTAGAGATGAGAAAGAAGATGCAAAAATGGGTATGTGTACTAAGAGGGGGGGTTTGGTGCCATTTTCTCTGTAGAATGGGCTCCTGTTTATAGAGCTCTGAATTTGACCAGGGGTTGCTTAAGACACATCTTCAAAATTCATCCAAATTCAATGTATCTTCTAGAAGATAACCGTCGCGCCTAGGCGCCGGGATCTGGCGCCTAGGCGCCGGGATCTGGCGCCTAGGCGCCGGACTCCGTGACCAGGTCTTTCACACCTCTTCACTTTGGGTCGCACCTCTTCGTGATACAGATAGTTTCCTTGTGTCCAAGTACATTGTATCACATGTCTTATATATTAGGAGTAACTTCTAGTCTTCTAGAAGCTCCAATAACTGCTTAACACTGTCAAAATAACTGCCCAAAGTCATCAAAAAAACTTAACAACGTCTGTATCGAACTGGCACTTAGGCGCTGGACTCTGGCGCCTAGGCACCAGTCAAATAATTCCAAAATTTTGCTCCATAAGCTCCATTTTTGCTCCTTTTTTCTCCTTTTTCCTTCTTTTTCTTTCTTGGACTCTTTTTTAATCATCTACATCCAAAAACATGAAAATATCTTTCATTAAAACATAATATCCTTAAGAATTGAATCATAAATAAGGCATAAAAATGGGTATTTTTTAGGTCGATCAGGCAGCCTTGAGAGTTGCAGGTCATCCCCAGATCCAAGTTGGAAAAGATACGCTGGGTTCAAAAGCAATAGTTTGAACACTTTGTTAAAATTCATGGAAAGTTTGTTAATATTTTGGAAGGACTTGAGCTGCACACGAGAGTGTTCTCAGAAAGCGATGAGAAGAAGATAATGGATTATGTGTTTGACTTGAGAGACGGAGGCTGAGTCGGATTGCTAAATAAGAAGACTTACTCGGAGCCACAAAAATGGATGAGGGGAGAAGGCAGGATAACTATGTAATGTGGTTGTTGCTGTAATTTTGTAAAGGACAGGGATAGGAACCCAGGGGATTTTGAACAAGGTGGATCTAAAGTCGTATATGATAAAGAAAATGATTAAGAGAATGGTGGAATGACATATATTACTAGCAGATTGCATTCCTAACAGTTGTATCATTAGCATTTATGAAGAAGGAGACTGCACTACCCTCACATTGATCACCAAGATTTCATCAGGCCCTTTTATACAGTTTCATTCATGAGCAAGAGCAACATTTTATTTGGGAAAGAGATATAGATAGTCGGTCTAAGGGAATTCCAAGGATTGGTAAAGATTCCACTGCCGGTCGAGGCGGAGCTGATTTTGAAAAGAAATGGAGAACATTTAGCTAAGCACTGCATCTTCAGAGTCTCACGCAGAAGATTTTCAGTCACCTTACGAAGCTATGCAATGTTGCGCTCTTTTACTTAAACTATCGTATGTAATATTACTTTCTAAATTATATATGTGTGTGTGTGTGTGTGTGTGTGTGTGTGTGTGTGTGTGTGTGTGTGTGTGTGTGTGTATATCTGTGTGTGTGTGTGTGTGTGTGTGTGTGTGTGTGTGTGTATCTCTGTGTGTGTGTGTGTGTGTATATATATATATGTGTGTATATTTATACACATTTATATGTGTATATATATACACATATGTGTGTGTGTGTGTGTGTGTATAAATGGCGACTGAGGAGGGAAGTGCTCTGCTAGGGTTTCCATGGAGCTTCTGACGGTGGTGCTAGCTCTGACGACGCTCACTGGTGGACGTAGGCTATTTTGGGGAGTTGAGGCAAGTGGTGGAGTGTTTACGTACTTTGTTTCTCTTCTTTGGGCCTTCCCAGGCTTAACATTTTTTGAATTTTTGGGTCTTTCTTCTATTCCATTAGGTGTGGAGGGTGGTTGCAGTGGAGGCCTTGGTTTGCAACTCTGAACTTCTCACTGTGGTTGGAAATATTTTCTTTGTTTTTTGTCTAGTGGCTGGGGAACTGTGGGAAGCTTCTTATTTTTCTCGGGCTCACTGGTTTTAAAGTTTATGTACTCTATGTTTTGAGTTTCTGTGGTTGCTACTATAGTGGAGTTTCATTTTACTCTGATGGCCCATCTTATAGATGTGGGCACTAATGCTTCTTGGGCTAAAGTCACCTAAGCTGGGGTGGTGGGGAACAGTAAGGCAATTCTGCAAAATCCTGATTTGTTGGTCTTCCCCCAAGAATTCCATCATACTGCAGCTGGAAAAGACTCCTGCCCTTTCATTCACCCAATTGGCATTAAAGAAGGATTACTTGTTGTCTATTTTACCGAACATGAGTTAAATAGCTTGAATAAGGAGGTGAAGTTCACACTAATTGGAAAGTTTGCTTTAGCACACCATAATATGGATTTTTTTAGAAATTATTTCAATTCATTGCATTTTACTAGAGATTGGAAACTGTGGCTACTTGATGGTAGACATCTACTCATCTAACTCAGCAATGAGGAGGATTATGCTAGACTGTTTGCTAAACAGATAATCACAATTGCAGGGATTGATATGAAGCTCTTGAAGGGGACACCTGATTTTGATACCAGTAAGGAACCCCCTGTAATTCCCATTTAGTTCAAATTCTCAGGATTACCTTTCAGGTTTTACAACAGAAATGCCTTATTCAACATTGCTCAAGCATTGGGCATTCCTTTGAAAATAGATATCCCTACTTATAACAAGGCTAGACCTGCTGCAGCAAGAGCACTTATAGAGAGGGACATAACCATCCCTAAAATTCACAGAATCTGGATTAGATCAGATAAAGAGGGAGCATGGCAGGAAGTGGTGATGGAACAAAGACCCTACTACTGCCACCATTACAGAATGTTTGGGCATACAAAAGAAAGATGTTTTAGGCTGGACCCTCCAGCTAAAAAAGTTTCTAATATCCCCCCTAGGGGATCTGTTGGAATTGCTATAGAATAGACTTCTCCTCCTGCTAGGAACTAGGAAATTGAAGCTGCCCTTTCCATTTCCACTGAAGTTACTACAGAGGGAGGGATAATAAATGAAATTGATAAAATCACTATAATCACCCCTACTCAGTCCTCATCCCAAGAAGCTGTAGAGGTGGAGGAAAGAATGAAAGTTATAAGTCCAGCGTAGGAAAACATTTCTAATATGAAGAAGGCCATGGAAGAGGATTGGCACATTTACACTGCTAAAAAAAGAAGAAAAACAAAACTGAATTACAGAAACTGATTGCATTTCAAGTTAACACAGGGGTTGGGGTATCTATGGTTGGCCCTTTTACTATTCAACCAATAGTTAAATTTTCTCCACAATATGATTAAGTTCCTTTGTTGAAACATTAAGGGCATTGCACACCCCCTATCTGTTAGAAGACTTCTATCACTTAACAAAAAACACCACTTATGGTGTATTTCTATTCTAGAACCTATGGTACACAAATATCCAGACAAACTTCTTTGTCAGTTTACTGGATTTGTGCATTTTGCAAACAACAACAACAAAATTTGAATTTTGTGTAGAAAAGAAATTAACTGGTCTATCTCAATTGATCACAAGTAATTTGTCCATATAAAGTTCCATATGAGTGGTCATGTTGGAAATGCTACATTTATTTATGCTGGGTGAAACAAGTCAGATAGAGAGGAGCTGTGGGACAATTTGCAAAACATCAGTAATAATATGAACTCACTTGGTTGGTTGGGGGAGATTTCAATTGTATAGCAAATTCAGCAGAGCAAATTGGGGGTAGAACTCTAAACTTGACAAAAAATGACCAGATTTTGTGATAACATCCTTTCTGCTGGACTGTTTGACTTGGGTTATCAAGGACCTGATTTCACCTGGAAGAGAGGTAGAATATGGGAAAGGCTGGACAAATTCCTAGTTAATGGGAACTGTTTCTCCAATTTTTTATACACTTTTGTTACCCATCTGCAACTTGCTCGGTTATACCACTCTTGTTATCTATCACTACCCCTCCTGCACATGGTACTCCAACTCCTTTTAGATACTTAAACATGTGGTCAGGGCACAACTCCTTCCATCAAACTGTTGCTACTCTCTGGGATTCTAATCATCATGACCCCTGGATAAAGTTATATTTACTCCATCTAATGTTAAGTAAGGGACTTAGAAAGTGGGGTTGGGATACTTTTGGTAATGTTTTTGCTGCTGTGGTTAATGCTGAAAAAGAGTTCATGGATATTGAAGGTGAGGTGCAAAAGGGGTGCAGCTCAGGAGAATGTACTGCTGCTGGCTCAAGAAAATCTCCTCACAACATTAGATAGATAAGAGCAATTTTTAAAACAAAAAGCTGTTGTCAGCATCTTTACTCAGGGGGACAGAAATACAAAATTTTACCATGCATATATCAAATATAGAAGGAAATGCAATACTATCCACTCTATCCAAAATGATGATGGACTCAGATTGCAGGATAACAATAGTATCTCCAGGAGTGTTGTAAGTTATTTCCAATATCTGCTTACTCAATCAACTCATAGAACCCCTATTGACAATTCACTGTTTATTGACACTTGAATTGACTGACCCCCTATTGAAATGGAAGTATGGCATGCTCTGAATTCCATTGACAGCTCCGAAGCAGCAGGTCCTGATGGCTTCACATCAGACTTCTATAAGAAAACATGGATTATAATCAAAGATGAGGTTGTTCTTGCTATTAGGAATTTCTTACAAGGGTCCAATGTTCATTGCTACCTTTATATTTCTACCTTTGTACTAGTATCTAAAACTACTGAATATAAAAATTGGGATCATTTCAAAACCATATGCCTAACTTCTATTATCAGCAAAATCATTAGTAAGATCATTGTACAAAGATTGAAACCTCATCTGGATAATATTATCAGCCAAAACTAGTCTACCTTTATCTACAATAGATCTATTACAGACAATGTTTTAATTGCTCAGTAACTCATTCTAGATTTGGATAATCCTTGCAAGGGGGGTAACATCATCTACATGTTGGATCTCAGGAATGCATATGACACCATAAGCTAGGACTTTATATTGGAGGTGCTTGCTGCAAGGGGTTTTTCTGAAGCTTTTTATTGTCTCATCCACAGGTGGCTGTCTAATAACTATCAATCTATTTTGATTAATGGATAAAGTTGTGGCTCCTTCTCTGCGTCCAGGGTCTTAAGTAAGGAGACCCTCTATCTACTACAACCATTATACTAGCAATGGGTTATCTTTTATGATTACTTAATATCAGCATTCTCAACAGGAGCTTCTCTAGATATCACCATAAATCAAATGTGGTTGTTTCTCAGTTAATCTATGCATATGACATTATGATTTTCTCAAATGCAAGCAAAATGGCTGTCAAAAGAGTTGTTCAAGGCTTTCAACTGTTTGAGTCTAACTCTGGGATGAAGTTCAACACTGGAAAGTGTAACATACTATTCAACAGAAGAATTAACCCAAATAGCAAGCAATGGATACTGGATTACACTGGCTTCTCCCTCTCCCAACTCCCTATAAAGTATTTAAGGGTTCTCCTTTTATCTGGTAGAGTAAAAAAAATCCAATTTGATGAGATTATAAAGAAAATCTCCACCAAACTAATAATATAGACACATTCTTTCTTATATAATGTAGGTAGAATAACTTTACTTAAGAGTATTCTTACCACTTTCCCCTCATATACTTTACAAATGAAAAACATGAACAAAAGTACTCAACTTCAATTAGAAAGAATCTTAAAAAGATTCCTTTAGGCTAGCCAAAGGAAATAGCTTCACTTGGCTTCTTGGCAGAAAATGGCTAAACCTATCTGGGCTGGTGGATTAGGCTTCAAAGGGCTAAAGCAAGTTTTACAAGTCAACCTGTGCAAACTTTGGGTTAAATTCAAATCTCAGAACTCATTGTGGGCCAAATACATGAAGGGGAAACACTGCAAAGAAACTCACCCCTCCCTTGTAAATAAGAAGCTGGGTGATTCAAAAATGTGGGTGAACACGCTCAAAGTTAGACAACACGCTGATAACATGTTTACTTGGGAGTTGGGAGGACGGGATGTCAATTTCTGGGTGGATAATTGGTGTCCAAAAGACTGGATAAGTCCTATTACTGAAAAATGAACCAACAGCTGCTGGTGGCTGATTGCTGGGATGGGGACAGCTGGCCCCTTCCTTTTCTCAAGTTTATCCTCCAGGAATCTTTTGCCAAGTTAATCACCACTAAACCATTCATCAGGAATAAAAAGGATAAAGTGATTTGGCAAGCTTACCACAACTAGAGCCTTTCTAAAGCAATTTATGCCAAGTTATACCAAAGAGAACCTATACCATGGGGAGACTTTATCTGGAAAAGTCAGCTCTCCCCCTCAATGTCCTTTTTCTGTTGGAGACTGTTTCACAAAGTTATACCTACTGATGATATACTTAAATTGAAAGAATTGAGGGGCCCTTCTTGTTGCAGGATGTGTTTAAAAGATGAGGAATTTATTCCCCATTTGTTTTTGAATGTAAATTTTCTCAGCAGGTTTGGAGTTATATTACTAGCTGTTATGTCTGGATCTCATGTATCTGCAGTGGGATTACCTTCTTGAGTGCTGGATATGCTGGAAGAAGGCCAGGGTGGGTGCAATCCCTCTTGTTATTGCATGGTTTATTTGGATGGGGAGAAACTAGGCCACCTTTGATGATGAAGTTCCATTGGTGGATACCATTGGTAGAAACTGTATCACCTTCTTAAATAAAATGATCAAACACAAAAAACTCCCAAACATCTTTATCCTCCCCTTCTCTAAGAGCCAGAACCCACCAAAGATCATCAAGGTGTTTTGGAATTCTCCTACTAATCATACAGTTAAAGTTAATATAGATGCAAGTTTCTCTGATATTGAAGCTGGGGTGGATGGAATATTTAGAGATCACCTTGAGAGATGTCTGCTCTATTTCCAAGCCCCAATCCTAGCTGCTAATGCAGGTGAAGCTGAACTTGAGGCTATTTTCTGGGCTATTAAAATAGTTACTCTCAACAATTAGACTGCTCTAATAATTGAGGGGGAAAATAAAGGTACTATGCAGCTATTAGAGAATATGGATTCAGCTCCATGGCAACATGTATGTTGGGACCATAAAATTAATAGCCTCAGATCTCAACTTTGTGCAACATTTCAATTTATCTATAGAGAAGGAAACAGGCTTGTTAACTGGCTTGCAAGAAATGGAATATACTCCTCCTTATTGGATGTGTCTACCTTAACTCCCTCTCACCTTTTATTTCTACTGAGTGGAGACCTCTTAGATGCCCCCCATATTCAAAAAAACACAAATATACCCTTCCCCACATTTAAACCTTTGATTTAAGTATTTGAAAATTAAAATTTGCAAAATTTTACTTCAAATACTCATCAATCAATAAAAAGGTAAATAATTGATAAAATTGAAATTATTAAAAGTTTATTAAAGGATTATTTGTATTTTCTCAAAATTACAATACCCTTATGCATTTAACTACAAAATTGATATCATAAACTAAACAACTTATCAAATTTAATTTAATGTTATTGGTGAAAGATCAAAAAACAATTTAATAAACAAAATTTAAGTATTTAAAAATGAATTTGGACATATGTGTAACTTTCCAAAAATTTACAAATATATCATTTTCATGATTAAACTCAACAAATGAAATCACTAAGATTGAAGATTTTAACAGACAAATTGAAATCACTTATTAAAAAAAAGAAAAATAAAATAAAACATAATAAGCAGTCTTCACTTTAGATGAACTCATTTAAGTCATAACTTATAATTTTATAAATATGCCCTTACAAACTAAAATCCTTATAATTTTTTTTCAAAAAAACTCCAAATTGATTGAAATCTTCACCAATAGATGACCTAAACAAAGATTAATCAACATATTCACTAATATTTCTTATTAAGTAAATTTCAATAATATATAAAAAGCTAACTCACCAAATAAATGTAATAATTCATAAAAATTCCAACAAACTTATAATAAATTCAAAATTTTATAAGTTCTTCAGAATCTAATTTCGAACACCTCTATAAAAATTTAAGCGTCTTATCATTGGAACTTATTATGAATTTAAATTAAAAAAGCATTCTTAATAGAAATTAAATAAAAAATAAAAGACAATTATGTTACAAATCAAATAAAAATTAAAAGAGTCTTATTAAAATCAAATAAAAACTAATAAAATTCATAAAATCCAAAAGACATTAAAACTTGAAGTAAACTCCTAATGAATAAACAAATAAAATTAATTACACTAGTAAATAATCCACATAAATCTATAAAAAACTATTGGACGACACAGCTTATGGTTGCTGATAAGAATCTTTTGGTCATATTAGGCTAACCACATCTTCTAAGTAGATTATAGTCTACGAAAACCCATGCTGAGGGAAACATGAGAGTTTGACCATGTTTTTCATCATTTATCTATTTTATAATTTAACTTTTAGGCATGATTAGGTATCGACTCTAGCATTAGGAGTAGGTTTGGTGATGTCGTTCCGTTGTGTTGCTCTTCGTGTTTTGTGCTAGTTTTCTCGTTTAGACATTTGTTTAGGGTGGGTAGATAACTTTATTTTCCTTACAAATTGCACCTCTTTTGAATGCTAGTCTAGGCTGCCATAGTTTTCTTTACATGTTGCCAGGTTATTATAGTAAGTTTAAAATATGCTAATTTTATTTTATAGGGTTGTTGTAGTAAACCTAGGATATCTTAGTAAACATAAGTTTATTTTTCTGTAATGTCTTCTATTTCTAGAGTTTGGGTGTTTGTCATAGTTAGTCAATGATCAACATCCAAACCATCCAAGAGAAGATGAACGTAAAGTGAATGATAAACCTCAACTAAATCAACAATGATGTTTGGATGATATTATTGACCAATGAGTCTAACGTAAGTATAGGGTTTGTATCTCTTTATCAGCATTGTCATTTTGTTGTCTGTGATTAATAGGTCTAATCAAATTTTAGCTTGGTATTTTTTTATTCTTTTTGCCTAGATTATCGTTAGACTAATTAAGAACAAAATTTTCTGTCTAAAAATAAACAAGTTCATTATACCTTTTCCAACTTAAAGAAAAATCATATCAATAATATAAAAAAGAAAACATTACATTAACATCTTAGAAACTACTTTACGATTTAAGAATATTCATGTATAGATCATATTAAGCATCTATTTTGTATGTTGCCACTTTTTCTTTTTTTTTCATGCACAAAAGTGGATGATTTTTCTTTTGATGATCACTAACCTACAAAGTGTGTCTGTCTATGTATATCATTTGACCTTATGAATAAATATTCTAAATATTCATCTGCAAGAACTTGCAAACCTATAAATAGCTCATTCTATTTGCTCGATACTAAGAGTTAACAAAGTACTAAAAATACTTGAGTGTGTTGAGCTACAAAATTTAAATTTTAAATTGCAAAAATATGTTTGTTTGACTTAGAAAGCTTTGCATATGATTCATGGTTGGGCAACTTGATTTTATAATCAACTTGTAACATTTATTTTCCTAATAAATAATAGCTTATTCTATCTTACGATTATTGATAACGATAACACAAGATTTTATTGTTATTAGCTTGTTTAGATGGTAGTCTTTTCTTGACAGGGCTATAAGTTCATTGCATTTAGTTTGTTTGTTATGTTTTTCTTTAGATTAGGTTTCCAAGATTTCACTTATTTTAGCAAATTTAACCTTTAGTCTTAGGATTCTGAGTTTGTTTGTGCAGTTACGACATAAACATTCACATTCTGGATTTTCTTAAGATCATATATCGTGTGAGAAAAGTCTTAAATTTCTAATAATATGTCAACTAAAACATCAAATAGTTCTTTCAAATCGCTAAAATCGAATAATAAGATAATCGAGATACCATTGAGTTTCTCAGTATCTTCAATATTTGCTCTTCTTCCAATGATTTTCATGAATAAAATCCATTTTGAGCCTTTTTCTTCTATATTCCTAATAATCAATCGTAAAAATTAAACATAAAAATTTCTTGTAGATAAAACCACAATCAGAATCAAAACATTTCTTAACTAATTATTATTGTTTAAGATAAAATTAATTATACGGGTTTTCACTTGTAGAAAATTTGAACCCCAGATTAATAAACCATATCTATCTTCAAGTTAGATAAGAGAAAGATTTATTTTCTTTAATCACAGTCCTTGCAAATATCCAAAAATTCTTTGTTTAAATAGTTGAACCCATCATTAAGTGGTGTTTCTATCTATTAAGATAGTATATTACTTTTAATGTTGTGTTTGATTATTTAAACAATTAAATCTTCAAATATGTGTGGTCCAAAACTCAACTACAACCGAAAATAAAACCAATGGCTTTTTCTAGCGAATCTATTGTGGAATACTTCTCTTCCCATCTTAGGTCGATAATTTTATTTTCATACATAGGTAGTGTATACGTGTCCCGTACAAACCAAACTAACTTTCTTCTAGTGGTATATCTTGTTTATTTTATTATTGGGCAAGTAAAACTAACATTTTTTTTAATTATAGAACTATTTATATGAACGTCAATAAATGAGCAGGTATTAGAATCTCCAAAGTCTAAAATATAAAACCCCTTCCCCTAAATAATTTTTTCCATATAAGAATTGTCAAATAATCTAAATCTTATTTAGATTTTTATTTTCAATTTTAACGGTAAAAAAGATACACATATAGTCATAGAATTTTAAATCATTGAAAGTAATTCAAAATTAGAGATAAGTTGTGCTAGTCATTATTATGATCATGATTATATGTATGTCTATTATAATAGATCCAATTCTATGGACAATCATGATGATGCACTTATTTTATTAAGAGAGACCATGTCATGTTCATTGTATATATTCTTTTTTAATGTATAGTTTATTATTTTGAATAGGATATATTAATATTTATATTTAACGTTTATTTGATGACGTATAAATTACTTAGTATTTATAAATATTTAAGAGAAAATTTCCTCCTAACAAACCTTCGGTAATATATCAACTTCTGAAACTTTCATATGGTGCAACCTTCTTTAGTATAGCTATTTGCATGAGGTTAGATCTTGACAAAAAGCTTGATAAATTATGCATTAAGAAATAGAGAAATGGTTAGGGAGATATTTATGGTATCCAAATTTTTCATAGTGTATTTTTCTTCCCTTTGTTCACACAAAGGATGTTGGTTAGCAGGCTAAACAAATTCACTTTAATATGATGTTTGAGCTATAGATTCCTTCTTTTACTTTCATTAGTATTTTTGTAGCAAATTTTGTTTTATCTTGATATGAAAGCAATATTATCTTAAAGCCTAACAATCTCGTTAGATTTAAAGTCAAAATTTTCTTTCTCAATTAAATTGATTAATTTTTATTTTATAGTTTCTATTGATCATCCTTTATTAGTTCCATCCATGAGTACTTCCCCTATTATTGTATTTTGCTACATGAGAGGATGTGGCTAGACCAACCAAATTGGCTAGTTGGTCTTGAATCACTTAAGCAAGATCAACTTGGTCATCTTGGTGCAATTCAGTTATAATTAGAAAAAATCAAGCAATTCAATAATAATTATAGGGTTTTTTTTTTTTTGAAAAACTTGTTTGGTGCTTGTTTTAGCCAGATTGAGCATATATTTTATCCCTTTAACATATTTTGATGCATGTGTGTTGAGTTTATTTATGCATTACCACATAGGGATTGAAATAAAATTTAAGTTTGTCATGGAATGTGTTGTTTGCTATGATTTTGAGTGAGCCCAAAAAATTTTAAGGTTGATATAATATTAATATTAAATTTCAATAAATTATAAATTAATTAAATAATTTAATTTTTTTGGTATAAGCAATATTTTAAAGAAATATATTGACTATATAGTAAAAATTAGAGAAATATGCTGCCTGATTCATTTTCTTGGTGAACTATCCCAAAAATTTAGTTCAAATCAAAAGACCTCAATAACTTTATTTCGACATTATCAAAAGAAGTCATTTGTCTATTTCATATGTTAGCTTATTATCCTTCAAGATTTCATCTCTCATTGGGATAAAATGATCAAATTAGTGAGGTTTGCTATTTCTCCATTCATTAATAACTTCAACAAAACATGGGTGTTATTTTTTCTCATCTTTTTATATGCATGCTTCATAGATTAAGTAATTTTAATGAAAATCTCATGATAATATAGATAAAATTTCAATGATTTATTTTGAAACTTCTTAGAATATGTGTTCAAACTATACTTAACATTCTTCAAATCATAATTAAACATTGCTTGATATATTTATTATGTATTCAAACATTATTTGAACTTTTATTTTGGATATATTCAAATCTATTTTAATAGTAGTTGTACATGTTCAATTATAATAAAATATTCTTCAAACTTATTGTAGCAAAAATTTAAATCCTATCATACATTTCAATTGTTTGAATATGTATGAACCATGTTTAAACATGGTTCAAACCATGATCAAACTCCATGATTTGAAATAGTTTTTGATGTATCAAATAAGGTTCAAACATGGTTCAAACACTACCTTCAAATTGAACCTATTTGAACCATATTCAAACATTAGTTCATAACTAACTTAGATCATATTTTAATCTTATTTAAATCCTACTACTCAAAATATTTATAAAAAAATCATTTTGAGCCATGCTCAAGCCATGTTTGAACAAAAGTCAAAGCATACAAATTATATTTGAAATCATACAAATTATATTTTAATCTTATTCAAGCTTTACTCGGACCTTATTTGAATCACGCACAAATGAGTTTTTAGTAAATTATAATAAAGTTCAAACATGTTTCATCATTTGACTAATTTTGGAATAATATTTAAATAGTTTCACAAATATTTTTTTAATATGATTTGAGCAAGATCCAAACTATAATTAAACATAGTTCAATATGTTTAATTCAAAGATAAACATAAGATACTATAATGAAATAGGCGTAACATATCACAATAAGAAATATTTCGTCATTAAATACCATCTATAAATAAAATTCTATTAAATAAAAATTGTTATAAGACAATAACTACAACACAATAATAAAAATTTTTAATACAACAGAATATAATCATAATGCTATAACATATTATAATTTAGTTGTCTCTCTTATATCTAAGGTGAGTGTTTTAATATTTAATGTTAAGAAAGTATATATCTTTACAAATTAAATCACATCAATATTACTATAAGATGATCAAATTAATGGGCATGCATGGGACTCAATAAAATATGCATTTAAGATTATTAGGATTCAAAAAAGTACCCATCAAGTAATAATAGTTATATATACGAGTAATAAATTAATTAAAATAAGTGAAAAATATTAAATTAGAAGGCCTATCTTTGCACTGATATTAATATCACATTTAAATACTAATTAGGTTAAAATTAAGTAAAAATAGATGTCATTATCTTTAATATTCAACATAATAATGTTAGTAGCTTTAAATTCTTTACTTGGTTTTTCTATCACACGCTCCGAACATCTAAATATATAGCAAGCCAATTCGATATTAATTAATTTATTTCAATCAAGATTTGAATAAATATTAATTAATTTTCAAAACTGTTATTTTATTATGTAGTTTTTTTTAGATATATAATTGAGAGTAACACGATATTTTTTAAACTTTAATAATTAAAAATATAACATTTTTAATATTCACTATTATATGCCATATAAAGTCAAATTTAATATTCAAAAACTTTCAATATTAAATTTCTTACATTCTTGTAAATTCTAAGAATATTTTCAACTACATAAAATTTTAAATATATTTATTAAAAATAAAATAATACATATTTCTTTAAATTTTCAGTGCCACATGCCATATAAAGTCAAATTTATTACTTTAAACCTTAATAGCGCTTACGCGTGGTTGCAAGACCGAATAGAAGTGCAACCGGGACGTCAAAAAACCAAGGAAGGTGCAGGTGAAGAGAGAGAGAGGGAGGAGATCGGGGATGGCGAACCAAGCAGAGGCAAGCCCGCGGAAGCGGAAGGCCTTCGACGGAGAGCTAGAGACGGAGGCAGCTTCGATCGCTGATATGAAGCAACTGTCGGACGAGGAGCCGGCGGCAATTGTTTTGAACCCTAGTAAAACTGTTGGAGAAGGCGCGAGTGGCAGTAGTGAGTTGTTTCCCGAGGAATACGATTGGTCCTGCAGCAGAGATGATGATTTCATGCTGCAGCAAGCTGCCATTAGGGAGGAGGCCATCAAGATTCCCTATGTCGGAGATAAGGCTAGCCTTGTTAAAACCATCCGCTGCTCATTTTCTCTTAGTTTGTATTTTATGTTCTACTTTCTTTCTTGGGACTACAGATCAGACCTTGGTTTCTTGCCCGTAAAATCAAATTTTATTTTTGAAATGTGCCCCGGTCTTGTTTTTATGCTTATTTAGATCGAAGGATTTCTTCATTGATTTACTTTGCATTTCCAATCAATCTCTCATTTCTGTCTGTGTTATTTCTATGTTTGATAGGCTGATTGGGGTGTGGATGTTGCTTGCCTCATCTAGATTATTGCTAATACTTTGATCTTCTGGTCATATATAATAAGTTTTGATCAGCTATTTTTCTGTGTTAATAATCTGCAATGTGATATGCTTTGATTCTTCTAACATTCCAAGTGTTTTTCTGGAGCAATTTCTTCTGCTTGAAGATATATGACTACTTTCTGCAGGCTCTGGCGATGACACTTTAAAGATGTACTTAGGGACTGCTTTATCCGAGATTTGAATACTTTAATAAAAGATTAGGAATTCTTGAATATTTAAATTACGCCGTGGCAATCTTTTTTGGCATGCATTAGTAATTGGAAATGAAGCCTTATAGCGATTAGGATTGAAGCCAATTGGGCAAGTCATATGAACAAATCTCTGCCCCTGTGGAAGAATCATTCAACTTATTAGATTAGATCCTGGGCCATTTCCACTCATAATTTATATCAAGCTGATTTGTCCCTCAATGATCTTAAAGAGATCTAATGAAGAATAGTTTTGGTTCTTAAGAATATATTTATTGTGTCTGTCAATCCCTTTTTTTTATTTTATGTATGTGAAATTCCCTTGTTTAAAAAGGTGTTTTAAGGCTTATGCCTCAAGGCATACTCAAACTGAGGCGCAAAAGGAAAAGCCTTGAGGTTTAGGACTCATTATCACCAGTGAGGCTTACACCTTTTTTGTTTGAGGTATGCATCTCGAGGCTTTATGACATGAGGTGTTTGAGATAGCGCAGTCATATTATTTATTATTAGTATATATTTTATTATATTTTGTTGTACTATATTATGCTATATTGTATTATACTATATTATATTATATTATATTGTATTATATTTAATATCTTTAATACCATACTTCGGAATGTTAAAAGATAAATTAAGTATTGTTACTTGATTATTGTATGGAATTATGCTTTTATTTTAAATTATATTGGATCTAAAATTGATTTATTTAGAGAGTAAAAGAAAATTGTAATGATTGAAGAATATTTTGAACTTGCCAATAAGACAGACTTGGGCGATAATAAATATAATGATTCTTTTGAAGATGAGGAAAGCAAGAATTAGGATACTATGGATATTGATTCTCACAGATATTTAAATTTTTAGTGAATTATTACCTATGACACATTTCAAACTTCTATTTTATATCAATATTTAAAATTAAGTTTTGTGGTTCGTCTTCTATGATGATAAACTAAATCGATATGTCAATGATTTATGTATTTTTTATGATTTATTTTTAATTTTATGAGTTTTGTCTGTTTTGAAGCCTACTCCTCTCCTCATTAAAGACAAAATGGCTTTGTTCTCGATTATGTGATTTTATGCCTTATGATATACATCATCCACCAAGATTTTTGGCAACCTTATATCTTTTTGAAAGAGTTTAACTCAAAGGTTTTCCTTATGTAGATTAGTTTGCATTTAATCTTTTGATTAGTTTGACTGGATTATCTTGTTATTAGTTTAGCTTTTGTTACTTCATTCTCGTTTTAATGATAATTGGCATATGTTGCTCTACTTCTAAATACAGTTGATAAGAGAACCAACATGTAGCATTTATTATTATTATTATTTTTCTTTTGTTGTTGTTGTTGTTTTCCTAGATGAAATGTGAGAAACAAAATACTTCTTTCTATCCATTCCCCACATGATTTATTCTCTCAAGTCAATTATCCTTTAAAATTCACAATCTATTTGCAATTTGTTGCTTTTCACATTTAAGGAATAGATGCTCTTAGGTGGTTACACTATTCACATTCTAATAGTTGGAACTTATTTTAAAGTAGTTTTGTTAATCTAGCATTTTTTTCCCCTTTTTTTTAATACAATTGATGGATGCCCCAAGTATTCTTATCATTCTTATGGTTCTTAGAGATCTTGTAGAGCTTATTATGATAGTGTGGACGCTTTTTTTTTCTTCATAATCATATGATCGACTACTGAAGTATTGCCTAAAAATGAGAATGCTATTGTTGAGTTCCAATCTGTTCTTGGATGATGCCCAAATTTTACTAAATAGAGAAAAACCAGAAAGAGAAAGATAGAAAAATCCACTGAAATATGGCTCATAATGCTATTGTGATAGAGCATGAGACAAAATAACATAAAGGACCAAACCCTATGCTCTCCCCTAGGATTCCTACTTGTAGGTAGTGATATGAGATTTACGATCTACAAGGAAACTATAAAATGAGCGATGCATGCATAAAAAGAATTTAGAGATATAGGAGGCTGTAGCCCTGATACAAACTAAGTTGAGCAACCAACTTGAGGAGGTGCTAGTCCTCTTGATAAATCAAGGTTGATCTTTGGTTCTAGACACCATGTTTATCCTAGTCACCTTATTAAGGCCAATTTGGATGAAAATGGAATTTCCTCGGAGTCATAGTGGATGTTTCTTTGTGTTAGGCACATCAATCTGTCTTGAAGATATTGGCGATTAGGCTCTGTGTACCCCGTTAGATTGGTATATTTGTCTCAAACTTTGCGAGCGAGTTGTCTCCATTGAATTTGGCAGGTGAGTCGATACTGGGTCCAAGTACTGAGTTGTGGAGCTCATCCACTGTATCAACTATTTAGGCAAATTCGCCGCAGGAATGTATAACTATGGAGGATTTGATGAGAAATGATTTGGCTAGTCATTGATAAAATAGTTGAAACTAGAATTAGGTGTTTTTGGCATGCAAGATGGACAGTAAAATATGCATGAAATACAATAATTATAAAAAGCTATGAGAAGATAACTCATTTTTTGCTATCTTGATATGGCTTAAAAAATAGGTTGATGAATGCCTAATTATTGCCTCATTTTAGATCTTTTCATAAACCTTTCCATGATACAGACTTGGCGTTTATGTTTACATAGATTTTAATTTACTAAAATTACATTTTTTTTCTTCATGACAATTATATGTTTTTTTAATTTCCAATTTACGACATGGAGCAGAATTCTTTTAATTTTTGTTCATATATTCCAGTAATGTTATGTGGATTATTCAGAGCATTAATTATTATATTTCTTATTGCTTCACTATTTTGCTGTTAAATATGAGTACCTTCAATTCAGATAACCAAGCCCTTTTACTGCTGTTGAAATTTTCCTTCTCTGATAAGAATTGTTAAATATAAAATATTAATTAGTAGCTGCATTTGAATTCAGTAGTGACAATTATCAGTACTTATAACTTTTTATTTGTAGTGGCAGTAGGGGTTGCTGCTGTAGTTGGTGGTAGATCTAATAATGAAGCTTATATCAATGATTTAGTTTATTCTTGCATTACGGCTAAGCGAAAGTCTCTCTAATAAAAGTTTTGCTCATTATTATGTTGGTTGTTCAATTCTGGTTTTCATATAGCCGCAACTTGCTCTACATGGAGACTTCTATTGTTACACCATTGCCAACATAAGATTAATTGGTAATATGATACGCATTTCTTATTTTCCAAGCTATCAAAACATTAGCATAATAACAACCAATTATTAATTAGATTAAGGCTTGCATTGTTTTAATATGATGGAATTATGTACCTGACAATCAAAGTGTCATTTTTTAGAGGTATGCTGGCGTGATATCTTTAGCTGCTTTGTTTTTCAAATGTCTGGCTTTTGAAAATATTAATTGATACGTAATGTGTAATGCAAAGTTCTTGACTAGGTTGCATGTTCATGGCTTTTACTATAGGCAACATACTTCCAGAACAATTTTTTAATCTTCGTGAGTTTGCCATTGATTTCTTTTAGATCAAACAATGCAAGACGATATCAATGCAACTTTTCCAATTGGAACGTAGTTTTAGATTTTGAATGCAAATTATATTTCATGTGTGCTTTGAAGGCATAGGCATTCAGTATTGATTTTGAAGTAAAAATACTTATTCTAATTCCATTACAACAGATTTATTTGTTTAAAATATTATTAACATAGAGAAACATATTTTGAGGCTAGAACATCCAATTAGCAGTTCAAGCAGGCCTAATATAGTTAGTCACTTGTTTTATTTGAGCATGTTTTGCATCATTTTTGTTTTTATTATATTTATTTTTTTTCTCATGTTTTATTTTTTTTATTTTCTAATAGAAATAAATATTTTATTTTTTTTAAAAAGGTAGAAAAAATCTAGATAAGGCATGAATGAAAAACTTGTCGATGCCACCTATCATAAAAAATTCATGTGGAAACTAATTTTTCTATCATATATAAGGCTCAATATAGCCTTTGTTGTAAATCTAGTAAGCTAATTTATGCATTCTCCATAAAAGGGACATATACAAGCTGCATTTAGAATCTTGAGATACTTAATGTTATCTTGAAAAGGATTTTCTATTCAAGAAAACAACTCTTAACACAATATTGAAGCTTACATTAATGCAAATTGGGCTGATTTTTTTTCTAACAGAAGATCCAATACAAGGCAAAGTATAACGTGTTGTTGCCCGCAAGAATGTTAAAGTTGAATAAAGAGCCCTTGGCTAATGGTATGTGTGTTGTGTTTATAATAAATGTTGATTGAGCTAAAAATTACGATATATTCTCCCATAATGCTACTATAAATGTAAATAGTATCTTATCGGGAAATAAAACCAAGTATGTTGAGATTGATCAATATTATATAAAGGGGAAGAATGGGGCAAGAATTATCTGCATTAATTTTATTCCAAATCCCCATGAAACAATATATATATACGCACAAAAGGATTGTTCAAATCTAAGTTTGAGGGTGCATTTTGGGCAGCTTATTCACTGCGAAGGCTGAAAAACGCTGCCTCATCGTTTGGAAACTGCGTTTAATCAGCTTATTTGAAAACACGGTTGACTTTTTATACTAAACGCAGAATGCCGGTCGAATTTCAGATAAGCAGCTTATTTAGAAACGCACAAGCTACCACAAACGCATCCTGAATCTTTTTTTAGCATTGGGATTGATTGATATCTAATTTCCAACTTGAAAGGGGATATAGAAAATAAGAAAGCAATTATTGAAAAACTAGGAAGTTCTAACTACATTAAAACATAAATGTGGGGAATTAATGGAAATACTAGATGTGCTAGCTATACATCAATAGAAATAGAAGGTTCTATTATAGGTTGATTGGACTTGTAGAAGGAAAGTTATTCCTCACTAAAGGACCGATTTTCTTATGGGAAACTTGAGGCAATGCTATAATCATTAACTAGGAAATTTTCAAATTTAAATCTTGTTGTCCTTTGAAAGCTTTCGAGAAGTTAATTATAAGGGAATCATGTAGCCTATAAATTTGAGTATTGCTATTTATGAATTAATATTTAGGGAATTTTTTTTTTTTTTACTTCCTAAAACTCTCATACGCTTATTTTAAATCTACTTGGTGATGAGATCTTAGAGGAAACACGAAATAAAGTGGAAGATGAGCTTTCTAGCCAAATCACAAGCTTTTTTATGACTGTTTGTGACCGTGCAAGTCTTGTTGGTGCATCAAGTGAAATACATTTTATAAATATTATATCTAGATTTTCATGATGCTTTAAGGGCCCTTCACCAGGCTTGTTGATAACTATAGTTTTTAGGACATGCTTTTCAATAATCTGGATCAAATTTGTGTGCTAAAGCATGCTGGTCATTTGACTTGGATACAGAAGACTTTGAGTGTGATATGACACTTAATTGTGAATAAAACCCTCCAAAAATGAAGCGCTATGCTCATTGGCCAGAAAAATATAGTTGGGTGTGTAAATAATTAACGAGATGATGCATTTTCTAGAATACTTTAATGATGCCAATCTAAAGACAGGCATCTACTAACTTCTTCCAATGCCTAAATGGACTTCTTGGAGGACTATTTGAGATTGGTAAGTGTCAGTTTTCTCTTCTTTTATCTTCATCATCCTTGCAATAATCACTCACTTACAATGAAACCTTAAAGTTTTTCTCATTGTAGATGCATACACTTTCGATGGCCCACCTCATTGTTTATAAAAGGGACTAACTTATTCTTAGTGCTTTGTAGAGGCCCAATAGTGCTTGATGGACACAGTTGAAAAAGCAGAGTCTTTGACGCTCTTTTGTTAGGAGTATGTTAAATAGGACAATGATTTGAATGCTAATGAGTCTTAGCATTTGAAGAAATGGGATGACAATATCTCTCGCCATTTGGTTTGCCTTCAGTTGTGCCATATACAGATTAATGGCAAAATCCTGACGTGTGTTTCAAGTGCAGAGTTCACTTGATTTGGATTTCTTGGTGGATATATCATATTATGGTGATAATTAAGAGCAAGTGAATGCTAAGTTTCTTAAAATGGATCTTAAAGGTTCATTAGGAGGTGGAAGAGTACAATAAGAGGTTGAAAAAATGCAATGCTTGAGAAGTTTCACATTGAGTGCCTACTCCAAGAACAAGGCTTTGTTTGGATGGACTTGGGGAAGGCTACGTTAAAATGTAAAGGTTGTAAAATTAAGTCGATTCGCTGTGGGCTTTACCTATTACTTCAGAAGATTGGTGATAATGCAATTTAGTTTGACTTACCTCCTTACATGAATATCAATTCTATTGTTAATGTAAGAAGATTTAAGTTATACGAGATTTCATTGTTAATTGATGAAGAGCAACACTAAATGTTGGCTCATATCGTGCAAGATCTTAATTGAATAAGTTCATTGTAAGAAGATTTTATCATTGATATGAAAACCATCATCTGGTGGGTTGAGGAGACTTAAACAAAGTTCATTTGTACAGGTGCCATGAAGGGAAAAACTTCCAAACAAATCTAACTGTTTTTTTTATGAAAAAGGAGTAATGTTTTTTTCCTTCTTGTTATTCTTGAGGATCTCCTTTCTAAATTAATTGGTTTGGCTGAAAAACCAAGCAAGGGTGGAGGCTAATAAACCATTTCCAAGATGGAATTGGTTATTAATTTGTTAGGTAGAATCATTGAAATAAGGAGTTTGTTATTTGTTTTCTTTTTATGAGAATTATTATTTGGTTTTTATTTTTTTCTTATCTATGATCATTGCTAGTTTAGATAATAAGAATAAAGGAGATGCACAAGAGTGTGTAAATTATAGAGGAATTAAATTGATGTGTCATACTTTAAAATTATGGGAGAGGGTAATTGAACATAGGTTAAGACGTATTACGAAGGTTTCTCATAATCAATTTGGATTTATGCCGGGCAGGTCTACCATGGAAGCTATACATTTATTGAGAGGTTTGATGGAGAAGTACATAGATGATAAGGAGGATCTACATTTGATTTTTATTGATTTAGAAAAAGCTTACGATAAGGTTCCTAGAGATGTTCTTTGGAGAGTCCTTGAGAAGAAAGGTGTTGATATGACTTATATTCAAGTCATTAAAGATATGTATGCTAGAGATCGTTACATGTGTTCGAGCTGAAGGAGGATTGACTAAATATTTTACTATTTACTGTTGGTTTACATCAAGGATCAACTTTAAGCCCATATCTTTTTGCTTTATTTATGGATGGTCTTCTTGGGCATTTACAAGAGGAAGTACCTTGGTGTATGCTTTTGCTTGATGATATTCTCCTTGTAGATAAGACAAGAGAAAAAGTCCGGGAAAAACTTGAATTATGGAGGTCTACATTGGAGTCTAAAGGTCTTCGTTTGAGTAGAACTAAAGCTGAATACATGGAATGTAATTTTAGTAATAGTAGGTCTAGTGACAGAAGTGTAACTTTGGGTGATCAAATTATTAAAAGGTGTGAACGATTTAGATATCTCGGGTCCATTGTTCAAAGCGATGGTGATATAGATGGAGATGTTAATAGTAGAATTCAGGTTGGTTGGTTGAAGTGGAGGAATGCGTTCGGCCTATTGTGTGATAAAAAAGTACCGCTTAGGCGAAAGGAAAATTTTATAAGATGGTGGTGAGACCTTCAATGCTCTATGGTTCGAATGTTGGCCTTTAAAAGAGAAGCATAATGTTAAGTGTTGCCGAGATGAGAATGATTAGGTGGATGAGTGGCTTTACTCTTAGAGACAAAATGCGAAATGAATATATCCGTAATAGTGTTGGTGTTGCACCAGTGATGGATAAAATTAGAGAGAGTCGCCTTAGATGGTTTTGTCACATTAGACGTCGATCACCTGATGATCCGATTAGGAGACTAGATGTTTTAAATACAACTTATGTTAAGAAAGGCAAAGGTAGACCTAGGAAAACTTGGGCTTATTGCATAAAAAATGATCTTAATTTGTTAGAATTAAACGAAAATTTGACACTAAATAGGACGCAATGGAGAAAAAGGATTCATGTAGCCGACCCCACTTAGTGGGATTAAGGCTTTGTTGTTGTTGTTGTATGATCATTGCTAGTTCTTTTTTGAACCATGCAAGAATAAGCTATCCTCTTCTTTAGTGCTTTATTAGGACTTTAAGACTCCTTCAGAAAACTTATTGCGACTTTTGTGTGTCAACTCTAACATTCCTATACATTTTGTGCTTAATCCACAATCCTCCTTGAATAGGATTGGTATCCAATCCTTTCAAGTAAATTCATATGATGACCATAGGTATTGTAGTGTATTAGACTGGTCACTCACTTACCACTATTCTAGATTGAGGGATGGGCTTCTCAACTTAAATAATAAAAGCAAATATGACCTCACAATGTTGCCCATTGTAACGTCAAAAAAATTATAAAAGATTATTAATTTTGCTAATTAATTTTAATTAAACTTTATTAATATTATGTTAAAATTTTTATCTTTTCGTGTATCAAATTACATTTCCACTTCACCTGCTCCAGCCTACATCTCCAATCTTGCTCCATAACCGTTCGCGTGAAAACACTTCTCCAGTTCGAAGTAAAGAGCGACATGAAGGCTCTCATAAGTCCCCACTTCCCTGTTCAATACCTCAGAAGCCCCCCTGTTCTCTCACTACCCGGTCAGTTCCTTCTTCATCCATCTTCTCTGTTGCAACGAACTACGAAGTTTTCTTCTGGTAGAACAGAGATGAAAGCCCCCCTTTTAGTTCAAGACCTTGCCACAGTTTTATGCCTCTTCTCTGTTCTCCTTTGCTCTTGTTTTAAAATTAAAACAAAAAACTAGTCCATCTTCACTTCCTCCTATGCAGATTTCGAAGCCGCTCATTTTGCTCTCCTATTCTTTCCTATTTAAAGAACTTGTTGTAGACAAGCTCTATTGCCATTCACGCAAAAAGTCGCAGCCCCTCCATGATTTTCCCACCTCCAGCCCAAAGTCTTTTCCACTGCCACAAGCTGCAAGAATCCCCTCTGGTTTTTCCTTCTTACATATCGGTCCAATTTAACATACCTTCTCTCTGGTCGTTCACTTCAATTGCAAATCCTACTCTCCTTGCACCAACACCCTTTTCACCCTCTAGAAACCAACAAAAGGATCATGGTACACAGGGACCTTTGAAATTGCTTTCACTTTCCTATTCGTGTTGACCCAAGCCGAAGCTGCATACCACAACTACCTAAACCCCTCTCCGCCTCACCTTCCTTTTTACTTGTCCGGCCTCACCTCACACAATCGAGCCGCACTTCCTAGTCCCAGCCATAATCGTACCCCATCCCTTTTCGCATTTTATTATTTGTGTTATATATTATATGTTACACATTATTTAAAAAATCATTAGATAAATGATTTGTGTTTTTGTTTTCTCACAGTCGATCGCCGATTCAGTGGTCTTGCCATCGTCGACACTGGCGCTTCACATGCAAAGTTATAAAACTTGTTTATGAAAACTTGAGTATCTGTTCAGAGAATTAAGTACCTTTCATAAAATCATATACTCATTTGGAGAAAATTTTTAAAATCAAGGGAGACTCGAGTACCTGGCCAAAGAATTAAGTATTGTTCAAGGAAACTAAAGTACATTTTCGTGGAATGTGTTTGTGTTTTGCTTTTTTTAGGTAAATTGATGGCCTAGAGTGCCTTATAGACTGTGGGTTAAAATATTTTGCTTTGCTTCCTAGTCGCAGTGTCTCCCAATAGCGATCAACCCATCTTTTAGACAGCAGTTGGACAGACTGACATTCTCCCCAATGCTCCTTAGGAAGGGTAGATGACGAGAGGTTGCCTAAATTTTCTGTGAATTTGGACTTGCAAATAACATAAGATTTTGGGCTATTTATACTTGTTAAAACGACGGAAAATTTTGAATCTTCTAAACTTATAAAAATATTTTAAAATCGAGTTTTTCAAAGTTAGGCTCTTAAGGCTTGAAAATAAATTCAAAATTAGGCTTTTTGAACTTTGACTCTTAGGGTTTAAAATTAATTCAAAGTTGAGCGTTTCAAACTTAGGCTCCTAGGATTTAAAATTAATTCAAGAATGGGCTTTTTTACGATTAGGCTCTTAGGAACAAATCCTTTGTATTTATTAAAATTGATTTAAATATGGAATATTGTAACTTGCAAAATAAATTTACTTTGAAATTGGGGCTAAGTTACATAGATGTCATTTTCAAATGCCAAAATAAAGGCTTAGCATTCCAATTTCATCTCTAAATTTGCAACAAACTTGCTAAAGAAGAGAATGCGACTCTTTTAAAGCACAAAATATAACTTTGTATGTGATCCAGTAATTCAATATCCAAGTAAAATTCTATTGTTTCAAATGATTTCAAATTTCACAAAATTCAATGCTAAGCTTCAATCCAAATGACATGCCTCAAAGATTTATGCAAAGATATGTTTATTCAATGGTTCAAATGATTTTAAGCCATACTTATGTATCTAAACAAAAGTTTTGGTATAATTAGCAAAAGATAGATAATTTTAGGCTTTGTATTTGTATTTCAAGATATTTCATAATTGCAATATATACTTTCATAGTGTGTGTATAGTGCATTAGCAAAGTAAATCCGCATGTGCTTCTCACTAACTTGCTTTGATAAGCATGTAAAGTTCTTTCAAAAAATCAATAGATTACTTTAAAATTAAGAATTCTAATATTTTTTTAAAAAAGTCAAATTTAAGATGATCAAATTACACATGCTCTTAATTGGGCAACATTTTGTATAAGATAGGGTTATAAGTTCCACTGTACTAGTCCTTTCCTCTTCTTTTTAAGGATTGTAGTTGATGAGTCTAGTAAGTTTCAATAATATCGAAATCACATGTATAAGTATTTGCAAGTCTAAATCACAAAATCTGATCCCTTCATCATAATGACTGAATTTGACAAGATTGACATTTTATAGATATTTAAGTATCAAAATTTCAAATAAATTTCGTGCATAAATATTTAAAGTGTTCAATTTACTAAAGATTTTAACCGTAGGGGTCTACTGTTAAGTCAAATTTCAAATCTAGATAAATGTTCAGGTTAAAGTTAATCACTTAAAAGACTTAAAACAGATCTCATCCTCCCTCCATAACAATCTGTCAAGGTTGTCAGACTTTTGATTGACGTCAACTCGCAAAGAGCTACAATCACATGGAGTGTATCAATATTTCAACACTCAAAGCAATCTCATGCTAGTAAGATTGTGACCCGAGTCATTTGTCCGTGCGATTTGGCCCAAAGGCTCCATAAAATGTAGCGGTTACGACCAGAGCCCTCTGGTTAGGAGATTGTCGCCAAATGATGTTATTATATTATGTTCACAGCTGCAACCCGTATGTTTCCCAAAGACTTTCTACTCACTGCATTGTGAACTATAAGGTTATATTTGATTGACACAAAATATTGTCAGTTAAGGTTAACTTAAATTTGTTCCGTTAGGCAAATATCCAACCATAAATCTATAACAGTCTCTTGGACGACGTAACTCATAGTTGTTGATAAAGATCCTTCAATTAGGTTGGGTCGATTATCTCCTCTGACTAAGTAAATCAGAGACTATGACAACCTGTGACGACAAAACTATGAGATCTTAATCAGATTCATCATCATTTCCCCAAGCATTCATTGTTAAGCTCATGATGATAAATTTTATAGTTTAAGGGTCTGTTTGGGACGATTGCGAGCTATCACTAACATGCGGATAAACGGTTGATCAATATAAGTTCTTAGTCAACCAATCGATCCGGATAGTATTGGTCAGTGCATTTGGTTTGTGCGTTTGGAAAACAACTGATTTGTAGTTGTGTTTGGATGAATGATCATTCTGCCCGTTTGTAACTGAACTTTCAAGGCTTATCTTTCTTCAACACAAATTATTAATCTTTCTTTAAATTGAAAATAATATTATCATAAGATATACAAATAAAAAACAAGTAGAAAAAAATGAATATGTCAGAATAACAATTCTGAACTTAAAAGTCAGAACTTATGTACAATACCATTGCACTCCATTAGGTTTACTTTAGCTAGTCCGCCCTACCAACATAAGTAGGAACTTCTGCCATGCTAGCCAACTCAACCGGTAATTATCAACTTAACTATTGTATGGTTAAAAGTACCTGTATCACTAGGCTAATCTCTTAACTAGCATGATTCATCCCTAGCTACAACAATTGTTCCTGGTTGAATCTACCAATAGAATATTTATATTAAATCGAGTTATTTTCCTAAGGAACTTGTGTAAAGTCTTTGGATCTCTTCTCAACTTGCATTAGTTAAGATCTCATCTACCATACAACATGTTTACATGGCATATTGATTAGACGTTTTAATCCTACACCATAAAAAATTTTTTTAACAGCATTGAGCTCTCCTTCTTAAGAATCCCAACTTGAACGATGCCTTACAAAGCATTAAGACAATTAAACTCAACATAGCTTTAAAACCTAAAAATCACTGCTTGGGTCTCAAATCTTCACCCCAAATTGAAAAAAAAAAACAATCTTCTTTTTGGAAGTTTAATATGAAAGCAAATTTCGAGGGTTCAACTAAGCAATTGGCTCAAAATTTCTGTTGCTATTTATTCACATGATAATCATCATCCAAATCCAACCGAAGTTATGAAGAAGGCATTTCCATGGAAGAAAGAAAAATAGAAAAGAACTAAAATCTGTAAGCAATTGAACACAAAAAAACAATAAATTCCAGTTGTAATTTAATTTAAATACATGATCGCATGTCACCGTTTTCAAAGGCTACTAAACTTGCACCGGGAAAGAACGATGTGATGGCAAGTTGACGAGAAGGAAAAAGAAGCTTTAGCTAGAGGAATCTCCCCAGCTTTCCATTTTATTTTTAATTTAGATAATGGTCATTCGAATGGGAGTAAAAGAAATAGGAAAAAATGGGCATGCCAACCTAAATAATATGATAGATTAAGGCGACGTTCTTCCACAACACTGTTTGGCGACGTTGCAGGGAGAGATCGGAGTGGAGGCTTTAGCAGTGGAGAAGTTCCCCTAAATAGAGTGGAAGCAGAGCTATGCGACAAGGAAGAAGACGGAGAGTAGAAGGGCACGGGAGGAATAATCCTTCGAACGCGAATTCAAGACACGGGCCGTGGGGTCGATTCCGCAGCCACATCAATTAAGGAATCGAAAATGCCTTTTCTCAATAAGCTTTCCAAACGCTTTAACTAAACAGCGGTGACGCTTTTAAAACGCCGCACGTGCCTATAAGCTCCTCCAAACAGGCCCTAAATCTCAAGTCTGGTGCTACCGTATGCCGAATGTTCAATGTTTAATGAATAGTCTTAATTAAAAGTGCTCACCTATCATCGGGAGGGGTAATTAACAATAAGGGATGTGGCCATGGGAAACCTCAAATCCCAAATAAAAAAAATCCGCATAACATGAGGGTGAAATCTTTGGGTAGTTTTATCTACAATTCAATTGCCTTCTAAAAGTTTGGAGTTCTCAACAACAACAAGAGTCCCGAGCGTGAACTTTTTGGAGCCCCCACCTATCCTTTGATAAGAATAATTCTTATTAAGTGGATCTGCCATGTTTTAGGGGAAAAATGCTTAGGCAACAAACTAGAATTTATATCACCATGCGAAAACATATAGATTTTACCTTATTGTATTGAATTAAGTTGAAAAGGCACTTACAAACTCAAGCCATGAGTTTTTATTGGGAAACCTTCTAATTCCCTCATGAAGTTCTTCATTTTCTTTTTGATTTTTCTCTGTAAGTACATTTACTTCTTTATTGAATTTCCTCAAACAATGAGTAAGTCTCAATATTTCTTCCTAATTTTGTGAAACGGACTAACTGTAAATCTGCAGTCTTGTGTTGAAACACTCCAAATCATGCCTGATGGAAGCTACACCTTTTACTTGGATGAAGGGATCCATTGCTTTCTGTATGTTTAGGCTCTTAAAATTGTTTGGCCTCTATTTACCATAGCAGAAGCTGGTCCAGAAATGAACATGCAGAAAAACTAGGAGAGGAAAACAACAAACAACTTTAAAGAAATTTCTCTTTTCAAACTTTATTCTATCCAAAGAAGTTGGCCGTAATATAAGCCCCTAATTTGTTATTTATCGAAGTAGCTATAGGGATAACTATATTTAAATCAAATATAACCAAAAAATTATAATAATAGTTGGAAATAGCTCTAATACCTCAAATTAAGCAATGAATCCTTAATTTAATTCATAATTCATGGGGCTTAGGCTTACTTGCACAATTCATTGAGAAATTATTTGAGTAAGAAAGCAACTTAACTTTTCTAAATTTTAGGGAATAATAATAATTTTTAGGACTAGGTAGTTATTTTTTAAACTTAACCTTTTGTTTTGACTAATCCTCTTGCAACACATTCGTGTTTAACGAGCCTAACTTGAGGGTTGTTTGGACTGATTTGATTTGAAATCCTCCTGTGAGCGACTGGTGATTCAAAACATGTGATAAGTTGAAGAGTGCTGATTGATTATGGCCCTTTTCTTGACATGAACAATATGAAGAGAAGAGGTTATGGAGATTTTATTAACATATGCATTAGAGATTCTTTGGCTTTTAGATATCTTATGTCCTGCGGAGAGTAGTGTTTCTTTTCTTTGGTCATCCCATGTCTCCTTTTCTTCTACATCTACCATGTACTCCCAGGAGATGCACTTGACATTATTGGTGGAGGAATTGGAATAATTGGAGTTTTTAATTGTGTTAGTGGTGACATAATTCCTGTTTTGAGTGTTTAAGATTAGGGTGCTGCTATACAACTTTTTGTTTCAGTGGATACCACTTTCTAATAAATATGTTGTCTCTCATCCTAGTTAAGGCGATTAATCCGCTTCCTTTTGTAATATATAGCATTTCTCATCCCATTCATAGGGATTCCACATACTATGTCAAATACCATTTCAGCTGTGAACACCCAAGGGATAATAAACTTGAGTTCATGCTGATATTCCAACACATAGTTGACCCTACTGCTTATCCAACTCAGGATAAGATTATGGACAAACCCTATTTTATCACTAAAAGGAGATTAAGTTCTTGCTGCTTTGAATGTCCACAAGTGTTTTGACCGCATTGTTTTTAACCAACATATTGAGCATAAGAAGTTCATTTTTTGTTTTGTTGAGGTTGATAACTATCATTAATATTGATGAATCTGCTTGATGCACTTTAACAGCATTACTATACTTTCTTTTTTTTGGTGTAACAACAGTGCAAAGAGCCCTTTTTTCTTCTTCTTTTGTGCGGTTTTTTTTTTTTAGATACAATTTCTGGCGATTTACTTTTGAATAGCCCGTGATCTAACTTTGGTTGCACTTGCAGGAAGGCCACCTTTTGGCCTTTGTCACCTTTTGGCCTTTGTCACCTTTTGGCAGCTCTATTCTAGTTATAGCTTTGAGAAAACTTTTTGCTTTTTTGAGTAGCTTCTCTTCATTTCTATTGCTCTATCCTTCAAACTAGTCTATGTAATGGACTAAACTGGGAATAAATTTTATTCCTGTTTGATCTCTTTTTGGATCCCTATAATAAACTTTATGAATTTGGCATTTTCTTGGATAATAATATTTAATGAAAAGGCATGCCGCTTGAATGATGTAATACATTCATGGATTGTTGCTCATATCTTTGCCGTAGTTGCTGCCATGTGATCCATCTTTCTTCTTTTCGACGGGATATCAATGAGCTTTTAAAGTGCCTTGAATCCATCTGATATGTGATAAGTCATAATTCAGTTTGTATGTTGATATGATATCAATTGAACCATAATTTAATTATTAAAGGAAAAATAGGTTTATAAGATCTACAACAAATTATCTGATTTCTCGTCATCGTCCATCATTTTATCAAAGGTAGATGGTTTCAACTTGCTATTCTCTTTTTTAAGAGAGGTGGCGCCTTATTGGAACTGGTCTTTATTTGTCGGTGGAACTTTTGTTTGTTGTCTCTTAAATAATAGAGGGTTCTTACTATAATTTGTAGAAATATCCCTTCCATTCATATGGTTGATGACTCTCTCTCTCTCTCTCTCTCTCTCTCTCTCTCTCTCTCTCTCTCTCTCTCCTCTCACTGGTGGTGCCTAGCCATGCTTCTTTTATAGCAAAGAAGTTTAGGCATATGGATTAGGGCCTTATACCATTCTATCAATTTTTTAGTGACCCTCAAATCCAATTGGCGTGGTTCTCTATAAGATCGTTGGTCATTTCTTTTTTCCAATCTTTTTTTGATTTATTCTTATTTTGTAGTTCCTCTTGAAGATGCGTATATACCTTCTTTTTTGTATAAAGAGAGAACAATACAAATTCTTGAGAGTTTTCTCCATTGTTTTATTTTTCACATTATATTAGAGCGAGGTTAGGATTTTTTTCTAACCTTCGTTTTTTTTCTTTATGAGTTTTCTATTCTCATTCCTTTTATTTGATTCTTCTTCTATTCACTATGTCAAAATTCTTTGAATTTTTTTAAATGAGTTGACCATGATTAAGAATAAAATTAGACCAAGGGAGAGATCTAGAAATTTCAAGCATTTAATTGCTTGAAGTAAAAAAAAACTTTCTCAAGTGGTCTTAATTTGCGAAAACCTTTTTGAAAGAAACTAGAAAGATTTAAGACCTTGGGGATCTACATCCCGATTCTAAGGAATCAATTTATACTTTGAAAAGATCTTAATTTCATGATCATGAAATAGTTGTGGAACATCATTCTATCAAAGATCAATGGACACTTTATATTCATCTCTATTATAAAAGAGATTTGGGTTGCAATTAAACAAACCTACTTGAAAGTAAAATATTGTATGCCCCTTTACAAAATGAAGATAGAGCTTACCACTATCAAATAAGTTCTACGTATCCTTGAATGTTTTAATGCCATAAAAGTTTAGAACTTAGAGTTAGCTACTACCAAGATTTCAAGGTGTCATGTTGTGAGGATCTGGTGATCCTTAAATAATATGTGGAGTGAGAGATTATTTGAGTATATGATATTACCTAATAATGAATTTGGTTAGGTTTAGAGAAAATATCCTTTCTTTTAATGGAGTGTTCTCTCCTATTTGCTAAATAAGGAAGGTGATGATGAATGGTTCGACTATTGAAATATATGCCATGACAACTTTTGAATATCAAGATAAAAATTTCCTGTAGAATCTTCTCTGAGTGATAAACAAATTTCTTCTTTCAAATTTAATTTTTGTGCAACTATTGCAAAAGAAAATGATATTAAAGACGAATGCTAAAAAAATCATTAAAAGCCCCAAAGTTATGGAGAAATTAAGACAAAAATAAATAAAAAATGATAGGCCAACCTAGTAGAGTTAGAAGGATCAATCCAAAGAAATTGATAAATTATGGAATTTTCACAGTTCCTTAGAGCTATCAGGATATTGCTCTCTTGCTCAAAATGATACTATTTTTAATTCTTATATTTTTAGTGTATTTTTTATTTTTTTTATTTTTATATTCGTAAATGGTAGAATTCAAGTTGGTTGGTTGAATTGGAGGAATGCTTTGGGCCTATTGTGTGATAGAAAAGTACCGCTTAGACTGAAAAGAAAATTTTATAAGATGGTGTTGAGACCTGAATGCTCTATGGTGCTAAATGTTGGCCTTTAAAAGAGAAGCATAATACTAAGTTAAGTGTTGTCGAGATTAGAATGATTAGGTGGATGAGTAGCTTTACATTTAGAGATAAAATGCGAAATGAATATATCCGTGATAGGGTTGGTGTAGCTCCAGTGACGGACAAAATTAGAGAGTTTTGCCTTAGATGGTTTGGTCACATTAAACATCGACCATCTGAAGATCCGATTAGAAGAGTAGATGTTTTAGACTCGACTTGTGCTAAGAAAGGCAGAGGTAGACTTAGAAATACTTAGGCTTATTGCATAAAAAAATGATTTTAATTTATTAGATTTAAATGAAAATATGACGCTAAACAAGACACATTGGAGAAAAAAGGATTCATGTAGCTGACCTCAGTGGTATTAAGGCTTTTGTTGTTGTTCTTGTTATATTTGTGAATGGGTTGGTGTAGCTCTAGTGGCAGATAAGATTATAGATAAATACGTCTTAGATGATTTGGTCACATTAAACGTCGATTATCTAATGATTCAGTTAGAAGAGTAGATGTTTTGAATTTGACTTATGCTAAGAAAGGTAGAGGTAGAACTAAAAAGTCATGGGCACGTTGTATAAAAATGATCTTAATTTATTAGAATTAAATGAAGAAATGACACTCAATAGGACACAATAGAGATCAATGGTTCATGTAGCCAACCCCACTCAGTTGGATAAGGACTTATTGTTGCTTAGTTTTTTCTCTTTGTGAATTTTTAGATTCAAGGGTTATTGATCACATTAGAAATCTTGCGGATATATTTCAAATTTATAAACTCTGCCATAGATATAGAAAAACAAATATGTAGATGGATATTAATAGTTATTTTAAAACATAAAAACATATCAAATTCTCTCTATTTAACCCTAAAAAATGCATTGTAAGTTCCACTCCTTTTAGTTATTTTTTTATCTATCCACAAATTTACTAAAGACTATAATTGTAAATTCATATTCTTTATTGATCATTGTATTTTGTAGGATTTCACCATGCAAAATATGATTGAGCAAATTTAAAAAAAAAGATGGGCTATTCATTTTTTGGATCGAGATTACCTGTCATGCTCTTTTATCTCTCATTCTATTGACATCATTTGGACATGTCATTTTTTATTAGGGCACTCTGTATTTAAAAATCTTTAGTATATGTTCCATTCTATTTGTATAAATACAATATTAAAGATTTTCATTCTGAATTTTTTAAAATTGATAAATAACATTTTCTTTTTCCTGGACATAATTATAAATCCTCCATTACTTTTGCGTTGATTCATTATGATATCTTGGAACCTTCTAAAATTCCCAATTAACATATGTATATTTAGTTAAACAATAATCCTACGGTAGCACTATACTTCCTAAATTCTTCCATAGAAAAAAAATAAATTTGACTATAACAATAATTTTTTTTGGGGCTGATTATGCATTTAATTATTTTAATCACATATTATAGTTATTCTTTCAAAAAGAGAGTATTTTCCATCATTCTTCTTATCTTGACACTCTTCAATAAAATGAAATGACATAAATGAAAAAAGTCATCACACTTTGCAGGTGATTTGGACAAGGTTTCACAATCAAATACTAAAATAATATGGGAAGAAGTTGTTCTAACAATTACTTATTTAATCGATAGAATATATTCCAGAATGATTGGTTATAAAGGTCTTTTGAATTATTTAGTAGAGTTCTCTTCTGCAAAGTACTCTCAAATATCTCTTCTAGGATTTTTGGATGCATTGTTTTGTTCATATCCATCAACAATATGGAGGAAAATTTTATCAAAGAGCTCTTGAGTGTGTATTAATTGAATATTCTATCACATAAAAGGGGTATAAGTGTTTCATGTATTGACAAAAAGTTTCTCACATTAGATGCCACTTCTGATAGAACTCATTGAATATCTACTCAAACTCAACTTCAAGGAGAGAATTTTTAAATTTGATGATAAATTTGATAATATTTTTTTTATTTTGGTATTCTTAAAACTCAAAATTCTATAAATTCAAATCTTATATCAACTGTACACTATCATGCCTATATAGGAAGGAACTTGCCCAACTAGGTTCTCCACCAATTTTAGGACTCGATGCTATTACTAGGTAAGGTAACATTGATTATTACTCATTTATATCTTATCTTCTAGGTTATCTTCCTTCATAAAATTTGTTCTCCTCATAAAACATTTCTAACATTAACACCAAGCTCATTTTCATTGCACTAACTTTATTTAAGGCACTTGAAAACAAAATCATGAAGGAAGCCAAAAGAGTAGAGTTGAATCTCTTAAGAAATTAATCATATATAGGAAATGGTTGAATTTTTAGAAGGAAAAAAGTTAGTAGCATGCAAATTAATTTTCACAGTCAAATATAGTTGGGAAGACTGAAAATATATCAAATAAGATTAGTGGTAAAATGGTATACTCAATCATATGGGATTGACATCAATTTTTATTTTGTTTTGGTTGCAAAGATGAATATTATTTGCATTCTACTATCCCAATTGATTAATCATGGGAACTCATGCAAGAATATGATATAAAAAAAATTTTGTACACAGGGATGTCGAAGAATAGATCAATATGGATCTACCACGCGGATTTGATAGCTCATTTAAAAATAATCATCTTTATAGATTAAAAAGTTCTTATATGAACTGAAACAATCATCGATAGTTTTGTATGACAGATTTACAAAGATTGTGGAAGAAGCTGTATATAAACAAAGGCAAAGAAACTATACTCTCTTCTTAAATTATTTTTATGATGGTAAAATTTTAATTTAAATAGGTCTATTTCTCCACCAACATAAATATGTTATGGACGTACTAAAAATTACTACGATGACAAAGTGCAAGCTGTGTAAAACTACAATGGAACTAGGATAAAATTAGATCTTGATTAAGAAGGAATTTATATATATGTATTTCTTTTTCTTAATTGATATATATATATATATATATATATGCTTCAATATCAAATTTTTGTAAGAAATTTAATCTACTTATCATATAGTCGTTTTGATATTGCATTTACAGTAAGTCTAGTCGTTCAATTCATGCACTAATTAAAGAAATTATACCTTTAAGGAACTTATAGAATTCTTAGATACTCAAGAAAAATAATTTATACAAAAGATATGATGCTTTATAACTGAAGGATACACAAATGCGGAATTTACTAGATCACTTATGAATAGAAGGTCTATTTCAGGATATTGTAAATTTTTTTAAGAAATTCTCATAATTATGAGAAGCTGGAAATAACTTGTGATTTCAAGATCAAGTGCTAAAGTCAAATTCAAAGCCCTTGCATAAGGGATCTTTGAGCTTATATGGATCAAAATTATATTAGAGGATTTATAAATCAAGTTGAAATAGTCTATGAAAATAAACTATGATAATAAATTGACCATCAATATCAAACACAATCCATGCAGCATGATAGTATCAAATAAGTTGAGGTTAATAAACACTTCATAAAAGAGATTTTAGAAGGTGGCCTAATTTGCACTTCATATGTTCTGCAATGAATCGGTTTACTGATATATTCACTAGAAGACTTTGCAGCCCAATATTCAAAAATGGTATATGCGGATTTGGAATGATATATTTTACCATTCAATTTGAGAGGAAGTGTTATATTTCTTCACCCCTCTCTCTCTCGCAGTGGGGCTCAATCACTCTCCAATCATAGTGAAGCACTTAAGGCACATGTATTAAGCCCTTTTATAATCAAATGGATTTTTTTATGGCTCTTGGATTACAATCCTATGCTTCCTTATAGGATTGTTGATCACTTATTTTCCCCCCATTTTTGATTTATTCCTTTTTTTGTAATGTTTCTTGAAGATTTATATTTCTCATCTCTTGTATAGAGAAAGAATGATAAAACTTTCGAAGAGCTTTTTCAGTTTTTTTTTTCTACACGATCTATTGTTGCATGCATTTAACTCATTTGTTTTATCATAATTTCCATTACTCTTTCAATTTTAGACATTCTATTATTAGTGTCTAAAAAATTGTTTTCCTCTTGCTTGATGATTGGATTTAATCTCCTGTACTTTCTTTATTATTTATGCTATTGTTTTTGTGAAAGAAAACAACTCTATTTTTTATTATCACTTGAAATCATATGCGACATATTTTTATACACTTTGTTATCTATAGTTTAGGAATATCTCTAATAGATGAAAGATCCTGCAATTAGATTTCCTCTAATTTGTTACCTAATATTGAAAATACATTTATTAAATTTACTTTAGACAAGCTATCTATAACTGAGCTTCATAATATACAATGCTTCGTATTGTACAACTATTAGATTTATTATTTTCAATAACACTTCCTCTCAAGATGGAGCACAAATATTTATCATTCTCAGTAGATTCCATTAAGGGCCTTAATAAAGATGTCTCCTAGTTATTCTCCAGTCTTTTACATGATTGATTCTTTTCACGAACTAAATGATAATCTATCGTAATGTGTTTGGTTCGCTTATGTAAGGCGGAGTTTGAATAAATATGAATATCAACTTGGTTATTACCCTACAAATTCTAATGCTGTCATCTTAAAGTTCATATCAATTAAGAATTGGAAGACCCGCATCAATTCACTCAAAACTTTTGCTATTGCTTGATACTTAGATTTGCATTGGATCGTGACACCATTTTGTTCTTACTCTTCCATGAGACCAAATTATCGCTAACAAACACAATATCAGTAATGGATCTCTGATTAACTTTGGTATCTGCTCAATTTACATTAGAGAAATATTCAAAATTTCTATGTTTTTTGTTGTAACATAGTATTTGTTCCAAAGCTGACCAACGATGGACTGTGTGCGAAGATTTGAACTGATTTATAGTGCCAACTGAATAGACAATGTCAATGCAAGTCACTATGAGGTAGTTTAATCTCTTACTAATTTTCTATATTGTTCTGAATCATTAAAAGACTCTCCATCTTTAGTAAGTTGATGATTAGGAAGTATTGGGCTACTGCAGGATCCTTAATTTTTCTGTTTTCGTTAATAAATCCAAAATATACTTCCGTTAAGATAGAAAGATTCCCTTTTTGCTCCTTGATGTCTCAATCGCTAAGAAGAATTTCATGAAACCCAAATCTTTAATATTGAAGATTTTGAAGAAATGATTTCAATTATGATTTTCCTTACATTTCACTTCGAATAGTAATAATATCAAAATAAATCACCAATAGAATAATCACACAAGTAAATTGCTTGTGAAATAAAATTTGTTTATTTTTTCTGCATTCTAAGCTCTTCTTCTGCATGGCTAAATTTTTCAAACCATCCTCGAGAATTTTGCTTTAATCTATGTAATTATTTTTGAAGAGGACATACCTTTTCAAAGTCTCCATGAGCAACAAATCCAGGAGATTGCTCCTTGTATACTTCTCGAAGATCATGTAGAAAGACATTATTTACATCAAGTTGGTGCAGAAGCCAATTATTCGTTGTGGCCAAAGATAGAAATGGACGAACCAAAGTCACCCTAGCTACCGAAGAGAACATATCTGTGTAGTCAATCCCATAAATTTGAGCATAGCCCTTAGCAACCAATTGAACTTTGAGATGAGCTATATATCCATCAAAATGAAACTTAAACTTAAAGACCCATTTAACGCCAACAACCTTCTTGCCAAAATGTTGTTCAACTAGTTCTAGAGTTCTATTTTCAATTGGGGCATTCATTTCATCAAGAAATGTTACCGGCCATCCAGAATGGGAAAGGGCTTGCTGAACAGAACTCGACATCTCAATAGAGTCAATAAAGCAATAAAAGAGTAAGAAGTATGATTAACAAAAGAGAAAATGGGATAGATTCATTGATGTTTATCTCTTCGAATAACAATAGGTAAATCAAGGTCACTAGGAGGAGGATCTACTGAAGAAGCTGATATTGGTGTCGAACTTGGAGCAAGGGGATGAGAACTTCTAGAGTAAATTTTAGCGATATGTGGTAACGGCTAAGGAACTTGTGGTGGAGGTGAGGTTGTTGAAAAATTTGAATGGATATGTGATAAATTAACATCTCATCAGAATCATGTGAGGATTTAGGCAATAATGTGGCACCAAAGAGTAGAGTTTGTTCAATAAAAGATGACATTAGCAGAAGTCGTGTATCTGTTTAAGAGGAGAAAATTATTGATTCTCTTTTGGCAAATGAGGTTCCTAACAAGACACCTTAATGACACGGGGTTCAATTTAGAAACCTATGGATAAGTATAACGAACAATGCAAGTGCAACCAAATATACATGATTCAAATACATGATTCAATGGGAAATAGAGATTTAGTTACAAAGAAAAATTTGTAGAATATCTAGTTCTGTAAAATAGTTGAAGACATCAAATTGATTTAAAAACATACAATATAAACTGCATCAACCTAGAACTGTGGGTAAATTAATTAATTATCATAAGAAGATTTCTATTTTTTCTTTCAGTTGTTTCATTTTAGGATCGAGTATTGACACAATATAACTAGTGAAACATCACTTTCTGCTTCATGTATGTTTGAAAGGTGTTAAAAAATATTCTTTGACATCGCCATTTCTTAGAATTTTAATTGAATGATTGAATTGTGTTTGAAATTCAACATAAAATGATCGAAAATGTGATAGTAACTCAATACGAGATTTTATAAAGTAAAGCCAAGACATACTAGAGAAATCATTCACAAAGGTGATAAAATATAGATATTCATTAGATAAAACAAAATAAGGTCCCCAATCGTCAGAATGAACTAACTTAAAACTTAACTCTTTATTAACTCTGGAATATAAGAGAAATGATGGTGTTCAACAAATTTATACGACTCACAATCTAAAGATGATAATTTTTGAAACTCAGAGTATAAATTTTTTATCATTGATAGTGTTTGGATGCTCTATTAGACTTGGGCATCAAAGGAAGATAAGTTGCTGGAGTAGGCTATGGGTCGAAATTGTTTGTTACCCAAAATGTAGATGCCCGCCCCCAACTCTTGTCTTTTCACAATAATCTACTTCATCATTATATTTTGAAAAATGCAATGATTAGGGAGGAATAAGATACAAAAATTAAGAGTATGTGCAATTTTGTTATAAGTATAAGATTAAAAGAGAATTGAGGTAAATTAAAAACAAAAGTTAAAGATAATGTAAGTGTAATATTGATGGTGCCAAAACAAAGAAAATTAGAGGTAGATCTATCTTCTAAGGTGATGGAATAAAGTTGTTTATTAAAAGTGAAAGAGTTGTCATGTGATATGCTGGTTCAGAATCAATGATCCATTGTATGGAAGAGGAAATAAGACAAAGTAATATTGTTACCTAACTCAGTAAGGGCAATGATATAGGGATATTTCTTAGATGTTTTTTGAAATTAGATGAATTTAGCATATTCATCTGCAGAAATTGAGAGTGATTGAGAGGCCTACTTGGTAGTGACCATGTGAGTTGATTGTGATCTAGGATCATTTTGATTCTTTTTGAGCAACTTCTGATATATTCTCTTCGTATGAATAGGCTCATGGCAATATTAGCAAACTACCCTCTAGCCTTGATTTCTATAATTCAAAGTTCCACTTTTATAATAGCCCTAAGATTGAGGTTTATCCATGTTTTTATTTTTCTGGCTATTAGGTGCATTAGATTGTTGTATGGATGAAGCCTAAGAACTCAGAATAGTACACAACACATTAGTATAGGCCTTTTTTAGAGTATTAGTTCCGGATCATATGATCTGTGATTTGACACCTTCTACTGAGATTCAAGGCTAGCTCGATAGCCATTTGTTCTTTTTGAGCATGTTGAATCTAAACATCAGGACTGATGGGCAGTAGTCCATTTAATTCTTTATAAACTCGTTTAAAGTGCATGTGATAAGTATTAAGTGATTAATCTTGTTATTTAGCTCTATAGAATCCCATTACATACATCAAAGATTCTTTTGATATTTCTCGCAGAAAACATAAATTTCAATTCTTCCATCACATCTTTAACATATTCACAATGACTAATATGTCCAGATCAGTCAGGTTCGATAGAATTTTGTATTTCTATCTAGAGTTGGGCAGCAACTCTCTTCCGGTCAGAATAATTCAACTTAATCTTTATTGGAGATTATCAATATGTTGACTCTCTTGAGAATTACTTCTCTGGTAGAGTTTCACAGTTTTATTTCAATAAAAACATTTGTTGTTATTTAACTTTTCTTCAGTAATTTTAGCTACTAATAAAATCAAATCTATCACATTTTTTTCATCAGCAATGATTATCACTAAATATTCAAAGAGACTATATCAACTAATTCCATTGATGTTGTAATTTAACCGTCTATTTCAGTCAAAAGAATAATCTAAAACTTTTTCGGATGGACTGAACACGCGACATGGACGAGTTGAATGCCTCATTGAACAATTCTATGATCGCCAAAGACAAATAAACGCGATGAATGACGCGATAGAAGATGACTACACGCAATGGACGACCACGCTCAAGTTGTGATCAATGTTGCAGGATGAAGCCAAATCATGAGATGTCGATATTAAGATCTGGGAAGGTGACGATCAAATGCAGGCCTTTGGGAAGTCTAAATTGGTTGTGGAAAGCGACTATTGGCTTCGCAAAGTGACGATTGTTTGAGAGAAGGTGATAGTCGTCTGTGGGGAACGATGCCAATACGGTTAATCCCATTGTTCATCGAATTGTTTGTCTTCGACATACAGATGAAAGATTCGAACCATGTAGACAAAGTCGAACTTGCATGCTGTGAAAGAAGCTGAATAGAATAGAAGACTAGTGAGCTGTGCGAGGCTCTAATACCATGTGAGGAAAATAAATCTATTTCTTATTATCAATTGAAAACATATTTACACATTTATTTTCACTCCAGTCTCTATAGTTTAGGAATCTCTATAATAGTAGAAAAATTCTGCAATTAGATCATCTCTTATTATATTACCTAATATAGAAAATACATTTATTAGAGTTCCTTTAATCAAGCTACCTATAATTAAACGTCCTAATATACAATGCTTCCTAATATACAACTATTAAATTTATTACTTTTCATAAGATTTTTTACTATTCTAAGGCCCCCCCCTAGCATTCTTGCTTGCTTTGATAGTGAAGATGATTTGTAATCCAAATTTGATAGGATTGTTATTGATGTTTTTCCAAGTGGATTTGGATAATGTCCTTGTTGTTATAGTGTGTGCCACAAACATGTTACTGAGGTTGGGGGTAAACTTTTGCATCTAACTATGCAAGTCGAATAGAATGTCACAAGATTTCCCACATTATCTTATATTTTTCTGTTAAGAATATATTCTATGGTTTAAGAGTAGGTAAACAATGAAATACATTATTATTCACACAACTATGTGGGAAAGAAAACAATATGGAGACTTGATGGTAAGTTATTGAATTAATAAAGAATTATCACACTCAAGAGAAGGTTTATGATTTAAAAACTGTTATCTCTCTCTGCATCAAAATGCTCTTTTACTTTTGATTAGTTCTTCATTGCATTCGCTAAATATTGGGCAAATTTCATTGTTCCTTTCTTCTATTCTAAAAAGGATATTAGTTGTAAACACGCAGCCTTACATTTAAAACACAATAATCTGATGCTCGGTTGGTAGTTACAGACCCATGATTTGGATTGAGGGATTTGTTCTTAATTTTAGTTTTCGGGCAACTGAATGAATTTGGTAGAAGCAGCTGAACCCTTATTAGTGTGGGTGAGAACAAACAAAATTGGGAAGGCAAAAATAAATAAAAAAAAAAATGTTGGCTTTCGAACAAAAGTAGTTTTTCTTTTTTTTTTTTAATAAAGATTTTATTAAATCCACTATTTTGTTCATTAAACGGTCTCCTAGTTTGCTATTAATGAAAATGCAATATGGATAACTAGATTTAAATCAAAATTTATCCAACATAGATAAGAGCACATGGAAATAGTGTATACCCCCAAAATCATGCAGCTGATCTAAATTCCAGGCATAATTTATGGAACTAATATTCACAATTAAAGCTAGAAAAAATACGAATAAAAAATTAATTACATTTTCCTAAGTTTCAGGGACCTCCACTCATTTTTCGAAATGAATAATTATTGCTCAAATGTAAGCAAGAGATTCTAATAGAACCCTTGCAATAAATTTTTTTTTATGGGTTGGTTGCGTTGGCTGATTTTATCAATCTCAAATTCTTCATCTTTTAAATTGTTCCCTCAAAACTTCTTGGTCAGTCTTATCTCCTAGGTCCAACTGGTTGTTCTTAAAGTGGTAAAGCACTGAGGATGTTCTAGTTTTCTTAGGAAATTTTGAAATATCATTAAGGCATATATGACAAACATAGGGGGTTGAGGAAATCAAATTAAGTCCATATAATTCTAGATTCGTCTCCTAGTTCTAAACCTCAAAGTCTTGTGATTGGGATTGATAGGATTGATGATGTAGGAACTCTTAGGACCTAGAAAAATTTCGAATATTGATCTACATGTAATGCACCTCAAATCCAGTGAGCACACAAAGCATGAAGGATAATTTATTAATTGAAACCACTATTGACCATCCTCCTTGAAAATTCAACAATGATGGAAATTTATTTAGACCAAAAATTTATTACCTACTAGAAGTTTTCAATTATGTTAATATTCATGTGAGCTGCAAGAATGATTTAAACTTCATATAATAGGCGGCAGAAATCCAAATTGCATAAATCTTATTAAAGATTATCTTATTTTCAACCAATAACTTAAAAATGTGGAAGAAGTGGGAAGTAAGGAATGAAGGCAAATAAGCCACTAGAAACAGAAGCCTCACCGATAGAGTTATTAATGTCTCACACTTGTTCTAGGATCAAAATTCAAAAATAGATGAGAAGAAGAATCTCATCATCCATCATGCAAATTTTGTTCGCCATAATGATTCCGAATTCCTATCTTTTAGATGAACAAATAGTAAATGACTGTTAAATTCCCAACAAATATTAATATATTGCTAAAAAATTACTAATTGATTATTAACAAATTTAATGACGGACTAAAAAATTCTTAATAAACATATCAAATCTAAAATGTTTAAAAATATTTAAACATCCCTAGCAAAAGAAAATTCAGAATTTATGACAGCATCACCGTATCTTCTCTCTTAAATGCTCTTGATCTTCTGAGTAAGGAAGTATTTGATCTTTTGTTAAGTGGCCTCCCGATTGTACATGTAAGTTACATTATCTCATATCTCTCAAGATTGGTAGGTTACTACTTTTCCCTCAGCTGCCACAAAACCTTTCAAGGCTTGTTGGCCAAAGTAGAATCTCCATCTGTGCGATTTGGCATTTTCTAGCATGTGAAAGATGGTGTAGAAGTGCAATATGATTCAACATCGGCTACTTATAAGTTCAAAATTGATTTTTCTGATCATAGTTGAATTTCAGAGAGCTTGAAATCTTGGAAATACTTGTCCAAAGCATTATTATTGTCTAGTATCTTTATGTTTTATTTTGAAGGCATCCATTTGAAAATTTTACTTAACTTTTTAGCTTTCTCCATCTCTATTAACACTTTGCTACCTATGTAATGCGTCAAAACTGCTGAAAATCATAGAAAAGATTTATCCATGTGCTGTAAATGTGGTTATAAGCGCAGTCAACTATTTCATTGTTTTCTCAATTTTGCCAACTGTTTGTTCCTTAAAAAATTATGAACTTCTATGAGCATACTTTGTTGCATCTTTGTTATGTGTATTAGAATCGCCTATGCACTACTACAATTTCCATAATTTCTCTTTATAATGGTAGAGTTGGTTTGTATTGCAGGAGCCGCTTTCTTCCTTGGCAGCTGAGTTCGAGTTGGGCAGCCCCATCCTCAAGGAGAAAATCAGGGTTGGATGAATTATTAACTCTTTTTGGGATTAATTTATACTCAAACTTTTCCTATTTTGCATTTTTACAATGACATTATTTCTCATGCAGATACTTGCAGAGCAATATACAGCCCTGAGACGAGCACGGGGGGATGGAAACTGTCTCTATAGAAGTTTTATGCTTGCTTATCTGGTACTTTAGTTGAAATTTTCTCTACTGGTCTTTTTATCAGCATTATTCGATTTGCATTTTTGAAGTTAATGAAAAAATCTTTTGAGGTTTCTAGGAACACATTCTAGAAACACAAGATAATGCTGAGGCTGAGCGAATTACTAGAAAGGTTGAACAATGCAAGAACACTTTGCAGAGCCTTGGTTACACAGAATTTACATATGAGGATTTCTTTAGTGTAAGTTGATTAAAAACTTGTGTTTATATATATAAATAACCAGTAATATATATATATATATATATATATATATATATATATATATATATATATATATATATTCCACCTTCTGATCAAAGCAAGATCAGAAGGGAACAAATGTGCGGATTGGTTGGCTAAGAAAGGAGCTTCGTCTTCTTTTCCTATTTTAGATATTATTCCACCTTCTGATCTTGCTTTGTTAATAAGGGGGGACAATATGTCCTTACCTTATATCAAGTGTAAATCTTCTTTCCGTTATTAATAAAATTCTGTGTTTGCCCAAAAAAAAAAAAAAAAAAAATTATATATATATATATATATATATATATATATATACATATATATATATATATATATAGTTACTTCTGTCATGGTTGTACAAAACTAGCCAACAGTTCACCAACACAAAAAGGGTGATACCGGAGTGAGTAGTTCTTGTAGAAGTTAGAGAGTTTATGAGTTTTCATCTCCTATGCAAATGTATGCCTATAGATATAGCTAGAAATAGTTTTTTTGCTTGTTATTGACATTCATTTTTTTTGTCCATGAGCATATGCTTTTCTATCACATTAGATAGCATGCCTATAGGGATTACATGGTGAGCACTTACTGTCATACTTACTTGCCTCTTATAATTCCTCATTCCAACTTAAAGTCTGAACATTTTGTTTGGTTCCTATGAAACAAACTTGCACCTCATGCATTTTTGTTGAGCTTTTTAATATTTATTTCTCATTCTTGCGAGTTGTATTGTTGGCACCTTTCAACTTTTAGAACTGAAAAGTAGCCGCACTATAATTGATGTGATTCAAATAGAGCCTTGTTTTTGTTTTGAGTCGATACTATCTGATTATTCATAACCAGCTTTATAGTGTGATGGAAACCTGCATTGGCTTATTGATCTACCTAAAAAATACTCATTTTTATGCTTTATTTATGATTCAATTCTTAAGGATATTATGCTTTAATGAAAGGTATTTTCATGTTTTTGGATGCAGATGATTAAAAAAGAGTCCAAGAAGGAAAAAGAAGGAAAAAGGAGAAAAAAAGAGCAAAATGGAGCTTATGGAGCAAAATATTGGAATTATTGGCGCAGCGCTAGGCGCCGAAATCCGACTCTACAGCGCTAGCTCGATATAGATATTTGTTAAGATTTTTGATGATCTTGAGGAGTTATTTTGACGGAGTTAAACGGTTATTGGAGCTTACAGAAGGCTGGAGTTACTCCTAATATATAGGACATGTGATACGATGCATTTGGACGCGAGAAATGATTTTAATCGCGAAGAGGTGTGATCCAAGTGAAGAGGTGCGAAGACTTAGTAACGGAGTCCGGCGCTGGCGCCGATTTCGGCGCTGGCGCGACGGTTTACCTTCAGAAGATGCATTGAATTTGGAAGAAATTTTAAAGGGGTGCCTTGAGCAACCTCGGTCAAGTCGGAGCTCTATAAATAGGAGCCCACTCTACAGAGAAAATCGCCCCTTTTAGCACCTTCTATCTCCCCTCTAGTTTTACTTAGTTTTTTTAGTCTCTTCCACACTTAAGGTGCCACTTTACTTTGTATCTAGTGAGTTTATTTTGAGTATTTATTGTGTGTTGTTGCTGTTGGAGTATTTCATCATTGCTTTGAAGTCAGTAGAAGTCAGTACACTCCAGATAAGTATTTGTACATCGGTTCAAAGTTTTATAAATATGTTTTGTTGTGTGATTTCAATGTGTTATGAGTAGTTAGTTATCTTTCTCCTTTCAATTATGAAAAAATAATAAATTAATTAAATTTTGTAGGAGAATTAAATTTAAAATATTTAAAACAACTGTGATGATATTAATATCCGATCTTAGTTTCTTTTTAAATTGGTCATTTAAATTGTTAAAACCTGTTGAAGAATTTTGAGACCTATCCGGAGATAAATTTTTAACTAGTAGATATCACATGAATCCTTGTGTAATCGAAGACTTTATGCGGGTTATTCAAGGTGAAGTGCAAATATATAGGAATATATGATTTATTGGGCGTAGAATTCATTAGTTTTTAGAGTGATGACTAAATTTTAATAATTTGGTTTATAGAAGAGGCAACGTCATCTGTAGGGCCGACCATGACCGCCTTGGACATCCAGTAATGTGAGCACAGATTAACCGATTCTACTTAATAAAACGTCCGAAGCCGATCTATAGATTAGTCGATGTTAACTGCACTTGAGCCAAAAGGGTAAATAATATGAATCTTCATTTAGTACAATACTATAATCTAAATTCTCCACAAAAGATAATTATTCAAAAATGCAGGATTAATTGAAAAGGAGAAAGTCGTTTTTATACTTGCATTGAATATTAATTACTGCTTACTTTACTTTATTACTCTACTATCGCTTACTTGTTTATAGTAAAAATTGTTAGTAAATTAAATTCGAATATATATATATATATATATATATATATATATATATATATATTATCTTTAATTTGAAAATTTTTAAAATATTTCTTACATTTTTTACTTTTTATAAAAACACTATTCTCATGGGATCGATAACTAAGATTTCATTAGAGCGCTTGTATTATCGAACAATACGTATATCTTGCGTTTAAAATTGTGAACTTTTACGATAATTATTATAAAATCTAAATATAAATTCATAAGTAAAAGTAAACATCGAACATCAAGTTTTTGAAGCCATTTGCCAGGATTTAAATTTTCTAAAAAGTGGTATCAAATTCTTGTATTTAAAAACATATATAAAGTCGCATCGCATCAAGTTTTTGTCGCTGTTGTCGGGGATCGAATAGAATAAAATGTAAAAAGAAAGATAAGAAAAATAAAAAAAAAGATAAAAACAAAACAAAAACAAAACAAAAATATTTTAAATTTTATGCGTAGTTCTGGATCTGAAGGATTAATACCTTTCGATTCTGAATTAGAAAGAACAATTAAAAGAATTAAAAAAGGAAAACAAATTTCAAAACATCGAAAATGACTAACTTGCATAACAATAATCGAAATCCGATCGAAATTAATGAACAAAATATTTATAAACCATTAAGGGAATATGCAAATCTTACGGTGATAAACTTCGTATTAGTATTCGAATGTCGATGTATGAATCTTTATTGCTTTTAAACGCTTCTATTATTCGAATAAGTACAAAATAATCAATTTGGAGGAACACTCTAATAAGGATCCAAATTTCTGAATTCTTAGTTTTTGAACTTTGTCTTACGCTTTAAATATAATGATATTTCGATGATCTTTATTGAAGCTTAGATCATTTTCTTTTTCCTTAAAAGATAAAACAAATATGTGAGCTTAATTCATTAGTAACTTATTCTATTAAAACTTAGTCGGATATGACACAAAAATTCCTTATCGAATATTTTCCTCCTTCAAAAGCTGCTAAATTGAGAAATTATATTACTTCATTTACGCGATTTGATAGAGAAATAATTTATGAAGGCTTGAGAAAGATTTAAAGAAGCTATTAAGAAAATGTCATCAGTACATGCTTTAGCTAGATTGGTTAATCGTTCAAACATTTTATAATGGACTTATTGGATCACTTCTTCTTGGTGGTTCTTTTATGGCTTAAGACATTTGAAGAAGCGTATAGTTTAATTGAAGAAATGACTAATAATAATTTTCGATAGCGCTACGAAAGGGTTAATCACAAAAAATGTCCAGGTGTTCAAGATAATGAAGCCTTTCTATTTTAAGCTTCACAGTGATCTGCGATATCTAAGAAATTAGATAATTTTTCTATTAACATATCACATGTAAGTAATGATAATTCTACAAATTCGATGTTCTCGAAACAATGGAAACTTTGCTGTTATTCATTAGTAAAGCTAATAACCCTTATTCTAATTATTATAATCACTGGTTGGAAAAATCATCACTAATTTTAATTAGAGTAATGGACATCAACAAATGGAATAATAATCGAGTTAATCCAAGTGGAACAATCAAGAAAATTCAAACTATAGACCAATTTACCTTTTGGTTATAACAATCGATAGAAAAAGTTGTACGTAGAAGAATTGATCTTACGACTAAGCAATCATTACTAAAGTCAAAACACTGCTATTCGTAATATTGAGAATCGGATGGATCAAATCGCTAATTTTTTTAATTACGAATCTCGAAGCAACACTGCCTATGATGTCGAATTAATCCTAAAGAATCCGGAAAAGAACATGAACAAGCAATAGTATCTAACTTAGAAGTGGAAAGAAATTAAAGAGAAAACACGGAATGAGATTGAAAAAGAGAAGAAGTTGAAGAGATTGAAAAACCCAAAGATACCACTTTCTTAAGTAAAGATCGATCAGTAGTACTATTGAAGTGGAAGTTGAAAGACCACACATCTTTTCATCGAAGACTAAAACAACGAAGCTCGATCATCAATTTTCTAAGTTCTTTGAAATTTTTAAGAAACTTACTATCAACATTCCTTTTCTTTGAAGACTTTGGAGCAAATGCTTAGCTATGCTAAAATTTATGAAAGATATTTTAAGCGAAGAGAAAATTTGAAGAGCATGAAAGCTGTTGCATTAAGTGAAGAATGTAGTACGATAATTTAGAAGAAATTATTTCGAAGCTTAAAAATCTCGGAAGTTTATCTATACTTAGTATCTTTATTGGAGAAAAATTCGTGGAAAAGTCTTATGTGATTTAGGAGCTAGTATTAATCTCATGTCATTTTCAATCTTTCGAAAGTTAGATTTAGGAGAGATTTCTCCATAGCTATAATTCTTCGATTAGTCGATCGATCGATCAACTTATCACTAAGGAGTTATATAAGATGTTCTTGTTAAGGTAGATAAATTTATCTTCCGGTGGATTTCATTGTTTTAGATATGAAAGAAGATAAATAAATACGCTATCATTTTAGGGAGACATTTTACAGCTACGGACGATTTATGATTGATGTGCGAAAAGGAGAATTAACGATGAGAGTTAATGATCAAGAGATAGCATTTAATGTTACGAAATCGATGAGGTATCGCGATAAAGAAAAATACTATCGGATGGATATTTTTGATTGTATAATTGAAAAACATTATCAAGAAAAATGTAAGGTCATTTCTGATGATAAAGATAAAGAATCTATGTTATATAATGAGTAATTAAATGAAGAAATTGAAAAATTAAATGAAGAAAATTTATCTAAAGAAACTCATTATATTCATGAAAATTGAGAAATTTTAGACACAACTAAAAATGATATACTTTTACCTCATATGAAAAAACCACTGAACTTGGAATTAAAAATGTTACTCGCATATTTAAAGTATGCATTTCTTGAAATTAATTAACTTTACATCGTAATTATATCTTAAGAATTAAGCGAAGATCAAGAAGAAAAATTAATAGTAGTTACGAAGAATTATAAGGAAAGCTTTTGGTTGAATTTATTACGGATATAAAAGGAATAAACCCTCAATCATGTATGCATAAGATTTTAATGGAAGAAAATTGTAAACCCACCATTGAACCCAGAAAATTGAACCGATTATGAAAGAAGTTGTTAAGAAAGAGATTTTGAAATGGTTAGATCTTTGAAATTATTTATCCTATTTCGGATAGCCGATGAGTAAGTCTTATTCATTGTGTTCAGAATAAAGGAAGAGTAAGCTGTCATTGTTAATGAAAAAAATGAATTAATCCCAACGAAGACAAGATTCTTGGATGACGAATTTGCATCGACTATCGAAAATTAAACAACGCCACTAGAAAGGATCATTTTCCTTTATCTTTCTTGGATCAAATGCTTGGATAAATTAAGTTGGACACTCATATTTCGTTTTACGGATAAATTTTACGGTTATCATCAATTACGCGTTGCTCCCGAGGATCGAGAGAATACTAACATTCTAAGTCCTATGGAATATTTGCGCTTTATAAGAATGTCTTTCGGTTTATGCTGATACTGTTCATAACTTTTCAAAGATGTATGATGTCAATATTCTGTGATTTGATTGATAAAGGAATTGAAGTATTTATGGACGATTTTTCAGTTTTTGAAACTTCTTTTGAATTTTGCTTGGAAAATATAACGTAAGTTTTGAAGAGATGTGAAGAAACAAATTTAGTTTAAACTGGAAAAAATGTCAATTTATGGTCACAAAAGGAATTGTACTTAGACATAAAGTTTCACAAATAGGGATGAAAGTTGATCAGACAAAAGTGAAAGTTATTGCTGAACTTCAACCAACTACTACCGTTATTGATGTGAGAAGTTTCTAGGTCATGCTGGATTTTATAGGAGATATATAAAAGATTTTTCTAAAATTGCTAACCCTCTTTGTCATTTATTAGAAAAAGAAGTTAAATTTGAATTTAATGAAGATTGTCTGAATGCGTTCAATATTTTAAAAGAAAAATTAATCACTGCACTCTTTATCATTGTTGCTCACGATTGGAATAAACGCTTTTGAATTATTGTGTGATGCGAGTGATTATGCAATCGAAGCTAGTATTAGGACAAAAATATGAGAAAATTTTCAAAGTTATATATTATGTTAACGAAAACTTTAAATGAAGCTCAAATAAATTACACTACTATCTTGAAAAAGAACATTAGCGATAGTATATACGCTTTGATAAATTTAGATCATATCTTCTTGGAACGAAATGTATCGTACATACTGATCGTTCTACGAATTAAATATTTAATGTATAAAAAAGATGCTAAACACTAGATTGATCGGATGAGTTTTACTTTTACGAAATTTGATTTTGAAATAGTAAACGAAAAAGGCGACAATACAATTCGTCGATCATTTATCGAGAATTAAAAATAATAAAGAAAAAAATTATGAAGAAAATATAAATGAAAAATTCACTAATGAACGATTATATGTCATTCGAGGATTGCGAAATGTCTCGGTATGCTTGATATAGTTAAGCTATTTGGTTAGCGATATTTTACTCTATGGGATAAGTAACAAATATATTAAGAAATTCAAGAATGATTGTAAATCATATATTTGGGAAGATTCTCATTTATTTAAAATAGGAAGATTCTGTGATTCAAAGATGTGTATCATATGAAGAAACTTTTGCAATAATTCAAAAATGTCACGATTCTGAATTTGGAGGACACTTTGGAGTAGATAAAACCACATTTAAATTTTTAAATTCGGATTTTATTAGCCTACCTTATTTAAAGATGTTAGACGTTATGTGAAAACTTGTGATTGATGTTAAAGAATGAGAAATATATCCAGAAAAGATGAAATACCTCTAAACTTTATATTAGAAATCGAAATTTTCGATGTATGGGGTTTAGACTTTATGAGACCTTTTGTACCATCATCTGAAAACATTTATATTTTATTAACAATTGATTATGTTTCAAAGTTGATTAAAACTGTAGCTTTACCTAACTGTGATTCCAAAAGTGTTTCGAAATTTTTAAAGAAAATGATTTTTACAAGATTTAGAATGCCCGGGATAATTATCACAGATGGGGAAGTCGTTTCGAAATATAAGAATTCGATCATTCTTGGAGAAATTTAGAATTAAACATAGAATTCATAACTAGCTTATCATCCTCAAACAAGTGGAATAGCGAAGTATCAAACGAGAGAAATTAAAAGAATATTAGAGAAGATTGTTAATCCTAAAAGAAGCTTGCGGGCTGATAGACTTGATTCGCATTATGGGTGCATAGAATGAGCTTATAAGACACCTATCAGAATGTCACCTTATCGGTTAGTTTATGGTAAACATTGTCACTTACCTATTGAACTTGAACATAAAGCTTATTGGGTGATAAAGGAGTTCAATTATAATTTAAATAATGCAGAAGAAAAACGATTATTATAACGAAATGAAATGGAAGAGATAAGAAATGATTTTTATGAAAATGCAAGAATTTATAAGGAAATAATGAAGAAATTGCATGACAAAAAGATTTCAAGGAAAATATTCGAGCCTGAAGAAGTATTATTATTCAATGCTCGTTTTAAATTTTTTCCTGAAAAATTAAAATCTAAATGGATGGGACCATTTATAATTGAGAAAGTATACTGCATGGAGCTATGCATATTAAAGATCCCAAAACTGGAAAAGTATTTAAAGTTAACGGATTAAAACTGAAGTCTTAAATGAGAGAAATGAAATTAAATTACAAAGAGGCTTATGAGCTGAGTCTATCCAATTAATTCAATTAATTAGGTCGGGCTGACGACGTTAAACCAAGCGTTTTGTGGAAGGCAACCCATATTTATTACAACAACAACAACAACAACAACAAAGCCTTAATCCCACTAAGTGGGGTCGGCTACATGAATCCTTTTTCTCCATTGCGTCCTATTTAGTGTCAAATTTTCGTTTAATTCTAATAGATTAAGATCATTTTTTATGCAATAAGCCCATATTTATTAGTGTGAGTTAAATTATTGTTGTAAGATTATGCCTTGGTATTAACTAAAATTGTATATAACTTCTGGAAATAGAAGGCTACCAAGTATGTATTGGCTTAAGCTAAACATTATCTTGAAGTATATAAAATTTGGACTTGAACCACTCCATGTCAAATGTGAGTAAAAAGGAGATCAAGTTAACCTTCGTTTGTGATTGTTTGTGATTTGAATTTTTCGTAATTGTGTTTATGTATTGATCATACCTGTTTGTTAGACCTATTTTTACGACCAAAACTTACAAAATTTGACGATATGCGAATCAGAGTCGAAGGAGGTTCCGGCGCCTAGGCACCAAAAGTTGGCGCCTAAGCGCCAGAATGGCCTGCGTATCGATGATCCGACGCCTAGGCGCCAGATTCTGGCGTTTAAGCGCCACGGTTACAGATCGTGTAAAAACCAAAATTCTTCAGTTTTTCACACAAAATCTCTTTATATATTGCCTTATCTTCGTCCCCAATCCCATAAAAATCTTAATTTCGACCAGAGCAATCCATTTTGGAAGAGTTAAGAAGGATTTGGAGGCAATAGATAGAGGAAATCATGGAAATGAGGTAAGAGACAAATCTCCTAAAGATCCTCAGCCTTATTTTAATGGTTTTATTGTTAGTATGGAGAAATTGTTTAGTCGATTGGAGAAGATTGAAGCGGAACTTCAAAGTATTGGTAATCGTCTCCATGAGATGTACAACCAATTCGAACACTTGGAATGACAAACTAAACTTCAATCTGATCATATGACGGCCTATCATGACGCTTAAGTAGAAATGTACGCGAAGAACAAGTGGATCGATGAAATGACGGCTTTGGAATTTCTAAGGGCGTTGGTGTTCTATCCCTTCGGTCCTAGCGAACTTCATTGCGAAAGAGATGGTAATTGAAGATTGGTGTTAAATAGATCTTTTATGTGTTTTAGGTGTGATCGAGTCATGTGTTAGTGTGTTAGATATCGAATTTGTGTTTTTGCTTAATTGTTCAATGTGTGTTGTTGGATTTGAATATTTGCTTTGAATATGTTGTTGTTTGTGTTATTTATAAAACGATGAACCTTGATATAGTCTTGTACTGAAATTTATTGAATTTGGAATGAAAGTTATGGATTAGAATTGAAGAATTTGGATACATTTTTGTGGATCTAAAATATCATTTTAAATTGATTGTGAAAATGTTTGGAGGATATAAATTGGATTAATACTCTCATAAGAGTAATTAGAAGTCAAATTTGATAAGATTCTGTGAAAAATATAAAATTTAAATCGAATTTTTTGAAAGGCGAGTTTGGCGCCTAGGCGCCATAAGGCGCCGATTCGGCCTGAACCCGAAAACTCATCTTCTTAAACCCCTCCACGCCATTTTTGATGCCTAAGCTTCCTTCTCCACTGGTTTTCGCGAAAATACCCCCTATAGATCCCATTTAAAGCCGGAATTTTCAAGTTTTTGAGCTTGAAATCACCCAATTTTTTCATCCCGAGGTCAGATCTACATTCTAAACTCATTATTTTCGATTTTCACCATGGATTTTGCTCTCATTGAGAAAAATCGAAATTTTGAGAAAAAGTTTGATTTTTAAGATTAAATCCATGAAATTTTTAAGCTCTTTCAAGTTTGAAAAGCTTAAATTAGTTTATTTTCCTAGATCCGTTGAATTTTATTTCGCGTTTTTATTTCACGTTTAGATGACACCCAAATCGAAGCGAGGAAAGGAACGGGAAAATTTTGATCGTAGCAAGTTCGTCACTGCTGCTGCACACTTTCGATACAATGATTTTGCTACGACTCGGAAATTTATCTCGAAGCGAAGTTTTTACAATCCTGGAGAAAGAATTGAAGATACAATCGTTGCGCTCAAAGCAACGATTCTGCTATTTCACTGCTCTTGCCGTTATCCCGGTTGTTAGAGAGTTTTATGCTAATTTCGTGGATGCTGAAGAATACGAGATTTTCATAAGAGGAGTTGGAGTAGGATTCACTCCTGAACGTATCAATATTTTCTATGGTATGCTGCCAAACATTGAGTGTTATTACTCCGGATTATCTCCATCTGAGGGAGATTTGGATATGATCATTACCTACCTGACTGATAGTACTGGAGCATGGAAGATTCGGAACGGAAAAAGGGTAAATTTTTCATCTTCTAAGCTTAATGGTGTTTCAAAGGCATGAAACTACTTTATTTCTGATCGTCTCCTTCCATCCAATCATCTGAGCGAGATTATCAAAGATAGAGCTATCCTCAACTACTGCATTCAAGAGAGGAAGCCTATTGATGTAGGCGACATTATTTATGATTCCGTAGAGGCTATCGCTCGTTCTAGCACTTCATTGGACTTGGTTTTCCATCTCGATTTATTCTATGTCGAAGTCTTCGGAGTAGTTCGTCGAGCTTTACGAGAAAAGCTCAAGTCAACAAAGCCTATAGGAAGAGAGTGTCAGTATCTATGATCGACTTCGAGGTAAGATTTCTACTGCACCTTCTGGTTCATTACTCACTTCAGGTTGAGCTTCTACTTCTAGACCATCTACTTCTGCTGAGCCACCATCTACTTTTTGGGAATCCATGCATGATAAGCTTATAGAGCAGCACCACGAGTTATTCCTAACTCATTGTAGAGTAGATACGATCGATAAGAAGATCGATCATCTTTCTGAGTGTACACAAAGAAAAAGTTATTACGATGCTGAGTATTCTGAGTCTTTATTGAGATTTCTGAAGGGTGAGCACGATGTTCAGTTCCCTACTTGTCCTAGATATTCACCATATGTTGATCCGAAGGATATGGAGTTTTATTTTGGTGATGATGATGATGAAGCTACAGATAGTGATTAGTAGCTTGACTTATCTTTGGAGATGTGTTGATTCTGTTTTTAGTGTGTTTCTTGTTTCTTGTGCTGTTTAGTGTGATGTTATTTGTTAGTGTTGATGTGAATTTTTTATGTTGAAACTGTTTTTAGATTATCTGATGTGTGTTTAAGACTGAAATATGAATGAATTTTTATAAAAGTTTATTTCTATTCCAGCCTAGTGTTTAGTGTTCATGAATAGTTAGTAATTTTGCATGTTAAAAAAAAGTAATTTTTTAAAAATTAACTCCTGCTCTGCAAAACTTATCTATATATGCTTAATCATTTTTGTTATATTCATATTAAAGCATGTGTTGAAGTAGAAGTTAGTTTTTCCTTACTACATTATTGTACTTAGATTAATTCCTGTTTATTTCTTTCTCTCGTGCTTTAGAAAATTTCATGATTGATATTTATGCTAAAGCTGAAGTTTGGGGAAGGTAAAACATTTATCAAATTTAAATATTATTTGTCCTTAATGAACTAGTATTTTCTTTAAAAATATATTAACATAACATAAGGTTTGAAAAATCTGTTTAAGATTACCTAAATTTTTGAATTTATAAATAGTTTAGTAAACTTAACTAAAATTTCAAAAATTTTGATTGATTTTAAAAATAGAATTATTTAACTTAAAGAATAATAAGATGAAAATTTTTCTATTTATAATAAAGAGAATTGTATTTTTGAAATACTTAAGAATCAAGATTATTCTTGAAAAAGAAAATATTGAAATAAGTTTTAAAAAATAATAAATTATTAAAAATGTCATATTTATTAAGGAAGAATGTATAATTTTTTGAAAATAAGTTAAAGATAGTGAAGTTCAAAATCATTAATAGGCTATCCAAAAATAGTAATCTTCACTTGAAAAAAAAAAGAATTGAAAAACAATCCAAAAGAAAAAAAGAAAAGAAAAAAAAAGAAAAAAAAGAGCGTGAGAAGAAGCTTGACGAAATGCCTAATCAAATATTGACTTCACTTGAATTATCTTATAGGAATAAAACTGATTACATTTTTAACTTAATTTCTATGTACAAATATTTTTAATAGAAAAATATTTCATGAAAATATTTTTCTTGTAAATATTCTACGTGACCTTAATATGATAAACTACAATTATTCTTGAAATAAATGAAAAATTGGAAGTCTTATGATTTAGTAGTTAAATGTTCTTTAATTTTTAAAATTAAACTTAATTAGTGAAATTTAGTTAAAGATTTACTAAAACATTTATAAAACAAAAAATTATAAGGAATCTTAAATATTTTAACTTTATTCAAAATATTATCTATTTTATGTAATTAAAAGGGTTACTTGAGGACAAGTAACGTTTAAGTTTGAGGGAATTTGATCTACCTAAAAAATACCCATTTTTATGCCTTATTTATGATTTAATTCTTAAGGTTATGCTTTAATGAAATGTATTTTCATGTTTTTGGATGTAGATTATCAAAAAAGAGTCTAAGAAAGAAAAAGAAGGAAAAAAGGAGCAAGATGGAGCCTATGGAGTAAAATGTTGGAATTATTGGCCTGGCGCTTAGGCGTCAGAATCCGGCGCCTAAGCGCTAGCTCGATACAGACGCTGTTAAGAATTTTTGATGATCTTGGGGAGTTATTTTGACGGAGTTAGGCGGTTATTAGAGCTTTTAGAAGATTGAAAGTTACTCCTAATATATATGACATGTGATACAATGCATTTGGACACAATGAAACGGTTTTAATCGCGAAGAGGTGTGATCCAAAGTGAAGAGGTGCGAAGACCTGGTCACGGAGTCCGGCGCCTAGGCGCGACAGTTACCTTCTAGAAGATGCATTGAATTTGGAAGAATTTTGAAGGGGTGCTTTAAGCAACCCATGGTCAAATTCAGAGCTCTATAAATAGGAGCCCATTTTACAGAGAAAATCGCCCCTTTTAGCATCTTCTCTCCTTTTAGCATCTTCTCTCCCCCTCTAGTTTTATTTGGTTTTTTTAGTCTCTTCCTTACTTAGGGTGCTACTTTACTTTGTATCTAGTGAGTTTATTTTGAGTATTTATTGTGTTGTTGCTGTTAGAGTCTTTCATCATTGTTTTGGAGTCAGTAGAAGTCGGCAGATCACTTGAAGGAACACTTCAGATAAGTATTTGTACCTTGTTTCAAAGTTTTATAAATATGTTTTGTTGTGTGATTTCAATGTGTTCTGAGTAGTTGGTTATCTTTCTCCTTTCAACTATGAAAAGATAATTAATTAAATTTTGTAGGAGAATTAAATTTAAAATATTTAAAACATTGTGATGATATTAATACCTGATCTTAATTTACTTTTTAAATTGGTCATTTAAATTGTTAAAACCCGTTGAAGAATTTTGAGACCTATCCGGAGATAAATTCTTAACTAGTAGATATCACATGAATCCTTGTGTAGTCGAGAGGCTTTATGCGGGTTATTCAAGGTGAAGTGCAAATAAATAGGAATATATGATTTGGTGCAAATAAATAGGAATAACACTGCCGTTGCCGGTCCCAAGCCCGGATGTGAAAAGTGGAGAATTGCGTTAGGTAGTCGACAGCCAGCGTAAAACTTGTCGAAAAATCATGACATGAATCCTTTTGATCTTTGTGTAAGTGCTAGGGCGTCCCCTGAAGCGACGCGCTTGTATGGCTCTGAATACGGTGGAAAGTGTGCGAGGGCCGCTATACCGGCGCCGGGTGTAGTGTCGAAGTAAGCGAGGGTTCCCACATTACGGACGGATGCGGGTAAAGAAGTTAGTTCATGATCTTAGTATTAGGATAGGATCTTGGAATATAGGTACTCTCAATGGTAAATTAATGGAATTGGTTGATATTATGATCCATAGAAAGATAAATATCCTATGTATTCAAGAAACTAAATGGATTGGAGAAAAAGCTAAGGAGATTGATAACTTAGGTTTTAAACTTTTGTATTCTGGTAAGAGTCGTACTAGAAATGGTGTAGGTGTAATTATAGATAAGAGTTTGAAGGATAATGTTGTTAAAATTAATAGAGTTGGAGATAGAATTATAACACTTAAGATTATTATTGATACTTAAGATTTTTAATATTATAAGTGCTTATCTTTCCTCAAGTTGGTTTAGATATAGGATCTAAAGATAAATTACGGAATGATTTAGAAGACTTAATACAATCGATACCCTCGAAGAAAAAATTTTTATTGGAGGAGATTTAAATGGACGTATCGGTAGAGAGGTAGAAGATTTCGAAATATTCATAGTGAGTTACGGTTATGGAGCGATTAATGAAGAAGGTAGAATCGATTTTAGATTTTGCTTTTAGCGTATGATATGATTATTACTAATACTTTATTCGAAAAGAGATGAGCGTCTTATTAACTTATAAGAATGGATCTAATAAAACACAAATTGATTATTTACTTATGAGAAGAAGAGATCGTCGAGATTGTAAGGATTGTAAGGTCATTCCAAGTGAAGAATTAAGTACCAAATATCGATTATTAGTTCTAGATTTTAAGATGAAGAGTTGTAAAATAAAAAATACTGAGATTCAACATCGTAGAATTAGGTGAGACACTTAAAAGACACTAATAAAATTATTTTTATGAGTAAAATTCAAAATTTAAACATTTGTGATGTTCATGAAGACGCAAATATTACGTGGGAAAAAATAACCAATACTTATTAAACAAGTGGTTAAAAGATGTCTTGGAGAATCAAAAGAAAAAGTTTACATAAATAAAAATAGTTGGTGGTGGAATAATAATGTGCGAAAAGATAAAATATAAGAAGTTATGTTATAAAAATTGGTTTAAATGTAAAAACGTAGAGAGCTGGGAGAAATATAAAACGGCGCATGAAGTCTAAAGAATAATACGTGATGCTTAAAAATTCTGCTTTAGTGATCTTTATAACGTATTAGATACTTCGGGAAGGTGAAAAATATATGTATAAACTAGCGAAACAAAGAGAAAAAAAAATTAAAGATTTAAGCTCGAAGTAAAGTGTATTAAAGATGAAAATAAAAAAGTGTTTTTCTTAGAAAAAGATATTCGACGATAGGTGGGCGAGTTATTTTGATAAAGCTTTTTAATGATGATCTTGAAAGTACGATTGACGCTTAGTGATCTTAATATCGTTAATAATAATAAAACTTTTCATTTTTACCGTCGCATTAGTAAAAAATAAGTTGATGAGGCTTTAAAGAAAACCAAGGGGAAAGTACGTAGGACACGATGATATCCGATTGAAGTGTGGAAATGTTTTGGTGATATGAGGGTTTCCTGGCTTACTAAACTTTTTAATATTATTTTAAAAACTAAAAAGATGCCTAGAGCTGTTACATGTGTTCGAACTGAAGGAGGATTGACTAAGTATTTTACTATTTCTGTTGGTTTACATCAAGGATCGGCTTTAAGCCCATATCCTTTTGCTTTATTTATGGATGGTCTTACTGGCCATTTACAAGAGGATGTACCTTGATGTATGCTTTTTGTCGATGATATCCTCCTTGTGGATAAGACAAGAGATAAAGTCCAGGAAAAACTTGAATTATGGAGGTCTACATTGGAGTCTAAAGGTCTTCGTTTGAGTAGAACTAAAGCTGAATACATGGAATGTAATTTTAGTAATAGTAGGTCCAGTGACGAAGTGTAACTTTGGGTGATCAAATTATTAAAAGGTGTGAACGATTTAGATATCTCGGGTCCATTGTTCGAAAGCGATGGTGATATAGATGGGGATGTTAATAGTAGAATTCGGGTTGGTTGGTTGAAGTGGAGGAATGCGTCCGGCCTTTTGTGTGATAGAAAAGTACCGCTTAGATCGAAAGGAAAATTTTATAAGATGGTAGTGAGACCTTCAATGCTCTATGGTGTTGAATGCGGCCTTTAAAAGAGAAACATAATGTTAAGTTAAGTGTTGCCGAAATGAGAATGATTAGGTGGATGAGTGGTTTTACACTTAGAGACAAAATGCGAAATGAATATATCCGTAATAGGGTTGGAGTTGCACCGATGACGGATAAAATTAGAGAGAGTCGCCTTAGATGGTTTGGTCACATTAAACGTCGACCACTCGATGATCCGATTAGGAGAGTAGATGTTTTAAATACAACTTATGTTAAGAAAGGCGAGAGGCGGACCTAGGAAAACTTGGGCTTATTGCATAAAAAATGATCTTAATTTATTAGAATTAAACGAAAATTTGACACTAAATAGGACGCAATGGAGAAAAAGGATTCATGTAGCCGACCCCACTTAGTGGGATTAAGGCTTTGTTGTTGTTGTTGTTGTATATGATTTGGTGGGCGTAGAATTCATTAGGTTTTAGAGTGACAGACTAAATTCTAATAATTTGGTTTATAGAAAGTGAACGGGTCACTAGTAGGGCCGACCATAGCCACCCTTGGACATCTAGTAGTGTGGCCTGGGTTAACCCATTCTACTAATAAAACATCGTGAGCACTATCTATAGATTAGTCGATGTTCTTTGTACTGCAGACCAAAGGAGTAAAGAATATGAATGCTTCTATTTGACACAATACCATAATCTAAATTCACAAAAGATATTTATTCAAAAATCTTGGATTAGTTGAAAAGGAGAAAGTCGTTTTTATACTTGCATTGAATTTTAATTATCTAGCTTCTGCTTATTTGATTATAGTAAAAATTGTTGGTAAATTAAATTTAAAAATAAAAAAAATTATATATATATATATATATATATATATATATATATATATGTATATATATATATTACTTTTAATTTGAAAAATTCCAAAATATTTCTTACATTTCTTACTTTTTATAAAAACACTCCCTGAGGGATCGATAACCAGGATTCCATTAGTGCCATATATTACTTGAATGATACGTATACTTGCGTTTAAATTGTGATTTTTACAATAATTATTATAAAATCTAAATATAAATTCATAAGTAAAAGTAAACATCGAACATCAAGTTTTTGAAGCTATTTGTCAGGAATTAAATATTCTAAAAAGTGGTATCAAATTCTTGTATTTAAAAACATATATAAAGTCGCATCACATCACTTATCAAACATTCTTTGGGTCCAACCGCCTGTTTTTTTGCATCATTGATGCCCTTTAAGTCTTTCTTGATGTTCATTACAAGCAATAATAGAGTTACGCTGTAGAGTTTCTTGCTGTTTGCTGACATTTGCTAGTTTATTTGATTTCTAGATATTCATGGAACAACTGGAATGTGTACTGCCGGGTAAAGGAGTTTCCATAAGGTATAAATCAGTAGCGAAGTCTCTTTGGTGTACTTTAATTAAATAATTGTTTTTCTTTTTTTTCTATACCTCTATGTTCTGTGAAATATTTTCTGTACGTTGCGTTTGTTTAATGGTCTTGCTTATCAAGGGAGTGGGTGTGGTCATTTGTATTTTAGCATTGAGGAGCTTTTGTCAAGGTGCCGGGATCAGTTTGTCTCTGACTATGGTAAGAGAATGTTTGCTCTTTTCTCTGTTCTTGCAATTTTTTCTTCAAAATTCCTAATGATATTTGTATGTTAGTTGTAATGTTCTTTAGATTTGTCACTTCTGCGGAAATTCGTAAACGAGCAGAATTTTTCGAGCCATTTATTGCTGGTTTGACAAATACAAGTGTAGATCAGGTCAGTTGTGCTTTTACTAAATTGATATCTATGATACTTTTTTTTCCCTTCTGAAATTAACAATCGTTTGTTTTGAATGTAGAACTATAACTAGGTTATTGGTCTTTATTATGGATTTGGAAATGCTGTGCGTGGACAAGGTTCCATGGGCAATTTAATTTTCTTAATAACAAAAAACATGTGAACCTGTAGTATCTTATTGGTGTTTTAAGTGCTTTGAGGGGGTTGATTCTCTTAAAATCAAAACAAAATCTTACAACTCAGGATATCAGAAGTAACATCAGGTAGGGTAGGTTAAAGTAGTTTTTAACTTTAGACTATATTAGTAGAGTTAACTACTTCGATGGCTTATATATTTCAGAGGATTGCAAGCTAATATGTAATTACATCCTAGATTCTAATGAAGACGATAAATTACCAATTTGTGAAATTAACCACCGGAGTGCAGGTGATTACCAAGTTGTTGGTGATCCAATCACCCATTTTATATGTATATTAGTGTAAACAAGGAATTGATGACGTTGGTCTTGATTGTTAATGAAGAGCTAGATAATCTTACGGTATGCTCTAAATCAAGTTTTGTTGAGTGTATGCTCTTTTTTGTAGTTGTTTTGGAAGCATGGTTGAAGGGTTGGAAGGCTAGGTTTGTAGGTTGCTTGTGATAATGTTGTTCTAGTTTATGCTAAGTGGCCAAAGGTATACCATGGTGGAGAATTATTTTGTTGGAGTTTATGAAATGGAAGGGTATGTTTCTACAGGGAAGTGGGGCTTGCCTGAGAGCTCTTGAATGCGTTAAGGTTTTGGCTTGTGTGATGAGAGAGAGTTGAGATTATGTGGAAGTCTTTGGAGTTAATATAGGCTTATCATTTTGGTGGAAAGTTACAACGCTTATATAAGATTTCTTAGGTTTTGATGGAGGCTGAAGGTTTTGATAGAAACTAGTTTATTTTATAATATATATATATATATATATATATATATTGCAGATGCAGGGCTCTTTTTGAAGGGGGCCCAAGCTCTCCGAAGCATCCTGGTGCTAGAAAGCCGCCAAAACCCTAGAAGAATCTGCAAATCTCTCGTCTTTGATTGGCGCCCCTCATCTCTCCGAGCTCCGGCGAAGTTTCCTTTCGCTTATTCCACCAGGATGAAAGAGAGTCCGATTTCTTCCGGCTCCAATGCTGTGTTCTCGGCCGCTGCGGCGGGAGGGAGGAGAGAGAGGGTTGGAGAGGTTGATTGCTTTGAGCTGGTCTTCTTTCAGCGTCCTCAAGTTCCTCAAAGGGGTCATCACTTCATGTCTCGTGGATTGGAAGACAGATGCTATTGTCAATGCAGCTAACAAGAAAATGCTCGAAGGTGGCGTTGTGATGGATCCATACATCAAGCTGCTGGTCCAGAGCTGAAAGCTGCTTGTTATGAGGTGCCAGAGGTTCGACCTGGGATTTGTTACCCTACCGGAGAAGCACGAATAACACCAGCTTTCTGGCTGCCAGTTTCTAAAGTGATAAATACCGTTGGACCCACTTATGGTGCGGTCGACAAATCCAAAGTTCTCCTAAGAAATGCATATATAAATAGCCTGAAGCTTGCAAAGGAGAACAACATTCACTACATTGCTTTCCCTGCCATATCTTGTGGTGTTTATGGATATCCTTATGAGGAGGCATCCAAAATAGTTATATCTGCAGTTAAGGAGTTCCCACGTTATTTCAAAGAGGTATACTTCGTGCTATTTTCAGATGATACCTACAGAGCATTTCTGGAGACTGCTCTCGAGTTCATGTGAAGGTCTCTCTACATAATTACCCGAAATTAATATGTTATGTTTGGCGACATGAATTTGAGTTTCATTTAGGAGCGTTTGGTATTTTATATATTTTGAAAATTTTCATTTTGGGGTATTTTGATATTTATATATTTTAATAAGTACTCCGGATTTTGATTAAAAAATAAATATATTGCAGATGCAGGGATATTATAAAGGATAGCTTGGGTTAGTATTTGAGAGGAGAGCAAGGTCGGTTGTTCCTCACCAATAGAAATTAAGCTACAGAGGAGTAGCTAAGCCGTTTGACATATTAATGGGGTAACTTCAATTGGAAAATCAAGGTGATAAGAAAGTCCATCATAGATAACATTGAGGTCCAAAAAATACCATAATAATAAAGTTTTAAATAATAATTCCTAAAACTGGAAAATTATAAAATTAAATTTAATTGGATACCCTGATGAGTGGAGGAAATTGCTTTTTGAATTTTGTGAGGAGCATGAATTGGAGAGAGAATTATCCATAAGCCTTGAACTAAGGGATTAAGCCTTGGATTGTGGAGAGGGCCCAGTAATAACTTGATTTTTAATAAGGTCAATCATGCTATATATCCAAATCATCTTACAAATGAAACTTTGTGGAAGAATGGAATCAAATATCTAAATCACCTTTCCATTGAAATTTCATGGAATAATGGAATTAAATAATTGTATGGCTTATATAAGGTGGTGGAACTTGTGGTGAGACTTGGCCTAGGCATCACTTCAAGTTTGGTATTCTCAACCTAACTAAACGAGCTTAGTTAGGATAAGCCGATTTAGGTTTAGGCACTTAGAACTTACAAGCTAATTTGGAATAATGATTTAAGCTTTTAGATGAACTGGACATATGTCAGTGAGCTTAACCAAGAAAAGGTAATAAAGTTTATGATGCTTTTTATTTTACGCAATTGAAAAACTGAATTTGGATAATGATTTATGTTTGGTCACCTAGAATCAGCACTTTGAGTGAAATCGAGATGACAATTTAGGTTTGGTAATTAAGACCCTTTATTGTGAGCTAAATTGAGATCGAGTACTTTGGTCTTAATGACTCAGACCTAACTTTCTTAGCTATATCGGGATATTAAATACATGATGATCCATACATAGCTTTGTGAACTATACTGATATAAAGATTTAGATTTTGACGAGCTGAACCAAACTCGGTAGGAGATTTAAATTGGGATAATGATGACTTTTATATACCCAAACCAAGTTCTATAAGTGACCTATATACTAGAAAAAGTTTTGACCCCAGATTCAACTTTTTGAGAGCTAAAAGAATGATTATATGATTTAAGTTCTAATGGCTCAGATCTAGCTCCATAGAAATGAATAATTGTGATAAGGATTTTCTTTAATCTTGTTCTGATATGAGGAACCTCTTGACAGAACCTTAGCAATGATTCACTTGGAGCTATCAGATCTTCAATCATAAGTCCAACATTGTTTGGACGCTTGATAAGTTGGAATGTTCTCTTAGTTCGACCAAAAGCATGCTAAAATTCTTTGATTGGGGTCATATGAGTTTATTGAATTGAACAGGCAAGAGGATTGATGTTTACATTGGACAATTAAGCTAGGAATCTCCATGCATTTAGTTCAAATTATTGGAGCTTGTAACACTGGAATTTTTTTTTAATTAATTTATTATTTTTTTTTATGAACTTGAGCTTCTAGTAAATTAGAGTTGTCGAAACTTTCATGGCTTTCATCTTGCATTATGCCCACAGGTTTTGTTGATGACCTTGACCACTCTGAGAGGCTTGATGGGTTGGGTGTTTTCTTTGATTTGTTTGTAGTCTTATTAAGGGCCCATTTGGGGCAGCTTATAATGCGGCGGCGTTTTTGAAAATGCCGTCTAACCATGTTGAGCCGCTTGTCAAATATCAAACACCTTACTTTAAAACTCTGATACTATCTCTTTTCCTGCATATAAGCTCTCACCTTATCATTTTCATGCACATCTCGACCTACATTGAAATTTGCTAATCTTCAGTTAAATGCCCTTTGTGTCATAATAAAGATCTTCGTCCCTTTTAAAAATCCCCACCAATTATTACACAACCATTGCTTTCAACACTACTAATACTACTTTACTTACTGCAACTTCTACGCTTAGTTTGCATCGCACATCAAGATTGGTGCCCACAAGCTTTAAGCCTTCAAATTTCGAAGGCTTTTGAGTAAATCATAGAAGTGAATAAAAGTTATTATGATTATAAAAGAAGAAGATGAAGAAGAAGAAGAAGATAAATATAATTCAGTACAACTTTATTTAAGTAAATGTAATGCAGTGGAGTGCATGTACTAGTTCAAGATAGCACTAATTGCACACATTCGGTTAGCGGATGCGTACTGTCCAAGATTAACCAGAGGTTGCCATTTCTTTAGGATATATATGTATATATATATATATATATATATATATATATATATATATATATATATATATATATATATATATAAATTCGAAAGAATGGCCGAAAGATATTATACGAGCCTCCAGTTATCCTCACATGCCTAACTATTTGAGAACCGCCCTCACTATCAACAAACTGGCCAGAGGGGAGTTCGAGCCCGTGACCTGTGGGGAATTACGACCTTCAAAGAGGCTTCTCTACCAACAAATCCGAAGGCACGCCTTTTCTTTGTGTATATATATATATAGTTCAATAGGGCTTCAACCAAACATGATGGTTTGCGACCTTTTAGTTAAGAAACGAAAGAAGAGAATGCTATTTCCTTAGGTTAGTATTAGAGATCAATAGCGGTTCAACAAATGATGTTGGTTGACAATCTTGTAGTTGAGAAACAAAAGAATGAGGAATTGCTGTTGGATTAATTTTTATGATGAAAAAATTTTAGCATAATGATCGAGCCTTAGCTGAGCAAAGAACATGTCATCGACTCTCTCAAAAATATGGACGTCCCCATGTTCTCATGGCCACAAAAACTTCATAATCAATGCTTCAAATGTTACTCGGCTATGCTTCAAAACTTGTTGACGAAATGGTTTTGCACCTTATGTACTGAACTCATAAAAACAAAAAGGATTGGTTTAAGAGAATCAAGATCCATGCAGCATTTACCTAAATGATAAGGGGAAAACGTACAATTTCACCATCAACATCAACTAAGCTAATGAATGAAATTGAAAGCCACTGTAGACCCTCCTCACAAGACAATAGCAACAAGCAACACCTTTTCAAGAGGGAATGCAGACATAAAATGTTAAAAAAATTGCTAAAGGGCTTACTTCAACTTTCAAAGTCATGGTGATTAGAAGAGATGGATAGATGCTTGAAGGCAACCAAAAGAGCTTCTCTTCCTTCTACTGTGCAGTTGAATAACACTAAAGCTGACAGATCCTTTGGAGGGGAAAAAAAGATCAACCACCATGGATAAAATTGTTAAAAGCAATGGAGGGATTAATCTTAATTAAGAACTTGGATATTCAAAGATGAAGTTGCTACAATCATAAGATTTTAGAGCATAAAAAGGCATGAAGTAAATATGAGTGTTCAATTATGTCAGATAGTTGAACAAACAGAAAAAGTAGAAATTTGATTACGGTTCTTGTGAACGATCCAGTTGAGATTTTTTTCTTAAAGTTGTGGATGTTTCTAATACTATAAAAAGTGGTGAGTTACTATTCACTTATTTGGCTGACCCGATTAAGGAAGCGAGAAAAAATGTTGTGCAAATTATAACAAATAATGGGTCAAATTATGTGAATGTGGAAAAACATAATGAAAAAAAACATGTTTATTGGACACATTGTGCAACACATTGTATTGACCTAAGGCTAGAATATTTTTGAAAGTTAAAGATTCATGCACAAACGGGTTCTTTGCTTGATATGATCTTTCACAAAAGAGAGGGAACTCATTCGTCCAACCATCACACAAGTTTGCTACCAAAATTTGACCCTTCAAAGCATTTACAAGCATAAGCAATCACTTCAAGTAATGTTCTTCTCAGAAACTTGATGTTCTAGTTAATGGGCTAAGAAGACAATGTATAAAAGCTCGAGTTGTTATTTTGTTTGATCCATATTTTTTTGAATCATCTTGCTTGCTGTATCAAAAATGGTATACCGCTTGTAAATGTTCTGAGAGATTGACTTAGAAGAAAGACCATCCATGAGTTATATTTATGAGTTAAATGGATGTAGCAAAAGGAAAAAAATGTTTTTAATTGTGGGCGTAATAAAAGGAAGTATGGACCTATTTGGACAAAAAAATGATGCAAGATGGGAAGTCCAATTTCATAAACCACTACATGCGGCTGATTGTCATTTAAACGCTCAATTTCGCTTTGAGGATAATTTTTCTAATGATGAAGTGGTGAAAGAAGGGCTAATTGCTTGTATGGAAAGTGGATTATGAGGCTCGTCTTAGAGCTGATATTCAACTAGACTTATATGATAACTTAGGAGGAGACTTTGAGATTAGAGTTGCTATGGACTCAAGAAAGTTAAGATCTCCTATTGATTGGTGGATGAGGTTTGTTGGCAAAACACCTATGTTAACGAAGTTTGCTATTCGAGTTCTTAGTCGCATCTGCAGTTCGTCAAGTTGTGAAAGAAAGTCGAACACTTTTGAATCGGAAATAACTTTTTATTTCTTAAAATTATTATTATTTGCTTTTATAATCACCTCTTAAAACTAATATTTTTTATTTTAGATTCATATTAAGAAGAGGAACACGTTAGGTCCCACGAGGTTGAATGATCTTGTGTATGTAAGATATAAAATACTAGATTGAGGGAGAGAAGTATAAGAAGAAAAAATCTGTGATCCAGTAGTGATAAATGATATTGACTTTGATGATAAGTGAAATGTTGAGAAAGAAGATCCAGTGCTTCCACAGGAATATTGTTGGATAAATGAAGAAGGGTATTTGATGTTGATGTATTCAGAAATATGCTCACACTAATGTCATTGAATAATCAAAAAATATTACACAAGGAAGAAATGATATTTTTATTACATATTCTCATAGAAGAAGATGGATGGAGGAACTAGTTCCATATTTACATGTAATTATTCTTTACATAATCACACATTGTTATAGAAAAAAAGATCCTAAATATTTACGAATGTTATTCTGTTTGTTTTTATAGTTTAGGCAACAACGATTGGGAGAAACAAATTGTGAATGCACCTGAGATTGAGCATGATGATGATTTTAATGAAGTGGACAGTGAATGCAGACAATTTGAAGGACCTAGTTGTAATTTGGACATAACTATTGGTAAATAAGAAGATTTTGAGGATGAATCTAAAGAATGAAGAACATTAAATGATTGATATCAATTGAGTAAAATTTTATTTTTTAGCTCACACATGTTTACTTATTTTTATATGTTTCTAATTTTTGTGGAGAAATTTTGCTAATATCTTGAAGATTCTATCCTAGAAGACTTGTTTTGAAATTGAATGAGTATAAAGTTTTTTTAATGCATCTTAATAATTTTTTTATTAAGCATAACTAGTTTATTTTTTTCTCTTATTTCTTATATTCCTTTTTTTTTATCGTGGGGCTTACTCTCGACTCCCTTGAAGCATACACCCTGCCTAGTAATAGCTAAAACGCCCCGGCCCACGCTTTTTAAAACATTGATTCTCACAAAAACTTTTTGTTGTTTCTTTTTCTATTTTCCCATTGCTCCCTGTTCTCTGTGCTGGATGAAATAACTACTGACAACCCTCTTTGGCAAATAATCTTGCTACTACTAGGCCTCCCTATCTTTCTAGTAGCATCTCTAGTACCTGGGCGCTTTATACAACTGCTATACCATTATTGCCCGATGTTTTTAGGCTTGACATGTCATGCTTCAGGGAAGCAAATGACCAATTTTATTGTATTCAAGCAATTCAATTTTAACAAGTAAAATTTGTTGTCCCACATTACAAGCAACTTTTTTTTTTTTTGGCTTTTTATAATTTATCAAAGTTCGTAAGCACCATGATAACTGTTTTTTTAATGCTAGTAAAGACAAAAGGTTGAGTTTAATGCTTGGCTGCCAACAAGAAGAGTCTAAATTAGAGAGCGGAAAACATTTACAACAACAAACTCCATTGAAGGTACCCTTAAAGAGTAATGAACTAGAATTGCCACAAGTGAAGAACCCTCTATAATAAAGAAGGCTTAAAGAGAGATATTTTTACCGATTCAAGCAAGAAAATGATAAGAAGTTAGTGTCTTATTAGATTTAGAAAAATTTGAAGATGCAAAATTACTACAAAATCAAGCCAATAGGATTTTGGATGTTAATGAAAGCGAAAAATGAACAAAAGAGGGAGCCAAAATCTAGGGTTCTAAAATTAGAAGTTAACCAAGCTCCAAGATTTAATCTAGGATTTTCATATTTTGTGTAGTTAGTTGAGGAAGGGTAGCTTTTTGTACTTAATTCTTTTCTATTGGTTGTATATAATGTTTTAGAGGCCAATAACAACAAGATAGCTGCATTTTCAATACAATCAGGAATATTGAATTTGATTATTTGGGTCTAGCGAGGAGAGAGTACAAAATTGAGTTGAGGAAGACATCTATAGCAAGAAAACTCCATTGAGCTATCCTTTATTTTGATCAATCGATCACTAAGATTCTTCTCCAAAGAATTTCTATGAATTTTTCATCCATTCCAACTTCTTATTTATAGGTCTATGCCATTATTTTAAGTGGATAGTAACAGATTGTCTCTCGTTCTCTACAGTCATATTCCTCACTAGCATGTTCTATTGGGTGTTCGACATTTTTGCAATATTTTTTTTTACCTTAAATTGATCTTTTTGTTGAATCCATTTTCTGTTAATTTTTTTTGGCCTCCTCTTTAATTGCTTGGAAGAATTATGCATCTCTTTATTTCAATAATAATATTTTTTTAGTTTGCATTTATTTTTGTTTAGGAGATATTTTACTTGGGAATATTTTCAGTTTATTTTCATGAGTTGTTTATCTTTTGTGGCTTGCACAAAAAAAGAAAATTTGGTTCTCCTGATTGTTTTAGATGCTAATTTATCACGTTCTTTAGTTGAAACAACTTTCCTCCGTTATTTCAAAGCCTTCTTATTAACAGTCTTGGACCACCTTTTTGGGGGTTTTTTGTTTTTTTTTTTTATTAGGTTCATTTTCATATTTTCTTTTATGCTTGTTTGCACATTTTGCATATTTTCTTTACTATCGTACTTAAAAACACCTTTTTTTTTGAAATAGTCCAAGTGCAGGTTCATTCAACAGGAAGTTGAGAATTTGAGGCATATTTTTTTGAGTAGTGATAACTGATCTTGTAAAAACCCAGGCTATGTTGGATTGATCAATTTTAATATCTATCCGAGCTTTACTTGATTATTTGAGTTTCTATAAGAAGTTTGTAAAAGAACTACGACAAAATTCAATGAATCATTCACAACTCTCTTTAAAAAGTTCCCTAAGTCAAGCTGATTAAACTATGTTGCCATTTTAGTACTCGCATAAAAGTCCTCAATTCATTTGTGATAGAAATTTATTCTTTTGGAACTTCTCATTTTTTTTATTATTTTTTTTTATTTTGAAGACTAATCGTGCAACAACCTACCAATAATTCAAATGAATTTTTTAACTGATTTGGTAGCACATGAGCTTTACCAAAAGCTGTGTAAGATATAACATCCTCATCCTATAATTTTGGGGGTTGGGGATGGGGAAAAGGCAACTTATCTTTATCTTTAGTTTGATTTATATGCCCTTCTCAAAGTTCATTTTGATGTGATTAGGTTTTTAAGTATTTTGAGGGGATATATATTTTAGTTAAGTAATGGAAATATTTATATGAATCTAGAGAATTCCTTAGCCATTAGCTATTCTAAAGAAAGGTTCAAATAATCCATGGACTTTGTAAATGGGTTTACACATGCATAGATGAGCATTGTTATCTTTTGGATAATTGTGAGACACTTGGGCATTCTCATCCACATTTAAACTCGTTCATTTGTCATAATTAAATTATCATAAGTTTTGGTAGTACTCAGAGGTTTTGAGGAATTTTTTATGCATAATTTGTGTGTGTGCTTTCCATCCATATTCCAATGACATAACTTTGTTCATGAAGAAAGACATAAAGGATTATCTTTGCACAATACTTTGAGATTCTATGAATATTTTGTCGGGTACTTATGAGGATTCATAGTATAATGTCTCGTTAACACTCTCACAGTCGGGTCCTAAGCCCTAGTTACGAAAAGTGAGAAGTTGTGTTAGGTAGTCGACGACCAACTTAAAATTTTGTCTAAAAAATCATGACATGAATACTTTAAATCGTTTTGTAAATGCTAGGGAATTTTCCGTAAATGACCCACTGTATAACTTGAATACAGTGAAAATTGTGCAAGGGTTGCTACACCGGCGCCTGGGCTTAGTGTCAAGGGTTCTCACTTTATGGATAGATGCGACCTAAAAGTCAGTCCATTAAACTAATATTAATATAGTATCTTGGAATATAGGTACTCTCACAGGTAAATTAATGGAATTAGTAGATATAATGGTTTATAGGAAGATAAATATCTTATACATTCTAGAAATTAAATGAATTGGAGAAAAAACTAAGGAGATTGATAGTTTAGGCTATAAACTTTGGTATTGTAGGTAAGAGTCATATTAGAAGTGGTGTAGACGTAATTATAGATAAGAGTTTGAAAGATAAAGCTGTACAAATTAATAGAATTTAAGATAGACTTATAGCCCTAAACATTGTTGTTGATACTAAGATTTTAATGTTATAGGTGCTTATGCTCATCAAGTAGGTTTTAGATATAGGTTAAAAAAAAAATGGAATGACCTAGTAGAATTATTACAAAAGATACCTATTGAAGAAAAAAAAATTTATTAGGGGAGATTTAAATGGACATGGTGATAGAATGGTAGAAGATTTTAAAAATATTCATTGTGGCTACGATTTTGAAGCAATTAATGAAGAAGATAAAACTGTATTAATTGTTTGTTTTAGCTTACGATTTAGTTATTACTAATGTTTTATTCAAGAAGAGAGATGAATACATTATTACTTATAAGAATGGATGTAATAAAATACTAATTGATTATTTTCTTATGAGAAAAAGTGATCGTCGAGAGAATAAATATTGTAAGACCATTTCAAGTTTAAATTTGAGTGCTCAATATCAATTATTAATTCTGGATTTTAATTCATGAAGAAGCTACTTCTATGTTGGATAATGTAAAAACTACTTTTAAAAAATTGGCAAAATATGTACTCGGAAAATCAAAATGAAAAGATTTTATAAATAAAAATAGTTGATGATGAAATAATAATATGCAAGAAAAGATAAAATATAAGTTGTGTTATAAAAATTGGTTTAAATGTAAAAGCTTATAGAAACTGAAAAAGTATAAGATGGCCCATAGGGAGTCTAAGAGAATAATTTGTGATGCAAAGAATTCTGCTTTTAGTGATCTTTATAATAGATTAGATACTAAAGATAATGAAAAATATATGTACAAACTACCCAGACATAAAAAAAAGAAAATTAAAGATTTAATTCAAGTAAAATATATTAAACATGAGCACTGTTTGAGAACGCTGCAGCTTTGATTTTGTGTTGCCACTTCGGGTTATGCTTTAATGTCACTTGAAGTTAAGCTCGTGTCAGCGTTGAGGGGTGTCGGAACCATGTCAAATTTAACATGGAATTTCAACATGATTAATAGTGTGTTAGACACGTACTGATCTTTGTCAGAGCCATACCAATGTCCAACACAGGTACGATACCTATTTTTAGGTGTCTATGCATTAGATCTTAACTCAAACGCCTCGAGGCAAAATGCCTCTAAGCATATGCATTGTTTTATAAAAGGCGAAAGCCTCGCGCTAATGCTTGAGGCTTAAGCCTCGAAGCTATTCTTTAGTACCTCAAATCAAGACACGCCTTGAGACGGATGCCTCAACCAATTTATTAAACACCAGTCACAGCTACATTCATGATAAGATGCTACATGTTTATTGCGTGTGTGGGTGGTTTTGCTAAGCAACTTGCTTTTTAACTGTTCACTTGTGGAAATTATTTCAAGAGAATTGGAAGTAGATTATAAATTCATAAAGATATTTGAGACTAGTGTACGAGTTCTGTCAAAATTCTGGAGATTTCTGGACCGATTTGAACCTAGAATGCCTATTTGATGTTTAAACTTGGACATATATTGTTAAATCGAGTTAGGTGTATGAAGAATCTCTTTTTAATCCATCTGGAATTGTTCTGCGATACCACTGATTCAAGTATTGTTTCTTGCATATGTCTATATATGCCTTTCTTTGCTTCGCGACCTTCAGTTTTCAATTTAATGATTTTTTTTTTGTTCATTAGAACTGTAATGGTTGAGGCATAAGAATTGAGACTTGTGCAATCAGTTTTGACCATTCCTAGTAATTGTGATTTCATACAGATTGTTTGATGAGGAGGCGATTATTTGCATTTTCCTCTGATTATGTTTTTGAATTAGGAGGAAGCCGCTGAAAGGTTTTCTGCGTTTCGCTTTGTCTTGTCGAGACCATAGGTGTTCTTAGCATATTAGCTCTTCACCATTATATGTATATATGTAGAATTTTTTAAAATTATAATCTTTTCCTCTAGGTTGTGAAGAGGAAAATTTTTTTGGTGACCATGTGAATCCATTTTTTCAGACCTCGTTTAATTGATTTGAGGTTTCCTATTTTTAGCAATATTGCATAAACCGACGGACATTGCTTTCTTCTCCTGGGAGTTATGCCAAAGGAACCGAATGTATCATGTAAATCCTCATTTATGATCTACTAACTGCATATCCAGTTCCATGATGAAATGAGACATACTTTACCGTAGCATTTTGTCAGAGCATCATTACTTCATCATTTTGCAGCTATTTATTGTTTCATTTCGTTTTTGGCTTGAATTATATTCCTGCATGAATTTAACATTCAACTTCTCATCCATAATGATCTCTTGTTAAGCAGTTCTGTAAATCACATGTGGAGCCTATGGGTGAAGAATGCGATCACGTGCACATAATTGCTCTCTCAGATGCCCTGGGTGTGCCGATACGTGTAGTTTACCTAGACCGAAGCTCATGTGACAAAGGCACATTAGCTGTGAATCATCACGACTTCGTTCCTACCGTTTCAGCGGATGAGCACAACCCATCAGTGGACACACCTGGCAACATTGCAGAACCTTTTGTTACATTGTTGTATCGACCTGGCCATTATGACATTCTTTATCGCAGATTATGATGGTGATGATGATGATTGTGTTCCCTCGAGCTCAAATCTACTTTCAAATTCACCTTTTTCAAAAGTAACAAGAACTCATTTTTTTGCATTTTCTTCCACAGGCTAGCTGCCTTTTGGACATGCTGATGTAAAAAAACACTGAAGAATTTGCTTCAGCGTTATAGATTTAATCAGATTATACTAGGTTTAATTTTCGTTTAAGATCCTTCAACAAATAAGTTTTTTAAACTGACCAACTGAAGGCTCTTAACAGATATTGTCATTTACTTTTTTTCCAGCGTTTGTTGAGATTACCTGCACCGTAGGGCCACTACACCTACTATCATTGGTCATACCCTGCAGCATCCAAATGGTTTGGTTAGATTTTGATGAGTAAAGATTCATTTATAACTGATGGTAACTAATAGATATGGCTTAGTTTTTAACTATTTATAAAATCAAATTATTAAATTTCCATCTTACTATGAACTATAAAGTCAGTCGGTATGCTTAATGAATTTTCTGTTTTCTTAATTTGCACTCTTTGGAGATGAGGTTGTGGCTGGATGCTTGAGTTAAGCCTGCTCTTGACAATGATTTTCAAAATTTTTTATCAATTGAATCTGTTAATATTAACATGTCCAATGAATAAGTTGTCATAGAAACCAATCTACGTTTTCCATATTCATAAGCCTGCTTGTTTTTTATAATTACAATCTATTTCACATAAAATTGATGAAAAATCCTTTTTGCATATTTTGTTCCATGAAATATTTGACATGTACTTCTGTCTAAAAGATTCTAATTTAATGAATCATTAGTTTTCTTAATAACGTTTTTCTTAATGATGTTGGCAGAATGTGCATGGAATAGGTTAATTAGATTTCCATTTCATTAATTGTTTATTTTAAAATTACAAATGACCTATCATTTCAACAATAATGTATCGAATTATAATAAAACGCCCAAATTGCCTAAAACTTGAAATCTTAAATTAATCAGCTACCTTGTGCTGGATTGACTAGCCTAGCCGGGCTGGTGATCTGCTTCTCATAGGCACTTGCAAAACTTGGGAGAATGAGAGTAGGGGTGAAGTTGAGCCAAACTGATGGTTGGCCTAGGGTTTGGCTCAATAGGCGGCTTATGGGCCAGCTCGATTAATTCAAAAAATAATTAAATTTAAAATTTTATAGAAAATTTTTTAAAATATAGAAAATTTGTTTTACATTTTAAATTTAGTGATTGCTTATTATTTATTTATTTATTGTTTAACCTATTTTTTGTTATAAATGTTTTCTCTTTACTAAAGCTCGATTATATGAGATTGTAAAGTTGGGAGTACTTGAACACCTACACATGATTGTAATAGAAGCTATGGAAATTGATGATGCTGGTTGGGTAAATATAGTTGAATACTGATTTCTGGATAATGATGGCTTGGAGATGATAACCAATCTATAATAAATGAAAAAAAAATAGCAAATTGATGATGGTTAGATGTTGACAGTTGGTTAGTGGAAGTTAAGTAATTACAATCAGATGTTTATTATACATCAATGATTAGGCGATGGTGGCCAAATGATAGAAGTTCTTGGTGGTGATGGTACATTGGTCATTAGGAATAGCTCCAAAGTTTTTTAGATCTCCACAATCATTCTAATGTGGGGCGTCTTTATAATTTCTTAGTGACTTTTGAGTTATTTTTATTAGAATTCTAAATTGTGTTATGGATTATTCATTAATTGTTTAAATGCCCATATAACCTAAGAATGAGTTATCTTAATGTTATTGTATTATTTATCTGAATGCTTGACTTTAATATAAGCAACCATGATTCAGAGATTACATAACTTCAATTAATGTCCCAAAATTTTTAATCACATTTCAATTATTTGAATTAAGTTTTTTTTAGACTTAGATTGGAACTTTTGATGTTATTGGATTGTATCATTGAGATGATCAGTTTTACTATAAGTTTGCTAAAAACAAAGTTCATTTGATATTGTATTTATAATCAGAAGTTTTCAACTAAAAAATTATATAAAGATTTATATTTGATTAGATGAATTTAATAATGACAAATAACTATTTTAGGACGTCAAGTATTTAAAACTTTTGTATCAAGTCTTTGAAAAAGTAAATAGTGTAGAGTTATAATATCATTTGGAAGGTGTGGCCATTTAATAGACATCAATATGGACCACCACATGGGCATTTAAACCAAGTAGAAGATTTTAGCATTCTCTGAAGTTGGTTAACCAACTGAAGTAAAATCTGTTTGAAAATATTCCTCCAAGTTTTTAGAATTATCGGAATTACTTGTCTAGGTTCTATGAGTTGTTTGAAGTTTCAAAATTGATTCAAAACATCAAAAAGTAGTTACAAGGACCACAAAGCATGTTGGAAAAGGCATGTGCAAAACCAGAATTAGGCTTGAGCTTGGTCAGGCCTAGTTGGTCTTCACTTGTAATGATGGTGTGCACTCACATTTGCATGTGCAATCATTACACACACACCCATGTACTTGTGCACATATATATGCACACTATTGTAATCATAAATTATTATTTTTAAAATATAAATTATTTTAAATATTAAATACATTCTTGTAATGAACACAAAAATAGCAATTTTGTTTATAAATTAAAATTTTAAATAAAGAATACACAATTTTGTAACCCATCATCCTTCTTTTTTAGTAATAGATATCTCTCATAAGTGAGGAAGGCTCACACTTATCAAAATTTTCTTTATAGTCTATGATTCTTTCTGTGATGGATTTTATATTGAACCATATAGGTCATGCGTAATTCCTCTTTTGCAAGATTCAATACTTCTAAATGCTCGAGATTATCTTGGATAGTTGATGCATATTCCTCTGATAAGCTCCAATTCTACTTTACGAAGAGCTCCAAATTTCTACATTAGGGAGACTTATAAGTGATCTTAAAATTTAACTCCATTCATGAGCACGATCATCATCTTAATTCATCATCACAACTTTGATGTGGCAACATAATGATAATGAATATAAAAACACTACCTTGATTTTGTCTATTTTTGAGTGACTTTCATTCATAATTTTTTTGTCTTTTTTCCTTACAAATTTGATTTCATTGTTATAGGATGCTTATGAACATTTAGTTTTCTTATTTTTATTTTTTCTTTTTTTTTGTTTTCCACTAGAACTTCTATTTCAGTTTTGCTTTTGTTGATATTAAATATTATTAATTTTTTTGTGATTGACGATGACATCTTTGGCTACTTTCTTGAATATTTTTAATAATGATATTATCTTTTGGTAGAATTGAAATTTTATAAACTTCATTTTTTTTTAAATTATCATTTTTTATTACTTTCATTAAAAAGTTTTGTATTTTATTTACACTTCCAAACTAGCTAATGTTTTTTTTTTTTTTCCTAGTGATTTCCTTAACGTGCAGTTATTTAATAAAATATTTCAAATTCTTCTTAGTTTATTTTCTTAAAAAAATGCTTAAGTGGTTATGGGTAAGTGCTTCCTGTATAACATTTTTGTCATATAAAATTATACTAAATTCTCAAATGAGAAACTTTTATAATGTTTATGATGTCGTAGAAAGAGAGTTTAGCCAACTACTTTCTTCCATAGTTTTTATATATTTTTTATTAGGTTTCTATAATTTTCATTCAGTTAATATTTAATTTAATATCAATCTTTATATTATTTTAGATACTACCAAAGATAGAGCAAGAACTTCATCCAAATTTGATTTCAATTTTGGTCATGCCAAATATTGATGTTGGCTTTGATGCTAATTCAACATTGCATCCCTGTGACAAACATAGAGCGGAGAGATGCATTTCATTGAAAATTGATGTAGAAGTTTGAAGATTTAAAAGCTACAAAATCTTTGAGAAATATCTAATGATGATGATAATGAGTGCATTAACATTATGTACATCTAATAATAAGTTTAGTTATGTATAACTTTTGGAAACATATAATTCTGTATTAATGTATAAGTTTAACTGACATTAAAAATCATGTTGTTGCGAAAATATCAATCTCAATATAAAAGAAATTTAAATTTATTATAACTTATCCTTTATTAGAGACTAAATCAATTATATGACTTTAAGAAATACGTAAAATCTTTAAATAGATTAAGAATAACATAATTGAATATTTGATTTACCATAAAAAAACATTTCTTGTTAATTAAAATATATTAGCTTTAATAAAGAATTTGGCATATATTAAGTGCTCTTTAAATCTTCTAAACAGTCTAGTATCTCTTTTATCCATAGGTTAATGAAGATAATGTAAATTTTGAAATTTATGAACTTCTAAGAATTTTAAGTAAATAAAAGGGTTGTATCTTTTGAAGCTTAAGTTTCTTAAACTTTTTAAATAACTAGAGAAATCTGTAATAGGGGTCAACATAAATTCTTGATATAAGTAAAAAATAGTTTTTAATGTTTACAATTTTTAGGGTCATTAAGGTAATTAGAGTATCTATATCATCTTAGTCATATAGTTTCTTAATATTTTTTAGATAATATGTATCTTTTGATTCCTTTGATTTCAGTGATATTTAAAGAACATGTATCTTTCAAGGCCTTTTGCTTTTCAATTTGTTTTTAATAAAATTTATACCTTTCAACATTTTTCTTTGAAGATATTTACCTAACATGTACCTTTTGAGATTTTTAGAAAATATGTATTGTTTAAAAGCTTTTGTCATTTGGGATTTTTGAAGAGTATATATATTTTGAAACTTTCAACTTGTAAGAGTATTAAATGACTTGTATCTTATGAGATTTTACTGAACTTATCTTTTCTATGACTTTTATATCACATTTATCTCTTAAAGTTTGTTTCTTTTAATTTTTTTAGAGAATATCTATATTTTAAGGATGTTATTTCTTAAGATATTTAGACGAATGAAGATTCTATTAATCCCTTACTTTAATGGAATTGTTTGAATGAGCATTATGTCCACTAATAAGCTTTTTTCAAGGCTTTTTTAGAGGCTTGGCTTCCATGACATTAGTGTGAAAACCTATCTATCACTTGATTTTTTAGGTTCTTTTAAGGAAAAATTGATAGTATGTAATATAATTTATAAAAGAAAATCCTTCATTAATTTATAACAAGGTATAAATAGTAGTTTACATAAGTTTCTTAAAATTTTTATATAAGCAGAGCAATCTATAATACAAAAAAACTTTTGATTTAAATAAGAAAATTACGTACTTTTTTATATTTATACCTAAAGTCTTTATACAATTAGTGTATTTCTATCATTTAAATTTTATACTTTCTTAAAATTTTTGGAAAACCTATACCTTTTGATTCCATAAACTTCTGAGATCTTTGTCTACTTTTAAAATTTTTATAAAATTTTTATTTTCATAAAGTTTTTTTGAGTATTTTTAAGTGACATGTACCTTTTGAGATTTTTAGAGAATATATTCCTTTTAAAGTTTTTATCTTCTAAGATTTTTTAAGATATACTTTCTAAAGATTTCATGTCTTAAGAGTTTTAAATGAATTGTATCTTATGAGATTTTTAGTGCTTTTATTTTCTAAAATTTTAGATGACCTTTTATTGACCTTACTTTTGTTGAGGTCTATTCGTCCTTCTTTAGAAGCCTAGGATTTAGCCATAAAACATTCCTGTTGACTATCCTAGAAAACTAGTGAAGGAACCCTACCTCTTTAGAAATTATACACACTTCTTTACTCTTCTTGGAGCTTCACATGTTTAGTTCTAGCCTCTAACACTTAATAAAATGGAGCCAAACATGAGGGAGCTCAAGAGGGTTCCCATAGGATTGCCGGCCTTAGGGTTAACCCTTAGCCCTAGACAAAGGTTTAGCTAAGACCCACACATGGAGGATCTAAAATGGGATTTCCCTTGGTCTCATGGCTCAATAGAGTTAATTATATGATTAACATTCTCAATTAATCCCAATTTCACCAATACCCTAACTTTGGCCTTTTAGCCCCAAAATTTACCAAATTATCAAAATGCCTCTGAAAACCTAATTTTTCCAAAAATTCCCAAAATTGCTCAAATTTCCTAATTCTCTTAAAAAAATCATTTCAAACTATTCCAAAACACCCCAAATTGCCCAAAACACTCCAAATTGCCCAAAATACCCCAAATCCCCCAAATTACCAAAATACCCCTATAATTGTCAAAATTCCCAAAATGCCCCCCCAAGCCTCAAAAATTCCCAAAATCTCCAAAATCACTCCAAATGTCCCCAAAATCAATTTGAACCACCCCTTGACCCAAATTACATCCAAATTGACCAATTTTGACCTAAATCCGCAAATTGCCCCTAAATGCCGAAAATTCCTAAATCACCCCTAATTCCACCAAATTGATTTCAAACTTCCCCAATTTCAATTCCAAATCAGAATTCATCATGTCTAATCCTAGTTGAACTAATCTTCAAACTCTAATTTCAATTTTGAGCCAAAATCCCCAATGTGACTATATCCCTAAATTCCACCAATTTAAACCCTTTGACCAATCCAATCACCCCAAATTTGAATTCTAAAATCTTCACAGCGGCCACCCTGAACACAATCCAATTAATTTCCAGCCACTTCCTCCTCTGATTGAGCTTAATTTCTCCATCCAAAGTAGCCCAGAAACATGACATTCTATGTCACCCCACCAAAATCAACAAACCTTCAAATTGATTGATCCTTAAACTTCCCCAGACCAAACGAAGAAGATTCCCATTGAAACCCCCATTTTTGAAGCTCTATGCACTAGAGTTTGATCAAAGCTGCACCACCTGTTAGAGGAGGTTATACTCAGACCCATTCTCAGAGCAAGGTGACAATTCGAGGAGGTTCATAAAACTCTACTGAAGCTTCTGAAAGCACCCAATCGAGGCCACACCTCTTGTGCTCAGGTTACACTATTTTCCTCCAAACTGAGCTCGGTTTGGGCTTTTATGAAGAAAAGTTTCAATTCATGTGCATGTGACTATATGGATGTGTTCGTGTGGACTAGATGAATATGTAGGAACAAACACCATGTGATTTGGTTGAGTATCGAGTGAGATCTTAGGGTTTTAGTGTGTGCGGTTCACATTTCATACCAGTTGGGGATGAAGTCGTGTGACTGTCCGATCGCGCGTGTATCAGATGGACGAAGATGCGTGACCATCCAATTGCGCCGGACGAAGAAATGATACATTAACAACGGGCCGCATGTCAGCTGATTCAGAAGTTGGCGTCTAGTAGCACAGCGATGGGTGGAAAGTTCAGAACTGCCGAGGTTGACTTGGATAAGTAGGAAATTAGGATTTAAATGATTTATTTAATTCAGAAAACTTAGAAAATGCATAACTTGGTGTAGAAAAATCATAAAAATAAAATAAAAATATCATGTTGTTCAGTGAATAGAGGAGAATAATATGGACTAAAAATTAAGATTATCTGACTTGTATTTATTTTTAAACTAATTAAATACTTTAAACCAACATTAACTCATAACTCATTAAATCCAAATCACCATGATATGAAATTTGGAGGGCTTAAACTTCATGTGCTTAGGTATGTTCTGTGATTTTTCCAAGATCAGAGAACAACTCTAAAAGTTGAAGCACTAATTTTCAATGTTGACCATTTCTGTTTTAATTAAAAAAAAATAAAAATTAATTTACAAATAAAAGAATTGTAAAATAAGTTTGGTAGGCTCATTGTGGTCCGTGGACTCTAGAAAAAATATAAAATGAGTGTAAGTAATTAAGAATATCATCATATGTATTTAACTCATTAAAACCAATAAAATTTTAAAAAAAATTAAAAATAATAAAAAAAATCATAAAAATCAATCCACTGAAGATAATGGTCATAAGAACCCTCTGTAAAAATTTGAAATCAATATGAGTAGATTTGATCACCAAAATTGACTTTCTAAGTAAAATACGATTTTTGCACTAAAATAATTATAATAACTAAAATATACTTCAGAAAATTATTAAAATGGTTTTGGGAGTTTCTTGTAATTAGGGGCACCTACGAAAAATAAAATTGACGTTAAAATAAATACTTCATTTTTAAGCTAAATTTTAATTTAAAAATAATTAAAAATTCCATATATATATATATATTGGGATAAAAGAGCTACATCTCCTTACATGTTACGAAACATATTACAACCAAGGAGTAGGAGGTGGATCCACAACACAAAAAGAACCAAGCCCCTGACAAAACAACAAAGCCATACAACAGGACTCAATGCCAGAGGTACAGACATAAAAACAGCTGAATAGAACTCCACCCAAGACAAAAAAAGGACAATAGCAGATGACCAAAACAGCAGCCGATGGGAGCAAGGAGAATCAATTATGGGCAAGGGAATCCAGTCTGAGGTGGGGAAGCCTCAGAATATCCCCAGCAATTAGGAACTTTAAATCTGGTGGGGGGGATTTGGAGACCAAAACCTCCCGAGTTGCAGCTCCAGTACAAGCCAGCCAATGTGCAGATTTATTCTCCTCTCTAAAAATAGAAGAAAATTTCGTCTGGAGGGGTTTGATATGATTAATTTGCTTTAACCAGTAGTTGTGAAGCCAGTTTGTATATGTGTCATTTTCAAGACTGTTCAGTAGGTCAGTAGAATCAACTTCAATCCATATGTTACATCAATTGGCAATCCTAGCTAATTGCAGTGCCCACAACACTGCAATTAATTCAGCTTTAAGAGCATCTTGGGCATTCTCAGGAGCGTGGAAAAGCAGGAGACACTTGCCAAGGTGATTTCTGAAAATTCCCCCCACTCCAGAACTATCATTGGAGAAGCTTCCATCAGTATTGTTTTTAATGATATGGCTATTGGGGGGGGTCCCATCTAACAGTTTTGACAATGGTACCTACAACAGTTGGAAGAGCAAGGTGAAGTATGTTTTGGAATTTTTTATGTGTAATGATCTTGTTCAGGTAGGCTTTACAGTTTCTAGTTACTTTGGCAACAGTAGCAGTGATACCATCAAATTTGGATTGGTTTCTAGCCATCCAGATGAACCAGATAACAATGAGATGGACAATATGAATTCTTTGGTTCTTCCAGTCTAACCAGCTGTTGTGGAACACTTCCCAATGAAAATTAATTCTCTCCATACTTGAGTTTAACTCCACCCAGACAGCCTAGGAGAAAGAACAGCTGAAGAATAGATGAGGTATAGACTCTTCCTGATGATGACACAACACACATTTTGATGGCCACCTTAGTCCTTTCAATTTAAGTATATCATCAGTGGGGATTATGCTGTGGAAGGCTCTCTAGCACAGGAAGGACATAGATGGGGACAGAAACTTACCCCATATAGTATTCCCCCAAGGTTCAGGAGGCCAATTATATAATTTCCTATAGATGGCTTTGGTAATGCTCTAATGTTGATGGATTTGCCAATTGATTTTGTCAGGTTTACCTCTGTTGAATTTAATGGTTGAGATCTAATGGGCAGATTGAACTTGTAGGATAGCTTTTAGATGTGGGAGTGACCAATTTTGACCATCCCAGAAATCAACAACCTTAGTTGTGTGATCAATAGGCCCCCCCTAGGAATTAACCAGTCCTTGGGGCACCAGTTATCCAGCTAGAAGTTAATTTCCCCTTTCCCCAATTCCCAGATAAAAAGATCCTCAGCAGATTGTCTAATTCTGAGCAGCTTTACCCAAATTTTGGAATCTCCCGTTTTCTGACTGCAAAGAGAAGGATAAATGGACCTGCAGTACTTGCCCTTCATAAATTTGGCCCACAGGGAAGTCTGTGCTGAAATGGATCCAAAGTTTACATAGGTTAACATGCCGAATGTGAGGAATGCCTTTGAAGCCCAGACCACATCAAATTTGGATTGGTTTCTAGCCATCCAGATGAACCAGATAACAATGAGATGGACAATATGAATTCTTTGGTTCTTCCAGTCTAACCAGCAGTTGTGGAACACTTCCCAATGAAAATTAATTCTCTCCATACTTGAATTTAACTCCACCCAGATAGCCTGGGAGAAAGAACAGCTGAAGAATAGATGAGGGATAGACTCTTCCTGATGATGACACAACACACATTTTGATGGCCCCCTTAGTCCTTTCAATTTAAGTATATCATTAGTGGGGATTATGCTGTGGAAGGCTCTCTAGCACAGGAAGGACATAGATGAGGACAGAAACTTACCCCATATAGTATTCCCCCAAGGTTCAGGAGGCCAATTATATAATTTCCTATAGATGGCTTTGGTAATGCTCTAATGTTGATGGATTTGCCAATTGATTTTGTCAGGTTTACCTCTGTTGAATTTAATGGTTGAGATCTAATGGGCAGATTGATCTTGTAGGATAGCTTTTAGATGTGGGAGTGACCAATTTTGACCATCCCAGAAATCAACAACCTTAGTTGTGTGATCAATAGGCCCCCCCTAGGAATAAACCAGTCCTTGGGGCACCAGTTATCCAGCCAGAAGTTAATTTCCCCTTTCCCCAATTCCCAGATAAAAAGATCCTCGACAGATTGTCTAATTTCGAGGCAGCTTTACCCAAATTTTGGAATCTCCCAGTTTTCTGACTGCAAGAGAAGGATAAATGGACCTGCAGTACTTGCCCTTCATAAATTTGGCCCACAGGGAAGTCTGTGCTCTGAAATGGATCCAAAGTTTACATAGGTTAACATGCCGAATGTGAGGAATGCCTTTGAAGCCCAGACCACCAGCCAAAGTTGGTTTAGTTACTTTTTTCCATGAGGTCCAATGCATTTGTTGTCTCTGACCTGACCAAAGAAATATATTGAAAGCCCTTTCAATCTGTTATTGTGTGCTTTTTTTCATTGTTATCATTTGTAGAAGGTAGGAGGAGAAGGTGGTGAGTATACTCTTTAGAAGTGTGATTCTACCTCCATTTGCGAGGAAAGAATTTGTCCAACAATTAATTTATTATAGATAGCAGCAGCTGGATTATTGCTTTTTAACCAATTGAATGTCTTTGATGTAAAACATATTTGACGACCTCGTAGAAGGAAACTACTATTCCAACAGAAGGGCCTGTCAGGGCCACCCGAGGACCAACACCTGTAAAGAGGCCTTTCACCCCTCCATCCCTCCACACTTCAGCCAATGTTTTCCTCGTGGTCATTCTTAGCGCCTTTGATGGATCTTTCTCTATTTGTCTTTGAGTTTTAGCTGTTGGATCAATTATGGGACTACAATGTAATTAATAAATGTGTTGGGTCATCATTTAATAAGTCAAAATTATTGTGGTCTAATTAAGAATAAAGTTTATGACTTTAGACACATTTGTCATGAAATTATATGCGTGGATACCATAAGTGCAAATTCCAATTTGATGAGGGGCAGAATTGGAATTAAGCAATTCTTGTAACTACCAGTTGGTTATATTAAATAAGGAGGTAATGGTCCCCGGTCTGCAGAGTAAGAGAAAGAAAAATTATTCTCTTGTACCCCATCAACGAGAGAGACTAAGGAAAACTCCGGAAAATCTGCAGATTGGAAGATCATTTCTTGCAATCGATCAAATGGATTCAGGTACGCTTCCGCTATTGTATCGATTTAGTTTTTCTCATTAAAATGAATGTGAATGAATGATTCTAATAGATTTTGATTCGATCAAAATCTATTTGGAAAATTCAAGACAAATTGTAACAATTAGTATCAGAGCCTCCCGTTCATGTTCAATTTTTGAGATTCCGCTTCTCTTTTTCCTCTGCAATAGTCGTCGGTAAAGTTTTGCGGCGACGACACAAAACTGAGGAACGAGGAATTTTGGCGTCGTGGTTGGAGGATTTTCTCATTCTCCTTCTTATTTTAATCCCTTTTCGTTCGCCCTTACCCGTGTAGGAATCGTCTGCAAAGGGCTGCAGCGGCGGGGTTGCGGCGACAAGAATGCGGCAGTGGGACTGCGACGTAGGTGGCTGCGGTGGCGCGGCCTCCAATGGCAGTAGAATCCGGCACAGTGGAATGCTGTGACGAAAGGGGACGGCGTCGGGAGGCGGCGCCGGGAGCGGCGTCGGAGGGTGGCGGCACCGGGCGGCGCCGCCGTTTGCGAAAAGTCGCGAACAGTAATAAAAAAAATTATTATCTATATATAGATATATATATATATATATATATATATATATATATATATATATATATATATATATATATATATATACATATATATACATATATATACATATATATATATATATATATATATATATATATATATATATATATATATATATATATATATATATATGATGGCGAGTCTGGTTTGGTGGGTGGAGCTCTGCTAGGGTTCCTGCTATGATGGAGTCTGCCTGGCAGCGACTGGCTCTCTTTGGTGGTTGTTGTTGGGAGGTAGGTGTGTTCAGAGGGTCTGTCAAGGGTGGTGAAGTTGTTTTTTGGTGGCCTGCCTTCTTTTGCTCTTCCCGGGCAAACAATTGTTTGAATTGATTCTACTGTTCCATTGGCTGTGTTCTTTGGCTGTGTGCTGAGGACAATCTTTGGCCCCCATCCCTCTTTTATGGCTGGGGTTACACTCATTAATGCTTCCCTTTCATATGCTGATGCTGTCAACAAGGGACATCAGACGGCCAGTAAAGCAGATAACTTGACTTTTCCTCAATGCCTTCATGATGCTGCAGCAGGCAAATCAGAATGTCCTTTCATTAGGCCTTTGGGGTCTAAGGAGGGAAAGCCTGCCATTCTGTTCACCACACAGGAGATGACAATGTTAGCAGAAGCCATTAAATTCACTGTAGTTGGCCAGTTTCAATTTGGGCACCCTAAAATGGAGCTAGTCAGAAAACAATTTGAGAATCTTAATCTCTTGGGGCAGTGGAAATTAGGGGTTATGGATGGGAGGCATCTTCTGATAAGGCTATCTAAAGAAGAAGATTATGCAAGACTTCTGGGTATGCAAGGAATGCTGATTGCTAACTCCTCTATGAAGTTTATAAAGTGGTACCCTGGATTTGATCCAGCTAAGGAACCCCCTCTGAAGCCATTATGGTTCACCCTCCCCAACCTCCCTAGTCAACTTTACCACACCCATGCTATTTTCCAGATTAGCAGAGCTTTGGGGACACCTCTAAAGGTTGATACCCCTACTCAAGAGATGGGCAATCCTGCAGGAGCTAGAGTCCTGGTGGAGAGGGATGTTTCTCTTCCTGATACTGAAAAAATCTGGATCACCACCTCTGATGAAGGGGATGGGTTCTGGCAAGAGGTCTTACTTGAACACAAACCTATATTCTGCCAAAATTGCAGAATGTTTGGTCACTCACTGGATAAATGTTATAGATTAAAACCCACCATCAGAAAGAAAACAAAATCCAAATCAGTGGAGACAACAACTACTGCCCCCCATCCAGGTCCAAATATGGAGACACAAGCAGCAACACAGCAGGAGCTCCAGGAATTGTCATTACTGGAACATGCTAAAACTAAGGAACAGGAAGTACTTAATCCAGAGAAGGCAGTGGAACTTCCATCTGAGTTAGAGGCAGATGAAAATGAGGAACAAATGAACACTATAGAAGATGTGACACAGGAGAACACCCCCTCTGTCAGACAGTTCGAGCCAGTACAACAAAAGATGGTATCAGAATGGAAGGAACAAAAGAGCAGGAAAACAAAGAAAACACAAACTGAGCTTCAAGGTTTCCCACAGACTGCTGAACTGGAAGGCCAAAAAATTGCATCCCCCATCTGGTCTCGAGAAGGGCGGATCTAGATCAAGATCCGGTTCCGCCTAACCTCAACCACATAACCATCCACCAAATTTAAGCAATGTTTAATTTTATTTGTTGGAACATTAGGGGAGTTGTCCATCCCCTTACGTCAAAAGATTGGTACATTTATATAAAAGACATCAACTTTGGTGCATGGTGCTTTTGGAACCCATGGTTCAAAAACACCAAAACAAAATACTTACCGGAGTTCCCCGGGTGTTCTCTTTATGCTAACTCCTCTAATAAGATTTGGGTTATTTGTAGAAAAGAGATTCAGTGGAAGGTTATTGTTGATCACCCTCAACTGATTCATCTTCATTGCTCTTTTAACTGCAGTACCTTTGCAGCTACTTTTGTTTATGCTGGCTGTACCAAGTCTGCAAGATTAGAGCTTTGGCAGGAAATTCACCACCTCAGCACTATGGAATCTTCCAGCTGGATTGTGGGAGGTGACTTCAACAGCATAGCTTCTACTGAAGAAAAACTTGGTGGAAGATCACCCACCCTCACCAAAATCACTGAGTTCAATGACAATATTCAGAAGGCTGCTTTATTTGACTTGGGTTTTCAGGGTAACATGTTCACCTGGAGAAGAGGAAAGATATGGGAAAGGTTGGATAGGTTCTTGGCTAACAGTGCTTGGCATCAAAGTTTCCTCTACACCACCATAAAACATCTGAACTTTGCAGGGTCAGATCATAGACCACTCCTTGTTTCCATCACCACACCATCTCAACAAACCACTCCCACTCCTTTCAGATATTTGAATTTTTGGGCTTCACATCACAGTTTTCAGTCCATTATTTCTGAGCATTGGATTGGGTGCTCTCATCCCAACCCTTTTATCAAACTCAAGCTACTTCAAGTAAAAATAGCAAGTGTGCTCAGAAAATGGAACTGGGAAAGTATTGGGGATATCTTCCATGGTGTCACCAAGGCTGAGGAGGAAGCTGCTGCTTTGGAAGTTGCCTCTCAGACTGATGATTCCAAATATGGTTCTTTCATAGCTGCTCAAGATCATCTCCTTACATTACTCAATTGGCAGGACCATTTGCCGAGGCGGAAGGTCGCTAGTATTAAATTCAAAGAAGGAGACAGAAATACAAAATTTTACCATGCTTGGATTAAATACAGAAGAAAGTGTAATGCAATTCACACAATAGAATCTGATCAGGGGGTTCTGCTTAGGGAGGAGTCTGAAATTGCTGAGGATGCTGTCAAGTACTTTCATAAACTCCTTACTTACTCCCCTACTCCCAGACCCACCATTGACAGCAATCTCTTCAGGGATGATCATCAATTCACTAACATCAATCTATCTGACTCTCCTTCCCAGGAGGAGATCTGGGTAGCTCTCAGCTCCATTGATAGTTCTAAAGCAGACGAGGCTCGATGGCTATACTGCTGACTTTTATAAAAAGACTTGGGATATTTGTAAAGGGGATGTTACTACTGCTGTTCAGAGTTTCTTTCAGGGAACTGATTTACCTGATTACTTCCATGCTTCCAATATAGTACTCCTACCCAAAACTAATGCTCCTAAGACATGGAATCAGTACAGACCCATTAGCCTCACTACAGTTATTAGCAAAATCATAAGTAAAATCCTAGTGGGAAGACTTCAACCCCTCCTAGAAAAAATTATAAGTCCCAATCAATCTGCATTTGTCAAAGGTCGTTCCATTACTGATAATGTCCTCCTTGTACAAGAGCTGATGTTGGATTTGGACAGACCTTGTAGAGGGGGAAACATCATCTATAAACTTGATATCAAGAAAGCTTATGACTCTATTGACTGGAACTTCATCCTTCAGGTGCTGTAAGCCAAAGGTTTCAATTCTGGTTTCTGCCAACTGATCAAAAGATGGTTACAACACAATCATCATTCAATTCTCATTAATGGTAATTGCTGGGGAGGGTTCCAAGCTACCAGGGGCCTGAAACAAGATGATCCTTTATCTCCTACCATTTTTATCATAGTCATGGATTATTTTTCTAAGTTGCTGGAGTCCAAGGTCACACCCTTCCTTTATGCCAGATATCACCACAAGTCTAACATGACTATTTCACATTTGATGTATGCAGATGATGTCATGCTTTTCTCTAGGGCATCCAAACCTGCTGTTAAAAGAGTATATGACTGCCTGTCCCAATTTCAACAAATCTCTGGCCTCCATTTCAACCACTCCAAATGTGAGGTGATCCGCCCTGTGGGCATTCCCGCTTGACCGTACTCGGTGGATCACTCACTTCACCGGTTTCTCTAGAGCCCATTTACCTCTGAAATATCTTGGAGTACAGCTTATCAAAGGGAGATCCAAGCAGGTGCAGTTTGATGATATCATTGGGAAACTTAATGCACAACTATCCAATTGGGCCAACTCCTACCTTTCTTCTGGTGGGAGAATCACTCTCCTTGCTAGCATATTAACCACATTCCCTTCATATGTCCTTCAAATGACTTGCATGAAGAAGAGTTCAAGAATCCAGATTGAGAGAATTTTCAACAGGTTCCTTTGGTCTGGGCAAAGGAAACAATTCCACTGGGCTAGTTGGCAAAAACTGGCTAAACCTCTGGAGGCTGGGGGTCTGAGTTTTAAAGGTCTGAAGCAACTGCAGGAAGTGAACTTTTGCAAGCTGTGGATCCTCTTTAGGCAGCAGAAGTCTCTCTGGGCTCAGTTCTTGAAAGGTCAATACTGCAAGGACATTCACCCCACTATTACCTGTATTAAAACTGGTAGTTCAAGGATATGGAAGCATATGGTGAAGCATAGGGAGGTTGCTGAATCTCTTTTCCTTTGGGAGCTGGGTAAAGGGGATATTTCTTTTTAGCATGATAAGTGGTGCCCTGAAGAGATGTTGGTGGCTTTACCCAACACTGTGAAAAATCTTTTTCCAGTGGCTTCTTGCTGGGAAGGGGACAGTTGGTCCATTCCCAAACTTCAGCAATTCCTGGTGGAGGACTCGGCCGACCAAATTGCCAATATACGGTTTGACGGATCCCTCCCCGACGGAATTAATCGGTATTCTCGCTAGGAAGCACACCCTCACCAAACACATCTATCAAAAGATTTATAATCGGACTCCTGCCAGTTCGGGAAAGATGATTTGGAACAAATATCTCACCCCTTCTATGTCCTTCATGATTTGGAGAGTGTTTCATAACTACATACCCACTGATGACATTCTCAAGTTAAAAGGCCTGAGAGGACCTTCCAAATGTTATTTATGTTAATGTCATGCTGAGACTGTTCAACATCTTTTCTTCTCCCCGCCCTTTTGCTCAAAAAGTATGGATCGGTGTCTTGAATCTTTTCAATTTCTCCACTTTATTCGTCGGATTAGCGGTGACTCGCTTGTGTGCTCGGGAATCATGGCGAGAAGACCAAGGTTGGTTGTATTCCTTTCATAGTGGCTTGGTTCATTTGGATGCATAGGAATGGGGTGAAGTATGATGGGAGGGTATGTAGAGCAGAGATGGTTGTTGCCAACTGTCAATCTTTCATTTCCAAGCTGATTACTCATAAAAAATTCCCCAGCATCCTTAATACCCCTATCCCTGACCAACATAAACAAATCAAAATTATTCTCATCCATTGGAAGACTCCTACTCACCCCACAATTAAAGTGAACACTGATGGTGCTTTCAGTGATCAGGTTGCTGGTGTTGGAGGCATTTTCAGGAACCATAAAGGTAAGTGCATATGTTACTTTTAGTCCCCTATGTTGGTTGCTGATCCACTTGAAGCTGATTTGGTCGCAGCTTTCGGCCATCTATATTGCTGTACATAACCATTGGGCCAACATAACTATGGAGGGTGACTCCACCTCTAATATACAGTACATGCAGCAGGATATTGCATCTCCCTGGCACCACTCTCAATGGATTAACAGAATCAAGAATCTCACTCATCAAATTTCGTTCACTTCGACCTTCATCCATAAGGAAGGCAATAGGTCAGCAAGTCGAGCTAGCTAAATCTGCCATCACTGACCAGGAAGTAAGAATCTCTAAGTCTCCACCGCCTCAATTGAGTTTTCTTTTGGAAGTAGATATTTTTCAGGCCCCTCATTTCAGAATTATTGAGGACTGATGCTGCTGCTTTGGTTTCTCCTTTATGATGGTTTTTTTGGTTTTTGGGTATACTGCCATAGCAAGACATGTATAATTTTTATATTTCTGGTAGTGTAGTGTTCTCATGTAAAGGTTTCTCCCCCTGGGCGTATTCTGGTTTATCAAATTTGATTAACATGTAGGGAGCAAGTGTTTGCTCCTTTCTTTTGAATATATATATATATATATATATATATATATATATATATATATATATATATATATATATATATTAAATTAATTAAACTACTCATTTTATTTAGACAATAAAATGAGTTATTTAATTTATTATTTTTTTATGAGTTAGAAAATAAAATAAATGAATTAATTAACTCATTTTAGGATTGATTAATTTTATAAAATCAATAATTTTGTTTTGTAAATCATGGGCTTTATGGCTTATAAATTAGCCCATTATTTATAAATATAAGATTTTATAAAATTAAATTAAAGTTTCAATTAAATTCGAATAAATGGTACTTTGTAATTGTCCATCAATTTTTTAATGAACTTATTGAAACATGATGTTGCCAAAGTGACCTCTCTTGTGTAGATAGTTCGTAACGAAATTGTTGGATGTTGTGTGTATGTGGGTTCATGCGTGTATTAATTGGCCCAAAGGAAAATTTAATACTTGGCCGAACTGCATACACACTTGTGATGGTAAGCATGTAACAATTATAAGGAATAATATATGAGTAATAAATCGATCCAAAGATAGATTTATTACTTGATATATGTTATTGTTAATGTTTGATCATTACAACAAAATTGCCATTAGCAGTTAATATTACTATCCAAAGACTTGATATTAATGTTGCATTAGGTGTCTTGAGATGGGATTTACCATTAATTGAATTTAAAACATTTTATTTATGTAATCTTTTGTTCAATTTTCAGTTGTTGCTAATGTATCTGCTAATCTCAATTCGGTTCCAATCCTTAAGGGTGATAGCTTTAAGGATTAGAAAGAGAACATTCACATTGTTCTTGGCTGCATGGATCTAGATCTAGCGTTAAGAATGGATAAACCCGCTCCTCTTACGGATGCTAGTTCCTCCTAGGAAAAGAGAATCTATGAGAAGTGGGACCGTTGTAATCGCTTGAGTCTTATGATCATAAAGCGCAGCATACCTGAGGCCTTTAGAGGTGCGGTGTCTAGTGAGATCACTGATGCTGCAAGTTTCCTTGCTGAAATAGAGAAACGCTTTGCAAAAAGTGATAAGGCTGAAACTGGTATTCTTTTAAAGAAATTGATTTCAATGAGGTTCAAAGGCAAGGAAAGTATAAGGGAGTACATTGTTGAGATGTCTAACATTGCTTCAAAGTTAAAGAAGCTAAAGCTCGAGTTGACGGATGATTTACTCGTACATTTAGTTCTTATTTCTCTTCCTCCACAGTTTGGCCAATTTATGGTCAGCTATAATATGCAAAGGGAGAAATGGACTTTTAATGAGCTTATTTCTCATTGTGTGCAAGAGGAAGAAAGGTTGAAACAAGGAAAGACTGATAGTGCTCATTTGGTGAACACCTCTAAAGAAAGGGACACTAAAAGAAAGAATGAAGCTGCTAAGAATAAGGGCCCTTCTCAAAAGAAATGAAATAAAGTTCAAAATCCTGAAAGTATCAGTTGTTTCTTTTGTAATAAAGAAGGACATCAGAAGAAGGAATGTGCAAAATATCACGCTTGGCGTATAAAGAAAGGTACATTTCTAACTTTGGTCTGTTCTGTGGTAAATTTGGCTTCAGTACCTAGAAACACCTGGTGGTTAGACTCTGGTGCTACTATTAACATAAGTATTTCAATGCAGGGTTACCTGAGCTACCAAAAACTAAATGATGCTGAAATATGCATTTATGTGGGAGATGGAAAATCGATAGAAGTAGAAGCAATTGAGCATTTTGGATTGTTATTATGTACTGGTTACTATTTGGATTTGATAGATACTTTTGTTGTACCGTCATTTAGACGGAATTTGGTTTCTGTTTTTTGTTTGGACAAATTGGGTTATTGATCACAGAAAAATATGTTAAGAAATTCATACCTATTTTTTATGAAATTGCACTTTAAAAAAGCTATTTATTTTATTTTATTGCAGGAACGAAGATTTATAAGTGATGGAAGAAAAAAAGCATAAAATAGAGCAAATTTGGATAAAAAATGAAGAAATACATACAAAATGAACTAAGTCGCCGACGGTGAAATAGAGCCCGCCGACGACGAGATTATAAAGAGAATTTCTTAAAGGTTTGCAACTACCTCGCCGACAGCGAGCCCGAGCCCGCCGATAGCGAGATCGCGCGGTTTCAAGACCTTCTAGAAGCCCCGCTGACGGCGAGGTCATTTCTCGTCGACGGCGAGACCGTTCAAAATGCAAGATACATTGAACCTGGATGCTTTTTGAAGAGGTGCTTAAGTACCCCTTGGACCTTTGTCTACCTCTATAAATAGAGGACGAATTTTAGTATGTGTGTGTCTATTTTTTAGGAGTCTTAGAGTATTCTATTAGTGTGCTTTTGAGTCTAAGTTGAAGTTTAGTGTGAGTAAGTGTAAGTAGTGAGTTAAGAAGTGTGCTGTACTAGAAGGAAAAGTCAAAGGAACTTCAAGAAGTCTGCTTGGGGAGGAAATTGAGATAAGTTTCTTTGTTTATTGTTGATAACTTTAAATGAAATCCATGCTTTGTTTAATTCCCATGCATTCTGAGTAGTTTTCTTAGTCTTTCTCCTTGTTTATGAATTTATGTGAATTGATGAAATTAAATAGAAGTGCCTAATATATTAAAATAAATTGTGATAACTTTTACTTAAAACTTAATTTCTTTTCAATCTGGCCAATTAAATTATTAAAATATGTTGAATTATCAACTATAGTAAAGATTACATCCAATATTCAGGGAAGTCAAAGCCTTGGAAGGAGGGTGCAAATAAATAGGGAAATATTATTTATCGGACGTAGAATTGGACATTTTAGTGTGACAGACTAAAATATTCAATTTGGTTCTATTGTTTGAGAGTCGAAGTGCGGATGTTAGCCCTCGAGTGAGGGGAACGTGGGAGCTCCGATGTAGCAACCAATATCCTCCCGAGCTCTAGCCGTGCATTCGGTAATCGAAGCATATGACTAGTCAATGTTCTTTGCACCTGGACCAAAGGGTAAAGAATAGGAATGCTCCTATTTTTCACAATACAATAAAAAATCTATTTGAATTCATCATTCACTTAAGTTTCTAAAAACAAGGGGAAGGATACTTTTTTCTGAAATCTTTAAATCAACTTTATTTAAAGCATTAGTTTACTTTAGATCGCTTTAGTTAAGTATTCTAAATTCCGTATACTATATTAGTAAGTAAATCCTTTTAAATTCAGCTGTTACAAATCTTTTAAAACTTCCCTGTGGGATCGATAACCAGGACTCCACTAGAGCTCTGTATTACTTGATACGATACGTATACTTGCGTAGAATCCACATTATACATTCCATCATAAATTTAAATATATATTAAGCGGGATCAAGTTTTTGGTGCCGTTGCTATTTTTGTAAACATTAAAAAGTGGGTCAAGTTTTTGGCACCGTTGCCGGGGAAGTAAAGAAATTATTTACTAGAGTAACAGAATATTTTAAAATTTACATTACAAAATTGTATGCATAAATTTAGAAACAAAAATTTAATACCTTATGATTCAGAATTAGAGCGTACAATTAAAAAATTTATAAAACAAAAAAGAGAAATTATAAGTTTAACACAAATGACGAATATTCCTGAAAATAAAAATATCAATCAACAGAGACCATTAAGAGATTATGCCAACCCTACATTAGATGAAATTCATTTAACTATTCAAAACCCTGATGTAGCTGCTAATTCATTTGAACTTAAACCTGCAATTATCCAAATGGTACAAAACAATCAATTTAGTGGTTCACCTATTGAAGATCCTAATTTACATCTTGCTAGTTTTTTAGAACTATGTGCTACTTTCAAATATGAAGGAGTATCTAACGATGCTTATTAGACTTAGACTTTTTCCTTTTTCTTTAAGGGATAAGGCTAAAATGTGGTTAAATTCGTTAGCACCTGGATCTATTAAAACTTGGGGAGAGTTATCACAAAAATTTCTATCCAAATATTTTCCACCATCTAAAACTGCTAAGCTTAGAAATGCTATAACTTCTTTTAGTCAGTTTGATGGAGAATGAATATATGAAGCTTGGGAGAGATTTAAAGAACTTCTTAGAAAATGCCCACATCATGCGTTACCAGATTGGTTAATTATTCAAACTTTCTATAATGGATTAGAAGGATTTCTTAGATCAATCATCGATGCTGCTGCTGGAGGATCATTAATGTCAAAACCATTTGATGAAGCCTATGCACTAATCGAAGAAATGGCTACCAATAATTTTTAATAGCCTACTGACAGAATGAATCCAAAAAAGATAGTCAGTATTCATGAAAATGATGCAATATCTATGTTAGCTTCGCAAATCGCTGCTATATCTAAAAAATTAGATCATTTTGGAATGAATTACTCTCCAACTATATTAGAAGAAAACTCATATGGACAACTTATAGAATCTCAACCTTCATATGAAACTATGAATGCTATTAATAACAGACCCAATAATCCTTTTGCGAATTATTATAATCCTGGATGGAAAAATCATCCTAATTGGAATAGTAATACAACTAATCAACCATGGATGAACAACATAACACAACCATTAGGACATCCCTCTAAGCAAGGAAATTCTAATTATAAACCTAGTTATCCACCTGGATTTAATAATAATAACCCTCAATTTAAAGATAAGAAATTATCTATAGAAGAATTAATATTAAATATGGGTCAACATTTACCAAATCAAGGAAATTAATTACAAAATCAAGGAAATCAATTACAAATATAAGGAAACAAATTACAAAATCAAGGAACAACTATTAAAAATATTGAAACTCAACTTGGACATATCGCTACCGCGCTTAATAATAGAATACTTGGAACATTTCCTAGTAATGTGGAAATAAATCCCAAAGACATAGGAAAGGAACAAATTAAAGCGATACAATTACGAAGTGGAAAAGAATTAGAACCTCGAATTCAGAAAGAACTTGAAAGTCAAAAAGAGGAAGTGGAAATCGAAAAGGAAAAGAATCCACAATATCCGAACTTAGAACATCCTTTAATACCAATGAAAATTTCTGTTGAAAAACCTCCACCACCATTTCCTCAATGACTAAATCAACATAAAAAAGATAAATAGTTTGCTAAATTCCTTGAAATTATGAAGAAATTAACAATAAATATTCCTTTCGTAGAAGCTTTAGAGCAGATGCCAAACTATGTAAAATTCATGAAAGATATTATAAATAAAAAAGAAAATTTACCGATAATGAAACGGTCGCACTTAGTGAGGAGTGTAGTGCTATTATTCAGAAAAAGCTGTTGACCTCATTTTTGATGAGGTCTTCTCTTCTTCTCTTTAGTACTTAGGATCTAGCCTTAGGCTTTTCCTTTGACTATCCTAGAGGATTAGAATTGGGACCCACCACTTAGAAATTCAAACCACTTCTTAACTCCCTGCAAACTCCACAAACTTGATTGTAGACCCCTAATCACCTAGAGGGTTGAAGTTAAATGTGGAAGTTTAAAGGATGAGTTCCCATAAGACTCTTTGGCCTTAGGACCGCCCACGGGTGGCCTGGTCTGGTGAAGGGGCTGACTTACACACACACTACACCTATACACTACACTTTCACACACCTCCTAAAACCACACCCATACCCAACTTGACCTCCTGACTCATGCAGGTGATTCACATGGATGGTCTTTAACCCCTAAGCCCTTGGCTAAGAGGGTTAGGAACAACATAGTGGATGCCTCAAATGAGTCCCTTCATGGCTCATGTAGACTTGATGGGGCTTCATGGCTCAACCAAAATGATTTCATTCCACTTACATTCACCCAAGCTTCAATTTTCCAAATTTTCAATTTTCCAAATTTTCAATTTTTGACCCCCGGGATCCTACACCCGCTTAGCCTACCCAAAACCCTTGAAACCCCCCAAAATTTGCAAAATCACCTAAATTACCCAAGATTCTCCAAAATCAATCCTAAACATTGCCTCACCAATCAAATTGATCATCCATACCCAAAAATACCAAAAATTCCAAAAATACCTCCCAATACCCTCCAAATACCCAAAATACCCCTCTTAGCCAAAAAATCCAAAAATTCAGAAAATTCCCAGAAAATTCCAGAAAATCCCAAATATTCCCAATTTAATTTTGTTCAACTACACCATGGGCCAATTTTGTCAATTTACCCCACTTTTATCAAAACCCCCAATTTGACCCATTTTAACCCAAAATGAACCCAATGTCAAACCAAACCTACCCAATTGACCTAAATTCTGGTCCAATTCAATTCTAAACTTCAATTCAATATCCCCAACACCAATCTAGACCAAATCCAAGTCCAATTTGATTGACATTTGAATCCAATTTCACTTTGGGCCTTAAAGCCCAATTTGAACCCATGACCCAAACTTAGCCCAAACTCACCCAATTCAACTCCAATTAACCCCAAATCTTTTCTAAACCTTCCTTAACATTCCCATAAACAAAACACTAACATGATTTGCCCAAAATGTAGACCCAAACCCAACTCAAATTCAACCCAAAATCAAAAAGCCCAATTTTGACCTAAATCCAAACCTAACCCAAATAAGCCCAAACCTCAAAATCAAAACCCAACCAAAGCCAAAACCTCTTTGAAACATTCCCATAAACATTTCCCAACATTTATTTTACATCAATTTCATGAAACATTCCTAAATTAAATTCAACACTTATTGGATCCAATCCTTTGCAAAATTTTCATCCTAAAATTTGTTTTGAAATCTAAAAGCCCACTCTCTAAACCATCTTGAAAGCCCATCCAAAGTGAAATCTAAAAGCCCAAAGCCCACATGACAATTCCTTCTCATCATCCCTTTAATTGGAATCAATTCCTAAGTCCCAAATCAATCATCAAATCAACCTAAATTAAGCACCATCTAAATTTTTCACTAAATTGCCAAAATCCCCAAATTCCTTTTTCATATAAATGGATCCACTTTTCCTAAGCCAAGGGTAAGCCAAATGAAGCCACATGCAAGCCATAGACAAGCCACATGAAGCCATGGGGGTTTGACTTGTCACCAAGCCATTAATGGCAAGTGGAGGGAGTCCTTTCCTAAGCCTTCCTTAAGCCATTTTAACCTCTTTAATGCAACACCATAACCCAAAATGAACTTAAACTATTTTGATGGAGACCACACCATTTTCTCCTAGTCGACCCAAATGGCTCTTTTTCGCCCAAAACCAGGCCTTGGGTGGTGCACCTAGCCCAAAAGGATGGGTTGACCCAAATCAAGCCAAAATGGCCTCTCCCCCATACCATTTTAATCCAAGCACTTTACACATGTCCAAGCCCAATCGACTTCACCATTGCCAAGCCCCGACCTCTCTCGGTCAAGATGGTGACCCTTGCTCGCCGGCCAGCCACCACAGGCCGCCGGAAAAAACCATGGCCGAGACATGGGCAGGAGCCAAACATTGAAATTCCACCTTGCTGAGCTGCCCCATGCCCAATGGCCACCATGGCCGTTCTTCCCTCGACCTAAGCAGCTCGATCCCAAGCCTTAAACCCCCGGGAGGCCCTCCACCCTCTCCTATTTAAACACCACCTCCTCTCGGCCATGAGAGGTGCCGAACCGTACCTTACCGAAACTCGCCAAAATTGCTCTAGATCATTCTCCATACTTAGAGCAGCTTGATCCCCAAGTACAATTTGCCCTGATCCCCACCAACAGAGCCCAATTTCTCAGCCAAAATTCCACCCAAAACCAGGACACTTCTCCACAAGTGGATCAATCCTCAAATCGATTGGTCCTACACCTTCACTGCACCAAGGGAAGAAGTCCACTAGCAAAAGCCCCTCTCCGGGCCACCCAGTCTGCTCCAGCCTCCAAGCTTTGTGATCGGGCTTGGTCGAAATCATACCTGTGCAATTCACCGGACTCGGAGAATTCATCCGGAGCTTGCTGGGATCCAATCGAAGGTGACACAACCCTCAGATTGAAGCCACACTTCTCTGAGCAAAGGTATGAGCTAACTCTTTAACTTGAGCTTCTGGAGATTCTCCATTTCAAATGCTTTGATTTCAATGCATGATCACCGTATAGATATGTTCGTCTCTTCAAGACGAATCCATAGAGCACAAGAACACGAAAATCCGTTGAGAAATGAGTGAGTTCTTAGGATTTTAGTGTGGACGGCTCTCGGGTGAGGACGCTTGGGGACGATGAACGGATGTCGTTCATTCCATACACGCGCGGACGGGCGGCCAGGATCGCGCCGGATGAGGAGACGAAACGATACGGCCGGCCCCCGGAGCGCCGAGCTCGGATGGCGGCGTCGAATCGGGAAGCGCCACGCGGCGCTTCGGAGATGCTAAGGCCGACGCGGCGCCGACTCGGATAAGTAGAAAAATAGGGATTTTCTGATTTATTTAATTCCCTAAACTTCAAAAATTCATAACTTTGTGTAGAAAAATCGAAAAATAAAATAAAAATATCCTCTTGCTCGAATGAACGGAGGAGAATAATGTGGAAAAGAAATCATTTAATTTCATCAAGTATTTTATTTTTAATAATTTATTTACGCTCTGCATTGTTTTAATTCTCCATGCATATAGGAAATTCACCATGGCATGAGACCATAGGGCTTTGAAGCCTCTGAATTTGGGAACATTCCCCGAATTTTCCAAAGTCGAGGCCATCCCTATGAGAAGTTATTGATTTTTCAAATTCATGTTGCTGTTTTGAGTATTTTAAATCCAATAATTAGCATGTTGTGAAATAAATTATAGGAAAATTTGGTGATGTTTCATATGACCAGAGGACCCTAGGAAAAATAGTTTTTGAATTAATCCACTGGAATAACTCCTAATTCGGCTTAAACACCCTAAATAGGTTCTTAATTAATTAGAGCTAATCATACATCAAATTGACTTGAAATCAATTCTCCACTGACCTTTAGGATCAGAGGAACCCACCATAAAAGTTTGAAGTCAATTGGGTTTGGTTAGCTCCTATCAAATGGGTTGATTAAGCCATTTAGCCAATTTAAACTTTGAAAATTCATAACTTTCAAAATACTTTTCAAAAATTCACCAAATTGGTTTTGGAGCCTCTCTGATATTAGGGAATTTAAGAAAATTAAAATTTTAATTTTCTAAAACAGTTGATTTTTTGTATTATTTTAATGTTTTAATAATTAAAAAATAATAAAAATCACAAAAATAATAAAATTCACCAAAATGTCACATTTTGAATTTTAGTCACTTAGGAACAAACCCCATATTTTTCCTAAGTCTCTATGATGAGTTATTAAATTTTAAAGTCCTAGGGTAATTTTAAAATAAAAAAAATGTACTTTCTAGCATTTCTATTAAAATAATCCTAATAAATCAAAGAAAAATCAGAAAATTATAAAAATTGATTCTCTGATTTCCTTGATATCAGAGAGATTTTTAAAAAATATAAAATTCATTTTTCAAATTTTATTTTATTTTTAAATTAATTAATACTCCAAAACTCAAAATAATTGTAATAAAAAGAATATAATTCAAAAAATCACGAAAATTGGTCCAAGTGGTCCTCTGGTCATTAGGAATGTCCCATAATTTTCTTAAGGACAGAAACTTTCCGTTGGTCATATTATTAAATTTTCCTTGGAAATCTCAATTTTCCACCAAAAATAATTACATAAATAAATTAAATATAGAAAAATCACATTTTCTCCTCTAATGTCTTCATTGACATATGAGTGAAGCCACATAAAAATTTCAAGTTCATTTGAGCTCAATTTAATGAGTTATGAAATTATTAAGCTTGAAGGGCAAAATGGTAATTAAAATTTTAACCCTTAATTAAAACTTTAGGCTTAAGAAAATGGAAAGGTAAAATATTTGATCTTAATATGGTTTGGATGATTGAAATTTAAATAATTGAAGGGTAGAAACCTATTAAACAATTCAACAATAATTGAAATGAACTTTAATTAAAATAATTAATTAAATTTGGAAGAATAATAAAATTGGAATTATTAAAATAGGGATGTTATTAGGAAGAAATTTGTTCTTTAATTTAAGAATCCCTAAATTAATCATCCCAATAATATTTAATCCCTAATTAAAATGATAATCCAAGTTTAAGATTTAAAATGCTAAAAGATTTAATCTTTAAATTAAATTAAAGTTAAATTATTTAAAGCAAATCCCTTTAAAACAAAATGTTAAAATTAAATGTGCTTTAAATTAAATTAAATTAAATTAAAACAAATTAAATTAAATTAAATTAAATTAAATTAAATTAAAGCACATTAAATTAAATTGAATTAAATTGAATTAAATTTAATTAAATTAAATTAAATTAAATTAAATTAAATTAAATTAAAATTAAATTAAATTAAACTAAATTAAATTAAAACTAAATCAAATTAAATTAAATCAAATTAAATAAAATTAAGCTCGAACCATATCATATTAAATTAACTTAAAGTTAAATTAAATTAAATTGAACCACATTAAATTAAATTAAGTTAAATTAAATTAAATCGAATTAAAAATAACATCACCTAAGACATGAAGAATTCAAAAATAAATCTAAAACAACTTGAACACTATTCCAAACTTAAATCCATTAACTAAAATCAAATCATGAACCACTTGAACATCCATTCGCCCTCAAAAGCTCGTGATGTCATAACTCTTAAAAGGAGTGTTAAATGAAGTGTTACTTCATTCATGGGATATTCAAATGTCCTAGTTCACCGAGCAAGACAACAAAACTTAAACTCTCGGACGATTAATTCATTTGTATAATTAAATTCATTTGGACTTAAAACAATCCTAGAAATGTCGAAAAGATGTTTAAGATTCGTCTTAAGCACTTCCTCAATATGATAGGATATTTATAAGAACAATCGAACTTAGTTGTTCTTCGATGAAGAAAATCGTCCTCAAACTAAAATACAAGAACCTAGTACGTCATAGGAAATGACTAGCTATAGGATTAGGAACTTGGTAGAAAACCATAATCCTTCCCTTAGCTTTACCTAGGAACTTACTTTAAATGCTTAAATATTCTAACCGTGTTTTAAGTGCAACTTGGGATGACGGGAAGACCCTCCAGTGTACGCTTTTATTTTATTGCAATTTACCTTACCGCAATTTATTTAATCGCATCGCACTTACTTTTCTTGCATGATAAACAACTCGTTGCATGAAAACCTACACCTTTAGGATAGTCCCTAAAACTGAAACCAAAACTAAATTAAAAGTCATTACAAGATAAAATTCACCGCCACAACATTTCAAAATATAAAACAACTCAAAATTTAATCACAAACAGAACAACAAAACTACAACTACAACTAAATTAAAACGTCTTGTTGGATGATCAGGAATACCTCGGATGATGTAACCTACGTGTTGCTAACGGGATTTCCCACGGTCTAAATGAAAGTGTGGAACTCATTCAATCGAGTTTAGTAAATTCATCCGGACTAAGTGAATCCGATAAAAATAATGATGCCGGAAGGATGGAACCGTGGGATCTTAACCGGTGTTGTTATAATCAACTTTAAGATTTGTTTAATTAAAATATTAAAAACACCTGGATTTTAAGATCTTTTCTAAACCCGAACACTTTTCTCACCTCCCCGATTTATGATTTCTAAAACTAAACCTCCGCAACAACAAGGAGCTCGGAGCATGGTGGGCAGCACGGCCATCGTCATCAGCAAAACTCGAGTCTACTTCAACAAAACCATTCTTAGAATTAAATAACCAAGCCATAGGACTTCGAGGTAGTTTGCCTAGTGCAACATAAATCCTCAACTCTTCGTTAGGCATTTGCATGATCATGTCATGTAAATTAAGCCCTAACCGGTCTTAGGACTCCGAGGTAGTCGTTCGATACGACATAAACCCTCATATCTTCAAGGCTATTTGTATGATTTTATCATACAAATATAAGTCCTAATTAATTAAAATTGGCAAGATCAAAATACTAAATAAATAGGACTTTCCTAAATTCAAACCAAACAATAGGATAGTCGGGAAATTACCGAAGTTCGCTTCGAATATGTGATTTCTCCTACCTTTCTTCCTTTGAATTCCCAAAACAAAATGTTCTAAAATTGATCCATTCCCTATTGAAATTCCAAAACTCAATCCATCGAAAACTTAAACATCGAAATTCTTGAGAGCAGTAACTACCGATTATTATCGAGAGTTTTCTTAGGTGATTCCCGTCACTTAAGATGTAATTAACTATAGTGGGCTTGCCCGTATAGGGAATTTTAAGAACCCATGTAATATAAACCCTGTTTAATGTTTTCATATTAAACAGGGGAATTTGTCGGCTTATAAAATTGGTTCGCACCAAACGGATGTCACAAATCTTCTAGTTTATTTAATCGAGCCCCATCATCAAGCAATGTGTCTATTCTTCAGGATAGATACATGGTTTGTGATGCGGTGCTCGTTTATATAAACTATTCGGGATGTGAGATCGGCTTGATTTCATATCTTAAAATTTTCAAATTTAAAATTATTTTCAAAATAAAATACTACTTTTCAAATTATTTATTTAAATTAAATTAAAATTCGCCGATAATTTCGTAGCGACCCCTTTCCAAATAAAACACCACAACCTAAAAATATGCCGACAATTTCTGGCGACTCCGCTGGGGATAATTCCTCTCTCCATTTTTAATCAAATAGTTCTGCTTTCAAAAATCGTTAGTGTATTCATGTCCCTAATGTATCAAACTACCCTTCTTTCCGTTGGAATATTATGTTCATTTCTATCTTGAACAAGTATAGCCAACATTCTCTCGGATTTAGGAGCCACTGTTTAGACATCCCTAAACAGAGAGGTTCCGAGATCCTTTGCCTCATTTCCGAGGTGGGGCGGACCCCAATAAGTGTTAGCTTAGGAGTGATCCTTCGAGTCGAGAAGTCTTACATAAGACTTTCTTTTCCTTTCCAACTCTGAATCAAATTCATTACTTTCTCTACACCTTTGAACATTCCGTTCTAAATAAACAAACCCTTTAATGAATGACTCTTTTAACAAATATACATGAACAAGAATGTGTTCGGACACTTTTCGTTTCCTTTCTTTTCATCCCGATGAGAAGAAGCATAACTCGGGATCGACAATCGAATCTACCTCGCAGAAATGGAAGCCCCAAAACCGATTTTCTCCTTCACCAATGGACCGGACTTCGCCGTTTACAAGGATGAGCCGCCCGACAATGGGATCATCCGATTCGGACAAGGATTCGAGAACACAAATGTCAAGATCGCCGACGTTACCCTTTTCGTACCGACGAACAAAGTATCCGAAATCGAGAGACCTATCGATCGAGTTCAACCTTAAGTCAACTCAAGAGTTTCCTCCTCGCAAAGGGTTCCAATCGAGAGGAATACCGTTGTCCAAAGGAGGACCGTTATCTCTACCCCCACTGGTCTAGTCGTCTCTGCACCTACCCCGGCTCCCGCCAAACTGAAGGGGAAGGAAGTTCAAATTTGCAACGAGCATGTTACCGTGGAGGGTACAGATTTCCGTGCAAGACCTTCTATTTTTGAAATTGGGTCCAGCTCAAGGGTTCCACCCCTAACACGGACTCAGAGGAGAAACAGAGGCAGGAAGATTGCCGTGAAGGCCGTAGACCGCCGAAGTCGCTTTCTTAGAAGAAATCCCTGAGTACACACCACTACCTGAATACATACCATTGTATGAGTATACACTTCTTTTGGAAGGAAGTAGATTCCATCCCCTTTCCGCCGCAGCTGACGAGGAAAATGCCCGCAGGATTGCCTCTACATTACCTCGACCCGCATATTACAGCGACAACAGAAAGAAAATGGCTAGGGTTACACCATTTGCCCGACTACGACCGTGATCGAGAAATTAGCAAAGAAAGAAAGATGCCCCGTATCGGAAATTTTAAGAAGGATAGGGCGGGTGCCGGCCAAATCCCGTCTCGGGCCGCGAGTAGAATCTCGCTATCGCCGCAAAAGAGCCTAATAAGAAGATGAAGGCTAGTCCACCCGTTGTTGTTTCGTGTTTACTGCATCGTGGAGGATACCACCTTCCAAAGCATTCGACCGACGTGACCATCCGGTCCTAGCGCCTCTCACTGCTAGAAGGATGGTATGGTGTCCCACTACCGCCAATTAAGACCGAAACAACGACTCGTAAAAGGAAAGTCTCGTCGGAGACTTGAGTCCGAGGAAAGTGCTACCGCAAAGAAAGGAGACTCATGAGAAGGAAACCCGACAGCTATCACATGACAACCGCAAGGATGTACAGAAAAGACCCTCAGAAGATGCTATGGAAAAGTTAAGGACTGATATTCGACGATTAGCAAGGGAGAGAGAAGAGAAATTTGGAGATGAAATTGACTCGTCAGAGTTCATGGATGATGAATATGCAGAAATTAACATGGTTGAAACACGAGCTTCGTCAGCTTCACAAGGTGCTCCCGCGCACGCGGAAAGAGAGGAGCCGGAAGTAATGAGGAGGAAGCTTCAAGAGAAAGATGATACGATCGCCCAAATGGCAAAAAGGATGGAAGAAATGGCTGTAGCCCTAGCCACTCTCCAGAGTCAAGTTCAACCCCAAAGAGAAACACCCCGTAAGTTATTCACATTGTAGATGGAGGAAAGGAGATTACATCCGTCAACGGGGATGATCAATTAAAGAAGGATACAACACAAAGTATGATTCCGTAAAAGGATATCAAGAGCTTGGTGGAACAAAGCAAGTGCGAGAAGCCTCGACACAATCAAAGAGCGGAACATCCATTCGGACGGGTAGATCTTACCCCGAAGAATTCGACGCCGTCCAATATCCGAAAGGCTTTGTACCACCTCTCGTTCAAGACCTTTGATGGAACCGGAAACGCTCGGCAAGCATGTTGCACATTTTCGTGCCAGCTTGTTGCAATGCCTGCGGAAGTGATGCTTTACTCTTCCGACAATCCGTCGCGCACTCGTCGTGGATCGCCTTGATTGGTATGCGGAATTACCGAACGGATCGGTAAAGACATTTTCAGAATTAGAGAACCTCTTCATCAAGCGATTTGCCGGAGCTCAGCACCACATCACTATAGGTGATTTAGTGGTAGAGAAGCAGAAGCCGAATGAAACTCTGGTAGACTACATACTTCGATGGAGGAATCTAAGTATGAAATGTGAGCCACAGTTACAAGAACAGCACGCAGTCGGTATTTTACTTAAAAGCATCCATGGCCCGATAGCACTTCTCCTCAAGGGATTTACTATTAAGACTTTCGAGAAGTTGTTAAGCAAGGCCGGAAGCTTGCAAGAGGAGGCGAAGCAATTAAGTTTCACCGATAAAGCAGACAAACAGAAGCCCGTGAAAACTTTTGAAAAGAAGTCCGGAATCGTCGCAACGAGCCGATAAAGGCAAGCAACCGATACAAATATCGTCGAACGGCCGCAAGCAACCTCAACAGTAATTACCAGCAACCCCGACCCAGCTATCACTCATCTCAACAAGATGAACAACCGCCTCATCCACAACGAACATTTAGGGAGTTCCCGAGCAGGAGTATCCGTTCAAGAATGAGGCAAGGCCGAAAATGTTCCGCAACTCGATGAAGACCCCGCATTTCCAACTCGTCGGAGCCTAAAAGACCGAAGAAGTCGACAAGAAAGGTGATCCCAACTTTTGCCCTTACCACCGGATGCTCGGGCACAAGATAGAAGATTGTATTACCTTCAAAAGTCGGCTCAACGACAATCTTCGGAAAGGGAATATAACGATCCCGAAAGAATACATGAAGGAACCCCAGTAAAGGAGGTTCCGTCAATGTTATCTCGACGGATTTCATTGTTCCGATAGATCCCTATGCGACCGATGATGGATGGACTACCGCTCGGACAAAGTCTTCGAAGAAGATTTTGGATCACATCCAAACCGCTTCGATGCGAGCTTCAATTCAAAGTTCGAAAACCGTCAAGTCGGCGCTATCACTCGCGATGGAAGAACCGCCTCAACAAGAGATGACCGAAGAAAAGAAGAAAATTGACGAAGAAGAGAAGACCGAGGCACCTAAGGCTAGACTAGGGGCCGCTTATCCTAGGATAGTCGTTTCCGATTCGGGGAAGAAATCCCTCGAACCTCCGACTCGTATGATTATCCGCCCACTCCGAGGGATCTTATAATGATGAGGGTTATGGCGTTGGCTACGTTTGACCGTTTCTAACGATTACGTAACTAGCGACGATCAACCTAATCCGACGTCGATTCCGATACAAATGACAATTCTCAAATCATACACAATCTCGACGATCACAATGACGAAGAAGACATCCACCAGGGAGGCTACGAGAGTTCAACAAGCAACGAATCTATTTGCGAGTTTCGAGGAGCTCCAATCACAATAGAGTTAGAGCCTTCGTACTCCGAAGCTAATCCCGAAGAACTTGTCATTCCAATTCGAAGGAGACACCAAGCAAACTCAATGCTAAATTCGAAGAAATCATGAAGTCAACTTAAGAAGTGGAAGAGTTCTACCTCCGAGAATGGGTCCAAAGGACAAAGGAAAGCAGGTGGTTGTTCAGGAAGAACCAACCCCGACAGAAGAAATACCCATTCGAGAAGAAAACGAGGCACATGAAAACAAAGTGGACTACAACGTGCTAGCCCATCTTAGGAAACTACCAGCCAAACTGAGCATCTACGACGCTCTCATCTTATCAAAGGAGATGAGAGAAGCTCTGATCAAGGCCTTACTTCGATCCGGTAAATTTGCTTGGCTTCAAATGGCCTGGAGATTCCTTAGATGAGGTTTGCTCGTTAAAGGAGCAACGAGGTGTTACCTTCACGTGACAATGACTTACTACTTGGGACGACAGACCACAACCGACCGTTGTACATTTCTGGCCATAATCGGGAAGTTTACACTCTCCGCAGTATTGGTGGATCCAGGAGCATCAATCAATATAATGAATCTTCGAACGCTAGCATACTTGGAAATTGATGCTCGCGAGCTCGAAGCGTGACAAGATGTTATTAAGAGGATTCAACCGTAAAGGAGAAAGAGCCCTCGGATCAATAACACCGCTAATGAAGACCGGTGACTTAGCAAAGACAACCGCGAAATTTCACATAATCGATTCGTAAACGTCGTTCAACGCTCTACCGGGCCGACCGTGGATACATGAAAATCGGATGGTACCATCATCTCTACATCAATGCATCAAATACTACGATGGAGGGGAACAAAGGCATCAAAGGTGACTTACAACCGTTCTCCGTACATGAAATCGGAATCCATGAAGATGCAACTTATTATGCACCTCCGAAGAAAACAATCTTCTCCGGAGATACCATAACAAATGAAGCAAAGGAAATTTGGGACGACGAAGAACCCGAAGTTCTAGTCCAACAGCCACTCACCACTCCCTTACGGCGAGATGGTGAAGGTTTCTCCACAACTCGCATCCGAGGTCGAGGCCGGAGACGAGGTCGTGGCAGAGACGTTAGGACGATCGGACAGAGGAAACCACCCATCAATGTTGATCGGGAAGATAGTTCCGAAGAAGAAAAAGAAATCAAACAAGAAGCAGCGACAATAAGTCAGAAGAAGCCGCAATTCAGAATCCCTCTCGAAGATGAAAGAAACGAAGAATATAAATCGATGTACGAGAAGATTAACCACTATGTACATACTATGACCCTGACCCCGATCCATTCTAATAAGATCGAGGGTATGGAGGTCAAAGAGGTACGTAGCGGTGGTGCAAAGCCAATCAAATTCTACCGTGGTGCTCCTTCCTCCAAAACCGAAAATAATGTACAATTTGAAGATGCTACTTCATCGAATTAATGGAATCGCCTTTCGAGTGGTACTCTCCCCGTGTTCAAAATTTAATTCAGCCGTGGTTTCTTACCTCAACAATGGACAAAAGGTCACTCACAACGTTTTGAAAAATTATGGAATAACTCCGTCGTCCACCCAATTCAAAGCATGGTCTCGGATTCGGCACGTAGGATCGACCGACGATACCGAATTTTGCATGGTTGTCACTTGCGAGTCTAATGAAAACCGCATGGAAACTACGAAGAACTCGAAGATTTACAAATCGGAGATGCTCCACTCGTAATTCGAAGAAGAGATCAAATCTACAATAGATGAGTTAACTGAAGTTAACTTAGGTACTAGCGAAGAACCTAGACCTACCTTTGTTAGCTCCTTACTCAATAAAGAAGACTCCGAAGAAATAATCAAGTTATTAATGGAATTTAAAGACCGTTTTGCTTGGAGCTACGATGAGATGCTGTGTTTAGCTCCGCAGGTCGCAATCATAAGCTAGAGTGGATCCTACTTCGTCCCGCCGTACAAGGTCCCAAAAGAATGCGTCTAGAAATCGAACAACAAGTCATAGCTGAAGTTAAAAAGCTAATAGACGCTAAATTTGTCCGTGAAGAACAATACCCGACTTGGTTAGCCAATGTGGTACCAACATGAAGAAGAATGGTCGCATCGAATTTGTGTGGATTTCGTAGATTTAAACAAGGCATGTCCAAAAGATGAATTTCCTCTACCGATCCCGTAATTAATGATCGACATCGCTTCAACACATGAAATATTCTCATTCATGGATGGATCTTCGTGATACAACCAGATAAAAATGGCACCGTAAGATGAAAAACTTACAAAGCATTCGTAACGCCGATCGGTATATTGCTACACAAGAATGCCATTCGACCGAAGAATGCAGGAGCAACCTACCGGAGAACGATGACAAGAATTTTTGATGATCTCATCCACAATCAAGTCGAATGCTACGTGGACGATGTGGTCATCAAAAGCAAAATAAAGGAAAACCACTTCGTATGATTCGAGAATTGTTTTCGAACGATTAAGATAATTTAACCTTAAGATGAATCCCTTAAAATGCGCCTTCGGCGTCACCTCCGGGAAATTCTTAGGATTCGTTGTCCTACATCGTGGAATTGAAATCGACCCGGAAGAGATTAAAGCCATCTTAGAAATGCCGCCTCCCAGAACCTTAAAACAACTACGATCTTTTCAAGGGAAGCTAGCATATCTTCGACGCTTTATCTCAAACTTGTCGTAGGTGTCACCTTTCTCGCACTAGTTAAAAAGGACGCCAAATTTATTCGGGAAGAGAAATGCCGTAGGGCCTTCGAGGACATTAAACAATATTTAATGACACCTCCCGTCTTAGCAGCCCTGGGCCTCGTAGACCGCTAATACTTTATACCGCGGCTTTAGACGACTTCTCTCGAGCCCCGTTAGCCTTGTGTCAATGATGAGGGTAAAGAAAATGCTCTTTACTACCTAAGCCGTCGTTTACTTCCGACGGAAATAAGGTATCCCGCAATCGAAAAGCATTGTTTGGCCCTAATCTTCGCCGCTCAAAAGCTCGTGCACTACATGCTTTCTCATAAGGTCAACCCGATCTCAAAATTTAATCCATTGCAATACTCGATGACCCGTCCAACGCTTTCGGCGTACTTGCCGTATGGTCAATGATATTATTGCAATTCGATATAACTTTCGTGCCTCTTCGTGCCAGTAAAGGGACAAGTCTTAGCGTACTTCCTCGCAAACACACCCTTTGCCGGCAGAATCGCTTCTCAATGACGATTTGCCAGATGAACAAATAATGAGCTTAGAAGACCCTGATGATCGATGTTGGGAATTGTATTTCGACGGAGCATCTTCAGCACACAAAGATGAAGAATCGCAAGTGATAGTACTCCGTAAGGCAGTGGATCGGACTAATCTTTATAACACCTGAGCGGGGGATGTTAAGATACTCCTACCACTCGACAGCAGCCGTGTACAAATAACGAAGCGTAATACGAAGCCCTCATAACAGACCGGAATTAACTATTCAAATGGGTATAACGTACATCAACATCTACTGGGACTCGCAGCTTAATCATTCAACGTATCGCCGAACAATACAGAATTTTAAAACCAAGACTCGAGCAATACTTCCAAAGATGCCATACAATTGTTGGAACAGATTCCGAATGTGACAATCTACAAAATTCCCGTAAAAGAGAAAGTTTTAGCGGATGCGTTAGCCCGTCTCGCAAAAGAATTTTCCTGTTTGCAAGATGAGTCAGTGGAAGTGTCGGTTCGCGGACGTCAGGTCCTATCACAGCTCGACATGTACACAATACACAAATCAGAAAAGGAAAAAGGACCAATCGCACCAAGAACGTAAAAACACGAAGATCGGCGACAACCATTAATCGACTACCCGCAAACAGGAAAACTACCGAGACGATAGGTCGTTAGCCCATCAGATCAAGAAAAGAACTCTGTCCTACGCATTAGTAAACAATACATTATACAGAAGGTCTTTCGATCAAATGTGGCTAAGGTGCCTAAGCGGGTCCGAGGCTCGTGAAATTGTTAAAGATGTGCACTCAGGACTCTGTGGCTCTCACCAGTCGGGTCCGAAGATGAAAATGAAAATTAAAAGACTAGGGTACTACTGGCCCTCGATGATGACCGACTGCATGAAAATCGCCAAGAGCCGTCACCAATGCCAAGTACACAGAGTGGTTCTACACCAACCTCCAAATGTGCTACATCCGACAATCGCGTCGTGGCCATTCGAATGTTGGGGCACGGATATAGTGGGTCCAATAGAACCACCATCTTCAAAAGGACATCGCTTCATTCTTGCGGCTGCTGCATTACTTTTCAAAGCGGGCAGAGGCGCTCCACTCGTAGAAGTGAAAGCACATCACGTGCTACAATTTTTCAAGAACCAAGTTGTCTACCGTTTCGGAGTGCCGCGCAGATCATCTCGTATAATGGGTCGCATTCGAAGCACGCAAATCAACAATTTTGTCGTGAGACACGGAATAGACCGGCGATATTCAACAATTTACTACCCAAGAGCAAACGGCCTCGCCGAGGCTTTTAATAAAACTCTCGTTCAAATTTTAAAGAAGAATTTAGACGACAATAAGAGAAATTGGCACGAGAAGTTATTAGAAGCCTTATGAGCCTACCGGACAACCTTCGTAACTCCTACTCAAGCTACACCTTACGCCCGGTGTATGGGTCCGAGGCAAGGTTACCCTTAGAGGTCCAACTTCCTTCACTCGTAGATTGCAGCTTGCAAACAAAATCACGACAGAAGAGAATGCCAAATTGCGACTAGAAGAATTGGAAAGCCCTGAAGGGAAAAGACTTGACAGCCACAGCAGAATTTAGAACTATACCAAGCTAAGATGGTTCAAGCCCATGACAGATCGGGTCCACCCAAGAACCTTCAAAGTTGGTGACTTAGTTCTCGTTCTCAAAAGACCTATTCTCGCACACCGCAAGATAGGAGGAAAATTTGAACCCACTCGGGAAGGACCGTTTCGTGGTCGAGGCAGTCTACTCGGGAGGCTCCTACCAGCCTAGTGAACCGCCAAGGAGAACGACATATGCTTCCGATCAATGGACGATACTTGAAAAAGTATTACACTACCTGATGTTTCGAAGGAATGAATTTTCCATCCCTAGAAGCACGGGTGAAGTAATTACTTATGACTGGGTCCGAACCCAAAATAATAAAAAATGTGCTAGAGTAAATAAAATCATGATAATAAAGTTTTCCTTGTTTTCTCTTCCATATCAAAATCTCTTTCCTGATCTTTTCCCACTTCATTCCTGTTAAATTGAAAAATGCAAAAGTAATAATAAAAAAAACTGTCTTTAATAAACATTTTCTTAATGTTCTTGTTCTTAAGATGCACCTCGATCCTTTTCCTTGTCTTTTCGCAGTGGAAATGTCGAACGGGCGGTCGGGTCCCGAACTTTAGAAATGGAGTAAGCCTCGCACTCGACGAAAAGAGGGTGAAAGATGGAGCGATAATGTAGATCGACTCGTACTTCGCACCGCAGGCCTCGCAATACGAGGAAAGTGACCGGGTCCCGATCGACCGAGAGGAACCGCCTAGTCGACAAGAATGAAAGTGGGTGGCCCAAGCCACCAATCCAAGCAAGAAGAAAAGAAAAACAGTACAATCGAAGGAGACAAGAGAATCAAGTCCGTAGTCGCTACGCAGCAGGGCAGTGCTTGTCGCCGCCGCACCCACGTAAACTCGAGAAATACGAAGAGCTACTCTCACAACGAACTCGCCGAAGGAATAAAAATCGCCGTATTCGCAAGATGTTAACTAAATTAGCAGCAGACTAGCGCGACGAGGCAAGCTTGCTACCGCGCACATATACTTCAAGGATACCGGTTCGCCGAGAACCCGAAGGAAGGAGGCCAGCCTCCGAGGATAACGAAGAAACCAGGGAAATCTCGAGAAGAACGAAGAAAGAAGGCTATAACGCCACCGCACAAAGCCACCGGTAATGCATGACCTTGTTGCAGTAGCAACCCCGGAGGATGTCCCGACGGACATCATCCCCGAGGAGCCGAGGTATGCAGGAGAACGTGAAGGGATCGAGCCATATATCCCACAAGACGTCACTGTGCCCTCGCCATTTGCAAATTATCCCGAATACGAGCTAGAAAGAATACGTAATGTCCGAAGAAAACTTTTGAATACTTCGAGAGAATCGAGGCAGGAGGATCAATATACTAGAAGGCCTCGAGTTACATACGTACGTGTTCTCGAATACGAACAACAACAAATCGTGGATCGCATCCAGGATTTGAAAAAGATGGGCCGAGCAGTGTCGCTTAAGAGAAAACACTTACTCGTAACCCCGGAGATGGATGCCAGTGGAAGGGGAGAATTACAATACAATGTGGATGTCGCTACAACTTCGCAGAAGACAGAAGGGAAACCCACCGGGGATACTCCGTCATGGCCGAGTGGATCCAATGCCATTAGTCATTAAAAGGATGGTAAAAAGAATGATAACATGGAGGGTACCGCCAGCAGATTGCATACCTAACAGCTTGCATCATTAACATTTACAAGAAGGGTGACCGCATTCCCCCGCACATAGATCACCACGACTTTGTCGACCTTTCGCACAGCTTCTTTTCCGAATGAGTGTAATATCATGTTCGGATCCGACCTCCTGGATAGCGTGCCCGTGTGAGTTCCGAGGGCCGCAAAGATACCATCGCCGGTAGGTTCCGTCATGATACCGAAGGGCAACGGAGCAGTATGTCGCTAAACATTGCATACCGGGAGTACCAGAGGAAGCGGATCTCGCTACTTTCGGAAGGATGGACGACGGAAAGCACCTTACCACTTCCGACTGCACCGCGAGCTAGAGAGCCTCCGACCTTACGAGCCGTGAGTTACGTGGAAAATATCACACCTCCAACGTACATCCCTACGGCATCCTTGCCAAGGATGGCTTGGAAGGTGATGTTATCGACCATGTACCTCACTATTCGTACATGGATTTTTGACGTATACCTTTTTGGATGGATCGACAAAGATCATACATAGTCCGTTTTGAGTCTATATGGATTGTATGAGATGTATTCCGCATCGAGTTGTATGATGTATCTTCAACATGATTGGAATGAAAGTGATGATGTCACATTTTTTTGGCCTTCACCTCTTTTGTGCAAACTGACTGGGAAACGCCATTAAAGTTAAACGAACTTCGAACAAAGAACAGAAAAGAAAAAGAATAATAATAAAAAAATAATAATAAAAATAAAATAAAAAAATATAAAAATATAAATAATAAATGAGAATTATTTTTCCTTAAAAATCCAAACGTAAAAATAACTTCAAAATCCACGTGAACGCTAAATAAAATTCGCATGAATATTAAATACACAGCTAAAAAATTTGGAAAGTTAAAGGACAAACAAAATGAAAATGAATCTCAAATCGGATCCCACTCTAAATTCATCTTTTCAAACATTTTCAAATCAACTCCAAATCGAAATTTATCTCAAGAAGCTTTGAAATTCTCTCGTCGGACAACTCTTCCTCACAAGAGACCCATACTTCAATTTCGTAACCCTAAACCTTTTTTCGTCACATCGAAATCATTTCGACTTTTGTGGCCTACCTTTCTTCCTGTATGGAGATCGACTAGGTCTATTGACACGGAGCCATGAGCTTTGTCTGATTTGGTTCTGATGGCATGAGACTGGGTCCCTCTTCACACAAATAAACTTTCGAGATTGGAATCCATTTCCAATTCTCATTAAACCTTCGAGATTGGAATCCATTTCCAATTCTCATTAAACCTTCGAGATTGGAATCCATTTCCAATTCTCATTAAACTTTCGAGATTGGAACCTCGTTCCAATTCTCATTAAACTTCCGAGATTGGAATCCATTTCCAATTCTCATTAAACTTTCGAGATTGGAACCTCGTTCCATTTCTCTTTAGAACTTCCGAGATTGGAATCAGTTTCCAATTCTCATTAAACCTTCGAGATTGGAATCCATTTCCAATTCTCATTAAACTTCCGAGATTGGAATCCATTTCCAATTCTCATTAAACTTTCGAGATTGGAACCTCGTTCCAATTCTCTTTAAACTTCCGAGATTGGAATCCATTTCCAATTCTCTTTAAACTTCCGAGATTGGAATCCATTTCCAATTCTCATTAAACTTTCGAGATTGGAACCTCGTTCCAATTCTCTTTAAACTTCCGAGATTGGAATCCATTTCCAATTCTCATTAAAATTTCGAGATTGGAACCTCGTTCCAATTCTCTTTAAACTTCCGAGATTGGAATCAGTTTCCAATTCTCATTAAACCTTCGAGATTGGAACCAGTTTCCATTTCTCTTTAAACCTCCGAGATTGGAACCAGATTCCATTTCTCTTTAAACCTTCGAGATTGGAACCAGATTCCATTTCTCTTTAAACCTTCGAGATTGGAACCAGTTTCCATTTCTCTTTAAATCTCCGAGACTGGAACCAGATTCCAGTTCTCTTTAAACCTCCGAGACTAGAACCAGATTCCAGTTATCTTTAAACCTTCGAGACTAGAACCCGATTCCAGTTCTCTTTAAACTTTCGAGATCAGTACCTAAATCCTGATTCTGACCCCTTCAATCAACACTTAAACTCCGATTCTCATTCTCGCGGCCGGTACCCCGATTCCAGCTTTTCTCCACAATCCCGGGATTGGAACCTCGTTTCGAATCCAAACTTCAAATCCAAATTTCCTCAAATTGATTTTAAACCAAACTTCAATCTAAATTGAAACTCAAAATCTAAACTTACACATCAAAACTTAAACTAAAACAAAATAAAAATCTAAATCGAAATTCCCCGCATCATGTGATTTGGGACTCACCTCCTTTTCCTTTCCCAGCCGAGAGTTCGTGAATCTCCGGCCTCGCAGATATACTTGACACTCCCCGACGGAAACTCTTCTACTTCGTCCTAAGTTTGTCACTTGGACATCTATGTTGCTTTTGTTGATCTTTTCGGTCAACGCTAATACGCGCGGTGTGCTCGGTTAAGCACACCACACCTATTGGGGGTCCATTCGTCGACCTCATTTTCGATGAGGTCTTCTCTTCTTCTCTTTAGTACTTAGGATCTAGCCTTCAGGCTTTTCCTTCGACTATCCTAGAGGATTAGAATTGGGACCCACCACTTAGAAATTCAAACCACTTCTTAACTCCCCGCAAACTCCACAAACTTGATTGTAGACCCCTAATCACCTGGAGGGTTGAAGTTAAATGTGGAAGTTTAAATGATGAGTTCCCATGGACTCTTCGGGCCTTAGGACCGCCCTGGGCGGCTCCGGTCTCGGTGAAGGGGCTGACTTACACACACACTACACCTATACACTACACTTTCACACACCTCCTAAAACCACACCCATACCCAACTCGACCTCCCGACTCATGCGGTGTGATTCACATGGATGGTCTTTAACCCCTAAGCCCTCGGCTCGGAGGGTTAGGAACAACATAAGTGGATGCCTCAAATGAGTCCCTTCATGGCTCATGTGGACTTGATGTGGCTTCATGGCTCAACCAAAATGATTTCATTCCACTTACATTCACCCAAGCTTCAATTTTCCAAAATTTCAATTTTTGACCCCCGGGACCCTACACCCGCTTAGCCTACCCAAAACCCTTGAAACCCCCCAAAATTTGCAAAATCACCTAAATTACCCAAGATTCTCCAAAATCAATCCTAAACATTGCCTCACCAATCAAATTGATCATCCATACCCAAAAATACCAAAAATTCCAAAAATACCTCCCAATACCCTCCAAATACCCAAAATACCCCTCTTAGCTAAAAAATCCAAAAATTCAGAAAATTCCCAGTAAATTCCAGAAAATCCCAAATATTTCCAATTTCATTTTGTTCAACTACACCATGGGCCAATTTTGTCAATTTACCCCACTTTTATCAAACCCCCCAATTTGACCCATTTTAACCCAAAATGAACCCAATGTCAAACCAAACCTACCCAATTGACCTAAATTCTGGTCCAATTCAATTCTAAACTTCAATTCAACATCCCCAACACCAATCTAGACCAAATCCAAGTCCAATTTGATTGAAATTTGAATCCAATTTCACTTTGGGCCTTAAAGCCCAATTTGAACCCATGACCCAAACTTTGCCCAAACTCACCCAATTCAACTCCAATTAACCCCAAATCTTTTCTAAACCTTCCTTAACATTCCCATAAACAAAACACTAACATGATTTGCCCAAAATTTAGACCCAAACCCCACTCAAATTCAACCCCAAAATCAAAAAGCCCAATTTTGACCTAAACCCAAACCTAACCCAAATAGGCCCAAACCTCAAAATCAAAACCCAACCAAAGCCAAAACCTCTTTGAAACATTCCCATAAACATTTCCCAACATTTATTTTACATCAATTTCAACTCTAGCCCAACATTGGCCCAAGTTAGCCCAATTTGACCTATATTGGCCCATTCACCAAAGAAGTCCAAATCTAACCCAATTCAAGCCCAAACTACTTCAAATTGATTCCAAATCATTCATGAAACATTCCTAAATTAAATTCAACACTTATTGGATCCAATCCTTTGCAAAATTTTCATCCTAAAATTTGTTTTGAAATCTAAAAGCCCACTCTCTAAACCATCTTTAAAGCCCATCCAAAGTGAAATCTAAAAGCCCAAAGCCCACATGAAAATTCCTTCTCCTCATCCCTTTAATTGGAATCAATTCCTAAGTCCCAAATCAATCATCAAATCAACCTAAATTAAGCACCATCTAAATTTTTCACTAAATTGCCAAAATCCCCAAATTCCTTTTTCATATAAATGGATCCACTTTTCCTAAGCCAAGGGTAAGCCAAATGAAGCCACATGCAAGCCATAGACAAGCCACATGAAGCCATGGGGGTTTGACTTGTCACCAAGCCATTAATGGCAAGTGGAGGGAGTCCTTTCCTAAGCCTTCCTTAAGCCATTTTAACCTCTTTAATGCAACACCATAACCCAAAATTAACTTAAACTATTTTGATGGAGACCACACCATTTTCTCCTAGCCGACCCAAATGGCTCTTTTCCGCCCAAAACTGTGCCTTGGGTGGTGCACCTAGCCCAAAAGGATGGGTTGACCCAAATCAAGCCAAAATGGCCTCTCCCCCATACCATTTTAATCCAAGCACTTTACACATGTCCAAGCCCAATCGACTTCACCATTGCTAAGCCCCGACCTCTCCGGGTCAAGATGGTGACCCTTGCTCGCCGGCCAGCCACCACCTGGCCGCCGGAAAACACCATGGCCGAGACATGGGCGGAGCCAAACATTGAAATTCCACCTCGCTGAGCCGCCCCATGCCCAATGGCCACCATGGTCGTTCTTCCCTTGACCTAAGCAGCTGATCCCAAGCCTTAAACCCCCCTGGGAGGCCCTCCACCCTCTCCTATTTAAACACCACCTCCTCTCGGCCATGAGAGGTGCTGAACCAGACCTTACTGAAACTCTGCCAAAATTGCTCTAGATCATTCTCCATACTTAGAGCAGTTGATCCCCAGTGCCAATTTGCCCTGATCCCCACCAACAGAGCCCAATTTCTCAGCCAAAATTCCACCCAAAACCAGGACACTTCTCCACAGTGGATCAATCCTCAAATTGATTGGTCCTACACCTTCACCAGACCAAGGGAAGAAGTCCACTAGCAAAAGCCCCCTCTCCGAGCCACCCGGCTTGCTCCAGCCTCCAAGCTTTGTGATCGGGCTTGGTCGAAATCATACCTAGGCAATTCACCAGACCAGGAGACTTCATCTGGAGCTTGCTGGGATCCAATCGAAGGTGACACAACCCTCAGATTGAAGCCACACTTCTCTGAGCAAAGGTATGAGCTAACTCTTTATCCTGAGCTTCTGGAGATTCTCCATTTCAAATGCTTTGATTTCAATGCATGATCACCGTATAGATGTGTTCGTCTCTTCAAGACGAATCCATAGAGCACAAGAACACGAAAATCCGTTGAGAAATGAGTGAGTTATTAGGATTTTAGTGTGGACGGCTCTCGGGTGAGTACGCTTGGGGACGATGAACGGATGCCGTTCATTCCATACACGCACGGACGGACGGCCAGGATCACGCCGGATGAGGAGATGAAACGATACAGCGGGCCCCTAGAGCGCTGAGTCGGATGGCGGCGTCGAATCAGAAAGCGCCACGCGGCGCTTCGGAGATGCTAAGGTTGACGCGGCGCCGACTCGGGTAAGTAGAAAAATAGGGATTTTCTGATTTATTTAATTCCCTAAACTTCAAAATTCATAACTTTGTGTAGAAAAATCAGAAAAATAAAATAAAAATACCCTCTTGCTCGGTGAACGAGAGGAGAATAATGTGGAAAAGAAATCATTTAATTTCATCAAGTATTTTATTTTTAATAATTTATTTACCCTCTGCATTGTTTTAATTCTCCATGCATATAGGAAATTCACCATGGCATGAGACCATAGGGCTTTTGAAGCCTCTAAATTTGGGAACATTCTCTGAATTTTCCAAAGTCAGAGGCCATCCCTATGAGAAGTTATTGATTTTTCAAATTCATGTTGCTGTTTTGAGTATTTTAAATCCAATAATTAGCATGTTGTGAAATAAATTATAGGAAAATTTGGTGATGTTTCATATGACCAGAGGACCCTAGGAAAAATAGTTTTTGAATTAATCCACTTGGAATAACCCTAATTGGCTTAAACACCCTAAATAGGTTCTTAATTATTTAGAGCTAATCATACATCAAATTGACTTGAAATCAATTCTCCACTGACCTTTAGGATCAGAGGAACCCACCATAAAAGTTTGAAGTCAATTGGGTTTGGTTAGCCCTATCAAATGGGTTGATTAAGCCATTTAGCCAATTTAAACTTTGAAAATTCATAACTTTCAAAATACTTTTCAAAAATTCACCAAATTGGTTTTGGAGCCTCTCTGATATTAGGGTAATTTAAGAAAATTAAAATTTCAATTTTCTAAAAAAGTTGATTTTTTGTATTATTTTAATGTTTTAATAATTAAAAAATAATAAAAATCACAAAAATAATAAAATTCACCAAAATGTCACATTTTGAATTTTTGTCACTTAGGAACAAACCCCATATTTTTCCTAAGTCTCTATGATGAGTTATTAAATTTTAAAGCCCTAGGGTAATTTTAAAATAAAAAAAATGTATTTTCTAGCATTTCTATTAAAATAATCCTAATAAATCAAAGAAAAATTAGAAAATTATAAAAATTGATTCTCTGATTTCCTTGATATCAGAGAGATTTTTAAAAAATATAAAATTCATTTTTCAAATTTTATTTTATTTTATTTTTAAATTAATTAATACTCCAAAACTCAAAATAATTGTAATAAAAAGAATATAATTCAAAAAATCACCAAAATTGGTCCAAGTGGTCCTCTGGTCATTAGGAATGTCCCATAATTTTCTTAAGGACAGAAACTTTCCCTTGGTCATATTATTAAATTTTCCTTGGAAATCCCTATTTTCCACCAAAAATAATTACATAAATAAATTAAATATAGAAAAATCACATTTTCTCCTCTAATGTCTTCATTGACATATGAGTGAAGCCACATAAAAATTTCAAGTTCATTTGAGCTCAATTTAATGAGTTATGAAATTATTAAGCTTGAAGGGCAAAATGGTAATTAAAGTTTTAACCCTTAATTAAAACTTTAGGCTTAATAAAATGGAAAGGTAAAATATTTGATCTTAATCTGGTTTGGATGATTGAAATTTAAATAATTGAAGGGTAGAAACCTATTAAACAATTCAACAATAATTGAAATGAACTTTAATTAAAATAATTAATTAAATTGGAAGAATAATAAAATTGGAATTATTAAAATAGGGATGTTATTAGGAAGAAATTTGTTCTTTAATTTAAGAATCCCTAAATTAATCATCCCAATAATATTTAATCCCTAATTAAAATGATAATCCAAGTTTAAGATTTAAAATGCTAAAAGATTTAATCATTAAATTAAATTAAAGTTAAATTATTTAAAGCAAATCCCTTTAAAACAAAATGTTAAAATTAAATGTGCTTTAAATTAAATTAAATTAAATTAAAACAAATTAAATTAAATTAAATTAAATTAAATTAAATTAAAGCACATTAAATTAAATTGAATTGAATTAAATTAAATTAAATTAAATTAAATTAAATTAAATTAAATTAAATTAAATTAAATTAAAATTAAATTAAATTAAACTAAATTAAATTAAAACTAAATCAAATTAAATTAAATTAAATTAAATAAAATTAAGCTGAACCATATCATATTAAATTAACTTAAAGTTAAATTAAATTAAATTGAACCACATTAAATTAAATTAAGTTAAATTAAATTAAATCGAATTAAAAATAACATCACCTAAGACATGAAGAATTCAAAAATAAATCTAAAACAACTCGAACACTATTCCAAACTTAAATCCATTAACTAAAATCAAATCATGAACCACTTGAACATCCATTTGCCCTCAAAAGCTCGTGATGTCATAACTCTTAAAAGGAGTGTTAAATGAAGTGTTACTTCATTCATGGGATATTCAAATGTCCTAGTTCATCGAGCAAGACAACAAAACTTAAACTCTCGGACGATTAATTCATTTGTATAATTAAATTCATTTGGACTTAGAACAATCCTAGAAATGTTGAAAAGATGTTTAAGATTCATCTTAAGCACTTCCTCAATATGATAGGATATTTATAAGAACAATTGAACTTAGTTGTTCTTTGATGAAGAAAATCGTCCTCAAACTAAAATACAAGAACCTAGACGTCATAGGAAATGACTAGCTATAGGATTAGGAACTTGGTAGAAAACCATAATCCTTCCCTTAGCTTTACCTAGGAACTTACTTTAAATGCTTAAATATTCTAACTGTGTTTTAAGTGCGACTTGGGATGATGGGAAGACCCTCCAGGTACGCTTTTATTTTATTGCAATTTACCTTACCGCAATTTATTTAATCGCATTGCACTTACTTTTCTTGCATGATAAACAACTCGTTGCATGAAAACCTACACCTTTAGGATAGTCCCTAAAACTGAAACCAAAACTAAATTAAAAGTCATTACAAGATAAAATTCACCGCCACAACATTTCAAAATATAAAACAACTCAAAATTTAATCACAAACGGAACAACAAAACTACAACTACAACTAAATTAAAACGTCTTGTTGGATGATCGGGAATACCTCGGATGATGTAACCTACGTGTTGCTAACGGGATTTCCCACGGTCTAAATGAAAGTGTGGAACTGATTCGATTGAGTTTAGCGAAATTCATCCGGACTAAGTGAATCCGATAAAAATAACGATGCCGAAGGATGGAACCGTGGGATCTTAACCGGTGTTGTTATAATCAACTTTAAGATTTGTTTAATTAAAATATTAAAAACACCTGGATTTTAAGATTTTCTCTAAACCCGAACACTTTTCTCACCTCCTGATTTATGATTTCTAAAACTAAACCTCTGCAACAACAAGGAGCTCGGAGCATGGTGGGCAGCACAGCCATCGTCATCAGCAAAACCTGAGTCTACTTCAGCAAAACCATTCTTAGAATTAAAAAACCAAGCTATAGGACTTCGAGGTAGTTTGCCTAGTGCAACATAAATCCTCAACTCTTCGTTAGGCGTTTGCATGATCATGTCATGTAAATTAAGCCCTAACCGGTCTTAGGACTCCGAGGTAGTCGTTTGGTACGACATAAACCCTCATATCTTCAAGGCTATTTGTATGATTTTATCATACAAATATAAGTCCTAATTAATTAAAATTGGCAAGATCAAAATACTAAATAAACATTAGGACTTTCCTAAATTCAAACCAAACAATAGGATAGTCGGGAAATTACCGAAGTTCGCTTCGAATCTGTGATTTCTCCTACCTTTCTTCCTTTGAATTCCCAAAACAAAATGTTCTAAAATTGATCCATTCCCTATTGAAATTCCAAAACTCAATCCATTGAAAACTTAAACCTTGAAATTCTTGAGAGCAGAACTACTGATTATTATCGAGAGTTTTCTTAGGTGATTCCCGTCACTTAAGATGTAATTAACTATAGGGGCTTGCCCTTATAGGGAATTTTAAGAACCTGAGTAATATAAACCCCGTTTAATGTTTTCATATTAAACAGGGGAATTTGTCGGCTTATAAAATTGGTTCGCGGACCGAATAGATGTCACGAAATCTTCTAGTTTATTTAATCGAGCCCCATCATCAAGCAATGTGTCTATTCTTCGGGATAGATACATGGTTTGTGATGCGGTGCTCGTTTATATAAACTATTCGGGATGTGAGATCAGTTTGATTTCATATCTTAAAATTTTCAAATTTAAAATTATTTTCAAAATAAAATACTACTTTTCAAATTATTTATTTAAATTAAATTAAAATTCGCCGATAATTTCTGTAGGCGACCCCCTTTTCCAAATAAAACACCACAACCTAAAAATATGCCGACAAAAGCTTCCTGAAAAATTAAAAGATCCTGGTAGTTTCACTATACCCTGCGCTATTGGAGAAAAATTCTATGGAAAAGCTTTGTGTGACTTAGGAGCAAGCATCAATCTAATGCCTCTATCAATTTTTAAGAGATTAAGATTGGGAGAAATTTCACCTACTTCAGTAACCCTTCAGTTAGCTGATCATTCTGTTACATATCCTAAGGGGGTTATTGAAGATATTTTAGTAAAACTGGATAAATTTATCTTCCCTGTAGATTTTATTGTTTTAGATATGGAAGAAGATAAAGAAATTCCTATCATCTTAGGAAGACCATTTTTAGCCATTGGAAAAGCTATGATTGATGTTCAGAAAGGAGAATTAACTATGAGAGTAAATGACCAAAAAGTTACTTTTAATATTGCTAAATCAATGAAATATCCTGCGCTAGAAAAAGATGATGAGTGTTTTTGAATGGAAATACTCGATCATTTACAAAAAGAACATTTTAAGGAATATTATGAAGAAAAATTAGAAAAAGAAAATACTGAATTAATTGAAAAAGCCGATATAAATGAAGAACTAGATTATATTCAAGAGAAATTTGAATTTTTGGATAATACAAAAAACACTGAAAAAAATATAGTTCCATCGATTATTAAACCTCCTGAACTTGATTTAAAAATGTTACCTAATCATTTGAAATATGCTTACTTAGGTAATTCTTTAACTCTACCAGTTATTATTTCATCTGAATTAAATGAATCTCAAGAACAAAAACTTTTAGATACCTTAAAAAATATAAGAAAACTTTTGGTTGGACTTTAGCAGATATTAAAGGAATTAGTCCTTCAATCTGTATGCACAAAATTATTTTAGATAATGAACATAAGCCTAAAGTAGATCCCCAAAGGAGATTAAACCCGATAATGAAAGAAGTAGTCAAGAAAGAAATTTTAAAATGGTTAGATAATGGTATTATATATCCTATTTCTGATAGTGCTTGGGTAAGCCCAATTCACTGTGTGCCTAAGAAAGGAGGAGTGACCGTAAAAGCTAATGAAAATAATGATCTTATCCCTATAAGACAAGTTACTGGATGGCGAATATGTATTGATTATAGAAAATTAAACGCAGCCACCGGGAAAGATCACTTCCCTTTACCATTTCTAGACCAGATGTTAGATAGATTAGCCGTACATAAGTATTTTTGTTTCTTAGATGGATACACCGGTTATCATCAAATACAAATTGCTCCTGAGGATCAAGAGAACACTACATTTACTAGTCCTTATGGAACTTTCGCTTTTGGAAAGATGCCTTTTGGATTATGTAATGCACTCGCAACATTCCAGGAGATGTATGATGTCTATATTTAGTAAATTAATTGATAATGGAATAGAAGTATTTATGGATGATTTATCTGTATTTGGAACATCATTTGACACATGCTTAAATCATCTTGAAAAAGGACTTGAAATATGTGAGAAAACTAATTTAGTTCTTAATTGGGAGAAATGTCAATTTATGATTGCAGGCGACATTGTATTAGGGCATAAAATTTCGGAAAAGGGCATGGAAGTAGACCCTGCAAAAATTCAAGTTATAGCTAAATTATCACCTCCAACTACGGTGAAAGGGGTAAGAAGTTTTCTTGGACATGCTTGGATTCTACGGACGTTATATAAAAGATTTTTCAAAAATTACTAAACCTCTATGCCAACTTCTTGAAAAGGACAAGAAATTTGAATTTACAAGTCGAATGCTCGAATGCTTTCGAATTATTAAAAGATAAATTAATTACAAGCACCTATAATTTCACCTAATTGGGAGAAACCATTCGAGCTTATGTGTGATGCTTAGTGATTATGCTATAGGAGCAGTTCTTGGCAAAGATATGATAAGATTTTCAAAGTTATATATTATGCTAGTAAAACTGTAAATGATGCTGAAATAAATTATACAGTTACTGAAAGAGAATTATTAGCAGCTGTATATGCTTTTAATAATTTCGGCCTTATCTAATAGGAACTAAATGTATTGTGCATACTGATCACTCTGCTATAAAATATTTAATGCAAAAGAAGGATTTTAAACCAAGATTAATTAGATGAATATTATTAAAGCAAGAATTTGATTTTGAGATCGTTAACAAAAAGGGAACCGATAATCAAATTGCTGATCATTTATCAAGATTAGAATATCATGAATTATCCGATATCGATAATGAAATTATGAGACGCTTTTCCCGATGAACAACTTTATAATATAAATGAGTGGAAAATACCTTGGTATGTCGATATAGTAAATTATATTGTAAGTGACATTTTACCACATATGTTAACTTTGCAACAACGAAAAAATTCATTCATGATACTAAAACATACTTTTGGGATGAACCATACCGACCCACAATTTTATATTATGATATTTTTAATTTAATCGCAACGACGCCAAAACTCGACCCCGCTATTTATATGTATAGAATTGTAATTGTTTATGTTGTGGATGCTACGCAAGTATACGTATCGTATCAAGTAATACGAGGCTCTAGTGGAGTCCTCGGTTATCGATCCCACGTGGAAAGAGAAAATTAAATAACAACTAATTTTAAAATAATAATAATAATTTTTTTTTAAAATAGTATACGAAAATTTGGAATTCTAAAATTTGAGCGCAATAAAGTAAACTAAGTATTTTAATTAAGTAACTTAACTAAGTAGAAAATCAATACGTATTGAAAGTGCAGGAAATTAAACTAATTGCTAAATAAGTCTTAACTATTCAGAAAAAGTATCTTTCCCCTTGTTTAGAAATTTAAGTGATTAATGAATTTAAATAGATAATTTTAAGGTATTGTGACAAATAGGAGCATTCCTATTCTTTACCCTTTGGTCCAGTGGAAAGAATATCGACTAATCCTATGTTTGATTACCGAATCCGCGTGCAGCTCGGGAGGATACCGACCGCCACTTCGTAGCTCCCACGTTCCCCTCGCCCGAGGGCTAACATCTACACTTCGACTCTCAAACAATAGGACCGAATTGAATATTTTAGTCCGTCACACTAAAATACTCAATTCTACGCCCAATGATATTATTTCCTATTTATTTGCACCCTCCTTCCAAGGCTTTTGAATTCCCCGAATATCAGATGTAATTTTTACTATAGTTGATAACCAACATATTTTAACAATTCAAATGGCCAGTTTGAAAGTAAATTAAGTTTTAAGTAAAAATTATCACAATTTATTAATATATATAAGTATCTCTATTTTAATTTCATCAAGTCACTTAATTTCATAAACGAGGAGAAAGACTAATAAACTACTCGAATGCATGAGAACTAAACTAAGCATGGATTTCATTTAAAGTTAAAAACAATAAATACAAATACTTACCTCGATTTATCCCCAAACGGACTCCTCGTAGTTCCTTTGACTCTTCCTTCCAAGATACAGCACGACTCACTAATTACTCACTAAACTTACTAAAAGACTCACTAAAGACACACTACCGCACACAAATTACACTTAGAACTCACAAAAGACTAAAAGATTGCACTTAGAACACAAAAGATCGCACAAAACTAACTCCCAAAAGTCTGATTTTCGGCCTCTATATATAGAGGTGAGCAAAGGATCAAGAGGTGTGTAAGCATCTCTTCAAAAAGTGTCCAGGTTCAATGTATCTGTGTCATTTGAACTACCTCGCCGTCGGCGACGAACTACCTCGCTGTCAGCGAGGCCTCTGAAGATCTTCAAACCGCTCTCATCTCGCCGTCGGCGGGCTCGGGCTCGGCCGTCGGCGAGACGGTTATAAATCCTTCGAAATGTCTCCTCGTAACCTCGCCGTCGGCGGGCTCGATCTCGCCGTCGGCGACTCGAGCACAAATTGCATGATTTTGCTCCAAATTCGCTCCTTTTTATGATTTTTGCTTTTATCACCTAAATTATTCATTCTCGCAATAAAATAAAGAAAATACCCTTATTTAAAGTGCAATTTCATCAAAAATAGGTATGAATTTCTTAATAAATTTTTCGACGATCAAAATCCCCCAAACTTACTTATTACTTGTCCTCAAGTAATTTTAGTACTATATAAAAATAATGATTTCTATAGTAAGATTTTTCAATTCAAATAAACTATGAATTAGATTAATTAATATCATAATAAAGTTAAATAAAAATAATTCATTTAATTTAATTAATCTTATAGAAATAAATTATTTAGTTATCGATGTCTAAGATTTCTAGCTTACTATTCATTTCAGGAATGACTATATTTAAAAAAATAACTACTTAAGATATTCATATGATAAGAAATTCAAGAAAACACTATTAGGTAAAATTCTAATCCATAAATATAAGTTTGGAAATATTTAAGTTTTTCCTTTTAGGTTAATTCAAATGAAGCCAATTTTTGATAAGGCATCTCCTCAAGTTTCTCCTCATTTTTCTTTTTCTTTTCTTTTTCTTTTTTTCTTTTTCTTTTTTTTTCTTTTTCTTTTTCTTTTGAGGATTACTGTATCTGGAGAGCCTGTTAATAATTTTGAACTTCATTTTCATCTTCCTAAATTTGAAACTTAGGAATATTTCTTAGCTTATATATACTTCATAGTTTTTACTTTATTGATTTTCAATCTTTTCTTTTTCACTTGAATACTTAAGAATTTTAATTTTAGAATATAGTTTTCCTTACTAAAAAATAGTTTACTATATTCTTATTCCCTTTAACCAAATATTTTATTCTATGTAATTAATTAAAGTACTAGAAATATTTCATTTAACCTTTTATAATAATTAAATAAAATAATTCATATTAATTAAATTGAAAAAAATTGCTATAAAAATCATTTTATAATAATTTGAAAATAGAAATTGAGAACAAGTTAATAACTAAATTTGTATTTTACTCCCCCCCCAAACTTAAATTTTTATATCTATTCTAAATAATGAAAAAGGGAAAGTAAATAAATCATACCTTTCAAGTTTAGGTATTTCTTTTTCTTTGAAATTTTTGTAGGATTTTTCATTTTTCATTGAACCTGTACTGTTAGTATTCTCCATATATATATAACAATTTAAAGAAAATGCAGGGATAAATCTAAGATAAGTATTAACTATAACAATTAAAATTAACTCTACACTATACATATGAATTACTAACATATTAAAAACATTTAACTAACAGATTACCAATTTTGCAATTTTAAACACTACAGAACAAAATAAAAACATACTAAAGAAAACTAACATCCTATTTAACATAAAAACAAATGTAACACAAAAACAAAAACTAAACTACTACAACAATTCTAGCAAATAATCCAACAAACATTCAATGTCTCAAAACATAAAGTACTGAATATTACAAATATATAAAGTCTTCAAAATAACTTAACATCAAACAAATAAAACAAATAAAGTCCTAATCTTCAACACCAAAGTTTCAATCTATATCATCTCCTCCCCGATCCGTAGGCCGAGAAGACCGAGCGAGCTGGTACTGTGAATATCGGGGGCACTCAGGAAAGACAACATCTAAATCACCACTCCTATAACGACGTTCAGCTTCATAATATGCAATTTCGTATTCCGAATGTCACTGGAGGTATTCACTATCATAATCATGTCTCCTCTCCAGATTATCAATTCTTTGATCAAAATGATCAAATCTTCTCCCCATTGTTTCTCCAAACTGCTCAAAACTTCTTCTATGCATTGTCAATTCATTCATCAGATCTTGTAGGGTAGGGGTGGTAGGCTCAGGAGGTTCATGGCTAGTAGAGGGTATATCTCTACTTGACTGAGTGAAATAACTTCTTACTCCTGCTCTCCACCCTTCATGAGATTCATACTTCTTAATATTAGCAGCTGTGAGTGGTTTCATTGGTTCTACCCATTCTTCATTATCTCTAGCCTCAACTCCAGAGAGTTGGCAGAGTGAAAAAATTAATCCAGGGTGTCCCAATCCAGCTCCACTCTCATTTCTAGGAGTGGCCAGGATGTTTCAATAAATAAGTCTCCCGATGTTGATGCTTCTATTATTCTGAATACAGAAATTCAGAATTGCTCTATCTCATGTTACCTCACTATGGTGATAGGTGGGTAACAGAGTAGAACAAATAAAGTAATGCCGGGCTTTGGAGATCGCATTTAATTTAGAAAGAGGAAAATTCACTCTTTCCTGTCGCTTAATTTTCCAAACTCCGGTCCCATCGGTGAGAAAGTTAATGACTTCCTCCAGATGGTCCTTCCATCGTTCCAAAAGTTTCATACTCGCTAAAGGGCGAGTCATGAACTTCATAGAACGCATTTATTCTCGCGGCATTGAATTCTACAAAAACCCTCATACCTTTAATGGTGCATCCTCGACGAGCAGTTAAATTGGCATAAAATTCTTTAACCACTTCCACAGCTGCTCTATATTGAACGTAACAGAAATTCTCCCAACCTCGTTCCTTAATAATCGCTCTACTTCTCCTCCCGGATTTTTGAAAACCCGATCTGCAATGCACTTTCTTCCTTGAATATTTTCAAAATATTTAGTCTGTGCTCGTGCATTGATGAATCGGTCTTCGTCAAATTCTACTCGACATTTTTGTCGTGGAGCCATACGATCGATCTGTGAAAATCATGAAAATTTTCACTAAACTTAAAAATAATCCTAAGAAGGCTTCCTACAACAACTAAAATCCATTTAAATTGATTTCTATGAAATTCTTCCAAGTATTTTCTTCATATTTCAAAAATTTTTCAAAATATCCCAATGTAGAAGAAATCAATGGTGAAAATAAAAAATTTTTGCATAGGAGTGAAGCTCTTACCAAGAGAAGATGAAATCCGGTGTCAAAAAGTGTTGAAATCGCTTCAAATCCAAGATCTCTCAAGCCCTAGGTCGGTTTTTTCGAAAATAAGAGGTTGGGGATGATGAATAGTGTTTTTGACCGGTCAAATATAGGTCTTTTTACGTTCTCGCTGTCAGCGAGATTTTTCTCGCCGTCAGCGAGCTAATTAATTCCATAAGGCAAAAGTTTCGGGAAAAATCCGCCGTCGGCGAGATATTCTTCGCTGTCAGCGAGATCGATCTCGCTGTCGGCGGAATTTTTCTCGCCGTCGGCGAGGTCCTAAAAATTTCAATTTTTGAATTTCGTCAACCATTTTCAACCTCGATTTGCCTTATATTATATTTTCGATCATATCATTTATTAATTTAATATGAAGATTAGCTACTTATACACGAACATATTCACACAACACAACATATTAACTTTAATATTGAAATCCATGAGACATACAAACTAACATAATTTTAGACTCTATAATCAAACTTCAAACTTCAATCCTTACTACTAATCAGCATCGCAAACCAATCAACGACACACTAAATGCCGATACAAAACTATGACGCATATCTCAATTAAGTTCGAGATATTCAAATCATCACTCCACACATAATAAAATCTAAATCAAATCAAATAACATAAACATAAACATACTATGGAAATCTTTACTACTACTCTTCAAGGTCGAATCTTCATCTTCTCCGATATTTCCGATATGACGATGATGCACAAATAAGTTATAGAAAGGCTCGAAGGGAAATTCCGACGCATTCTTCGGTGATCCAACCCTTCGTCTTAGTAAATGAAGAAAGCTAGCTTCCGAGTGTCCGGAATGATCAAAGTGTTCCTTCATCCTCCAGATCAATGTGATCAAATAAATCGGATATATTGTTGATTAAATCTCTCACTTTCTGCAGCTTCTTTCTCCATTCCTTTAATTTTCTTCATAAGTAACTCCGTTTTATCCGAAATAGGCCTTGCTATAGGATTATTCCGTGAAGCTCTATCGGAGATAAATTTAATGTCTTCATTATTGTCCAAAGTAGGGAACATATACCGTAGGATCAAGCGGCTTCCAAGGTAACGAACCTTTTCCCAAGCTTCATAAGAAACTCAGTATCGATCGCATAATGCAAAAATAGTAGATGGGTGTCCTAGTCCATGAACTGACCCATGCACAATTAAACCCAATGCAGAATTAACAATTATTGATCCAACATCAATAGGCAATCCACTTTGAATACAATAATTCAATATAGCGCATTCCTTCGAAACCTTGTTTACCCTCATAGTAGGTAACAATTTAGATGAGATGAAAAAATGCCAGTGCTTTGAGACAGGATTCAAAAGTGATGCAGAGAAACTAAAATACCCGTCTTCCCGTATTTCCCAATCTTCCGGTTCGTCAGTTAGATATCGAAATATCTCATTCATATTATATCGAGAAGGCACAAAATTTGAATAGTGACATACCGGGGTGTTTTCTATAGAGAATAATTCATTTACTCTTGATGGAGTAAACGTCACCCATCTTCCTCGGACGTAGACATTCCCATTGTTGATCGCATGTAAATTAGTAGTAGAACTCTTTCACAACTGGAATAACAACGGCGGACGTAGTGTAACAAAATACCTCCCAGTTGCCGCCGTGCGATCGTTTCTTCTATCTTCGTAGTGGAATTCTCTAATCCTCGATTGACAAATCCCCGTTCCTTGATAACTCTTTTCTTTACCAAAACCTTGTTGAAGATCCGCTGCGCTTCCGCACTCACAAATTTCCTCCGGTTAAACACTCCGGATTTAGAGGAATCTAAGAATTTGGAGGCCATTATGGTGAATGGAATGAATTCTAGTGAAGAAGGCGGACTTAGAATGGTTTAAGAATGGGTTTTCACAAAGGAATTGGTGTTGAAACCGTTCGGATCAGCATTTAAAGTATATATAACTCATCTTTATAACTTCTCGCCTGTCGGCGAGGTCGTTTCTCGCCGTCGGCGACTTAGTTATAAAACCGCCTTTCGGTTCTCGCCGTCGGCGAGGACGTTTCTCGCTGTCAGCGAGCTCGATAAATAAACTGAATCTAATTTAGGTGCGAACCTCGCTGTCGGCGAGTATCGACCTCGCCGTCGGCGAGATTTCAAAATATTGTCCAATTTCGCTCTAAATCGAATAATTTCTTTTCTCATCATAATGGTTCGAATATGTGATGATTCTTAATAATAATTGAGTAGTAAAGTTTCAATAATATAAACTAACTTATTAAGATACAATAAAAATAGATAACTAATATGGGTTGCCTCCCATAAAGCGCTTGGTTTAACGTCGTCGCCCGACCTAATTTCAATTATTAATCGTGTCGACTAAGCATTAAAACCTCTTTATAGTTAGGTCTTATACCTTCGAAATATGGTTTTAATCTATGTCCATTAACTTTAAATTTATGTCCAGCTTTTTGATCTTCGATTTCTATAGTTCCGTATGAAAATATTTGAGTTATGGTGAAAGGTCCTAACCATCGAGACTTCAATTTTCCAGAAACAATTTCAATCTAGTATTATATAGCAAAACTTCTGTCCTGGTTTAAAATTTCTCTCGATTAATCTTCCGATCATGCCATGATTTCATCTTTTCTTTATAAATCCGATCATTATCATACGATTCATTTCTTAATTCTTCCAATTCATTTAATTGCAACAATCTTTTCTCACCAAACTTTCCTTCATATTATAATTAAATTCTTTAATCGCCCAATATGCTTTATGTTCTAATTCAATCGGTAAGTGGCATGTTTTTCCATATATAAGCTCGTAAGGAGTCATTCCGATCGGAGTTTTATAAGCGATTCTATAAGCCCATAATGCGATTGTCTAATCTAATAGACCAATCTAACCTATTTGGGTTTACGATTTTTCTAAAATACGTTTAATCTCACGATTAGATACTTCGACTAATCCGCTAGTACGTGGATGATAAGCGATGGATATCTTATGAGTAATATTGTATTTTTCTACTAGTTTGTGAATGTATTTATTTCTAAAATGAGTTCCTCCGTCGGTGATAATCACTCTCGCATTCCAAATCTAGTAAAAATATTTTTCATCGAAATTTTGAAACACTCTTAGCATCACACCTAGGTAAAGCTTGTGCCTCAATCCATTTGGAAACATAATCAACAGACTACTAATATATATGAGTTTCCAAACGAAGGAATAAAAGGTCCCATAAAATCTAATCCCCAAACATAAAAAATTTCAACTTCTAATATAAAGTTTAGAGGCATTTCGTTTCTTCTAGATATATTTCCTACTCTTTGGCATTTATCACAAGTTTTAATATATCTATATACATCTCTAAATAGAGTAGGCCGAGTAAAATCCAGTATCGTAGAATCTTATAAGCGCTTTATCGGTCCCAAAATGTCCTCCAAAATCGGAATCATGACATTTTTGAATAATTGGTTCAGCTTTCTTCATAAGGTACACATCTTCTAATAATTAAATCCTTACATTGCTTATATAAATATGGTTCATCCCAAAAATAAGTTTTCGTATCATGGATGAATTTTTTCCGTTGTTGCAAAGTTAGCATAGGTGGTAAAATATTACTAACTATATAGTTTAATATATCAAGATACCATGGTATTTTCCACTCATTGATATTATATAGTTGTTCATCGGAAAATCGTCTATAATTTCATTTTCAATATCAGATAATTCATGATTTTCTAATCTTGATAAATGATCCGCAATTCGATTATCGGTTCCTTTCTTATTAACGATCTCAAAATCGAATTCTTGCATTAATAGCATCCATCTAATTAATCTTGGTTTGGAATCTTTCTTTTGCATTAAATATTTGATAGCAGAATGATCGCATGCACGATACATTTTGTTCCAATCGGATAAGGTCTAAATTTATTAAAACCATATACTACCGCTAATAGTTCTCTTTCAGTAATCGTATAATCTATTTCAACATCATTTAGAGTTTTACTAAGCATAGTATATAACTTTAGAAATCTTTTCATATCTTTGCCCAAGAATCGCTCCTACAAGCATAATCACTAGCATCACACATAAGCTCAAATGGTTTCTCCGAGCTAGGTGAAACTATTATAGGTGCTCGTAATTAATTTTTCTTTTAAGAGTTCAAAAGCATTCGGACATTCGATTGTAAATTCAAATTTCTTATCCTTTTCGAGAAGTTGGCATAGAGGTTTAGTAATTTTTGAAAAATCTTTTATATAGCGTCCGTAGAATCCGAAGCATGTCCAAGAAAACTTCTTACCCCTTTTACCGTAGTTGGAGGTGGTAATTTAGCTATAACTCGAATTTTTGCGAGGTCCACTTCCATGCCTTTTTCCGAAATTTTATGCCCTAATACAATGCCACCCGCAACCATAAATTGACATTTCTCCCAATTTAGAACTAAATTTGTTTTCTCACATACTTCTAATACTTTTTCAAGATGAGTTAAGCATGTGTCAAATGATGTTCCAAATACAGAGAAATCGTCCATAAATACTTCTATTCCATTGTCAATTAACTTACTAAATATAGACATCATACATCTCCGGAATGTTGCTTGGTGCATTACATAATCCAAAAGGCATTCTTCGAAAAGTGAAAGTTCCATAAGGACTAGTATATGTAGTTTTCTCTTGATCCTCGAGAGCAATTTGTATTTGATGATAACCGGTGTATCCATCTAGAAAACAAAAATACTTATGTCCAAGCTAATCTATCTAACATCCGGTCTAGAAATGGTAAAGGGAAGTGATCTTTCCTGGTGGCGGTATTTAATTTCCTATAGTCAATACATATACGCCAACCAAGTAACTTGTCTTATAGGAATAAGATCGTTATTTTCATTGGCGATGACGGTCACTCCTCCCTTCTTAGGAACACAATGAATCGGGCTTACCCAAGCAATCGTCGTGAAATAGGATATATAATACCATTATCTAACCATTTTAAAATTTCTTTCTTAACTACTTCTTTCATTATCGGGTTTAATCTCCTTTGGGGATCTCGCTTTAGGTTTATGTTCATTATCTAAAATAATTCTATGCATACAGATATCGAAGGACTAATTCCTTTAATATCTCGCTAAAGTCCAACCAAAAGTTTTCTTATATTTTTTTAAAGTTTCTAAAAGTTTTTGTTCTTGAGATTCGTTTAATGCGGATGAAATAATAATCGTTAAAGTTGAAGAATTACCTAAATAAGCATATTTCAAATGATCGTGTAATATTTTTAGCTCAAGTTCGGGAGGTTTAATAATTGATGGAACTATATTCTTATCGATATTTTCAGTATTATCCAAAAATTCAAATCTTTCCTGAATATAATCTAGTTCTTCATGATTATCTTTAATTAATTTAGTGTTTTCTTTTTCTAATTTATCCTCGTAATATTCCTTAAAATGTTCTTGTTGTAAATATTCAAGTATTTCCATCCGAAAACATTCATCCTCTTTTCTAGCGCGAGATATTTCATTGATTTTGCAATATTAAATGTAACTTTTTGGTCATTTACTCTCATAGTTAATTCTCCTTTCCGAACATCAATCATAGCTTTTCCAGGTAGCTAAAAATGGTCTTCCTAAAATGATAGGAATTTCTTTATCTTCCTCCATATCTAAAACAATAAAATCTACTCGGGAAGATAAATTTATCCACCTTTACTAACACATCTTCAATAACTCCCTTAGGATAGGTAACCGAACGATCAGCTAATTGAAGGGTTACTGAAGTAGGTGTAATTTTTTCTAATCCTAATCTCTTAAAAATCGATAGAGGCATTAGATTGATGCTTGCTCCTAAGTCACACAAAGCTTTTCCATAAAATTTTTCTCCTATAGCGCGGGGTATAGTGAAACTACTAGGATCTTTCAATTTTTCAGGAAGCTTCTTCTGAATAATAGCACTACACTCTTCACTAAGTGCGACAGTTTCATTATCAGTGAATTTTATTTTCTTATTTAGAATATCTTTCATAAATTTTACATAATTTGGCATCTGATCTAAAGCTTCAACAAAAGGTATATTAATTGTTAATTTCTTTAATATTTCAAGGAATTTAGCAAATTGTTTATCTTTTTTATGTTGAGCTAGTCGTTGAGGAAATGGTGGTGGGGGTTTTTCAACAGAAATTTTCATAGGTATTAAAGGATGTTCCAAGTTTGAATCTTGTTGAATTGTTTCTTTTTCAATTTCCACTTCTTCTTTTTGGCTTTCAAGTTCTTTTTGAATTTGAGGTTCTAATTCTTTTCCACTCCTTAGTTGTATTGCTTTAATTTGTTCTTTTCCTTGATCTTTAGGATTTATTTCCACATTACTAGGAAAAGTTCCGGGTATTCTATTATTTAGCGCAGTAGCAATATGTCCAAGTTGAGTTTCGATATTTTTAATAGATGTTCCTTGAACTTGTAATTGATTTCCTTGAATTTGTAGTTGATTTCCTTGATTTTGTAGCTGATGACCCATATTCAAAATTAATTCATCCATGGATAATTTCTTATCCTTGAATTGAGGGTTATTGTTATTAAATCCAGATGGGTAATTAGGTTTATAGTTTGGATTTGCTTGATTAGGTTGATTCATCCATTGTTGATTAGATGTGTTATTCCAATTAAAATTTGGATGAGTTTTCCAACCAGGATTATAATAGTTTGAATAAGGGTTATTAGTTCTATTATTAATAGCATTTAAAGTTTCATAATTAGTTTGAGATTCTATGATTTGTCCGGATGAGTTTTCTTCTAAAATAGGAGAGTAGTTCATTCCAAAATGATCTAATTTATTAGATATAGCAGCAATTTGAGAAGTTAACATAGATATTGCATCGTTTTCATGAATGCCGGCTATCTTTTTAGGATTAACTCTATCAGCGAGCCATTGGAAATTATTTTTTGCCATTTCTTCGATTAGTGCATAAGCTTCATCAAATGGTTTAGACATTAATGAACCTCCAAGCAGACGAGCATCGATGATTGATCTTAAAGATCCTACTAATCCATTATAAAATGTTTGAATAATCGACCAATCCGGTAGCGCATGATGTGGGCATTTCCTAAGAAGTTCCTTAAATCTCTCCCAAGCTTCATATATTGATTCTCCATCTAACCGACAAAAGAAGTTATATCATTTCTAAACTTAGCAGTTTTAGATGGTGGAAAATATTTGGATAGAAATTTTTGTGATAATTCTCCCCAAGTTTTAATAGATCCAGAGTCTAACGAATTCAACCACATTTTAGCTTTATCCCTTAATGAAAAAGGAAAAAGTCTAAGTCTTATAGCATCGTCAGATACTCCTTGATATTTAAAAGTAGCATAAAGTTCTAGAAAACTAGCAAGATGTAAGTTAGGATCTTCAGTAGGTGAACCACTAAATTGATTGTTTTGTCCTGTTTGGATAATTGCAGGTTTAAGTTCAAATGAATTAGCAGCTACATCAGGGTTTTGAATAGTTAAATGAATTTCATCTGATGTAGGGTTGGCATAATCTCTTAATGGTCTTTGTTGGTTCATATTTTGATTTCAGGAATATTCGCCATTTGTGTTAAATTTATAATCTCTTAATGGTCTTTCGGCGACTCAGCACAAATTGCATGATTTTGCTCCAAATTCGCTCCTTTTTATGATTTTTGCTTTTATCACCTAAATTATTCATTCCTGCAATAAAATAAAGAAAATACCCTTCTTTAAAGTGCAATTTCATCAAAAATAGATATGAATTTCTTAATAAATTTTTCAGTGATCACATACTTATATAAGCAATGAAAGGATCTAATTATTAGAAGATGCGTGCCTTATGAAGAAACTGAACCAATTATTCAAAAATGTCATGATTCTGATTTTGGAGGACATTTTGGGACAGATAAAACTGCGTATAAAATTCTACAATCTGAATTCTACTGGCCTATGTCGGCATATTTTTAGGTTGTGTGTTTTGCAAAGGGGTCGCCTACAGAAGTTGTCGGCGAATTTTTTTAGATTTTAAATTTAATTTAAATATATATATAATTTGGAAAGTAGCATTTGATTTTAAAAATAATTTTAAATTTTAAAGTTTTAAGATATGAAATCAAACCGATCTCACATCCCAAATAGTTTATATAAACGAGCACCACATCACAGATCGTGTATCTATCCCGAAGAATAGACACACTGCTTGATGATGGGGCTCGATTAAATAAACTAGAAGATTTGTGACATCCGTTTGGTCTGCGAACCAATTTTATAAGCCGACAAGTTCCCTTGCTTAATATAAAGGAATTAAGCAGGGTTTATATTACCAGGTTTTTAAAGTTCCCTATAAGGGCGAGCCCCTATAGTTAATTACATCTTAAATGAAGTGAATCATTTAAGAAAACTCTCGATAATGATCAGTGGTTTTGCTCTCAAGAATTTCAAAGTTTAAGGTTTTCAAAGGATTGGATTTTTTGAAATTCAAAAGGGAATGACTCAAAATTTGGAACAATTTATTTTTGAGAATTCAAAGGAAGAGAAGTAGGAGAAGCTGAGGATCCAAGAAGAATCTTGGCAACTTCCCAAACTATCCTATTGTTTAGCTTAGATTTGGGAAAATCCTAATATTATCTTATATTTCAATCTTGCCAATTTTAGTTAATTAGGATTTATATTCGTATGACATAATCATACAATCAGCCTAGAAAATGTGAGGGTTTATGTCGCACCGAACGACTACCTCGGAGTCCTAAGACCGGTTAGGGCTTAATTTACATGACATGTTCATGCAAATGCCTAACGAAGAGTTAAGGATTTATGTTGCACTAAGCAAACTACCTCGAAATCCTATGGCTTTGTTATTTAAATCTAAGAAAGTTTAGTTGATGTAGATCTGAGTTTTGCTGATGACGATGGCCGTGCTGCCCACCATGCTCCGAGCTCCTTGTTGTTGCAGAGGTTTAGTTTTAGAAGTCATAAATCAGGGGATGAGAGAAGTGTTTTGGTTTAGAGAAAATGTTAAAATCCAAGTGTTTTTAATATTTTAATTAAAACAAATCTTAAAGTTGATTAAACGAACCGATTAAGATCCCACGGTTACGTCATCCCGACACCGTTATTTTCATCGAATTCACTTAGTCCAGATGAATTTGCTAAACTCAGCTGAATGAGTTCCACACCTTCATTTAGACCGTGGGAAATCCCGTTAGCAACACGTGGGTTACATCATCCGAGGTATTCCCGATCATTCAACGAGACGTTTTAATTTAGTTGCAATTGTAGTTTTATGTTCTGTTTGTGATTAAATTTTGAGTTGTTTTACATTTTGAAATGTTGTGGCGGTGAATTTTATCTTGCAGTGATTTTTAATTTAGTTTTGGTTTCAGTTTAGGGACTATCCTAAAGGTTTTGGTTTTCATGCAACAGTTGTTTATCATGCAAGAAAAGTAAAGTGCATTTGCAATAAAGTAAATTCGCAATAAAATAAAAGCGTACCTGGAGAGTCTTCCCGTCATCCCAAGCTGCACTTAAAACACATGTTAAGGCATTTAAATATTTCAACAAGTACCTAGGTAAAACTAAGGGAAAGGTTTTGGTTGTCTATCAAAGTCCTAATCCTATAGCTAGTCGTCTCCTATGACGTCTAGGTTCTTGTATTTTGGTTTAAGGACGATTTTCTTCATCAAAGAATAATTAAATTCAACTGTTCTTATACACATCCTATCATATTAAGGAAGTGCTTAAGACGAGTCTTAAACATCTTTTCAATACCTCTAGGATTGTTTTAAGTCCAAGAGAATTCAATTATACAAGTGAATTAATCATCCAGGGAGTTTAAGTTTTGTTCTTTTGCTCGGTGAACTAGGACATTTGAATATTCTATAAGTGAGGTAACACTTTACTTGATACTTCATTTAAGAGTTATAACAACAAGAGCTTTAAAAGGTCAAATCAACTTATTAAATGTTTTAATGATTTAAACTTAATGATTTAATTTTTAATTTTGACTTAATTATAAAAAATTAGTTTAAGTTTGGAATAGTGTTCAAGTTATTTTAGATTTAATTCTTAATGATTTCATTTAGGTTTGTTATTAAATGATTTTAATTTAATTTAATTTTTGATTTAATTTAATTTAATTTAATTTAATTTCAATTTAATTTTAATTTAATTCAATTTAATTTAATTTAATTTTAATTTAATTTAATTTAATTTTAATTTAATTTGATTTCAATTTAATTTAATTTAATTTAATTTAATTTAATTTTAATTTAATTTAGATTATTCTTTTAATTTTCTTTTTAAGTATTATTGAAGTGATTTATTTAGGGATTTTTAAATTAAAGAATAAATATCTTCTTGAATAATATCCCTACTTTAATAATTTCAATTTTCCATTAATCTTCCAAATTTAATTAATTAATTAATTAAGATTTACTTTAATTATTCCTAAGATGATTGGTGGGTTTCTACCCTTAACCATTTAAGTTTCAATCATCCAAAATCAGTTTAAATCAAATATTTTACCCTCCCCTTTTTGATTAATCCTAAAATTTTAATTAAAGGTCGAAAATTTTAATTACCAATTTGCCCTTCAAGCTTAATAATTCTATAACTCACTAAATTAAGCTCAAATGAACTTGAAATTCTTATGTGACCTTACTTACATGTCAATTAAGATATTAGAGGAGAAAATGTGACTTTTCTGTATTTAATTTATTTATGTAATTATTTTTAATGGAAAATAGGTATTTTCAAGGAAAATTCAATAACATGACCAAGGAAATGTTTCTATCCTTAAGAAAATTATGGGATATTCCTAATTACTAGTGGACCATTTAGACCAATTGTGCTGATTTTTTGAATTATATTTTATTTATTAGAATTATTTTGAGTTTTGAAGCATTAATTAATTTTAAAATAAAATTAAAGCTGAAAAATGGATTTTATATTTTTATTAAATCTCTCTAACCTCAAGGAGTTCAGAGAAACAAATTTTATATTTTTCTGATTTTTCTTTGATTTATTAGAATTATTTTAGTGAAAAGGTTGGAAAATACATTTTTTAATATTAAAAATTACATTAAGCCTTTAAAATTCAATATCTTACCCTAGGGACTTAAGAAAAATATTTGGTTTGTTCCTAAATGATTAGAATTCAAAATGTGGCATTTTGGTGATTTTTTTAATATTTTTATAATTATTATTATTTTTTAATTATTAAAAATATTAAAATAATGATAAAAATCAACTTTTTTAGAAAATTATAATTTTAATTTTCCTAAGTTCCTCTGATATCAGAGAAGCTCCAAAACCATTTTTGTAAATTTTTGAAAAGTATTTTGTGAGTTATGAATTTTTAAAGTTTTAATTTTACCCATTTTGCTTAAGAGGCTTAATCGACCCATTTGGTGGGGTTAATCGAGTCCAATTGGTTTCAAATTTTTATGTGGTGTTCTCCTATCCCTAGAGGACAGTGGAGAATTGTTTTTAAGTTAATTTGATGAATGGTTAACCCTAATTAATTAAAGTTCAATTTTGGGTATTTAGGCCGATTAGGGTTGTTCAAAGTGAATTAACTCAAAACTTATTTTTCCTAGGTCCCTCCGGTCACAAGAAACATCACCGAATTTTCCTAGAATTTATTTCTCAACATGCTAATTATTGGAATTAAAATACTCAAAACAGTAACATGAACTTGAAAAATCAATAACTTTTCATAGGGATGGCCTCTGACCTTGGAAAATTCAGGGAATGTTCCCAAGTTCAGAGGCTTCAAAAGCCCCATGGTCTCATGCCATGATGAATTGCCTATGCAAATGGAGAATTAAAATAATGCAGAGAGTAAATAAATCATTAAAATTAAAATACCTAATGAAATTTCTTGATTTCTTTTCCACATTATTCTCCTCTGTTCACTGAGCAAGAGGGTATTTTTATTTTATTTTTAGGATTTTTCTACACAAAGTTATGAATTTTTGAAGTTCTGGTAATTAAATAAATAGAAAAATAACCTATTTTTCTACTTATCCACGCGGCGCTGACTCAACCTCGGCGTCTCCGAAGCTCCATGCGTCGTCTCCTGATTCGGCGCCGCCATCTGACTCAGCCGTCCCGGGACCCGCCTTTCACATAACATCTTCTAGTCCGACGCAATCCGAGCCGTCCATCCGATACACGCGCGATCCAACGGCTCCCAGTCATCGTCTACGACTGGTGTGAACCCGTGACCGTAGACCTTCTAACCCTAATTTCTCACTCGATTCTCAACGGATTTATGTGTTCTTATGCTCTATGGATTCGTCTTGAAGAAATGAACACATCATATGGTAAACATGCATTGAAATTAACTCAAACTAAATGAAGAATCTCTGTAAGCTCGGGAGGAAGAGTGAGTCCATACCTTTGCTCAGAGAAGTGAAGCTTCAATCTGAGGGTTGTGTCACGTTCGATTGGGTCCAAGCAAGCTCCAGATGAAGTCCCTTGGCCTGGTGAATTGCCTAGGTACAAAAGTGACCACAGCCGATCACAAAGCTTGGAGGCTGGAAGCAATGGCTGGCCTGGTGAGGGGACTTTTGCTGGGAAACTTCTCCTCTTGGTCTGGTGAAGGTGTAGAGTCAATCAATTTGAAGATTGACTCACTGTGGTGAAGTGTCCTGGTTTTGGGCTTGGATTTCAACTCTGAAATTGAGCTCACAGAGAGGGAATGGCAGGGGGATTTCAGTGGGGATCAAGTTCACTATGTGTAGAGAGTGGTACGGGATGATTTTGGCGGTGGTTTCGATGAAGGTTTGGTTCAGCACCTCTCTTGGCCGAGAGGAGGGGGTGTTTAAATAGGAGAGGCTGGAGGGCCTCCCAGAGGGGTTTAAGGGTTGGGGTCAGCTGCTCTGGTTAGGAGAAGAACAGCTGCAATGGCCATTTGGAGTGAGGTAGCTCAGCAAGGTGGAATTCCAAAATTTGGCTCCTCCCAAGGTTTTGACCATGGTGTTTTCCGGCGATCCGAGCGGTCGGCCGTGCGAGCAAGGGTCACCCTCGAGTTCAGGTGGGTCGGGCCGAGGTTTTGTGTAGGCAATTGAGCTTTGCCATGTGTCAAAGGCTTGGATTAAAATGTCATGGGGGAAGGCCAATTTTGGCTTGATTTGGTCAAGTCTACCTTTGGGCTTGGTTCACCCTTCAAGGTGGCTTTGGGTGTTGTGGGGAGTCAAAGGAATCAGCTGGTTTGGCATGGAGAAGTCCTTATCCAAATATATTTGGATTAAATTTGGGTTTAGGTGAAACATGTTTAAGGTGAATGACTTTTAGGAGGTGCTTAAAGGACCTCATCCTTTTTCCATTTAAGGAGGGTTGACAACTTAGAGATCCTCATGGCTTGCCAATGGCTTGCATGTGGCTTCATGGCTCCATGTGGCTTGGCAAGAGCTTGGTTAACTTTCATAAAAAAAGGATTTTGTGAATTTTGGCATTTTGATGGGAATTGTTATGAGGCTTGATTTGGAATTGTTTAATTGATAAATTAGGACTTTAGGAATGATTTAAAATTGAATGTGTGATGAGGGGAAGTGTCATGTGGGCTTTAGATTGATTTGGGCTTTTGAATTTGGTGGAAGTGGGCTTTTAGGAAGGTTTAAGGGAGTGGGCCTTTATGTTTAGCAATGGGCTTTTAGATGAAAAAATTTGTAAAGGGCCATGCCAAATAAATGTTGAATTTAGTTTAAGGATGTGTCTTGAATGATTTGAAGCAAATTTGAGGTGGTTTGGAATTGAATTGGGTTGAATTTGGGTTCATTTGGTAAATGGGCTAATGTAGGTCAAATTGGGCTAATTTGGGCCAATGTTGCGCTAAGGTTGAAATTGATGTAAAATTAATGTTTAGAAATGTTTTTGGGAGTGTTTCAAAGAGGTTTTAACTTTGGTTGGGTTTTGGTTTTGGGACTTGGGCTTATTTGGGTTAGGTTTGGGTTTAGGTCAAAATTGGGCTTTTTGGTTTTGGGTTGAATTTGAGTGGGGTTTGGGTCCAAATTTTGGGCAAATCATGTTAGTGTTTTGTTTCTGGGGATTTTTAGGGAAGTTTAGAAAAGTTTTGGGGTCAATTGGAGTTGAATTGGTTTGGTTTGGGCTAAGTTTGGGTCATGGGTCCAAATTGGGCTTTAAGGTCAAAAGTGAAATTGGATTCAAATGTCAATCAAATTGGACCTGGATTTGGTCTAGATTGATATTGTGGATATTAAATTGAAGTTTAGAATTGAATTGGACCAAAATTAGGGTCAATTGGGTAGATTTGGTTTGACATTGGGTTCACTTGGGTTTAGAATGGGCTAAATGGGGGGTTTTTGGTAAAAGTGGGGTAAATTGACAAAATTGGCCCATGGTGTAGTTGGACAAAATGAAATTGAGAATATTTAGGATTTTTTGGAATTTTCTGGGAATTTTCTGAATTTTTGGATTTTTTGGCTAAGAGGGGCATTTTCGGTATTTGGAGGGTATTGGGGGGTATTTTTGGAATTTTTGGCTATGGATGATCAATTTGATTGGTGAGGAAATTTTCAAGGTTAATTTTGGGGAATTTGGGTGATTTGGAAATTTTGGAGGATTTGGGCAATTCTAAGGGCTTTTAGTAGGTTTGGTGGGTGTAGGGTCCCCGGGGGTTAATCAGAGAAATTTTGAACCAGGACAAGAAGTTTTGCTATATAAACTAGATTGAAATTATTTCCTGGGAAATTGAAATCTCGATGGTTAGGACCTTTCACTATAACTCAAATATTTTCATATGGAACTATAGAAATTGAAGATAAAAAAACAGGACATAGATTTAAGGTAAACGGACATAGATTAAAACCATATTTTGAAGGTAGAAGACTAAATTTTAAAGAGGTTTTACGACGTTAAACCAAGTGCTTTATGGGAGGCAACCCATAGTATATTTTTATTTTAATTATATACAAATTAGTGAGTCTGTAATATTAAAATAAATCTTACCACAATTTTTAATTAGAATCATCACAAATTCAAACCTATATGATGAGATCAGAAAATATTCGGACCAGAGCGAAATTGGGCAATTTTACCGAATCTCTCCGACAGCGAGCCCGAGCCCGCCGACAGCGAGATCGCGTGCCATATCTTTAAATCAGTTTTATAACTAGCTCGCCGACGGCGAGAAACTTCCGTCGACGGCGAGGCAGTTGAAAAATTGGTCTCTTAAGTTTTATGTGCGGTTTTAGACGGTTCTAAAGCCATTTCTTTGTAGAAAACCATCCAAAATTCATTTTTACACTGTTTTCTTCCCTAGAAACGACTAGAGACCATTCCTTTCAATCCGAAATAGCCACCAAACTCTTAGAAACACAAAAACTGGAGTTTTCAACTGAAGAAAATTCGTGAGTTCGGTGGCGCATCGTATTTTTAACAAAGTTTTGATGAAAAAGCTACTTATTAAAGAAAGGGGATTTGTTAACACAGGAGTAGAGAATTCCACCACAAAAATTGAAGAAATGATCGTGTAGTGGCATTGGGAGGTATTTTGCTATACGACATCCGCTGTAATTATTCCTGTAGTTAAAGAGTTTTACTCTAATCTACATGCGATCAACAATGGAAGTGTCTACGTCAGAGGAAGATGGGTAACATTTACTCCTTCAAGGTTAAATGAATTATTTTCTATAGAGAATACCCCTGTCTGTCATTATTCAAACTTTATTCGTTCAAGATACAATATGAACGAGAATTATAGATACCTGACCGATGAACCTGATGATTGGGGAGTTGCGCGAAGACGTGTATGTTAGTTTCTCTGCATCACTTCTTAACCCTGTCTCGAAGCATTGACATTTCTTTATCTCATCAAAATTATTACCCACTATGAGGGTAAATAAGGTTTCAAAGGAATGCGCTATATTAAATTACTGTATTCAAATTGGACTACCTATCGATGTTGGATCAATTATAGTAAAGTCCGCATTGGGATTGATTGTGCATGGGTCGGTTCATGGACTTGGACACCCATCGACTATATTTGCTTTATGCAGTCAGTACCAAGTTTCCTATGAGGCGTGGGAAAAGGTACTTTTGCCATAGAAACCACTCGATCCTACGGATATGTTTCCAACTTTGGATAACAATGATGAGATTACCATTATTTTGATAGAGCATCACAGAACAATCCTTTAGTGAGGCCCCTTACTAATAAAACAAATTTCATTCTGAAAAAGATTAAAGGATTAGAGAAAGAGTTGCAAAACGTGATGAATTCCATCGATAATATCTCTGATATGTTTGATCACATTGACTGGAGGATGAGGGAGCACTTTGATCATCTTGGACATCTAAGGCCAGTTTTATTCATTTACTGAGATAGAAAGGGTGGATTGATGAAGAATCTACTGCAGAATTCCCTTTCAGGACTTTCTACAATCTATTTGTGCACCTGCGTCACATCGGGAATATCAGAGAGGAGGTTAGTTCAGACATTGAGGAGTAGTAAAGATTTCTGTCTTATGTTATATTTGTGTATATATGTGTTGATTTGGATTTAGGTTTTACTATGATTTAAGCTTTAAATTTGATCATCTCAGATTTGATGAAATTATATGTATTTGTTATGTCTCAGCATTTAGAGTGTTGTGGTGTGGATTGCAATGTCGAGTATTTATGAGAGTTTGAAGTATTGAAGTCTTAAGTGTTAGTGTTTAAAAATGTGAAGTTTGTAAGTATTATGGATTTCATATATAAAGTTATATTGTTTGTGTGAACTTTTTGTGAGTATAAGTATCTAGTCTTCATACTAAATTATCAAATTAAGTGATCGGAAGATTAATTAGGTCTAAATCGAGGTTGAAAATGATTGAAGAATTTTAAATATTTAAAATTTTTGGGAGCTCGCCGACGGCGAGAATTATCCTGCCGACAGCGAGAGAAAGCCCGCTGACAGCGAGAACGATCTCACCGACGGTGAGATTTTCTAGAAACTTTGGCCTTGGTAAATTAATTAGCTCACCGACAGTGAGAAAAATCTCGCCGACAGCAAGATCACGAAATGTCCTATATTTGACCAGTCAACCGACACTATTCATCATCCCCTTCCTCAAAACTTCGAAAAAAACCGACCTAGGGCTCGTGAGATCTTGGATTTGAGGCGATTTCAACACTTTTTGACACCGGATTTCATCTCCCCTTGGTAAGTGCTTCACTCCTATGCAAAAATTTTTGATTTTCACCATGAATTTCTTCAACAATGGGAAATTTCGAAAAAATTCGAAATATGGAGAAAATACTTGGAAGAAATTCATGGAGATCGATTTAAATGGATTTTAGTTGCTATAGGAAGCCATTTTAGTAATAATTGGAAGTTTAGTTAGAATTTTTTGTGATTTTCATAGATCGAACGAAATGGCTCCTCGACAAAGGCGAAGGTTGGATTACGACGAAACCTGATTCATAAATGCAAGAGCACAAACTCGACACTTTCATAACATTCAAGCAAGAAAATGCATACAGGATTGAGTTTTCAAGAATCCGGGCGGAGAAGTAGAACGAATAATTAAGGAAAGAGGATGGGAAAATTTTTGCTACACCACAAACAGGGCTATTGTAGAAGTTGTCAAGGAATTTTATGCCAATCTGACTGCAATTGAAGATGCACCGATCAATGTAAGAGGATTTTTGGTTGAATTCAGTGCTGCTAGGATTAATTCGTTTTATGAGGTACGTGAGCTGCATACCAGTGACTATGATACTTTTGGAATAATGGAAGGACCACTGGAAGAGGTGATAAACTTTCTCACTGACGGGAAATGAGTTTGGAAAATAAAGGAGCGCGAAAGGGTAAATTTTCCTCTTTCAATGTTAAATGCATTATCTAAGGCTTGACACTACTTCATTTGTTCTACCTTCTTACCCACATATCACCACAGTGAGGTAACAAGAGATAGAGCAATTCTGAATTATTGTATTCAGAATCAGAAAAGTATAAATGTGGGAAATATTATTTATAAGAATATATTAGCCACTGCACGAAGTGAAAGTGGAGGAGGACTAGGACACCCTGGTCTTTTTGCACTCTGCCAACTATCTGGAGTTGAGGCTACAGATGATGAGGAATGGGTGGAACCAATGAAGCCCATCACTCAGGCTAATATTAAGACGTATGAATCCTGCGAAGGATGGAGATCAGGGACGAGGAGTTATATGCCTTCATCGAGTAGAGATATACCTTCTACTAGTTATGACCCCCTCGGTACACCACCCCTACCCTTCATGATCCGATGAATGAGTCGACCCTACATAGAAAGAATTTTGAAAAATTTAGAGAGAACATGGAAAGGAAGTTTGAGCATATGGACCAAAGGATTGGAGGCTTGGAGAGAAGACATGATTATGACAGTGAATATCTCCAGCGACATTCAGAATATGAAATAGCATATTATGAGGCTGAACGTCGTTACAGGAGAGGTGAATTAGATGTTGTCTTTCTTGAATGCACCTGCTACACACAGTATCAGCCTGCTCAGCCTTCTCAGCCTGAAGATTAGGGAGATGATATAGTTTGGGATTTTGATGCTGAAGATTAGAGACTTTATTTGGTTTGTTTAGAATAATTGTTATTTTAAGAACTTTATTACTTTGTGTGTAATTTTTATGTACTTTCTGTGGACTGTGGAGTTGGTGTGTTATTTTTTTAAATTGCTTAAGCTGTTATGTTAGACTTCTTATATATGTTAAATTAGTATGCAAATTCTCTTTAAGGTAGTATGTTAGTTTTTCTTTAAATGTGTTGTTTAAGTTCTATAAATTGTGAACTTTAGATTGTTTTAGTAACCCAGCTGATTGGATGTGTAATAGTAGATTAAGTTTTAATCTGTTTGTGTTTTTATACTTCTTTAAAAATTTCTTTACTCAGCACTCTCTTTTAAATACTATATATATGGAAGAATACTAACAATACAGGTTTTTTAAATAATGAAAAAACCTGCAAACATTTTAAGGAAAAGAAATACCTAAAGCTCAAAGGTATGATGTAAATTCATTGTATATTTTCTTTTTCACCATTTAGAAATAGATAGAAAAATTTAAGTTTGGGGGAGGAAAAATACAAATTTAATTATTAAATTGTTCTCAATTTCTATTTTTTTTTTTAAAAAATTTGTTATTATTTGATTTTCTGTAATAATTTTTAATTCAGTAACTTGAATTGATTTATATAATTATTATAGAAAGTTGAATAGAATATTTCTAGAAATCCAAATTAATTTAATAGAATAAGATATTTGGTTAAAAGGAATAAGAATATAGTAAACTATTTAAAGTAAGGGAAACTATATTTTAAAATTGAAATTCTTAAGTATTTAAGTGAAAAAGAAGAGTTTGAAACTCATTGAAGTAAAGGCTATGAAATACATATAAGCAAAGAAATATTTTAAGTTTCAAATTTAGGAAGAGAAAGTTGAAGTTCAAAATTATTAACAGGCTATCCAGATAGAATAATCCTCACTTGAAAAAGAAAAAGAGAAGGATTGAAAATCAATCCAAAAAGAAAAAAAAAAAAGAGAAGAAATGAAATGAAAAATATAAGTGAGGAGAAGCTTGAGGAGATGCCTTATCAAAAATTGGCTTCAATGGAATCAACCTAAAGGGTAAAACTCAAATATATTTCTAAACTTATATATATGGATTAATATTTTACTAAATAGTGTTTTCTTGAACTTCCTATCATCTAAATATCTTAAGTAAATTACTCTTTTTAATATAGTCATTCCTGAAATAAATAGAGAGCTAGAAATCTTAGATTTGATAACTAAATAATCTTATATCTATAAAGTTAGATTAATTACTTAAAAATATTTCTATTTAACTTTACTATAGTATTATTTAAATTTAATTCATAGTTTATTTGAATTAAAAAATTCTTTTAAAAAAATCATTATTTTTTATTTAGTATAAAAATTACTTGAGGACAAGTAATAATTAAGTTTGGGGGATTTTGATCACAGAAAAATATGTTAAGAAATTCATACCTATTTTTTATGAAATTGCACTTTAAAGAAAGGTATTTTCTTTATTTTATTGCAGGAACGAAGATTTATAAGTGATGGAAGAAAAAAAGCATAAAATAGAGCAAATTTCGATCAAAAAGGAAGAAATACATGCAAAATGAACTAAGTCGCCGACGGCGAAATAGAGCCCGCCGACGTCGAGATTATAAAGAGAATTTATTAAAGGTTTGCAACTACCTCGCCGACAGCGAGCCCGAGCCCGCCGACAGCGAGATCGCGTGGTTTGAAGACCTTCTAGAAGCCCCGCTGACGGTGAGGTCGTTTCTCACCGATGGCGAGACTGTTCAAAATGCCAGATACATTGAACCTGGATGCTTTTTGAAGAGGTGCTTAAGTACCCCTTGGACCTTTGTCTACCTATATAAATAGATGACAAATTTTAGTATGTGTGTGTCTATTTTTAGGAGTCTTAGAGTATTCTATTAGTGTGCTTTTGAGTCTAAGTTGAAGTTTAGTGTGAGTAAGTGTAAGTAGCGAGTTAAGAAGTGTGCTGTACTAGAAGGAAAGGTCAAAGGAACTTCAAGAAGTCTGCTTGGGGAGGAAATTGAGATAAGTATCTTTGTTTATTGTTGATAACTTTAAATGAAATCCATGCTTTATTTAATTCCCATGCATTCTAAGTAGTTTTCTTAGTCTTTCTCCTTGTTTATGAAATTATGTGAATTGATGAAATTAAATAGAAGTGCCTAATATATTAAAATAAATTGTGATAATCTTTTACTTAAAACTTAATTTACTTTCAATCCGGCCGATTGAATTGTTAAAATATGTTGAATTATCAACTATAGTAAAGATTACATCCAATATTCGGGGAAGTCAAAAGCCTTGGAAGGAGGGTGCAAATAAATAGGGAAATATTATTTATCGGACGTAGAATTGGACATTTTAGTGTGACGGACTAAAATATTCAATTTGGTCCTATTGTTCGAGAGTTGAAGTGTAGATGTTAGCCCTCGAGTGAGGGGAACGTGGGAGCTCTGAAGTGGCAGCCAGTATCCTCTCAGCCTAGCCGCAGATTCAGTAATCAAGCATAGGACTAGTAAATGTTCTTTGCACCTAGACCAAAGGGTAAAGAATAGGAATGCTCCTATTTGTCACAATACAATAAAAAAAATCTATTTGAATTCATCATTCACTTAAGTTACTAAAAACAAGGGGAAGGATACTTTTTCTGAAATCTTTAAATCAACTTTATTTATAGCATTAGTTTACTTTAGATCGCTTTAGTTAAGTATTCTAAATTCTGTATACTATATTAGTAAGTAAATCCTTTTAAATTTAGTCATTACAAATCTTTTAAAATTTCCCCGTGGGATCGATAAACAGGACTCCACTAGAGCCCTGTATTACTTGATACGATACGTATACTTGCGTAGAATCCACATTATACATTCCATCATAAAATTAAATATATATTAAGCGGGATCAAGTTTTTAGTGCTGTTGCTGTTTTTGTGAACATTAAAAAGTGGGTCTGTTATTGTTGTTCATTTCAAAATAGTTGTGTCAGTTTATCTATTAATTCCAATATTATTAGAACTGGTTCCCTTATGGTGTATGACAATCTTTATTTGCTTGATACTGTTGCTTCTTATAATGAAACTCTGAATGTGGAATCACGAGGTACTAAGCGTAAAATTAAAAATGAAAATTCAAGAGCATTATGACACAATTGTTTAGGTCACATCTCTAGAAATAGAGTTGAAAGACTTGTGTTAGATGAAATTCTAAGTTCCATTGATTTTACGGACTATAATATCTGTATTGAATGCACTAAGGGAAAACAGACCAAAAGAAAGAAATTAGGTGCATATAGAGCTACATAAGTCTTAGAATTGATACATACAAATGTTTGTGGACCATTTTCTACAGTTTCTTGGAATGGTCAACAATATTTTGTATCATTCATAGATGATTATTCAAGATATGCATACCTATTTCTTATTAATGAGAAGTCCCAAGTATTGGACGTGTTCAAATCTTATAATTCTGAAGTTGAAAACCAACTAAGCAAAAGAATAAAGAAAGTCAAATTTGATCGTGGTGGTGAATACTACGGCAGATATGACGGTTCAGGTGAACAACATCCAGGACCATTTGCTAAATTCCTAGAGGAGTGTGGAATTGTCACTCAATACACAATGCCAGGTTCACCTAGCATGAATGGTGTAGCTGAAAGACAAAACCGCACTCTTAAAGACATGGTAAGAAGTATGATCAGTCATTCTACCTTACCAGAATCACTCTGGGGAGAAGCACTTAAAACAACAACCTACATTTTAAATAGAGTACCAACTAAAGCAGCTGCAAATACACCTTATGAGCTTTGGACAGGGCGATAACCCAGTTTAAAGCATTTTCATGTTTATGGTTGCCCAGCTGAGGCAAGGCCTTACAAGCCACTTGAGAAAAAGTTGGACTCTAAAATAGTGAGCAGCTATTTTGTTGGTTATTCAGAGCGATCTAGGGGTTTCAGGTTTTATGATCCCAAATTAAAGATAATTTCTGAGACGGGAACTGCAGTGTTCTTTGAGGATATTGAATTTGGGGGGAGAAATTAGGTTAGAGACTTTGTCTTTGAAGAGGAAACGGACCATACTACTCTTGTTGAAGAGGAATTGGTTCCTATTCCTATAATTGCTTTTGATAATAATCAGACTTTTACTCTTGACATTGATCAAGTTGCAAATCAAGAACAAAACTTTATTAATCAACCCCTTGAGGAACAAATTCAACAACTTCAAGAACAAGTTCAAGAGCAAGTGCTTTTGCGGTGATCCACTAGGGAAATAAGAAATGCTATTTCAGATGATTATATTGTATTTCTTTAGAAACATGAGGAAAATATTAGTATGATGGAAGATGATCCTATCAACTTTCATCAAGCTATACAAAGTTCCAATTCAGAAAAATGGATTAAAGCAATGAATGTGGAGTATAATTCTATGCAAGACAATAAAGTTTGGGAACTTGTCCCATTGCCAGAAGGAAAGAAATCTATTGGTTGCAAATGGATTTTTAAAACCAAAAGGGATTCAAAGGGTAATGTGGAGAGACATAAAGCTCGCATTGTAGCTAAAGGCTATACTCAAAAGGAAGGGATTGATTATAAAAAGACTTTTTCTCTGGTTTCAATAAAAGACTCTTTTAGAATAATCATGGCACTAGTTGCTCATTATAATATGAAGCTACATCAAATGGATGTTAAGGCCGCTTTTCTCAATGGAGACATTGATGAAACGATCTATATGGTGCAACCAGAAAACTTTGTGTCAGGAGACCCAAAGAATATGGTTTGCAAACTGACAAAATCTATTTATGGGCTCAAACAAGCTTCCGTCGATGGTATCACAAATTTTATCAAGTGATTCTATCATTTGGTTTTGAAATGAATGCAGTTGATGATTGTGTATATCATAAATTCAGTGGGAGAAAGCATTGTTTTCTGATTTTGTATGTAGATGACATACTGCTTGCCACAAATGATATAGGCATGTTGTAGGAAACCAAGAGATTTCTATCAATTAATTTTGAGATGAAAGATCTTGGTGAGGCCTCATTTGTCTTAGGAATTCAGATTCACCGAGATCGTTCTCAGTGTATTATTGGATTATCACAAAGAGGCTATATTGATATAGTGCTTAAAAGATTTGGTATGCAGAATTGTAGACTAATTGACACCCCCGTTGCTAAAGGAGACAAGTTCAGTCTCAATCAGTGCCCAAAAGGAAACCTTGAGATTCAGGAAATGCAAAAGATTCTTTATGCTTCAGCAGTAGGGAGTCTTATGTACGCTCAAGTTTGTACGCGGCCGGATATTGCGTACATTGTTGGAGTTTTAGGCAGATACTTAAGCAACCCAGGAATGGATCATTGGAAAGCAGCCAAATGAGTTATGAGATACTTAAGGAGAATAAAAGATTACATGCTTACATATAGGAGATCAGATCATTTGGAGATCATTTGGTATTCTGACTCCGATTTTGCTGGATGCCAAGACAGCAGAAGATCCACATCGGGCTACATATTTTTGTTAAGTGGTGGAGCTATATCCTGGAGGAGTGCAAAAAAAACACTAATAGCTTCATCCACTATGGCAACAGAGTATGTAGCATGTTATGAGGCATCCAACCATGGCATATGGCTGAGAAATTTTGTCACTGGGCTGCGCATTATGGAAGGAATTGAAAGACCACTAAAGTTATTTTGTGACAATAAATCAACTGTATTGTATTCCAATAACAACAGAAGTTCATCCAAGTCAAAACATATTGACATCAAATTTCTTGTTGTAAAGGAAAGAATACAGAGTGGCCAGATTCACATAGAGCATATTGGAACAAACTCCATGATTGCCGACCCCCTTACAAAGGGTCTAATACCCAGGGTCTTTCATGAGCATACTGCTCATATGGGTGTTATAGAGCTTGAGGAAATTTAGATTCAGTGGGAGTTTGTTAACTTGTGGTTTTAGCTCTATGTTTTATTTTGTATCCAAAACATATTTGGATATTTTCTGATCAGAAATGAGGCATTTTATTCAGTTCAGTACACTCTGTATAGTTAAAGTTTGATTTCACTTAAGCAAAGTAGGAGCAGTTGAAAATTGACATGAACAGACCACTTTGCATGTAATTTTCATTCCACACATTCATGATTGATCTATTTCATTTGATTATATTAATATATGTGACCATTGATGGGTTTAGTTGTGATAAATACAACGAAGACTGCTTTGATCCTATATTGATATGATTAATGGACGAGATTGTAATGTGTCTTTACAATGATGACAACAAATTTTGGGCGCACTAAGGTTGACACATTTATCTTATACATATATAGTCCAGTGGGAGATTGTTGGATCAATTATGAGACTACAATGTAATTAATAAATGTGTTGAGTCATCATTTAATAAGTCAAAATTATTGTGGTATAATTAAGAATAAAATTTATGACTTTAGACACATTTGTCATGAAATTATACGTGTGGATACCATAAGTGCAAATTCCAATTTGATGATGGGCAGAATTGGAATTAAGCAATTCTTGTAACCACCAGTTGGTTATATTAAATAAGGAGGTCATGGTCCCCGATCTGCAGAGTAAGAGAAAGAAAAGTTATTCTCTTGCACCCCATCAACGAGAGAGACTAAGGAAAACTCCAAAAAATCTGCAGATTGGAAGATCATTGCTTGCAATCGATCAAATGGATTCAGGTACGCTTCCGCTATTGTATCGATTCAGTTTTTCTCATTAATATGAACTTGAAAGAAAGATTCTCGTGGTGAATTTATAATAGATTTTGATTCGATCAAAATCTATTTGGAAAATTAAAAACAAACTGTAACATTAGTGACATCGAGTGGACAGGTAGCAGCAGCAGCAAGGCTGGCTGCAACAAAACTAGCAGAAAAATTTGCTCCTAACACACTGGCTGCATTTGCTTCCTCACCTACAATTGCAAGCAAACTTCTTCGAATCGGTTCAAGTGTGGACCAACAAATGGCAGAGAATGGCACATCACGAGCAAGTTGAGCACTAGCACCAATCCACAGTAGGCGATAATTGTTCAAGCTTTCATTAGTTCTCTTAACTGGCAATAAAACACCAAGTAATGTCTTCCAAATTCCAGGAGGCTTTGCTCCATTCCGGACTTTAAATGCCTGCATGCGAGTTCTTGCTAGCTCAATAGGAGAATAGGCTATACAAGCTAATGAGTGAGCAACAGAGCCAGCAACTAGAGGTGCGTAAGGTGTTAAGACCGGAGCATTGTGCGTAGTAAAATATTCAATCCAGTTGCGGAATATATCATAACAAGGCAAATAAATGCCAACAGTTGGTATGTCCAATGCTAACCCAGCATTTGTACCCCTCCACAATCTAAAAACTCCTTCTTGTCTGCTGACTTTGTTGAAAACGTCAATAGTTCCTTTGTACTGAAAACAATCAGGAGTACAAACTGCATCAGCGTCAAATATTCTACCACGAGTGCATAATGGAGAACATCTGAACTCTGAAAGCATCGTATTTGGGTCAATGAAAGCTAACCGTCTTCCAAAATCCCTTTGTGGATGATAATAATAAGCTCCGGATGCCTGCGCCTGTAGACTCGTCCTGGCAACGTCAAGAGGATTCACAAGGATAGCTGAGAGGATGGCAGCTCCAGCAGCCGACAAAGAACGCTCACCGAAACCCATTTTAGAGTCCTCGGACACCCTGCGATTGACATGAGATAAAGAAAGTGACGAAGCGGACTAAAAAGCATCAGACCTGGACGCATTAGCCGCTCCATCAAAATCTACCCTCGATGCAGCGTTCAACCACGCGAGCAACCCACTTGTTGACGAACACACCATCCTCAACCTGTCCTGCCACTACTTCCCCTCCTAACTCACAAGTGATCTTCTAAAACCTACAAATCGAGTAAAAGGCGTCCACAACAAGGATAACCTAAAAAGCTTAAAGCACTCCAAACTCCGAGGGAGGGAGAGATTCACGAAGAGAGCGATAGGCAATGCGGACGCAAGTCGAAACGCATTTCGCTCTTCGAGAAGAATAAACGTGCTCATATATATATATATATATATATATATATATATATATATATATATATATATATATATATATATATATATATATTCAAGAAAAGGAAAATTTCATTCAAACAAAGGTTACATAAATTTCATTCAAACAAAGGTTACATACATCCGATGTAGGGAGTATCAATCAAGTCCCCAAAAAGTAAAAGCCTTAGAGGCTCAAAAGGTGTAACAGATAAAACTATGGTATTAGTAGCTGTAGCATGTTTTGCCAATCAATTAGCAGGTTGATTACCCTCTCTGAAGATATAGGTCCATTTAAGTGTGAGGGAACCAATGGTAGAGAGAAGAGTTCTGCAAAGATATACCAAGTTCCATGGAGGAGAGGAGAGGCCTTGCAGTATGTTAATCAATTGTTGCGAGTCAGATTCAATCCATAAAAAATGATAGTTCAATGCTTTAGCGATAATCGAAGCTCAGTGTGCGGCACGAAGTTCGGATTCAAGAGGCGATGAAGAAATAATAGGTGCTTGAAAGAACCACAATAAGCTGTCCCAAGGAATTTCGCAAACGGCTCCAATTTCACGTAGCTGAAGTAGTGAAGGCTGCCATCAATATTAATTTTTATCCATGGTTGGGAAGGGGAGACTATTTCAACAAAATAGGTTTTCTTCAGGAGGGAGTCCATCAGTGAGTGTTTACTTAAAAAACTACAGCAATTTGCCACAATCTGATTGATAGTACAGGTTTTATTGTCATATTTTGCCTGATTCCTGGCCATCCATACAAACCAACAGATAACAAAAGGGATGTGAAACCCTTTCTCCTCTTTCCAGTCCTCCCAACAAGCCCCAAAGTTAAGCCAGTTGTAATTGAGATGGTTTAATTTGAATTGCAGTAACATTGTATTCCATACCTGTTTTGTGACTGTACATTTGAGAAAAAGATGAGAAACTGATTCTTCCTGAGAATGGCATAACCAACATCTAGATGCAGTTCTTAAACCCTTTAGCTTCAAAATGTCATCCAATGGAAGATAATTATGAAACAATCTCCAGAGAAGTAAGACATTGAGGGAGATATAAGCCTAGTCCAGATTTTTTCTCCCCAATTAGTATCAGGCCAGACATGCAAAGAACTATGGATCTTGCTGTTGAAGGAGTGTTTATTAGACTGTTTCAGTAGAATCCTGTCAGGTTTAGTTGAATCAATCGGAATGTGGATAATCTGTTGTACACTGTCCTCATCCAAAACATCTCTAAGCATGTTGGCATTCCAATGATCATCCACCCAGAAATCAGATACAATGAGTTGATGATTAAACTCTGCAGTGAAGTTTAAAGTGCCATCACCAATCCAGTTATCATAATAGAAATTCACATCCCCCTTGCCAACCTCCCAGCTAAAGAACTGGTTAGCAATTTCTCTAACCTTCAGCAAATGTTTCCAGTGCTTTGAATCCCCCAGCCTTGGCAAAACAGCATTTGGGTGTGACTTCCAGCAATACTTGTCTTTTAAAAATTTTGCCCACATGGTATCTTGCCTTCTGAATTTGATCCACTGTTTACAGTAAAAAAGGTGGCTCATCTGTTGGAAGCTCCTTATGCCCAATCCCCCAGCCTTTGTTGGTTTACAAACTTTGTTCCATACTACCCAATGATATTGTTTAGCCTGGCCTTCCCATTGAAATTTATTAAAAATGGTTTCAATCATTTTTTGAGTACTCTTTTTCATTCTAAACATTTGTAAATTATAGAGAGGAAATGTTGATAAAATGCTCTTCAGTAAAGTTAACCTACCTCCATTAGACAAAAAGGTAGTTGTCCAACAGTTTAAGGCTGCAGTAATCTTTTGTACTACTTCATCATAATGGGTATGTTTTCTCCTTCTTGGTTAACTGCACCCCTAAATATTTTAAAGGGAGATCTGCAGCAGAGAAGTTAGTAAAATCATTCACCCACTGCTGATATTTAAACCCTTTGCCAACTAAAAACTGACACTTCCTTTGGTTAAGTTCAAGACCTGCTACCATGGCTAGATGATCAGTTATTTGTAATGTTTTTCTGACAGCAAGCTTACTACCATTAGTGAAGAGGATAACATCATCAGCATATGCCAAGTGACTGATAATTTGGGAAGAGCTATGTTTAAAGTGGAGATAGGGGTAATGATTATGAGCAGCATTCAGAATCCTGGAGAAGTAGTCGAATGCCAAAATGAATATGGTGGGAGAGAGTGGATCTCCTTGTTTCAAACCCCTGCCTGCTTTGAAGAAACCACAGCTGCTACCATTGACAAGGACACTATAGTAAGCACTTGATAGCCACCTCTGGATTAATGTACAGAAAGAAGGATGGAAACCTTGTGCCTTAAGTACAAGGTCAATAAATTGCCAACTGATGGTATCTTAAGCCTTTTTGAGATCCAATTTAAGAAATAAATTATGCCCCCTACATTTTTTATAAATGTCCAGTAACAATTCCTGAGCCAGCAGACAATTATCAGTAATGGTTCTTCCCCGCACAAAAGCAGACTGGTTAGAGCTAATCAATTGATTGAGATGTGGTTGTAGTCTCCCCACAAGAAACTTGCTTATGATTTTAGAAAAAGTAGTAGTGAGACTAATAGGTCTGAAATCTGCCCAATGTGATTTTTGATTATCCTTAGGAATAAGAGCAATACTAGCCGCAACAAAATATTTTGGAAGATCAGTCCCAAGGAAAAAGGCTTGTACAGCTTGAATGAGATCAGTTCTCACTATTTCCCAAGCTTTTAGATAAAAGGCAGAAGTGAAGCCATCAGGACCAGCAGTCCTATTCCCATCAATATTTTTTAAAGCCTGCAAAATTTCCTGTTCTTCTGGAAGTAAAGTCAAGTTGAGCTGATTAACATAATCATGGTTTTCTGAAAAAACCTCAGCAAAGAAGGAATTGGTTGATGTAGGTTGAGCAGCAAGCATATTTTGATAATACTGGACAGCACTTTGAGAAATAGTTGTTTGATTAGTAATCCAATTACCAGCAGCATCCTTTATTTTTAGTATGGCATTAATTTTCCTCCTATGTTTAATTATTGCATGGAAGTACTTTGAATTCCTGTCCCCAAAGAGATATTTATTAACAGCAACTTTCTGTTGGAGAAAAAGTTCTTCCCTATCCAAAGCTTGTAGAAGTTGAGTTTAAGCAGTTCAGAGATCTTGATTGTGAGTCCCACCCATATCATTATGAGCTTCTAGCAAATGGACTTTGGTATCAGCATCCCCAACCTATTGAAATACATTACCAAATTGGTGCTTATTCCACAGTCTTAACTTATAAGCCACATTTTTATGTAGTCTCCACAGTTTTACCAGGGGGTTACAAGTATGGTAATCAAGCACATTCCAGGCTCTTTTCACCTCATCTAAAAAATCTGAAAGGTGAGCACCCCTTATAAGAGCTAAATGAAATCTGGATTAAAAGAGGAGAATGGTCAGAGGTTGATCTGTGTAAATGCTGTACTTGAGTAATGGGAAACATATTAAGCCATGAATCATTTATTAACACTCTATCAATTCTCTCTAAAAGTTTGCCTCTATGCCATGTGAAAGGAGAACCAATGAAGCCAATATCAAATAACCCAGCTTTAGTTATATTTTGAGAGAACTGCAACATAGATTGGAGATCAGGTGTTCTACCCCCATTTTTCTCACTTTGATCTCTAATGCAGTTGAAATCCCCACTCACAATCCAATTGGAAGGATTGCAAACACTAATCTGGCACAGCTCCTTCCAAAGAGAAACCCTATCCGTCTGAGTACATCCAGCATAAACAAAAGTGGCACTACCATGAAATTGATCCAACCCAAAATGTAGATGTAGGAACTGATAATTATTAATCATAATAGTGCAATTCAACTCCTTCCTAGTGAAAACCCAGATTTTATTATTACAGTTAGACTGAAAGTGAAATCCTGGAAACCTTTTAGTAATTTTAGAGATATTGGTGTGCACCATAGGTTCAAGTAAGGCAAAAATCCATAGTTTATGAGTCCTAATTAAATGTAAGATTCTATTAAGGGTGCCAGGACTTGCAACACTCCTAACATTCTAACAAAGAATATTAATCATGGTGTATAGCCTTACCAGCCCTAGTAATCCTAGGGGGTGTGGCAACTGAATTATCCATACCAATGATATTGGACTTTGATAAATCTTGCAGTTCCATAGTGTCTTTTCTCCTCCTTCTACTTTTTTGTTGTGACCAAGCTCCTTCTGCTGTATTGGCTAAGTTGTCAAGAACAATTTGGGCTGAGTCCCCAGTGATGGGTTCTGAAGGAGTAATAAAAGTAGCACCAACATCAGAACTAGCTGGTATGACTGCTTCAGCAGAAGAATATATATCAGCATTGTTGGGGTTAACAGCAGGATCCCTAATCACATTAGGGAGACCAGCATACTGCCCAATAGCAAGACAGCCTACCTGATCAACCAGATCAGGAGGATTTGCTACCTCCCCTTCCTTATCAACATTGTTGGCAGCAGGATATTGCCTAGCAATATCAGTGGCCATAACTTCTACATGTTCAGTTCCTGTATGACAACAGGGACAGGACTTAATGAAGTTGCTTGAGGTATAGATGCTTGCTCATTCTTCTTTGTGCCTTTATTAATCACATTATAAGGTCTTAGTTCAGGATGGAGTTTAAAGCATTGTTCCATTGTGTGTCCAAAGAGATGACAGTGCTTATAGTATAGTGGCTGATACTCCATAACAATGGGTTGCCAGTACCCATTATTTGCAGTACCCAACCAAACCCCATCAATATATGGTTGAGTGATGTCTCTTTCTACTAGAAACCTTGCATTTGAAATCCTTGTAGCATTAGCAGAAGGGATGTCGAGCTTGAGTGGTCTCCCCATAGAATCAACAATATCATAAATGATTCTATGATTATTAAATGGGAGCTTTAAATTAGGGAGACTAAACCAAACAAGAACAATAGGTGGTTCTTTAGTTGGATCAAAGTCCAAAGTCCATTTTAGCAGCTTCATTGGTTTCCCATCAATCATGATGATCTTCTTGGAAAAAATCTGTGCATAATCCTCCTCCAAAGCTAGCTGTAACATAATGTGCCTGCTGTCAAACACCCCTATTTTCCAACCGCCCACAAGCTTGAAGTCGTCAACGACTTTCCTTAAAATATCCAGTTTGGGGTGTCCAAACTGAAATTTCCCTACTAAAGTAAATCTGTAAGGTTCTGACAGTTTTTGAAGTTCCTCCTCAGTGAAAATAAGAGCAAGCTTTCCTTCCTTCCTTGTGCATTTCCTGATAAATTCACACTCAGCTTTAACCTCCATGGCATCATGAAACAACTGAGGGAAGACAAGTTTGTCACCAAGAGTAGTGCCACCTTCCTTTCTCACAATTACTTCAGCAAATGTGCCCCTCCCAATAAAGTGGGGATCAGCTCGAGTAAGATCATTAGCCATTACTCAATGTAACAGTACCACAGCAAAATTCAAAAAAGAGAAAACCCGGGAAAAGGGGAAAACACTCTCCCCACACAAAACTGAGAAAGAAAGGAGAAGAAACAGCTTCCTTCTTCTTCCAGCCCACCTTCCTCCCCCTTGAGACAGCACTGCCGCCCCCCTGTTTACCTGCTCCATTGAAACCCTAGCAGAGCAATATATATATATATATATATATATATATATATATATATATATATATATATATATATATATATATATATATATATATATATATATATATATATATATATATATATATATAAAACAAAATGTCACCATTGGCTCCGTAATCACTTGGGACCAATTAGAATATTTTTCCTATCTTTCTAAATATGGTTATGCATATTTAAATGACTAAAATGAATTTTCCCTAAATTTCCATTAAAATAATTAAAATAAATAAAATATGAATTAGAAAAATATGAAATTTATTTCTCTGGGCTCCCTGAACTCAGAAAAATTAAAGAAAAATATAAAAAGTAATTTTTAAGTTTAATCCTATTTTATATTTAATTAATACTTTAAATCAACAAATAAGCATAATAATTAAATTAAAATTAAAAAAAATCATCAAAATTAGTCCAAGTGGTCCTCTAACATATGAGAACCTCCAATAATTTTCCTAATGACATATAATGATGTTTTGATTGATTAGTGAATTATCTTAAAAATACCTAATTTTGGATTAAAAAATATTCAAAAAAATAAAAACAAGTCAGAAAATTAAATTTTCTCCTCCGGTGTTTTAATTGACCTATGAATGGGGTAACATAAAAATTTTAAAGTCATTTGAGTTGAATTTAGAGAATTATGAAGTGACAAGCCTTAAAGGGCTAAATGGTAATTTTGGTATTCCCTAATGAAATCTTAGGTAAAGCTAAAGTTAAATGTGTAGTTTTGATAATAATGATCTCTTTTGGATGTTTGAAACATAATGGGTTAAGAGGTAGAAACCAACTTGTCATCCTTTACACAATAAGGGAAAAATTGTTATTTTATAAATTATTGAGGGTTTGGAAGTTAGCTTGATTAGATGACACTAAGGTAGTGGGCTTAAATTAGGAAGATAATAACTTACTCATTTGAAGCCCCTAATTGGTGATCAGATGTCGGCCTCTAAAAATGTTTGTTTTAGGGTTTAATTTAATTTATGTATATATATATATATAGTTTGGAAAATATCATTTTAATTTTAAAATATGAAATTAAATTAATCTCTTATATGTAATAGTTTAGATAAACGAGCACAATATCACAAGCAATGCATCTATCCCAAGGAATAGACACACTACTTGATGATATAACTTGATTAAATAAACTACAGAATTTATGACATCTGTTTGGTCTGCAAACTATTTATGTTGACCGACAATTTCCTCAATCTAATATAAAAGAATTAGATAGAGTTTATCTTAATCTGGGGTCTTTAAGTTTCCTATAAGGGTAAGCCCCTATAGTTAATTACATCTTAGGTAACCGAAGTCACCTATGAAAACTCTTGATATAGATAAGTAAATATTGTATTCAAGACTTCCAAAGGTAGGATCTTCAAGAAAATGTGGTAATGGAAAATCCAATAGGTGAGTGGCTCAAGTTTTAGAATAATTATTGTAGGAGTCAAAGGAAAACAAGACTAGGGAAAGACATATATATGACAAGAATCTCAGTGTTTTCCCAAACTATCCTATGGTTCGACTTCAATTTGAGATATTTTAATGTTTCATCCAGCCAATTTTATTTATTTAGGAGATACATTCACTTAAAATCGATCATGTAAATAGCTTGGAAGATATGAGGATTTATGTCATATCGGATGACGATCTCGGAACTTAAGACGAGTTAGGGCTTATATTGTACAACATGGTTATGCAAAGGCCTAAAGAGATAAAGCGAAGATTTATGATGCACTAGGCGAGTTACCTCGAAGTCTTATGGCTTGTTGTTTATTTGTGTGGAGTTTTACTGTTGAAGATGGCCGTGCTGCCTAAAATGCATGTTCCAAGCTCATCGTCGTAGCAGGTTTAGTTTTAGAAGTGTCAACTGTCGGCATATTTTTAGGTCATGTGTTGTATTTGGAAAAGGGGGTCGCCTACAGAAATTGTCGGCGAACTTTAATTTAATTTAAATAAATAATTTGAAAAGTAATATTTGATTTTGAAAATAATTTTAAATTTGAAAATTTTAAGATATGAAATCAAACTGATCTCACATCCCGAATAGTTTATATAAACGAGCACCGCATCACAAACCATGTATCTATCCCGAAGAATAGACACATTGCTTGATGATGGGGCTCGATTAAATAAACTAGCAGATTTGTGACATCCGTTTGGTCTGCGAACCAATTTTATAAGCCGACAAATTCCCCTGTCTAATATAAAAACATTAAACAGGGTTTATATTACTTGGGTTCTTAAAATTCCCTATAAGGGCAAGCCCCTATAGTTAATTACATCTTAAGTGACGGGAATCACCTAAGAAAACTCTCGATAATAACCAGTAGTTCTCGCTCTCAAGAATTTCAAGGTTTAAGTTTTCAATGGATTGAGTTTGGAATCTCGATAGGGAATGGATCAAGTTTGGAACATTTTGTTTTGGGAATCCAAAGGAAGAAAGGTAGGAGAAATCACAGATTCGAAGCGAACTTCGGTAATTTCCCGACTATCCTATTTATTTGGCTTGAATTTAGGAAAGTCCTAATGTTTATTTAATGTTTTGATCTTGCCAATTTTAATTAGTTAGGAATTATATTTGTATGATAAAATCATACAAATAGCTTTGAAGATGTGAGGGTTTATGTTGTATCGGACGACTACCTCGGAGTCCTAAGACCAATTAGGGCTTAATTCACATGACATGATCATGCAAATGCCTAACGAAGAGTTGAGGATTTATGTTGCACTAGGAAAACTACCTCGAAGTCCTATGGCTTGGTTATTTAATTCTAAGGAATTTTTGCTGAAGTAGACTCAGGTTTTGCTGATGACGATGGCCGTGCTGCCCATCATGCTCCGAGCTCCTTGTTGTTGCAGAGGTTTAGTTTTAGAAGTCAGCAATCAGGAGATGAGAGAAGTGTTTTGATTTAGAGAAAATCTTAAAATCCAGGTGTTTTTAATATTTTAATTAAACAAATCTTAAAGTTGATTATAACAACACCGGTTAAGATCCCACGGTTCCATCCTTCCGGCATCGTTATTTTTATCGGATTCACTTAGTCCGGATGAATTTGCTAAACTCAATTGAATGAGTTCCACACTTTCATTTAGACCGTGGGAAATCCCGTTAGCAACACGTAGGTTACATCATCCGAGGTATTCCCGATCATCCAACAAGACGTTTTAATTTAGTTGTAGTTGTAGTTTTGTTGTTCTATTTGTGATTAAATTTTGAGTTGTCTTATATTTTGAAATGTTGTGGCGGTGAATTTTATCTTGTAATGACTTTTAATTTAGTTTTGGTTTCAGTTTTAGGGACTATCCTAAAGGTGTAGGTTTTCATGCAACAGTTGTTTATCATGCAAGAAAAGTAAGTGCGATGCGATTAAATAAATTGCAATAAAATAAAAGCGTACCTGGAGGGTCTTCCCGTCATCCCAAGCTGCACTTACAACACAGTTAGAATATTTAAGCATTTAAAGTAAGCTCCTAGGTAAAGCTAAGGGAAGGGTTATGGTTTTCTACCAAGTTCCTAATCCTATAGCTAGTCATTTCCTATGACGTCTCGGTTCTTGTATTTTAGTTTGAGGACGATTTTCTTCATCAAAGAACAACTAAGTTCAATTGTTCTTATAAATATCCTATCATATTGAGGAAGTGCTTAAGACGAATCTTAAACATCTTTTCAATATTTCTAGGATTGATTTAAGTCCAAATGAATTTAATTATACAAATGAATTAATCGTCCGAGAGTTTAAGTTTTGTTGTGTTGCTCAGTGAACTAGGACATTTGAATATTCTATAAGTGAAGTAACGCTTCTTTTAACACTCCTTTTTAAGAGTTATGACATCACGAGCTTTCGAGGGCAAATGAATGTTCAAGTGAGTTGTGATTTAATTTTAGTTAATGGATTTAAGTTTGGAATAGTGTTTAAGTTGTTTTAGATTTATTTTGAATTCTTCATGTCTTAAGTGATGTTATATTTAATTTAATTTAATTTAATTTAGTTCAATTTAATTTAATTTAATTCAATTTTAATTTAATGTGGTTTAATTTAATTTAATTTAATTTAAGTTAATTTAATATAATATGCTTTAGCTTAATTTAATTCAATTTGATTTAATTTAATTTGATTTAGTTTTAATTTAATTTAATTTAATTTAATTTAATTTAATTTAATGTAATTTAATTTAATTTAATTTAATTTAATTTAATTTAATTTAATTTAATGTAATTTAATTTGATTTAATTTAATTTAATTTAATTTAATTTAATTTGTTTTAATTTAATTTAATTTAATTTAATTTAATTTAATTTAATTTAATTTAATATTTTATTTTAAAAGGGTTTGCTTTAAATAATTTAACCTTAACTTAATTTAATGATTAAGTCTTTTAGCATTTTAAATCTTAAACTTGGATTATCATTTTAATTAGGAATTAAATATTATTGGGATGATTAATCTAGGGATTCTTAAATTAAAGAGCAAACCTCTTCCTAATAACGTCCTTATTTTAATAATTCCAATTTTATTATTCTTCCAAATTTAATTAATTATTTTAATTAAAGTTCATTTCAATTATTGTTGAATTGTTTAATAGGTTTCTACCCTTTAATTATTTAAATTTCAATCATCTAAATCAGATTAAGATCAAATATTTTACCTTTTCATTTTATTAAGCCTAAAGTTTTAATTAAGGGTTAAAATTTTAATTACCATTTTGCCCTTCAAGCTTAATAATTTCATAACTCACTAAATTGAGCTCAAATAAATTTGAAATTTTTATGTGACTTCACTCATATGTCAATAAAGACATTAGAGGAGAAAATGTGATTTTTCTGTATTTAATTTATTTATGTAATTATTTTTGGTGGAAAATAAGGATTTCCAAGGAAAATTTAATAATATGACCAAGGGAAAGTTTCTGTCCTTAAGAAAATTATGGGACATTTCTAATGACCAGAGGACCACTTGGACCAATTTTGGTGATTTTTTGAATTATATTTCTTTTATTATAATTATTTTGAGTTTTGGAGTATTAATTAATTTAAAAATAAAATAAAGTTTGAAAAATGAATTTTATATTTTTCAAAAATCTCTCTGATATCAAGGAAATCAGAGAATCAATTTTCATAATTTTCTGATTTTTCTTTGATTTATTAAAATTATTTTAATAGAAATGCTTGAAAATACATTTTTTTATTTTAAAATTACCCTAGGGCTTTAAAATTTAATAACTCATCATAGAGACCTAGGAAAAATATGGGATTTGTTCCTAAGTGACTAAAATTCAAAATGTGACATTTTGGTGAAATTTATTATTTTTGTGATTTTTATTATTTTTTAATTATTAAAATATTAAAATAATACAAAAAATCAACTTTTTTAGAAAATTGAAATTTTAGTTTTCTTAAATTCCCCTAATATCAGAGAGGCTCCATAACCAATTTGGTGAATTTTTGAAAAGTATTTTGAAAGTTATGAATTTTCAAAGTTTAAATTGGCTAAATGGCTTAATCAACCCATTTGATAGGGCTAACCAAACCCAATTGACTTCAAACTTTTATGGTGGGTTCCTCTGATCCTAAAGGTCAGTGGAGAATTGATTTCAAGTCAATTTGATGTATGATTAGCTCTAATTAATTAAGAACCTATTTAGGGTGTTTAAGCCAATTAGGGTTATTCCAAGTGAATCAATTCAATACCTATTTTTCCTAGGGTCTTCTGGTCATAAAAAACATCACCAAATTTTCCTAGAATTTATTTCACAACATGCTAATTATTGGATTTAAAATACTCAAAACAGTAACATGAATTTGAAAAATCAATAATTTCTCATAGGGATGGCCTCGACTTTGGAAAATTCGAGGAATGTTCCCAAATTCGGAGGCTTCAAAAGCCCTATGGTCTCATGCCATGGTGAATTTCATATATGCATGGAGAATTAAAACAATGCAGACAGTAAATAAATTATAAAAAATAAAATACTTAATGAAATTAAATGATTTCTTTTCCACATTATTCTCCGTTGACTCATCGTAGGCAGCCCCGAACGCACACGCGTCGCCTCCTGATTCGGCGCCGCCTTCCGACTCAGCGCCACGCGGCCCGCGGTTCATGTATCATCTCCTCGTCCGACGCCATCTGAGCCGTCCGTCCGTGCGTGTATTAAATGAATGGCATCCGTTCATCGTCCCCAAGCCTCCTAGCCCGAGAACCGTCCACACTAAAACCCTAAGAACTCACTCATTTCTCAACGGATTTTCGTGTTCTTATGCTCTATGGATTCTTCTTGAAGAGACGAATACATCTATACGGTGATCATGCATTGAAATTAAAGCATTTGAAATGGAGAATCTCCAGAAGCTCGGGATAAAGAGTTAGCTCATACCTTTGCTCAGAGAAGTGTGGCTTCAATCTGAGGGTTGTGTCACCTTCGATTGGATCCCAACAAGCTCCAGATGAAGTCTCCTGGTCTGGTGAATTGCCTAGGTATGATTTCGACCAAGCCCGATCACAAAGCTTGGAGGCCGGAGCAACCGGGTGGCCTCGGAGATGGGGCTTTCGGTCGGAAGCTTCTCCTCTTGGTCCAGCTGAAGGTGTAGGACCAGTCAATTTGAGGATTGGCTCACTATGGCAAAGTGTCCTGGTTTTGGATGAAATTTCAGTTGAGAAATTGGATTCTGTCAGTGAGGATTAGGGCAAATTGATACTGGGGATCAACTGCTCTAAGTATGGAGTAGGGTTTGGAACAATTTTGGCAGAGTTTCGGCAAGGTTTGTGCAACTCTCTTCCATGGCCGTGAGGGGGTCGAGTTTAAATAGAGGTGGCTGGAGAGCCTCACAGGGATGGCCAAGGGTTGGGATCAGCTGCTCTGGGCATGGGAAGAACAGCTATGGTGGCCATTGGGCATGGGGCAGCTCGACGAAGGTGGAATTCCAAAGTTTGGCTCCTCCCAAGGTCTTGGCCATGGTGTTTTCCGGCGACCTGGTGGTCGGCCGGCCAGGCACTGGTCACCATCTTGTTCAGGTGGGTCAGGGCTGGGGTTTAGTGTAGGCAATTGGCAAATGCCATGTGTAAAAGGCTTGGATTAGAATGGAATGGGAGAGGGCTAATTTTGGCTCAAATTGGTCAACCAATCCATTTGGGCTAGGTGCACCACCCAAGGCTTGGTTTAGGTCGAAGAGAAAGTGATTTGGATCGGCTTGATTAGTGGGGTCAAGTCACAATCCAAGTACAATTAAGTTTAAGCATGGTTTAGTGGAGTCATGGAAGTGGTTAATCACTCCTAAGAGAGTATGGAAAGGGCCTCCTCCTCTTGCCATCTTGGGTATGGTGAGGTGGAAAGTAGATTCCATGGCTCTCATGGCTCCAATGTGGCTCATGCATGGCTTCATGGCTCATCTTTGGCTTGGGAAAAGTTAAGTCAATTTCATGGAAATGGATTTAAGAAAAATTTTGGTATTTTGATGGGAATTTGTATGGGGCTTAATTTGGAATGGCTTCATGATGAATTTTCAAACTTAGGGATTGATTTTAATTAATGGTATGATGAGAAGAATTTGTCATATGGGCTTTAACATGAAATTTGGGCTTTTAGGAAGGTTTAAGATGGTGGGCTTTTGGTTTAAAAAAATAAATTTATGGATGGGAATTTTGTGAAGGATTGGGCCAAACAAATGTTACAATTGGTTTAGGGATGTTCCATGAATGGTTTGGAGTCAATTTGGTGTGATTTGGAATTGAATTGGTTTGAATTTGGGTTCATTTGGTAAGTGGGCCAATGTAGGTCAAATTGGGCTAACTTGGGCCAATGTTGGGCTAGGGTTGAAATTGATGTAAAATTAATGTTGGGAAATGTTTATGGGAGTGTTTCAAAGAGGTTTTGGCTTTGGTTGGGTTTTGATTTTGGGGTTTGGGTCTATTTGGGCTAGGTTTAGGTTTAGGTCAAAATTGGGCCTTTTAGCTTTGGGTTGAATTTGAGTGGGGTTTGGGTCTAAACTTTGGGCAAATCATGTTAGTGTTTTGTTTATGGGGATTGTTAAGGAAGGTTTAGAAAAGATTTGGGGTTAATTGGAGTTGAATTGGATGAGTTTGGGCTAAGTTTGGGTCATGGGTACAAATTGGGCTTTAAGGCCAAAAGTGAAATTGGATCCAAATGTCAATCAAATTGGACTTGGATTTGGTCTAGATTGGTGTTGGGGATGTTGAATTGAAGTTTAGAATTGAATTGGACCAGAATTTAGGTCAATTGGGTAGGTTTGGTTTGACATTGGGTTCATTTTGGGTTAAAATGGGTCAAATTGGGGGTTTTGATAAAAGTGGGGTAAATTGACAAAATTGGCCGATGGTGTAGTTGAACAAAATGAAATTGGGAATATTTGGGATTTTTTGGAATTTTCTGGGAATTTTCTGAATTTTTGGATTTTTTGGCTAAGAGGGGTATTTTGGGTATTTGGAGGGTATTGAGAGGTATTTTTGGAATTTTTGGTATTTTTGGGTATGGATGATCAATTTGATTGGTGAGGCAATGTTTAGGATTGATTTTGGAGAATTTTGGGTAATTTAGGTGATTTTGCAAATTTTGGGGGGTTTCAAGGGTTTTGGTAGAGTTAGCGGGTGTAGGGTCCAGGGGTCAAAAAATTAAAAATTTGGAAAATTGAAGGTTGGGTGAATGTAAGTGGAATGAAATCATTTTGGTTGAGCCATGAAGCCACATCAAGCCCACATGATCCATGAAGGGACTCATTTGAGGCATCCACTATGTTGTTCCTAACCCTCTTAGCGAGGGCTTGGGGGTTAAGGACCATCCATGTGAACCACCTGCATGAGTCGGGAGGTCAAATTGGGTATGGGTGTGGTTTTAAGAGGTGTGTGAAAGTGTAGTGTATAGGTATAGTGTGTGTGTAAGTCAGCCCCTTCACTGGACCGGGCCACCCGTAGGCGGTCCTAAGGCCAAAGAGTCCTACGGGAACTCATCCTATAAACTTCCACATTTGATTTCAACCCTCTAGGTGATTAGGGGTCTACAATCAAGTTTGTGGAGTTTGCGAGGAGTTAAGAAGTAGTTTGAATTTCTAAGTGGTGGGTCCCAATTCTGATCCTCTAGGATAGTCAAAGGAAAAGCCTAAGGCTAGATCCTAAGTACTAAAGAGAAGAAGAGAAGACCTCACCAAAAATGAGGTCAACATCAACTTGAAGAGTTTGAGAGAAGTATCATGTTTTAGAAATGTCTAAATTGAGTTTTCTTAATTTCTTATTTAAGGGAATATTAAAGTTGGTTATAGCGACATCAGTTAGGATCCCACGGTTCTCTCACTCTGGCACCACTATATTCTTTGGATTCACTTAGTCCAAATGAATTTACTAAATTCAACTTAATAAGTTCCGTACTTTCATTTAGACCATGGTAAAGCTCGTTAGCAGCCGTAGGTTGCCTCCTCTGAGGTATTCGCGATCATTCAATAGAGGTGTTTTAATTTAATTGTAATTGTAATTTTTGTTTCATTTGTGATTGAATTTTGATTTGCCTTATATTTTGATTATTGTGGTGGTGAATTTTATCTAGGCATTTTTTTAATTTTAATTTTGGTTTTGGTTTCAGTTTTGTAGTTATCCTAAAATTTCAGGCTTTCATGTAGGGCGACATTTGTTGTTTAACATGCAGGCTTGTAAGCGAGAAAAGTAAAGTAAATGAAATACAGAAAATAATGTATTATAAACTTAGAAAATCGTACCTGTCGATTCTTCTCGTTCCTCCACTTGAAACTTTAGTATCTTTTATAATAAACATTCATAATTTGCAGAAAAGTAAAGCCTATAAATATGTTCGTCATGGGCCTACTAAGTCCTATGTCATAACTTCGTGGTTCCTATTTATTGATTTGAGAGATGCCTTCTTTTAATAAAAACAATAGGTTCAGTTACCCTACAAGGTGTCCATAAGACTTGTAAGAAGGTCCAGGGAATACCATGATATTTCACAATCCTTTTAAACATTCTTAAGTTCATTTGAACTTATCAAACTTACTAAATGATTCATCCATTTCATACCCTTATGCTTAATGAGTTGATATTTTAATTATCACAAAAGGTGGGATAAATATCACTTGTATTTCATTTATGAATTATGTAAATGGGGCCTTAGAGACTATTTAATTTATAAAATAATTTAACCAATTTTGTTGAGCTTGTAGTGTTTTCAAATGTGTTTAATATTAATTGTGTTTTCTTTTCTAAAGTTCATTAGTCAAATTTCATTTAAGTGTGCGTTTGGAACAGCTTATTTGCTATGAAAGCATTTTGAAAACGCCATCTTAATGTTTGGTAAGTGCGTTTCAACAACTTATTGAGAAAAGGAGTTTTGAGTTTCTTAAGAGACGGCGCCGCGGGATAGACGTCGCAGCAGGCGTCTTGGATTCACGTTGGACGGTTTATTCCTTCCTTGCCTGTGTCTCTCCTACCCTCGTCGATCACGGAAACAAAAGCTTGGTTCGATCGAGAGGAAGGGAGGTCAAGCATTGGCGTGACCAAGGCGAGCGAGTGCTTCTGTGCCAAGGAGAGGAGCCAAGCGTGGTAGAGCCGAGTGGTTGTTTTATCGAGAGAAATGGTGAGCTCAATGTGGAAGGAGGCACGACTGGAAGAAGAGGTCAAGGGGGAGCGAGCTGCTAGGGCTGTTCGGAGTCGGGAAAGGAGTTGGGCGAGGCTTCTCCCAGGTAAGGATGAGGGAGCTGGGCGCTTATCGAGCATCTGAGGGAGGCGAAGCTGGCGACCAAGATTTTCTCTGGGTAAGCGTGAGAGGGTGAGCGAGGGGCTTGTCGAGCGGAAGAGGCGTCAAATCGAAAGGAGCAGTCTGCTACCGCTACGACCCGAACAAAACAGATCTGGGATAGATTATAATTTATGCAGAATCAGCTGCAAATTAGTTGTTTTCGAAACACACAAACCAAACAGCCAGCCAACTTATATGGATCAGTAGCTTATCAAAATAAGCTGCTTATCTAAATAAGATGAATAAGTTGTAGTTGCCCGAAACAGACCCTAAGCCTAGTCTCACTACCAAGCCCTTAAGACTTAAGTGGGTATATGTATAATTTTTTTTAGAAAGTTAAGTTATGTTGACTCTTATGATCATGATTCTTAGCCAAATATTGATTTATCATTAAAACACTAATTAGGAGTTTTAGATCATTAAGTAACACCTTCCAAAGATGAAACCTCTAACTTAGGATCACTTAGTCTTAATTATCTTCCAAATTAATGTAATTAAAGAAATTACAAATTTACCTTTTAATACGACAAAAATGAGATTGGTTTCTACCATTTATCTCTTTATGTTTCAATCATTCAATCATGTTAATTAAGATCATTCATTGTCCATTTCCCATTTTTGATTAAGCATAAATATTGATTAAGGCTAAATTCTTTAAAATTGCACTTTTGCCCCTAAAGTCTATATAATCTCATAATTTATTAAATTTAATTCAAATAACTTTAAAATTTTTATATTACCACACTTACGGGTCAACTAAAACATCAGAGGAGAAAAATGTGATTTTACTTAAATTAATTAAATTTATATAATTATTTTTATGTAAAGTAGGAATTTTGAAAGAAAATTCAATAACTTACTCAAAAAACAATATTTACTTTTAAGAAAATTACTAAAGTTTCACATAGACTAGAAGACCACATGGACCAAAATTCAAGATTTTTTGAATTTTAATTTAATTATTATAATTATTTTAATTTTTGTAGTATTAATTAAATATAAAATATTAATTAGGTAGAAAATTAAGTTTTATATTTTTCTTAAATCTCTTTGAGGTCAGGAAACTCAGAGAAAAAATTTCATATTTTTTTATTTATATTTTAATTATTGGAATTATTTTGATGGAAAAAGTAAGGAAATTTTATTTTAGCCTTTTAAAAAATTAATTTTAATCCTTTTAAATTTAATATCTTTACTTAGAGGGTAAGAAAAATTATTATATTTGTTCCTAAGTGATTAAGAGGCAATTTAGAACATTTCCATCAATTTTATTAATTTTGTAATTTTTATGTAATTTTAATTATTTAAATATTTAAAATAGCTTTAAAAATGAAAATTTTATTTTAATCCCATTTTTATTTTTATTATTTTTTTCGGACCACAGAGGACTCCCAAAACTAATCTGGTAATTTTTAAAGTTGTATTTTAACTATTAGAATTATTTTAATGCCAAAAATGCTATTTAACTTAGAAAATTCATTTAAGAGGCTAAACCAACTCCAATTGACTTAACATTTTTATGGGGAGTTCCTCTGTCTTTAAATTACAGTAGAGAACAATTTTTTATATTTTTTACATTTATGTTTAATCAATTTTATTTTTATTTAGTTTTAATGAGTTGATCAAAATTAGGGTGAGTTTTAATGAATTAAATCAAATTTACATTTTTCATATGGTCCTCTGGTCACAAGTAACCTATCAAAAATAATTTTGTATTTTTCTAATAAGTATTTTAATTTTTATAAATTTTTTTATTAAAACAGACACAATAAACTTGAAAAATAGGAATCTCCTCATAGGGATCTCCCCTGACTTTAGAAAACTCAAGGAAGATCCTACATGACAGAGGGAACAAAAGCCTCAAATTTTAAACAATTGTGAATGATGCACCAAAAATATATTAAGTTTTTGCTATATAATTTTACTCATTTTTGGTAATATTGCACTTTAAAGTAAGGTATTTTTCATGTTTTGTTGCTGGTATGATGATTTTAGGTGATTGGAGCAAAGAGAAGCAAAAGGGAATGAATTTGGAGCAAAAAGGAGCAAAATGAAGAAAATTGACATCTGGCATCGCCGGCGCCCTATTCTAGAGAGTTCAACAATTAATTGGCGGTCCAGCGCCACCGGCGTCCTATGCAGTGCTGCTGGCGTCCAAAGACGACGAAACTCAAAATTCAATGTATTTGGACGCTTTTTGAAGGGTTGCTTGAGGAAACTCTTAGGGAATTTGTTTCAAACTTATTTTAAAATATTTTGGATGCCAAAATAGGGGGGAGAGTGGTGTGTGTGTGTGTATGTGTGTGAGTGGAGAGTTTGAGAGAAGTGAAGAGGAGTGAAGAGAGTGTAGGGTTCGTAGAAAGTCTGATAAAATTCTTTTATTGTGAGGGATTCTTCTCTAAGGAGTGTAGGAGAAGGAGTAAAGTGAGAGATTGCTTCTTCCTTACCATTCTAAGGAGAGAATTGAGTGTTAAAGAGAAGAGAGAAAAGGATTTAAAGGAGCTACAAGAGATTTGCTTGGAGAAGAGAAAGAGATAAGTTGTATTTACTTTTGTGGTTTGTATGACTTTGCTTTTATATATATAATCCATGTTTTGTTGTATCTTCCTCATGAGTTCTGAGTAAATTTCTTTGTCTTTCTTCTTGCAATGAGATGTGGTGAAGTGTTGATGTAGATTTGATGTGCCATAAAAATGTTAAAGAATTTGTGATGATTTTTCATTTCGAACTTCATTTACTTTTCAATCTGGCCAATTGAATTGTTAAAATATATTGTGAAACATCAAATCCAAAAGGACTAAGTGTTCTACAACAATAGTGGAGAATCCATTCAATGTCCATGAATGAGTTGTGTAGTTCATGGGAATTGAGTGCAAACAAATAGGGAAATATGGTTTAATGGGCATTGAATTAGAAGTTTTAGAGTGACAGAATGAAATGCCCAATTTGGTCCTAAAGTTTAGTAACTAAAACTAGGGTTAGCCTTCAGGTGAAGGGAAGTGGGAGCTCTGAAGTGAGAGACAGTATCCTCCCAACCTAACCATCGATTTAGTGACTAGGCCTAGGATTTGCTAATGTTCTTTACATGACTTGGAAGAGGGGGTACTCTAACGAGGGTAAAGAATATTAATGCTCCTATTTAGCACAATACAATTCTATTATCAATCTATATTAATCACTCACCATAGAATCAGTACAAGAAGGAAGACACATTTTTATATATAAATCTTTTAATTACAAAACTTAGTGTGTGTGTGTGTTAGTTAATCCTGCTTAGAAAATTTAAAAGTAACTTGTAGTAAATCTAGTTGTTGTTATCTTTGCATTAGCATAGTAAATAGAACTTGAACTTGCATTGTGAATTGAGTGTTGGATTTCAACACCTTTGTTATATTTTGAATAATTCCTGCCTTCCTCGTGAGATCGATAACTAGGACTCCACTAGAGCCCTGTATTACTGGAACGATACATATACTTACGTATACAGGTGATTGCCAAATTATTAAAGTAATCTATTTGTAAAACTAAACTGAAAAATATCTTTTGAATATTGATTTTTGAGGAAGTTCGCACATCACAGATCAAGTTTTTGGTGTCATTGTCGGGGAAGGTATAAACGATAACTAATCAAAATTTTAGAAGTTGAAACCTTTACTTTGATGTTTGCAATTGTGTGTGCTTGTTCACTTATTAGTGTGTTTTGTGTGATTTTATATGAGTAGGATTGGATCTATAGGTTTAGTGCCTTACGATTCAAAGTTAGAGCGTAATGTTAAAAAAATTCAAAAACAACAAAAATAATATGAAAATCCTCACAAAATGGTGAACAACCAAGAAAATCGAAGAAATGAAAATGACAATTTACCAAGACCTTTAAGAGATTATGCTAACCCAACGACAGATGAAATTCATATAACCATTCAAAACCCTGATGTTGCTGCTAATTCATTTGAGCTTAAACCTGCTATTATCCAAATTGTACAAAGTAATTAATTCGGAGGAACACCTAATGAAGATCCTAATTTACATCTCGCTAGTTTTCTAGAACTGTGTGCTACTTTTAAACATGATGGAGTGTCGAATGATGTTGTTAGACTTAGATTTTATCCTTTTCATTAAGGGATAAGGCCAAGGCGTGGTTAAATTCATTAGCACCTGGATCTATCAGAACTTTGGGAGAACTTTCACAAAAGTTTCTATCAAAATATTTCCCTCCATAAAAAATTATTAAGATAAGAAATGATGTCACATCTTTTGGTCAGTTTGAAGGGGAATCAATATATGAAGCTTCAGAAAGATTTAAAAATCTTCTTAAGAAATGTCCACATCATGCTTTACCAGATTGGTTAATAATTCAAACATTTTATAATGGATTAGTGGGATCTTTGAGATCGATTATAGATGCTACTGCTGGTGGATCATTAATGTCAAAACCTTTTGATGAAGCATATTCATTAATAGAAGTGATGACTACTAATAAATTTCAATGGCCCTCTGGATGGGTAAATCTTAAGTGAGTAGCTAGTATTCATGATTCTGATGCTGTAACTATGATAATCTCGCAAATTGCTACCCTTTAGAAGAAAATAGATCAATACGAAATGAATTATTCTCAAACACCCCCAGTGTTAGAGGAAAATTCAGTAGGAAAGATAATAGAATCTCACACCTTATGAGACCTTGAATGCTATAAATAATATACCCAATAGTCCTTATTTGAACTATTATAATCATATTTGGAAGAACCACTCGAATTTCAACTGGAAAATTAACAACAATGCTACTGTTAAACCGCAATGGGGAAACAATCCTATTAACCCAGTTGGAAATTTGAAAAAACCAAAGAAATACCAATTATATACCTTCTTATCATCCTGAATTTAATAGTAACCCACAATTTTAAAAAAAGAAGTTATCTGCTGAAGAATTAATGTTGAACATGAGTAATCAATTACAAGCTCAAGATGTTGCGATTAAGAGCAGTGAGAATCAATTAGGACATATTTTCACTGCGCTTAATAATAGACTTTCTGGAGCTCATCCTAGCAATGTTGTGATCAATCCAAAAGATCAAAATAAGGAGAAAATTAAGGCTATTCAATTAAGGAGAGGAAAGGAATTAGAAACAAGAGTACAAAAAGAAGTTGAAGTTGAGAAAGAGAAGGTGGATATTGAAAAAGGTTCTAATAAGATATATCCAGACTTAGAATATCTGCTTGAACCAATGAAGATTATTGTTGAAAAACCACCTCCTCTGTATTCTCAAATATTGAAAAAAAAATAGGGACGATAGATTTACAAAATTTTTGGAAATCCTTAAGAAATTAAGGGTAAATATTCCATTTGTTGAAGCATTAGAGCAGATGTCTGATTATGAGAAGTTTATGAAGGATATTCTTAAAAGGAAAAGAAAGTTCACAGATCATGAGAATGTTGCTCTTAGCGGAGAGTATAGTTCAATTATTTAGAAGAAGCTTCCCGAAAAACTTAAAGACCCTGGTAGTTTCACTATCCCGTGTGCTATAGGTGAGAAATTTTTTGGAAGAGCTTTCTGTGATTTATGAGATAGTATTAATCTTATGCCTTTATCAACTTTCAAAAGATTGGGAATAGGAGAAATTTTACCTACATCTGTGACTCTTCAGTTGGTTGATCGTTCCATTACTTATCCTAAAGGAGCGGTGGAAGATGTGTTAGTTAAAGTGGATAAATTTATCTTTCATGTGAATTTTATTGTATTAGATATAGAAGAAGATAAAGAAATTCCAATAATTTTGGGAAGACCATTCCTTGCTACTGGGAGAGCTATGATTGATGTTCAAAAAGGAGAATTAACTATGAGGGTTAATGATCAAAAGGTGACTTTTAATTTTCTGAAATCTATGAAATATCCCTCAACATAAAAGGATGAATTTCGAATGGAAATCTGCGATTATTTGAGAGATGATAATTTTAGAGAAGTTTTAGAAGAGAAAATAGAATATGAATACGTGGAGTGTGAGGATAAAAGTGAAAAAGAAAATGATTTTGATTATATGGAGAATGAAGAGTTAGATTATGTTCAGGAAAGATTTGAAATGTTGGATACTATGGAAAGTGGTGATAAAAGTTTAATTCCATCTATCATAAAACCTCCTCAACTTGAGATGAAAATTCTTCCTAATCTACCTTACCAGTCATTGTATCTTCGAATTTGAATGAATATCAAGAAAAAAAATTATCGGAGACTTTAAAAGATATAAAAAGGCTTTTGGTTGGACCTTAACAGATATTAAAGGAATCAGTCCTTTGATCTGTATAAACAGAATTTTGTTGGATGAACAACATAAACCTAGAGCTGATCTGCAAAGGATACTGAATCTAATGATGAATGAAGTACTTAAGAAGGAAATTTTAAAATGACTTGATGCTGGAATTATTTACCCAATTTTAGACAGTGCTTGGGTAGGTCCAATTCATTGTGTTCCTAATAAGGGATGAGTGACTATTGATGTGAATTAACGAAATGAAATTATACCAACAAGACAAGTTAATGGTTGGCGAATTTGTATTGACTATAGAAAATTAAATGCCGCCACCAGAAAAGATCACTTTCCTCTTCCTTTTCTAGATCAAATGTTAGATAGATTTGTCGGACACAAGTACTATTGCTTTTTGGATGGATATATTGGTTATCATCAAATACCTATTACTCTTGAGGATCAAGAGAAGACTACATTTACTAGCCCTTACGGAACTTATGCTTTTCGAAGAATGCCCTTTGGATTAATGAATGCACCTGCAACATTTCAAAGATGAATGATGTATATTTTTAGTAATCTGATTGATAATGGAATAGAAGTATTCATGGATGATTTTTCTGTATTCGAAACTTCATTTGACATATGTCTGACTAATTTAGAAAAAGTTTTGGAGCTTTACAAGAAAACAAATTTAGTTTTGAATTAGGAAAAATGTCAATTTATGGTTGCAAGAGGAATTGTGCTTGGGCATAAAATTTCTGAACTTTGTATGGAGGTAGACCTGCAAAAATTCATATTATTGAGAAATTACCACCTTCTACTATTGTGAAAGGGGTAAGAAGTTTCTTAGAACATGCTAAATTTTGCAGGTGTTATATTAAAGATTTTTTGAAAATTACTAAACCTTTGTGCCAACTTTTAGAAAAAGATAAGAGATTTGACTTTAATGAAGAATGTTTCAATGCCTTTAAACTATTAAAAGAAAAATTAATCACTGCCCCTATAATTGCCATATGAACTTATGTGTGATGCCAGTGATTATACGATTGGATTTGCTTTAAGGCAAATGTATGATAAAATTTTCAAGGTTATTTACTATGCTAGTAAAACTCTTAATGAAGCTTAGATTAATTACACCACTACTGAAAGATAATTATTAGCTATAGTGTATGCCTTTGAAAAGTTTAGACAGTATCTGATTGGAACTAAATGCATAGTGCATACTGACCATTCAACTATCAAATATTTAATGTAAAAGAAGGATGCTAAACCAAGACTGATCAGATGGATACTTCTAATGCAAGAATTTGACTTTGTGATAGTTGCTAGAAAGGATATGATAACCAAATTGCTAACCATCTATCTAGACTGGAGTATTATAAATTATCTGAATTTGAGAAGGAAATTAAAGAAACCTTCCTCGATGAGAAACTTTATACTATTATGGAAAGGAATTTTTCATGAAATGCTGATATTGTGAATTATATTGTAAGTGATATTGTGCCACCTGATTTAACAAGACAACAACAAAGAAATTTAGATATGATGCTAAATTTTATTTTTGGATGAGTCCTACCTATATAAACAGTGTAAGGATCTTATTCTTAGAAGATGTGTGTCGTATGAAGAAACTGAACCAATTATTCAGAGATGCCATCATTCTGAATTTGGAGGACATTTTGGTATTGATAAAACTGCTTATAAGATTTTACAATCTGGATTTTATTGGTCTACTCTTTTTAGGGATGTATACAAATATATAAAAACATGTGATCGATGTCAGAGAGTAGGTAATATTTCTAGAAGAAATGAAATGCCTCTAAATTTTACATTAGAAGTTGAAATCTTTGATGTACGGGGATTGGATTTTATGGGACAATTTACTCCTTCATTTGGAAATACATTAATATTGGTTGCTGTTGATTATGTCTCGAAATGGATCGAAGTAATTGCTTTACCCAGATGTGATGCTCGGATTGTTTTAAATTTTTTAATGAGAATTTTTTTACAAGATATGGAATGCTAAGAATAATCATAACTGATGGTGGATCTCATTTTAGGAATAATCAAATTCAGAGATTGGTTAAAAATTATAATATTATTCATAGAATCTCTACTGCCTATCATCCCCAGACTAGTGGTTTAGCAGAGATGTTTAATCGTGAAATTAAAAGAATTTTGGAGAAAACTGTGGATTTTCACAAATTAGATTGGTCTGTGAGATTAGATACTGCACTATGGGCATACATGACTGTTTTTAAGACCCTTATGGGAATGCCTCCTTATAAACTAGTATTTGAAAAGACTTGACACTTACCTATTGAATTGGAGCATAAAGCATATTGGGTGATAAAAGACCTGAATTTTAATTTGAAGAATGCAGGTGAAAAGAGATTTATGCAATTGAATGAATCGGAAGAAATCATAAATGAATCTTATCATAATGATAGGATTTATAAGGAGAAAATGAAATTATGGCATGATCAGAAGATATTAAGAAAGAAATTTGAACCTGGATAGAAAGTTTTGTTATGCAATACTAGATTGTAATTATTTTCTGGAAAACTTAAGTCTAGGTGAATAGGACATCTTACTGTTATAAAATTGAATTCTTTTGGAGCTGTTGATATTGAGGATCCTAAAACTGGAAAAATATTCAAAGTTATTGGGCACAGATTAAAATCATATTTTGAAGGGTATTGACCAGATTTTAAAGAGGTTTTAATGTTAAGTCATCCTGAATAACTAAATTGTTTGTTGGGCTGATGACGTTAAACCAAGCTCTTTATGGGAGGCAACCCATAATTATTTTTGTTATGTTTGTGTGCTTGTTTTTAGTAGTTGTGCTTGTAGAGAGTCATATTGGAGTCCTACTTAATCTTAAATATCATGAAAAAATGAAACATATTGTATTGTTTTGAAAAATTAGAATATTTTAAACCAAAATGAAGTTTGGTGCAAATTTGAACATTGGCGCCGTCAGCACCCTATTCTACAGAGCATGCACCATATTTCAGGATTTGGGTGCCGCTGACGCCCTATCCGTCGCCGCCAATGCCCTATCTGCCGTCGCCAGCGCCCAAGGTCTGATGAAGGTTTTTGGGGTTTAAAAATGTGACTTTTGGCGGTTTTAAGCGTGATTTTCTTCCTTTTAACTCCCCAAACTCCATTGTTAACTCCCAAACTCTAGAAAAACGAAACATTCCTTTCCCAATTCGCATCCAATGGATTCTAACTCCGTTAGAAACCCCAAGATTTAGGGGTTTCAATCGATGAAAATTCATTAGTTTCGAGGCACATCATTTATTCAACAAGGTGATGATGAAAAGGATGATTATCAAAGAAATAGGTTTTATAAATCGAGGTTTAGATAATCCTACTACAAGAGTTGAAGAGATAGTTGTGCAAAGGTGTTGAAAAGTGTTATGCTACAATACCGCCGCCATTGCCTTTTCTGTTGTGAAAGAATTCTACGCAAATCTTCATTAGATCAATCAAAGATTCTTCTATGTGCGAGGTAGGTTAGTACCATTCACTCCTTCGAAGATAAATGACTTGTTTATGATTTAGAATGTGTCTATCTGCTATTATTCAACTTTTGATGCGACGAGAGACAATATGAATGAAGTTTATCGCTATTTGACGGACAAAGGTGAAGATTGGGAGATTAGAGATAACAAATATGTAAGTTTTTCTTCTGCATCTTTAAATCTGGTGTCAAAGCAATGACATTACTTCATTTCTACAAAGTTGCTTCCAACTTTAAAAATTAGTAAAGTGACGAAGGAGAGTGTTATTTTAAATTACTGTATTCAAACTGGAAGACCGATTGATATTGTACAATCATCGTGAAATATGTATTGGGATTGATTGTTAATTGATCTAAATATGGGCTCGGACATCCTTCCACCATATTTTTTCTTTGCAGCTAGTCACAAGTTTCATATGAGAGTTGGGAATAAGTACTTCTTCCCTGGAGGCCTATTGATCCAACCAATCTTTATGACTGTCAGGCAATAAGAGATGAAAGTGATATGAGCCTGATTGTTGATCAACCATCTTAGAGTTCATGACCTATTCAACCTTACTTTCCAGAAAGTTTCGGAGTAATTTCGACAAAGAACAAGAAGTTGAAGAAAGAGGTACAAAATCTTACGAATGCTATTAACAATGTCTCTGATTTATTTGATCACTTGGATTGCAGGATGAAAGAACAGTTTAATCATACTGGGAAATTGAAGTGAATTTGATAAATCTGTTGAAGAGGAATGCCGTGATTGCTGAGGATTCATCTGATGAACTTATCGTCTCTTCTGCAATCTGTTTGTGCATCGTCAATCTCTGGGAGATATCAGAGGAGATGATAGTTCAGAGACTGATGAGGAGTAGTGGCTCTGCTTAGTATTTAGTATTTGGTAATTATATGCTTTGGTGTGTTTAGTGTTGACTTGCTTTACGTTGTAGTATGTTTTTGGACCTGTTATGCTTGAATTTTGTGTTTGTGCTTAGTTTTCATTATTAGAGTATCATAGTGTGTTTGTAATGCTGACTATCTTTGGCTGGATGAACTTATTCGGTGAATGCTTAAGTGTGTATGTTTGTAGCATGGATCTTATATATTAAATTGATGTTTTGTGTTGGTTGTGTATGTTTGATGTTAGTTAGTTGCTTACTTGATGAAATAGATGCTTAAAGAGGCTATTGATGCGATAGCAGAACATTGAAACAATCGAAATTGCGAAAAATTTTCAGACCCAAAAATTGAACTGGCACCGCCGGCAGCCAAATATAGAGAGTTGGGCCATTTTAATTTAAATAGAGCGTCGTCGCGCCCAAACCAGTGCCGCCAGCGCCCTAGTGCAGAAAAGGGCCAAACCCCTCTAATTTCGCAATTTTTACCTTGGGACTCACAAATCTAGTCATCTCCTTCGTCTTCTTCCTACAGTTTTTGAAAAAAATGGATATGGGGCTTGCTAGATTAAGAATTTGGAGCATTTTGAAAGCTTTTTGAGAGTGGATCTAGACTTCTCTTGGTAAGAGCTTCACTTTAACTTTATTATTTTTTATTTTCACCTTGAGAATTTCTCAAATTGCTTGGAACTGAAATTAGAAATTTTTAAAGATATTTTGGGATTTTCCATGATGATTTAAGCTCTTATTTACTTAGATTTGCTTTAGGATTTTCCTACATTGTGATTTTGGAATTTATCAAATTTTATTGCAAATTTTTAGAATTCCATATGGCTTCTAGAAAAAGCAAAGGCAAGAGGAAGATAGATTTTGATGAGGATAGATTTGTTAATGTAAAAGCATAGTTTCGTTTCAATTCTGTCCTGCATATTAAAAAGTGTATACAAGATCAAGCTTTGTAAAGTCTGGGTGGATCTATTGAGCAGTTGATTTTTGATAGAAATTGAGAAAGATTTTGTTATTTCACTTTTAATGCAATTATGGGTACTATGTGAGAATTTTATGTAAATCTGCTCTGGAACGAAATGGAATATGCGTTAGTTCAAGGAAAAATAGTAGAATTCACCCCTTAGCGTATTAATGATTTTTATCAGTTACAGGGGGTGAGGTTTTCTGAGTCTGAGAATTTTGATATGGGGGAGGTGTATATGAAAGTCGTGATTGCTCTTCTGATTGAAGGAAGAGGGGAATAGAAGTTGAAACAAAAATATATGATTAATTTCCCTGCTTCTAAGTTAAATGTAGCTTCTAAAGCATGACACTATTTCATCTCTGCGAGACTACTACTTTCCTATCACCACAGTGAAGTTACAAAGGATATAACAATTCTAAATTATTGTATTCATACCATGAAGAAGATTAATATTGGATCTATCATCTACAAAAACATTCAGATTATTGTTAGAGGAGAAACCACTGGTGGATTAGGACAGTCTGCCCTGATTCATTCACCGTGTGCATAGTCTGGAGTTGAGTTTGATAGTTCTAAAGAGGTAGCCATACCACTGAGACCTATTACCAAGACTATTATTCAGACTTATGAGTCTCATGTGGTAGGAAGAGGAGAGAGTAGGAATACTGATATTCCTACTACAAGCCAGAACATCCCATCTACTTTTGAGCCACCTACACTATCTAATGTTATGGAGCAGTTGAGGATCCAGAGTGCTAATATGGATATATTTCATAGTAGAATGAATATATTTGAGGCTAGAAGTGATGTAAATGAAGATTACATGAGGAGAGTAGAGTATGATATTGCCTATCGTGATGCTCAGGTCAGATTTATGAGGGGAGAGACTAAAGTGATATTCCCTACCTGCTCTAGCTATGTTCTATACCGACCTGTTCTCGCTGATCCTGTTGATGAAGCTGGTGATGATGATTGGTAGTACTATGATTTTTGTTTTCTATTGTATATTGTAGTAATGTTTGTATTAATTATTTTCTTTTCTGTGTTTTATGTAGTTTGTTGATGTATTTGTGTTAAAAAAGGAAAATGTAATGAACTCTGTGTTAGTTATTTAATAATTTGAATTGAGATTGTGATATTATGTTGGATGTTTAATGTTTAAATGTTTAATATTTCTTCACCCTAGCAAATGTTTAATGTTATATATATCACAACTTCTAACCATTTCATCCTTGCTAGCTTAATTTTGATTAATGCCAGCATAGCATCAAAAAATTTCAAAATCCCAGCACAAAAAGGTTAGTGTTCTTTTACTCTTTACCATTTTAAATTTATTGAAAAACTTAAGTTTGTGGGAGAGTAAAAGTATTAACTCTTATTTGTTCTCAATTAATATAATTTCAAAAATTATTAGCATAACGTTTAGTAGTCGAACCTAACTTTAGATAACTAAATTTTTTATTTCATTTAAATATTATGGCGGATTTGGATGAAATTTTTTAGTAATAAAGGTTAATTTTATAGGGTTAAGATGTTGAGTATGAAAGGATTTGATTATAGCTGACTATTTAAAGTAAGAAAACTGTATTTTTGAAACGTTCAGAGATTTAAAGAACTATGTGTGAAGAAAAGTTTATGACATTGTTATGAATTATAAAGCTGATATATATTTATAAAGTAAAGTGGTGTTTCAAGTTTGAACTTTAGAAAGAGGAGAGTGAAGTTCAAAACCATTACAGGCTATCCAGATATAGTAATCCTCACATAAAAAAAGGAAAAAAGAAAGAAAAGGAGGATTGAAAAAAAATCCCAAAAGAAAAATAAAAAGAGAAAAAGAAAAAGAAAGAAAATATATGTGAGGTGAAGCTTGAGGAGATACCTAATAAAAAATTGGCTTTACTTGAATCAACATAAAGGAAGAACTTAATTACATTTCTGAATTTATATTTAAAGTATTAGCCAACATTATAATGGAAATTGCATGAGATTCTTTTTCATATAGTCTTTCAAGGCACCCTTTATATGACAAATTATGGTTCATCTTGAAATGAATAGGAGACTAGAACTCCTATGCTTGACTACTGAATGTTCTTACCTATAGTTTTAACCTGAGTTACTAGACTTCTTTCTAAGAATCTTGTCATTATATTCATTTAAATAAAAAATCATAGTATTTTATAAGTGATAATTTTACTACTTTGATTTATATTTTTATGTAGTAAAAGGATTACTTAAGGACAAGTAATAGTTAAGTTTGGGGATTTTGATGCATAAAAAAAATAATAGGTTTTTGCTATATAATTTTACTCATTTTTGGTGATATTGAACTTTAAAGGAAGATATTTTTTCATGTTTTGCTACAGGTACAAGGATTTTAGGTGATTGGAGCAAAAGGAAGCGAAAAGGAACAAATTTTGAGCAAAAAGAAGCAAAATGAAGAAAATTCACTTCTGGCACCGCCGGCGCCAGAATGGGCACTGCGGTGCTCTATTCCAGAGGGTTCAACAATTACTTAGCGGGTCAGCGCCGCCAGCGTCCTATCCAGCACTACTGGTGCCCAAAGCCAGCAGAACTCAAAATTCAATGTATTTAGACGGTTTTTGAAGGGGTTCTTGAGGAAACTCTTGAGGAATTCATTTCTAACTTATTTTAGACAATTTTGGATACCAAAAGAGGAGGAGAGAGTGGTGTGTGTGTATGTGTGTGAGTGGAAAGTGTGAGAGAAGTGAAGAGGAGTGAAGAGAGTGTGTTAGGGTTAATAGAAAGTGTGATAGAAGTCTTGTATTGTGAGGGACTCTTCTCTAAGGAGTGTAGGAGGAGTAAAGTGAGAGATTGCTTCTTCCTTACCATTCTAAAGAGAGAATTGAGTGCTAGAGAGAAGAGAGAAAATGATTCAAAGGAACTAGAAGAGATTTGTTTGAGGAATAGAAAGAGATAAGTTGTATTTACTTTTGTGGTTTGTACGAGTTTGCTTTTATATATAAAATCCTTATTTTATTGTATCTTCCTCATGAGTTTTGAGTAGGCTTCTTTGTCTTTCTTCTTGTAATGAGATGTGGTGAAGTGCTGATGTGGATTTGATGTGAAAATTTTTTTTAAAAGAAATTGCGATGGTTTTTTGTGTCGAACTTCATTTACTTTTCGATCTTGCCAATTGAATTGTTAAAATTGGTCATGAAACATCAAATCTGAAAGGACTAAGTGTTCTACAACAATAGTAGAGGATTCATTCAATGTCCTTGAATGAGTTGCGTAGTTCATGGTAATTGAGTGCAAACAAATAGGGAAATATGGTTTAATGGGTGTCGAATTAGAGGTTTTAGAGTGACAGGCTGAAATCCCCAATTTGGTCCTAATGTTAGGTAACTAAAGCTAGGGTTAGCCTTCAGGTGATGGGAAGTGGGAGCTTTGAAGTGAGAGCCAGTATCCTCCCAGCCTAACCAAAAAATTAGTGACTAGGCTTAGGATTTACTAATGTTATTTACATGACTTGGAAGAGAGGGTACTCTAATGAGGGTAAAGAATGCGAATGCTCCTATTTGGCACAATACAATTCTATTATCAATCTATATCAATCACTCACCATAGAATCATTGCAAGAGGGAAGACACTTTTCCATATATAAACCTTTTAATTACAAAACTTAGTGTGTGTGTTAGTTAATTCTGCTTAGAAAATTTAGAAGTAACTTGTAGTAAATCTAGTTGTTGTTATCTTTGCATTAGCATATTAAATAGTACTTGAACTTGCATTGTGAATTAAGTGTTGGATTTCAACATCTTTGCTATATTTTGAAGAGTTCCTGCCTTCCTCGTGGGATCGATAATCAGGACTCCACTAGAGCCCTATATTTCTTGAACGATATGTATACTTGTGTATACGGGTGACTGCCTAATTATTAAACTAATCTATTTGCAAAACTAAACTGAAACTATCTTTTGAATATTGATTTTCGAGGTAGTTCGCACATCCTAGATTAGTAAAATGTTCATGCAAATGGAGAATTAATATATCAAATAATGTATTTAATTAATTAAAAATGAAATAAACATCAAATAAACTTGAAACAATTTCCACATTGTTCTCCTCTATTCACTGAGAAAGAAGGTATTTTTCTTTTATTTTTATGATTTTTCTACACCAAGTTATGGATTTTTAAAGGTTCACTGATTTAAATAATTCATAAAAATCCCTAATTTCCTACTTATCCAACGCGACAACACGCAATCCTACGATGCTCTGAAGCTCCACGTGTCAAGCTCTGGTTTGGCGCGCCATCCACGTAGCCGCCTCGTCAGCACGTGCTTTATGCATAACGAGTCCATCCGACGTGATCCCAGGCATCCAACCATTATGTGCTCGATCCAACGGCGCTCCTACTTCGTCCCCATCTGGTTCTTCCTAATAGTTCGTCCACCTTATAACCCTAAGATCTCGAGCTAGACTCAATCAAATCGCTTGGGGTTTGTTTCTATGGACTTATGTAACCTAGACGAACCTATCTATATGGCTAACCTAGCCTAAAATCATCCCAGTGTGCATGGAGAATCCAAACAAGCTTGGGAGGGGGAGAGAGTTTGATACCTTTGTCTGAGAGGGGAGGCCTCGATCAGATGGTTGTAGCAGCTTCGATTGGCCCAATGAACCTCCAGATGAAGTCTCTTTCCTTGGTGAAATGTCTGGAACTGAATTCGACCAAGGTCGATTTTAGGTGTTGATCAAAGTATGGGGTAGAGGCTCTTTGTGATGGGGCTTTGATGGGGGAACTTCTTCTTTCAAAGCTGTGAAGTTGTGGGCATAGTTAATTTGATTTTGGCTCAGTGTAGAGTGGTAATGGAATGTGTTCTGGTTCCGACAAGGTTTTGAGCTCAAAATTGAGCTCACACAGTGGGGGAAATGGCAGGGAAGTGGCTGGGATGAGCTTAGGGAGGTTGCAATTAGCTTTAGGAACAATTTGACAAATTTTCCCCTAATTTTTGTGCACACACCTCTTTGGCCATCAAGGATGGTCGCTTAAATAGAGAAGCTTCGAAGGGCTGCTATGGCTAGGATTTCGGTGAGTTTAAGTGCTTAGGTGGAGGGCAGCAAGGAGTATTTAACCAATCAGGGCGAGATAGCTTGGATGGGTTAATTTGTGTTTTGTCCATGGAAGGTGGCTCTCAAATTTGCCTCCTCTGGCGATTCAGCTAGCTGGCTAGGCCAGGAGAGATGGCTAGTGGTCAGTAGTCAGGTGAGCAAGCCATAAGTGAGGGTGAGCTTAAGAGGTTAAGTGCTCATTGCAAATCTCTTTAAGTTTTACGCATTTAAGGGAGGGGATCTTTTAAATCATGGAACCTTTAGTCCATGGCTCAACTAGATTGGGCTAGGTGGATCTAGCTCAGTTCTAGGGATCTAATGGTTGGCTATGGTGAGCTTAGTTTGGTCACATTTGGTTTGATTTAGTTAATTTGGCTCATGGGTTCAATTTGGGTCATTTGGGTTCAATTTGGGCTAGGTTGGGTTCAAGCTTATGTTAGGTCCAATTAATTTTTCAATAATGTGTTTATGATTGTTATAATGTGTTTGGGAGGGGATTGGAGTAGTTTTGAATTGGTTTGGGGGGTTAATTTGGCTTGATTTGGGTATTTGGTCAATTTTGGGACATTTAGGTTAGCTTCGGTTTGGGTTAGGCTAGAGTTGGGTCATGGCTCAATTGATGGTTCCAAATGGTATATTGGGATGTCATAAAGAGTTTCAACATTAATTAGGTGTCAATTTTGGGGTGAGGGCGTTCAATTTGATGGATTTTGAACATGTGACCAGTTTGGGGCAAAATTGGGATTTTTGGATTTGGTTGGACTTGGGCGAGGTTTGGGCTCAAATTAGGGGCAATTGATGGTTTAGTTTTATTTAGGGGAATGTCATAAGTGTTTAGGATCCAAAATTAGGGGAAGTTGATTGACATTGGGTTTAATTTGGGGGAATTGAGCCATATGGTTAAAATTAGGGCTTTTTGGTTTGGCTTGAAATTGAGTTCAAATTTGGGTCAAATTGGGCTTTGATTTGGTTTTTTAATTGGGATTGGGGATGTTGAATTAAAGTTTTAATTGAAATTTTGGAGGATTAAATTCAATTTGGAGGACATTGGGGGTGATTTGGGCATTTTGGGCTTTAAATAGCAAATTTGGGGCTTTTGGTCAAACTGGGTCAAATAAAGTGGTTTAAATTGAATTTAGGAATATTTGGAGGGTTTTGGGATTTTTTGGAATTTTTTGGAATTTTTAGGTTAATAGGGGCATTTTAGTAATTTTAGGGCTATCTTGGGAACTTTGGTAAATTTGAGGTGTTTTGGGTATTTTGAGTGGTGAGGAATGTTTTGGGGTGATTTTTGAGGCATTTTGATGATTTTGGTTGATTTTGAGAATTTTGGGCAAATTGGGGTTTTAGGGGTAATTTGGTCATGGTGGAGTTTAGAGGCAAATGGATCAAAAGTTAGGATTTTTGGTAAAATTAAGGTTGAGCGGGATTGATAACCTATTTGAGCCATGGACCAAGGGAATTCCCCATTTGGATTCTCCATGTACTGGTACTAACCAAAAACTAGCCTGGGGCTAAGAGCTTGTGGAAACCACCCACATGAGTTTCCAAAAGAGTAGGAGATCAAGTGTGGAGAAGTTCCATTTAGGATTTGAGGTAATGAGTGAAAGTGCAATGTGCACGTGTGTGTGTGCTAGCTCTAGATCAAACATGGTCAGTCTTAAGGCTTGACCATCCCGTGGGGAAGTTCTTTTGAGCTTCTTAATGCTTGGTCACATCCTCCTAAGCACTTAGAGGTTAGACTTTAAACCTTTGAAAACTCCAAGTGAAGCAAAGAAGTGTTTGATTTTATATAGGGTAAGGGTTCCATCACTAGCCCTCTATGATAGTCACCAGGAAAGTCATATAGCTAGACCCTAGGCTATTCTAAAGAAAGACTAGACCTTAATAAAAGTGAGGTCAAAAAATGAACCCCCAATGGGTGTGGTGTGTCTGACAAGCACACTGCACAGATTGGTGTTGAAAGATAAGATCAACAAAACCAACACAACTGCCTAAGTCAAAACTCAAGAAAAAATGTAGAATTCAACGAGGAAGTTTCCATTGGGGATTATCTAGTTGAAAACCTTCAAACCCGGGAACTCTCGCTAGGGAAAGCAGGTGGGATACCCTCAAAATGGAGCTATGAATTTCAAGCCTCCAAATTTTAAAGGGAATCCAATCTAATTCGATTTGAAATTAGAATATGAATTTAGAATTAGGATTAATTTGAATTTAATTTTAATTTAAATTTTGAGTTTGAATTTGATTTTACACTTCATGGAATTTATGGAAATTTATAAAATTCATGGAATTTTTTACTTTGATTTGATTTTGAAAATTTTAATTTCGCAGGAGTCTTCGAGTTTAAGTGAGCGTAGAGGGGAGAGTTGGAATTTAGGTACCGATCTAAAAAAGAATGGGAACTGGAATTTAGGTACCAGCCTCAGAAATGAGAATCGAAATTTGGGTACCGACCTAAAAAATGAGAACTAAAATTTAGGTACCAGTCTCGGGAATGAGAATCAGAATTTTGGTACCGACCTCGAAATATCGTGAATGCAAAAAATATCTCAGAAGGGAATTGGAAATGTAGGGAAATTGATGGAATCGGACGATAAAGCTCTGACCCGGAATTATCATGGAAGGCAAAAAATTTCTCAGAAAGGAAATGGAACTTTAGAGAAATTTAGGGAATCAGATGACAAAGCTCCGATTCCGAAATATCGTGGAAGGCAGAAAATATCTTGGAAAGGAAATGAAAATTTGGGAAATTTAGAGAATTGGATGACAAATGTCCAATTCGAAAATATCGTGGAAGGCAAAAAATATCTCGGAAAGGAAATAAAAAGTTAGGGAAATTTAGGTAATCGAATGATAAAGCTCCGATACAGACATATTGTGGAAGGCGGAAAATATCTCAGAAAGGAAATGGAAATATAGGAAAATTTAGGGAATCGGATGACAAAGCTCCGATTCGGAAATATCATGGAAGGTGGAAAATATCTTGGAAAGGAAATGGAAATTTAAGGAAATTCAATACAATTGAGAAGGAAAGCTCAAGGGCTCATGTCTAGCTCAAGAGGTGACGGAAGGGGAAACAAAATTTATGTACTGATCCCATAATTTCATGTGATAAGATTTAGAGAAAATTTGACATTGAATTTCGAAGAAAGTATAATTGGTGGGATTTGACAAAGACTTGTAGCCATTGCACGATTTGTAGAATTTCGTGACATTTCGAATTTGAGGTAAGTCGCGTTGTGTAAAGTGTCAAATTTTGTGGAGGTGCTTTTGGAAATGAAGAATTTGAGAATGAGTGCAAGGACTTGGAGTCTCGAGAGAGAGAGAGAGAGAATTAGCTTATCATTTGTTTTCAATTTATCTTTTTTCTTTTGATTTGTTTTGTTTAATTTCATTTCATTTAACTTTGGGGATATTAGATTTTAGATTTGATTTTCCTTTAATATTATTATTTTTATTTTATTTTAACTTCTTCATTTGTTACCATTTTTTTGTATTGTTCTTTGTTCGTTTTCATTTGAGACCAACGTATGGTCCTATGGCTTTTCGACCATTGCACCAGAAGAAACATCTCTGAAATAGAAATCTTTACTAATTTTGCTGAAAGTAGTAGTACAACTGATCACATGCTGACAATCATCCAAAAGTAGATTGAGTGTACATAGCTGAAGAAAACTGGCATATCATGTCGTGCTGGTACAAAATTGGTGACAACTGCCGTGAATTGATGCACGAGGTAGTAAATTTCTGCCTTTTGAAGCCGTCCCGTGAACAAACTAACCTACTAGGGCTATGCTTAGGAACAAAAGTCCCCTAGCACACACCCTGAGGTACTGCTGTCACAGTGTTAAGGGACGAAGGCTTTCCAACTCTGGATCTGGCTCGTAGTAGAATGGTGCCTTATCTTCATTCATCCTTCTAAAGGTGATTGAAACTCTTTATTCTATGACTCCTGCGATGCAGTGTTTCACAAGATCTACCCCGTTTCCTTTCAGTACTAACAATGATCTGACTGGTAAAGGGATCTCGACGGAACCTCAGAACTCTCTTGATCGAAAAAATTTTTGCTTTCACTTATAAATGAGACCGTGTAGAAAGGCTTCACAAAGTCGTGGTGGTCGATATGAGGTGGGAAACAGTCTCCATCCTCATAAATATTTATGATGCAGCTGTTGGGAATATAGTTTGCAGTCAACATGTGCCACTCGACCATCCTCTTTATCATCTTCTTTATTTGCGGCAGCATCACATCCACCTCATTATGCTGTAGAATTCCTAGGGGATTTCCCTGTTGATCTTATGAAAACTTATAGCAGAATCCATACTGAATGGTGACCCTGCCTTTTCCCCTTTTCCATTTCATCTAATATGTGTACATTCTCTTCTTCAAACGACCTGCTCTGCCCAATCTTGAAGGCTAAAAACACAATCCAGATTCTTCTCTTGATTAGTCCTCAAAAATATGTCTGTGTAGCGCTCGAGGCCATCCAAAATATTGACAAAGCTTCCTTGGATTTCCTCATAGTGCTGGAATTCTTTCTTTCTAACCCTTCTGATTTTATCCATAACGTAGTCTAGAACTCCTTGTTGCAATGATGGTAGAACTAACTGTGGCATGTAGGGCTCTACGTCAGAATGCTCTCTACTCCTGAGTAGCATCGAGGTGGCTATGTATGTCTCAAACGTGTCGTACTCCTCTAACTACAAAAAATCGACATTGCGGGCATTCCGAAAATGCCCAGTAACTGAAAGCTGTCCGGGTCGACTCGACTTGCAAGTCAAGCACCTGGTAAAAATTTCTTTCATCGGATCCCATGTTGGGCTCAGTATCTGTATGCGGCGAGCTGTCGTCAGTTTCTTTCATTTATGGATTGTAAAATTTTTTCTGAAATGAGCAGTAGCTCAGAGGCTAACTCTCGAGCCTGTCTCCTCTTCATATTTTCCAAGAGGCGATGCTTGCGGTGATTTACATTTCTTTTTTTTATACGTTCCAATGGCGCATCTGGAACTCTCTCAGCGGTAGCGGCAACGAGACCACCTTTTGGAGTAGTGATCATGGACATAATCTGACTATTTCTGCCGGAGGGAAGGTGTGAGTCAACAGAACCTCCAGTGCCTCCGTATCCTGATGTCTGTCCGACCTCCTCACAACCAATGTTCATCTTTGATCTTATATTTGCAACCTCCTCGGAGCACAAGGTCCAAGCTGTCTTCGAAAACAAATAACAACTTGCGATCTGACACTTCCCACACAAGCAAATAAGAGGAAATGTCAGTGGTTGGTGCTTTGCACGAACAAGAAAAATAACGAACTTATTACAATTTATTTAACAATTTTTTTTGTAATTATTTTGATGTCATTATATTTTTTAATATAGTTTTTAAAAGATTTGGAAATAAAAATTTAACAGGCATATTTTATCTTGTGAGAAAATTTACTTTATTTTATTAAAAGATTTTGACCCAGTCACAGACATTGGTCATATGGTTGTATCAGAATGAATATCCTTCTTCAGATTTATCACGTCGCATAGTATTTGTTTTGATACCGTCCATTTATTGGCAATATGGGTCTATCCCCTTGAGAATCTATTAGCTGGTATGATCCTATGGAGTAAACCTTCTTCACCACAAATGGTCCCTTCCAGGTTGGTTCAAATTTAAACGAATCTATTTTGCGGTGTGCAAGAATAGGCCTTCTAAGAATGAGCACAAGGTCACAAAATTTAAACGATATCGAGCGGACTAATTTATCGTGGCCTTGAATCATCTTCGCTTGATAAAGCTCCAAATTCTGCAGTGCGAGAAATCTCTTCTCTTCGAGGCTTTCCAATTTTGCAAGTCAAAGTCTAGCATTCTCTTCTATCATAATTTTATTGGCGACAGTGATCTAGAGCGACAGTAGCTGATCTTATAACGGAAGAACTGCCTCGGACCCGTACACAAGTGCATAAGGTGTAGATTGCGTTGGTGTTCCGAATATCGTTCTGTAGGCCCAAAAAGATTCCAGTAACTTCTCATGCCATTGTCTTTTATTATCATCGAGCATCTTCTTTAAGGTTTGAACAAGCGTCTTGTTTAAGGTTTCTGCCAAGCCATTCACATTGGAGTAGTAGATCGTCGAGTATTGCCAGTCTATCCCGTGACGTCTTACGAAGTCGTTAATTTTCATGCTCTTGAAAGCATACCCATTATCTGAAATTATCCTGCGCAACACACCGAAGGGGTAGACAACTAAATTCTTGAAATACTGTAACACCTACTACACTGTAACTTCTCGTAACGGAATTGCCTCTACCCATTTGGAGAAATAGTCTATAGCAGCAAGCATAAACCGGTGTCCTTTGGAGGATTAAGGGTCTATCGGACCTACTATATCCATGCCCTAACATTTAAATGGCCATGAGGCAATCGTGGGGTGTAGAACTTTTGGAGGTTGGTGCAAGGCCACTCCATGCACTTGACACTGATGACATTTCTTAGTTGTGTCTATACAATCTGTCATCATTGCTGGCCAATAGTATCAAGTCGTTTGATTTTCATTTTCATCTTCGGCCCTGACTGGTGAGCTCTGCACAATCCAACATGTACTTCTCTGATGATATTCTGTGCTTCTGCTCTGCTTAGGCACCTCAGCCACATCTGATTAAAGAATCTTCTGTACAAAATGTTGTCGTTTAAGGTGTATGACAGTATTTTTTTGAATTTGATGTGTTGCTGAGTTGTCTTCTGTAATCCTCATGTCTGTAAATATTCTATTAATTGCTGTCGCCAATCTTATGTATCATCTGACACTGTAGCTGCTATCTCTTCTTTTCAAAGCTTGTGAAAACTGTCGAGGTCGATCTGCGACAACACTTGACATCCTTGCATGGTGATATTTATAGAATCGTTAGGTGGACAAGACAATTCTTTAGTAAGCTTCGCTAAAGTGACTGCATGGGCATTGTCCGCTGGAGGAATCCTATAGAGCGTCACACTAGGGATCTATTCCAACAATTTCATCGTATATCGGTGATATTTTTCTAATCTCTACTTTAGAATCTTATATTGTCCTGTCATTTGTTGTATGAGGAGTTGTGAGTCGCCATAAAATAGAAATGTTCATTATTTCGATTAATATTACCAATTCTAAACCAGTGATTAGTGCTTCATATTTTGTCTCATTATTGGTACACGGCTCAGTCAGGTGGTAGGAAAATCTTAGCATGGCCTGATCCGACATCACAAAGATCAAACCAATTCCTGCTTTGTTGGGTATCACTGTCTACTGTCCTTTATCTTTTCTGGCTGATGATGCTCTGTCAAAGTACATTTCCCAATGTTTGGCATTGTGCTCTTCCACTTATAGTATTTGCTTGTATGAAAGTTCGTTGTTGAGCAGGGACCCAGCTGGCAGTGGGTGCGCTACAAGAAATTCTGCAAGAATCTACCATTTGATAGCGCGAAGGGACACAAAAGTTATTTCAAATTGCAATAAAATCATTGACCACCTTGCTAAGCCTACGAAAAGTGTTAGTCGGGTCATCAAATATTGCAATGGGTTAACTTTCGAAATCAATTTGACTTTATGAGACAACATATAATGTCTAAGCTTCTGAGAGGCGAAAACCAAAGCTAGACAATGTTTCTTAGTAGGAGGATACTTTATTTCCGCCAGTATTAGATTTCGACTTAAGTAGTAAAGTTTGTTCTACTATCCCTCATCATTGACTTGAGCGAGTGAGGCTCCGAGGGATTCATCTAAGGCCGTGGTATAAAGTATCAACGGTTTACTCGGGATAGGAGCTGCTAAAACAGGAGGTGTAATATGTATCGTTTAATATCTTTGAATTCCCATTGGCAAGGCTCTCGCTAAATGAATTTGACATCCTTTCGAAGTAAGTTCAAAAAGGGTAGACACCTTCCTGATAGATTAGATATAAAGTATCTCAGGTATGCCAATTTTCCTTAAAGAGAACGTAGTTGTTTCAAGGCCTTGGGAGGAGGCATTTCCAAGATAACTTTAATCTTCTGTGGTGACAGATAATGAATTGTAGAAACTTTCTAGAGGTAACGCCGAAGGCACTTTAAGGGATTCATCTTGAGATTGTATTATCGTAATCGTTCAAATATGATCCTCAAATCATATAGGTGGTTTTCCTTCACTTTGGTTTTGAAGACCAAATCGTCCACGTAGCATTCCACTTGGTTGTGAATGAGGTCATCAAAGATCTTCGTCATTGCTCTTTAGTATGTTGCTCCAGTGTCATTTAGCCTAAAGGGTATCACAGTGTAGCAGTAAATCCTGATCAGGTTTTTGAATGTTGTAAGTATTGTATCTTCTGGAGCCATCTTGATCTGATTGTAACCTGACGATCCATCCATGAATGAGATGTGTCAATGCAATGTGCACCATTAGTTCTGGTATTGGTAACAACAACTCATCCTTTGGACATGGTTTATTTAAGTGTCTGAAGTCGACACATACTCATATCTGTCCATTTTTCTTTTTAACTGGCATAACTTTAGCTAACCATGTCGGATATTGTTCCTCTAGGACAAAGTTAGCATCTATTAATTTGTTTATCTCTACAGTAACTTATTGTTCTATTTCAAGGTGCATCCTTTTGAGAGTTTGATTTACTGGTGTTCTATTTCGATTCACTCCGAGTCGGTGAACTACGACTTCTAGAGATAATCCTGACATTTCTTCGTAACTCCAGGAGAAGCAATCTTTGAATTCTGACAATAACTTAATTAAATCTACAGATTTCTCTTTGCTGAGTAACAAACTTATGAAAGTTGGTCGGGGTTGTTCCTCTATCCTGAGGTTGATTTCCTTCCGTTCATCAACTTTTGATTTGATTTCTTCTTCGAATTCTGGCGGAGCATCATCTATTGGTTGATCTTCAAATTCTTCTTGAATGTCTAAGCAATCTTTTTCTGACTAGCTAGTAACAGCCATGCAAAATCCCGAGTCATCAGCAGGTTCAATCGTACCAAACCCATGACCTTCTTTCGAATTGACTTTATTTCCATTTGTATTCCATAATTTTTCAAATGATAGTAGTTTATCTTTTGGAATTTTCTTTGGCACATATCCTTGTTGAATTAATTTTTGTACACATTGTTAAAAGTAACCAAAAGGTAATTCCATTAATTCATTAGAATCATTTTCTTCGAGAATTACACAAGGTTAAGAAGTAGAAGGGGAAGCTCGGTAAAACTTGATCGGTTTAACACCACCATTATGGACTTCCTTGACCTCCATACTCTCAATTTTTTGAGGATGGATTAGAGTTAGGTTCATGGCTTGAATATAATGGTTAATCTGATTGTACATTGATTCATATTCATTATTTTCTTTGACTTACAAAGAGATCTTGAACTGAGGCTTCTTCTAAATTATCATCATTTTTTCTCTTTTGAATTCATCCTCCTCAGAGCTCCCTTCTACGTTGATGCTGATCACTGGCTTCATCTGTTCAACAATTTGGTGAGTTCTCCCTCACTCGCGTCCCTGACTGTGACCTCTTATGCGTAGAAACTCCACCAACTCGTTGCGAAGGAGTGGTGGGAGACTGTTGAAGTAGAGGTTAATGGTCACGCTCTTGTGTTTCTTTTGAATCTTTAACTTTTCTTGTCATAACTTCTCTTAAAAATTTCTTTGGGGGAGCGTAGTAGGCTGCGTCTTGGTGAATGCCCACTTAATGTATTGAGAATGGCTGCAGATCTCCCTTGATGAAATTTTCTTCTCCATCCTTGTAGTACTTGATGCATTGGTGTAGCGATGACTGGACCATATTGTACTCGTGAAGCCACGATCGACCAAGCAGGGTGTTGAACGAAGTATCTGCATCGATGACATGAAATTTTGCGGTTGTTACTAGATTTCCCACTTTCATTTGCAGTTTTATAGATCCAAGGGCTCTTTATCCTTTCTAGTTAATTCCTCTTAGCATCATTTTATCTGAAGTGAGCTCTCGCATGTTGATGTTCAAGTAGGCCAACATATGTAGACTCAATATGTTAAGCGACGCTCCGAGATCTACTAACACTCTGGAAAGCACAAACCTGCCGATGATGACGGAAATGTAGAGCAGAAAGTTGTGATCGGTTGTACGGAGTAGCAAGTTTTCATCAGCGAAGGTTATGCTAGACTGTTCCTTTAAAGTACAAACTCCATCAGAGGATGTGCTAGCCAACTGCGCTAAGCAATTGCCTAGATTAAATAGTGCCTTGATAAGATTTTCTCTCATCTTCTTTGACAGGATTAGAGTATCATCAATGCTTTGTTTGGCTGGAAATTTCCTAAGATGTGCTAGTATATTGTAATCCACTTTGTTTGAATTTTCGATCTCATTTTGAATCTTGATTTCTTCTGTTGCTGGAGGCACTTCTTCTTGAGTAATTATCTACTTTCCTTTCTCTGCTGGAGCTGTCTTTGACGGTAGTAACTTGCCACTTCGTAAATGTATTTCTATTATTTCTTCCTCCTATGGACCCAGAGGTTCTCCTATCGCTGTAGCTAGCTCTTCTGGAATTGTTTCTGTATCTGAAAGTCTAAGTTAAATGCAAGTGGAGTTCCTTTGCACTTGAGGACTAGTTCCTCACTTCTCAAGCTAACCAGTATTGTGGATATCTTCTTTATTTTCTTCAATGTTCTTGTCAGGAAGTAGTGTGTTTTGAGGATCATTTTGGGAATCGAGACCAGGGTTAGATAAGTTGTAATTAGTTACGTCATCACTGGAGATAGTAAACACGTAGCCAACATCATTTCTATTATCATTATGAGACCCTGGAAAGGCATAAAGATAATCGTACAAAGTTAGGGGTTCGAGGGTTTTCATCCCCGAATCTGAGACAACCAATCTAACAGAGGTAGCCCATATCCTAGCCATCACACTATCGTCCTTAATTTCATTTGTGATTTCCTTCTTCCTCCTTTCCCACTATGGTGGTCTCCTTAGTGAAATTTCTGTCTTAGGCTGGGCTGGTGGCAGATTTCGGGTAGCGACTTTCCTTAAAGTAGATTGGATCTGATCTAGGACTCTCTTGAGCTCATTCCAGATCATTCTCCATCCACCTTCATCGGTATACATGTCAATCAGAGAGATTGGCTCGACTGAAATCACATTTACAGAACCTCTTTTAAGTTCTTTCAAATATCCTTTTGGTATCATTCTATTCCCTTATTTGTAATTCCTCTCGAGCCAATCTTTAAAAATGAAGCATCCTTCTATCGTGTGTCCGAGCAACCTGTGGTAGAGACAAAATTTGGGTGGATCCTTTTGTTTCATCTTTTTCAGCTTCTTCAGCTCGGGCGATCTGAACTCTGTCTTCTTCATCAAGTTTTTGAACATCTTTGCTACGACATCGTCTCTGAAGGAGTAGTTCCTACACAACCATTCTGATATAGTCGGACCATGTCTCCCATCTGTCCTGTACAGTCTCTGCTGGAAAGGTTGCTAATTAGCCTGACTATTTTGTTGCTGATGGGGTTGACCGTATTGCTGGGACTGACTGTACTGTGGAGGTTGACTGTACTATTTTAGATCTTCATGCTTATATGTGTTTAATGTTATGTGTATTCTTTTAGCTCTTTTTAAACATAGAGCCAACAGACTATCAGATTACCATCTTATAATTCCCTTTTTCAAATTGCTCCTTCCTTGGATCATCAAAATGATTTAGAGAAGAGAAGGGGTTGTAAAGACAAAAAATGTGATAAAACTAGATAAATAAATTATAAAAAGAATGCGGAGAACCTATATAAGGTTAGCTTCATGTAATACGTCAATAATGTATGTCTAATATGAGATCTGATCAAAACGCTTTGAAACAAATATCCACAAAGAAATACCCTACATAACCAACACACATAACTAGAGAACCAAAATTTATTTTTTTTGGTAATGGGGTCAAGCGCAACTCCCAAAAGAATGCATCTTTTTTGTTAATTACTTATTGAGGGATACCAAATAATACTCCTAATTAAAGGAATCATGCTTACTTTTTTTTTGATAACTAGTGAATAGATATATCAAAAGGTTAAATTATCATCTTAAGTATGAAAATCCCAATGCTTCAAAGCCACGTCGGACCATAAGAATAGAAAGTGAATCAATGTATTTCAAATGGGCAGTGACTTATTAAAAAATGGGGCCTACTAAATAACCTCAATGATGTGTCAGCATAAATGTTTGGCTTAAAGGGAATATATAAATAAGAAGAGAAGGAATTCCTAAGATGATAGAGATAGTCGGGTCAAGATTCCATGGATATCTATCATCTCAAGCTATTAAGACTCTAAGTTAACTTGGTCATGAAGGTGGTCAACCCAACCAAATCAGAGATCCCTTGTTAGCAACTCATGTATTGCATCATCCAATAAATCTCAGTAGCTCTGGACTCAAGAGAAAGAAACATTTAATTTCTTATGATCCTACTTAGGTGGAACTGGTAGAAATGAGAATTATACACGAAAATGAAATGTTAAGGAAGCATTTGGAATGAAATGAAAATAGGGATTCGGCTACAAAGTTGAACCAATTCATAAAGGACTTATGCTCCATCTGGGTCGGGGGAGCCTCTAACACCCTAGCCGTTCTAGACAACTACCTAAGAGTATTTATGCTTGACTAGTCAGATTGGAGAAGTAAGAGTGATGCTCCCCAGGACATGTAAATATGATGTTGTTATTTAGGAAACATTCTTAAGATGGAGGCCCCACGGATATGATTTAGGAGGTAACCATGCATGCTGAACCATTTTACATCTAGTCTGAAGGCCATACAAGAAGGTAAAGCATAAAATCCTATATTTTAATTAAACTCAATATTTTATAATTAGAACTTTGTAGAAAAGGTAATATCCTAATGAACCTAAGCACAATTATGAATATCTCAAGTAAATCACAATCACAAGATAGAGTAAATTTCAACACTTACCTTAAAGTAAACACACCATTATTAAAATAAATAATAGGCCGGGTGTCTCTATGTCAGCAACATATCTCAAAATGATAAAAAGAGGTGATTAGGCTCTACATATACATGAATGTTCTTAACGTCTATAATATTAACTCAAAATTAAGCTATGAATCATAGGTATGCTACTTCTGATCCTAGTCGCATGGTTATGCACATCAAGCACCATGGAACCTATTCTCCTCTAAATAAAATATGTGTTAAAAACCAAAAAAGACTTGACTTGCATCAAAATTTAGCACAAGTTATTTGCATGCAACATATAATGATCCTTGTCCGATGGGAGGAGAGCTAAGCATTGCCTGTTGAAAAGTTGTTAATTTTAAAATTTGAAGTTCCTCTCAAATGTACACGACTCTCTTCAAGAAGATCACCCCTAATATACTAGTGCGCATGTCCCATACCCAATAAACATGCAAAAGGCAATCCACACAATGCCTGACTATGCACAAACCTTAGAATAATAGCTAGACATATGAAAATTCTAATTATAACCTACTATATTCTAAACAAGCATCTAAAATAAGATGCTCTAAATACATACAAATAAGTGTGGGCAAAAAGTGTGGCTGAGGATGGTATATGATTTTGGCGGGGTCACTATCCCTGGCCTCATCTTAATGATCTAAGAGATCTAAAATATGTCACATAAAGATGAAGGTTTTAAACTAAATTAAGTTTTAAAGATTAACCTCACATATTGTCAAGATTATAGATGTCAAAAATTTAAAATAGATTGAAATCTAATGGATAATATTAACCCAAAAATATATATTCTTTATTATTTTAAGATAAGACCTCATATACATGCAACATAAGTGAAACTATGTACTTCGAATTTCTTGGATTCTTAGCACAATCATACACGTGCTAATCACAATTTGATAATTCACATTACTTGCCAAGATACACTCACAGACAATGCCCATTAAAGAATTGCAACCAATATCAGGTTACACATCTAAGAGGGTTAACTTTCCATTAATGTACTGATTCTCCTACAACTACGTATGAGAATGATGCAAAATGAATGGTGGTCATGCATGATATGACTGACAAGCTAGATGTAAGCAATTATATCAAGCAAAAGGTCTAATATTACTTGTAAATAATATGTTATATAAATTTTTACATTAAAAAATGTGTAGAAATATATGTAATTCGCTTGCTAAGCATGAACAAAAGTGGCCATACATGAAATTAAGTAAATACAGAAGAAGGATACAATCATTTTAGGTGGTATGATTATGTCTACATACCATTGCATGCTTATGACAATCCTAGGTGATGTCATAGATGCTATGTGATATAACTTATGCTAGGCGAAATCATATGTTAAGTGGAGTGATGTAACACACTAGATTTAACCATATGCTAGGTGTTATGATTCATATTAGATGAAGTCACATGCTATATAAAGTGGCATGATGTGCTAGATGAACTCATGTGATATGTGGAATGACTCATACTAGATGATATGGCATGATATGCTCATAGAAATTCTAAGTCATGCCATATATGTCAGTCGGTATGACTCTTGCTAGGTGAATTCATACTTTAGGTGCACCTTGTGGGCTAACCACCCTCTCACAACATGCAAATTTACAACATAAGCACATAAGGACAAGTGCACTTGTAAAGACCTTAAGAATGGAGTTGCAAGTACACATACTGTTATGTGCAATGACGTGCAATGATGTACGAATGCAAGTGTACAAGATATGCACAAGTAAAGCACAAATATTCAATATGAGCATATAGGACATATGTTCATTCATGCACATTAAAGTGTAAGTGCAAAGACAACTGCACTATCTAACATCATCATATGGAAGATATATGCATTTTGAGGCACTAGCCCTGAAAATACAAAATGAATAATATAAAAGAAATGCATTTTTGCATATACTTAATGTGAAATCAAATGCAAGCTACAATCTAAAATTTTTTAAACATATATACATTACAAACATCAAAATAATATTTTCACATATGTTTATTATTAAATCTTTAACACATTTCAAAACATATTTTTACATACATACTAAGTGGCAAAACACAAAATATATTTTTATACATGTTAAGTATTAAATTACAAGAAAAATATAAATAAAATTTCATGTAATTTTTTGAAATCATGCATGCTCATGAGAAAAGTGCACATGCTAGATCATAAGCAATAAAAACTCAAAATATATTTTTCATGCACTATTTAAATGTCATACATGCATTTTATATGAAAATATGCTCATTCAAATATGAAAACCTAAATCTAGTTGATGGAAAATTAATCAAGCTAAGTAACCTCTCATGGCTTTGGGTTTTAATGAATGTGAGTTGTACCAACACATTTCTTATCTAAATAATATGCCCACCTCCATTTGTGTTATTAAGCATGAGGAGTTATTATAAAAAAAACTCTCATGAGCTAGAGAGTGTATGACTAAAGGGGTTTTTTTTTCTTTCTCTAAGTTTAAAGGTTCCATCATTCCGTCAAAGTAATGGAACCATCACAACAAATGCAATATTATTACAATTAAAAATAGATCAAGGAAGGGGTTTTTGGAGAAAAAATTCTCATGGATCTTTTGAAAAAACAAGAAAAGGCTTCATAACCTATGTGACTTTATGTAACATCAATTTATCCTAAATCTCTAACATTGGCCTACAAAATTTCTACCAAGAAAAATAAGGTTTTAGAAAAGTTTTCACCACTGTAACAATTGGTGAAACATTCTCTTCGCTTGTCCAAGCTCCTCTTGTACAAGGATGAAGATGGCTCTCCTATTCCAAAGAAAACTTACATATAATCTCTCTCTTTATTTCACTTCAAGAAATGATGAAGTAGTAGTAGAAGAAGATGATGAGAAAAAGGAAGATGATTTAGGGGGAAGAGGAAAAGAAGAAGAAGAAGATGAGCAAGAGAAATATTTTTTGCCCTTTCTCTCGAAGAGCTCTCTCCAAGACCCCCACCAACTCTCCAACTCAAATATTTAAAATGAACCTTTGATTTTCAGCCCACTTAAGTTCAAATCATTGAAAAATAAAATAAGGAGTAGATGGAAAATGCTTACCCAAAATAAGCTCTCCTTTTGCATATATAGAACTTTGGATTTTAATCCATAGAGAATGCATGTCATTGCCCATTTTTTTTAGGTTGCGAGTTAAAGAACTGTCCATGGCACTATCCCCCATATTTTGATATATAAAAGAATTTCATAAATAAAATCATCCAAAATGGCCTCATAAAATGAAATCAAGAAAGTGATTGGCGTCAGTCTGGCCCGATAGAGCCTAATTTTCATGAAAAAATATTCGGTAAAGGGTTTTATGGATTTCTTGGAATATAGAAGATTATTTATGAATAAAATATGATATTCAAGAATTAAAATGTACATCAAACATATGCCATATCAAAAATTAGTGCCAATAAAGGATAACCATTTTTGGGCATGGCTACACCAACTTAAGCCATGGTATCATGCCCAAAATGTACTCTTATGGGTTTGATGGATACCTTGGACCATGGGAGGTTATTTATAAATGAAATATAGTCCTTAAATAATAAAATTCACCTAAAAAATATTCTATATAAAAAATTAATGCCAGCAGATGCACTAGTCTCTAGCGTAGGTGCGCTTGTTCAGACCCTGGTTTCGTGCTTGATATTCGTTGAAGAGTTTTTTATGGTTTTCTTGAACCATAAGAAGCTATGTAAGTGTGGAATATGGTTCCATAACATATAAATGGACATTATATATATGTATGACATCAAGAATTAATGCCAACCAAGGAGAACCACTTCCTGACACAGCTACAAGTCAAACATTAGTTTCATGCCTGAAGCACCTGCTGAAAGGTTTTATGGATCCCTTGAGTTATGTAAAGCAATGTGTCAATGAAATATGTTAACATAAAATTAAAATGCATATCAAATAAGTGTGATGTCAAATATTGATGCAAACATGTTTATTCAGTGATCAGTTATTATATATATATATATATATATATATATATATATATATATATATATATATATATATATATATATATATATATATATTCTACTCTTTCCTATTCATTTCTTTGTCCAGTTATTCACATATGTAGTGTAAAATAAGTCGAGAAAGGAATTATACGGATATTGTGCCCTAAAGTAAGTGTAGATATCTAAATCTTAATTTTTTTAAATGGTATATTTAATTAAAACTTAGTGTGATCTAATATGTAAAGAAAATAATAAGAGGTGACATGAACCTTCATTAAGTTTTAAAACTATTAGTAATTCCATAATGAATGACCTCTAACTATAATTAATTAATCTTATATATAAATATTTTTAAACACTTAGCCTAAAATTGACTACATATAAAATTAATTTATCAAAGATATAAAATTTAATAATTAATATATTCAAATAATTTAACTCATAGTTAGTGCCCCTTGAATTACAATCTCTTGAGTTATGTTAGGAGATGTATGAGAATTTGACCTAAGAAAGAATTGATATTCAAAATAAAAAAAAAGCTTCATCGGATATAATAGTCCTGATTGAAATAAAAATAAAAATTAAACTAAAAAGAAAAAATTGAAATAGCTTAATTAAAAAAAAGAAAAAAAAAACGCTGAGGCTTGATAAAAGATGCTTGAGATTAAGCTTGAATTCAAAATTAGTACCAACCTCCCATTCTAAAAATCAAAGAACAGGAGAAAAACTTTCTCAACTCTAATATCAAAATATTGAATTCACAAAGATGAAAACAAAATTAATATTGTTTCATTGATTAGTCACATTGAATTATATATATTTGATAACTGATATTATTTGAGTTAATAAAATATAGATGATTTAGGGATAATTATATAGAAAGATTATTAATATAAGTAATGTTGGGGTATTAAGAGTTATTAAGAAAGTTTAATCTTAAGATGTGGAGAGTGCACTTTGAATTGCTTCTTTACTTCATTAGAGAACATTATAATTCTATACCAGAATCTATCATGAAGATTTCATAACATCTAACTTTTGGTATTGAATTACTTGAGGACAAGTAATATTTAAGTTTGGGAGAATTTGAGTTGTAGAAAATGTGTTGTGTTATATCCTAGTGTTTAATATATTATTTCTATCATTTTTATGCTTTTATAGGATATTTTGGTGTGTATATGCCGTATACAAGTCATAAGCTAACAAATGATAGAATTTAGATTAAATTCATCCCAATTCATTGCCAAGCGCCTCGATATACGGTCTGCGCACTTTGGCACGTGAAGAAGCTCCCACATGATCAGGAAACTAAGTAACTGGAAGTTTAGCACCTTAAATTGGAGCCTCGAAGCTGCCCAAACCATGATTCCATAAAAGAATTGAACATGCAAAAACCCAGCTTCTAGGATCAGCGCCCTAGTGCCTAGAACTTATGCCCTGGATTAGCACCCCAAAGACCAGGACCTGCACCTTGGTGCTCATTTCTAGCCCCTAGGCACCAGATCCATATTTTCCTTCGTGCCAACAGATTGAGCTTGCAGAAACTCGTTCCTGCCTCCGACACCTAAGTAAGCAGAATTGACTTTAGGCAGTTTTCATGGTTTTGAAATCAAATTAGGTTAAATAAATGATCAAAGGAATCAAAGAGGGCTTGTGTTCATGAATATATTTTTTCCTTTACTTATATGTGTGTTGTGTGAGAAGAGAAAGTTTGTGGAGAGAAACTGACAAAGTCTGTGTTATAATCAAGGAAGCATGGAAAGTTTAGTGGCTAACAAATCTTAGGAACAAGAATTGTCTTCTATCTGGTTTTATGAATAAAATCATGTTTTTATTTGAAGGCATGAATATCACTTAAAAGATTTCTCTTCTTTGTTTTGGTAATCTAAAAAACTTATAAATATCTATTTTGTGTGATTTCTAGAATCTTATTGGAAATGTTAATATACTAACTTTGCATGCTTAATTTAGTTTCTGCCTTTACACTAGAAATGTTAAAACTTATTGTGATCTAGGAAAACAAAAAAGGCTAGTGAAATAATAAAGCTAACATAAACTTTTTCTTGGAGAATAGTAATTATATTGCTAGGCTAGTGCAATCAATAGAGAAACATGGAATCCTTTGGGTTTCTACATGGTTTAAAAGAGTAAATTGTAGTATGAAACCCCAAGACTTCTTTGGAAGAGTCTAAGGAGTATTTTTGCTCCAATATGCACCTACGTTTGAATCACTAGATAAATCTAAGTTTCTTAGATCCAATTTAAGGAAGGTTCTCTCACTTGATAGAAAATCCTACTCTTATTTCTTAGATTATATTTTACAAAATTAGGATTATAATATTTTAAAAATTCTCCAACCTTCAACACTTCAAACTATGCCTAGGATTAGTAAACTAAAACTTCAACATTTTTTGAATTAAATAATTCTTTATAAAATAGATATACAATCTCATATTACTTTATTAACACTTAAACTTTAATGGTAAACGAGTGCTTCATTACAACACAGATCAATTGTCCATTATTTATTTTTATTTCTATTATAATATTAGTCATAGATTTAGTTAATGTCGTATAATTATATGACTCATATTGATTTTGGAGGAAAGGATATATTTGATCTTGACTCATAGCAATGAAGATGTTTGTATTTATAATTCTCTTTCCAAATTTATTATTTCTACTTTTCTTGACTGCATAATGCAAAATGGCTAAACTATTTCAGTAAATATATAATAGACTATTCTTTTCCACGGGCTTTTTAAAATACCCCAAATAATCTCTCATCAACTTTTAGCACTATAGTTGATTCAAGTGGTAAAGAAAGCTAGATCATTTATCTTCTCCCACTTATAATATTCCTATTGAATAGACTTTTTCAAATGACCTTAATTTACATAAAAGAAATTAAGACTATATTTATTTATATTTAGCAGCATAAAAATATTTTATGGTCTATCTATAGTCTCAAATGAAAATCCAAATGAATGATGTATGAAATGTTGAGTATCCATGCTACTTATATTTGATCTAACCATTTTGATGATTCCTTTAAAGTTATTATGGACATCTTCATAATTGCAACTAAAGGAATTTAAGAAAAAGCAAATGTTAATTTAGAAAAAAAAACTTCTTAGAATTTATTTTTTAAAAGTCCTGCTTATTTAAAAAAATTTAAAATATAGACATTCCACTATCAATATACATGCATTTTTGTATCATAAATATAATTTTAGAGAAAATGTTGTGTAGACTATGTATTGATTAAAAATTAATTTTCTAATTTGTCATATTAAATTTAATTATCTCATGTTTTTGTATGAATCACCAACTGTAAATTATTCTATTTAATGTATACAAAAATTTAATTTAAAAGAAATTTTAAGTTGCAACAAATAATCACCAAACACTTGATTTTGGAGCCATTGAAATACAAATTTGAGATCAAAATATTTAATGTAAGAAATGAAAATCGCAACATGTCATTTCTCTATTGAAGAAACAACCACAAAATAGTCCTAAAGGGGCTTTACAATAATTTATTACACTAAATGAAGCACAACATAATGAAATTTTAAGGTTGAATATTGAATTTATGGGGCTCTTACATACTTAGCATGCAAAACTTTGATATTTACTTATCTCTATCCCTATACTTAGATATTACAAAATTTGCACTTGGCTAACTCTTCAGTCTCCAACCTCTTCTCATCACCGACATTGGCGTACGTACAAAGATCTCTGAAACTCCGAGTCCCTCTGAACAAAACTCAGGCAGAGGACCTCATCAGCATTTGCTTTGTCATCGCCACCCTTTTTGGTGCTCTCTTGCGTCACTGCTCCTGCCGAAATCCCTACTTGCACCCAAAAGCCAGACTCCTCGTTCATCATAACCACCTAAAAATTTAGATGGAGAAACATGAGAGGTGCGGAGTTCTTTGTACACATGCTGGTGTGGCAGGAGGAGAGAAGGTTGGACTTGAGTGTGAATTTTGTAATATTTAATTTTGAGGTATGATATACGTAAGTATGAATGTTTTAAGTGCTATGCATGTAAACACTCCTAAACTAATTTACATTATACCTAGTATTCATGTAATCAATTTTTTCACTTCACAAACTTTGTATATCTAGTATTCTTGTAATAATTTTTTCATTTTTTACCAACATTTTGGTCTCGTGGTTGATATTTTGTTTAGTTACATCCTTACTCTATGAATTTATAAGTGAAATGGCTCTAATTGAAGAAACAATTAATCATGACAGTCTAATGTTACTATATAAGAAATTTTTACAATGAAAAAAGTATAGCATTGTTAAATTTATTAAGGTTAAAATTTTCATTTATTTACATTACATCAAATATTCATGTAATCATTTTTTTTTCAATTTGCAAATATTTTAATCTCAATGGAGAATATTTTATTCGTTCACCTCCTTGCTTGTATGACTTTTGTTGTCAAAAAAATTCACTAGCATAAAAATAGATTATAAGAAATAAAATAATAGTTCAAAGCCTAATTAACTGCTCTTCTTTGGAGCCTTTAGATACATATAATACTTAAATTTTAATCATTTACAAATGTAACACTATTTTTCATTACTTCGAATTTTTAATCAAAATATCAAAGTTCACAATAAATCTCATATATATTCAAAAGATTGGCCTGAAGTCGGACCCCTCAACCTACAACATGTGACTAATTCCAGGCAATGCTCCAACCCGAGACGCCATTGTTGCTCATTATTTGACCGTGTTTGTAAGATCCCGAGGGTCACAGGTTGTAGCCTTGCATATCTCGTCAACATTTTAAATTTTCTTATATGTTTAAAATAAATACAAAATATGGTTTTATTGTTTCTATATGTATTATACTAATTTTAAATTAATTCATGAAATTTTAATGGAAAGTTTACATAGATACCATCCAATTCCGTTGTATTTACATATCTAATACCTAAACTTTAATTTTAACATTTTTATCACTCAAATCTTTCATATCACAAAAAGCATACTACTATTCTGACATTTATAGAAATGAAAAATAACTTTCATAAAAGGTCAATCAATCAATTATCTTTTCCTAATTTGAAAATTGTCAAAAGTGATACTATGCACATACAAAATTCAAGTAAATTAATAAAGCCTAAAGCTACATACTGTGTTACACTAGAACAACAGAGAATAATATGTGAGTGGGTGAATTGTTTGAAGTTTCCTACTGGATGTGCCTCAAATTTGAGCCGAAGTTTTGACTTGGGCACGCGGAAGGTATTCAGCATTAAGAGGGACGGTCACATATTTTTATAGTGCTTACTACATATTGCATTGCATGCAGTGTCAAAGCTGTTGCTGGATCCCTTGATTAAAGTAAGTACATTGTTTAGGGAGTTATGTGCATGAACTCTGAATTTTGACTCATTGGAAGCTCGAGTGGATATTTTGTGTTGGTTTCTTTGATTATAGGGTGCATCTATTGATACATCTATCTTATGAGGCTATACTAAGGGGTCCAATGAAGTATAGATGGATGTATCCATTCGAGAGGTATGTCTTCATGATGTATACAATTACAATTTGCATTTTATTTCATACTAAACTATCACCATAATCAATGAAAAAAAACCTTCACAATCAGGGGGATCAATATTCGAAGCATACTTGCTACAAGGGACAATTACTTTATGTTCCTATTATTTTAAGTAAGGATATCAAATAGGTCATACTGTAGGTGACATACGTTCACAATAAGAATTATCTATATTTCAAGTATCAGGAAGCAATCAGGATGGCTGGTACATGGTATCTAAACAATAAAGAGATTCAAGCAGCTACATTGTATGTTTTAATGAACTACAATGAAGTCCAGCTATTTATACAGTAAGATTTATAGTGCCCAAACTCGATATTGTAATTTATTATTCAGAATATTATAATTATACTAATTAATTCGAACATACAAATAACAATGATGTGGGAAGATTATTTATTGACAGTTTAAGCATGAAAGATATGTCTTTAATAAAAAAGAAGGTTGAAGCAGAATTTTCGAGATGTTTAAAATTTTATGTAAGTTCAAGTAACTCTGTAAATCACAGGTACGTAATATAAACATCACGATCAAAGTTTAACTAGTTATACCTCTGAAATTGTTATAAGACCACAATACAAGTAATGTAACAACGAATCAAAGATTATTAGATCTTAACTTGGGGCCTAATCATAGTGTTACTACACGACATATATTTGAGGTAAACAGTTATAGATTCCATATGAGATTTTGTTGTGAAGAGAAGTAGATGTAAAATTGTGGGGTCGTTGTTAGATGAAATACACAAAAATAACGAGATTAGCTATATTACAAAGTACTTGAAGAAGTATTTCGGTTGCAATATCTGGGTAATGCTACACATATTTTCTACTTGTACAATTGTCAAAGGTTAGATCGTGTTCCGAATCGAGGAACAAGAAAACTTACCACTTCAGATATATCAATATCGAAATGAACAGGTGATAAGCGAAATTCGATATATTTGGTTACACATTTGATATTTTAGCCTTTATTATAGGTAGATAATATAAAACTAGTTATTATTGACCTAGACCCTAACTAATACAATTTCATTTAATAATCTAAAATTAGGTTTGATTAATATGGATCAAAACCTATGCATCATATTATGAGCACACTAGTCAGCTAACTAACATTAGTGGGTTAGCTAGTAAGAGATTACACATCTTAAGGTAATACACAGAACATCTTAAGATAGTGTGCTTTAGTTCTTCCTATGTTATATATATATATATATACATATATATATATATATATATATATATATATATATATATATATATATATATATATATATAAACAAACAACCCAATTTACAATTAAATGAGCACATTTTGGTTCTTTTGGTAATTTTGGAGTCGCAAGCTTGTCTTATCATCATCTTAAAATTATTTTTCCAAAGAACCCTCTTACTTGAACATCAAAACAATTCCGAGAAGAGAAAAGAGGGATATAAGACGGAGACTAGACAGACAAATTTGAAGAAAGAAACTGGAGAGCTTATGTGCAGTAAACCTTGTGTGATGGGTCAAGGATGCGTGTCCAAGCAGAATTGGATTGAGATATGTTGAACCAAATATCCATGAAAGAGAACCTACATAAGCTACCCAAGTAACTAGAGGAACAAAATTGTATTTGTCCTGAGTTCAAGAACACTCCTAAAGAGAAATGTTTCATTTTGTTAATTACATCTTGATGGATGCCCAATAATACTCTCGATTAAAGGAATTTCTTTTAAACCTGAATGACAACTAGTCAGAGGTTCCAAAAAGGATGGCTATCTCACAAGAGCATCTCAACGCTTTCAAAGATCACACCAAGTCATACAGGCAGAGAGTAAGTCTCTTACAATTCCATAGGGATAACAGATTATCAAAAGTCGAAGCCTATGAAATGACTGGGTCATTTCTAAGGTTTCACACTATGCTTTCAAGCCTGACCGGGCCATAACGGCAAAGGGTGAATCACCTTATCTCAAATAAGAGATAGCATGTCCGCAATTAAGGTCTACGAGATGACATCGATGAAGTGTCAAAAGAAGTGGTGGGGCTCAAAGGGGGTAAGCAAAGAAAGGGTATCATAATCCTAATCAGATAGAGATATCTTAGTCAAGATATTATAGATCTATCATCCTAAGCTATTAGGAGTCTATGTCTACCTGGCCGTGAAGGTAGTCGACACAACCTAAACAGAGACTCCTTATCAGTAATCTATGAATTGCATCGTCCGAGAAAACCTTGGTAGTCCTAATGCCAAGAAAATGAAACTCTAAAGCTTATGTCCCTCTGTAGGTGGGAAAAGTAGAAGTGGGAATTATCCATGCTAAGTGGCGAGGATACTATCGGAGTGGAACGAGAAGAGGGCTACGGCTACGAAGCCAAGATTCTCTCACAAGGGAAGCGTCTATGCACTAAACAACCACCTAAGAGAGATTTATGTCGGGTTAGTCAGTTTGAAAAAGCACAGTGACTACTTATCAGACATGCAATATGATAAAATTCGCTAAATTCCTAAGCATGGAAGCCCAATTAGATATGACTTGGGTTATGCTCAAACAATGCAACCCGTTTAAAATTCGGCCTGAATGCCATGCAGGAAAGTAAATACAGATTTTGAAAATCTTGAATGTTTTAATCCTAAATTTTGACTAGTCTTAATTTTTTATTAGGATTTTGTACAAGTTTTAAAATTTTAACTCCTTGGAGAGTCTAAGTTATATTAACAAAGAGCTCAAACAAGCCATAAGGAAAAGAAGGAGTAACTGGCAAGGTACATTGTACAAGGTAAAAACATGCCAAATATAAAAAATAAAATGTCCAAATACCGTTGGGTCAACAATATAACCCAGAAAAAGTAAAAGAAGGCCAGAGACAACATATACACACCTATTCCTAGTGTTGTACATAAATGAGAAATCAGAATTAAGGTACAGGACACAAGCCTGCAACTTATAGTTCTCGTCACGTGGTTCCGTTGTTAGGTGTCTCAGAACCCATGCTAGTATCTTATTTTTGAACAAGCTGGAGCCTGTGAACTCTAAAAAGTACATGAGAAAGCAAACAAAACGACTTGACTAGCATGAAAATCACATTATTATAAATAACTATCTACATGTAGCGTAGTGAACCCTGCCCGATTGGATGGAGATTAAACAATACCTATGGAAATTGTTTTAGATAAAATCATGACAGTCCCTCCCTGTTGGGCATGACTCATTGCAAAAAAACTGCTCATGACATACAAATGCGCATGTCTCGCACCCCAGTATGCATGCAAAATCAGTGCACAAAGTAATGTCTGGCTATGACAACCAAACCATCAAAGAAATATAGAAAGGACATCGAAAATACAACCCAACATCATAGTCCTAGCTTAGCATGACATCTATTGTATAATATCCTAATCACAATATTTAAGTGTGAACAAGGTGAAAAGCCCTGATCCCATCCTGAGGATCTAAGGATTCTAATGGGTGTAACTAAAAGGTAGTTTTGTATGAATAATAATAATAAAAAACCTATAAAAATGTTGACCTCACGTACGGTATACGCTAAAGATGTAAGTAGTTTTAAAGTAGATTTTGAAAAATATGATGCATTTGTTGTAAAATATATTTTTTTCTTTTTTTACAATTTAAAGAAGGTCCAAAGAGCGAAAAAGCCTTAGTGGCACCTATTAGACTCCTTAAATCATTAGCACAACATATGCGTGTAAGTTAAAGGGCAATAATCGCTAATGCATCGTGACCAGCAATGGGTCACTCAGCTAAAAAATCTGATTTATTGTCGAGAAAATCAGGAATGCACATGTAAATTCAAGGTTATCTAGTGTGTTGTGACTACCCTAATGAGGTAGGAGTGATCACGGATACACCTAAAATATATAATATTTTTATGCACATGTTTATACCTATTTTTGATGATATTGCACTGTAATGGAGGGTATTTTGTGTTTTTCTTATAGATATAATGAATATGAGTGATTATAGTGAAATGAGCAAAAATTGAATCAAATTTGGAGCAAAAAATAAAAAAAATGAAAAACTGAACCTTGGCGGCTAAGCGCCGCCTGGTCGGCGCATAGCCGCCATAGTTAAAAATCAAATTTTCTTCATTTTTGGTGCCAATTTCAAAGGGTGTTTTAAGCAACTTTTGGTGGTGACTTCCTTAACTTCCCATAGGCGGCAAATTTGAATGAAGGGATGCATCTTTTGGTGGATACGTTGAATCGGGAAATGATTTGAAGAGACACCAAGGCACCTTTTGGATTATTATTAAAATTATGTCATGTAATGAAGGAGAGTGTCTTTTTAGTGTGTCTTTAGTGAGAGTTAGTCTTTTAGTTTAGTTTTCAAGAGTTTCTTCTAGTTTTCAGTTTCATGTTCTAGTTTAAAGAGATTTATTTTCAGTCTTTTATTGTTTAGAGTTAGTTAGTTTGGTGTGAAACTTTCTTTCAACCAATTTACTTTCATCCATTTATCTAGTTTTTATTGAAGTCTAAAGTCAGAGTTGGAGTCAACAGAGTTGGGCGCCAACCTCTGTAGTGTTGTCCTGTGAAAAGTCAAGTTTAAAAGGAACTTCCGGAGTCTTGTAGAGAGGATTTTCAGATAAGTGTTTACTTCTGTTTTCTATATTTAATTTTTATCGTTGTGCTTTCTTTAAGATTTCTATTTTCAATTCATTATTTGCTTGTGTCTTCTCCATGAATTCTGAGTTGTTTTCTTTATCTTTTTCTTTCTTAAATAAAGAAGTAATTAATTTATGTTGGATTGTTGTAGAATGTATAAGTGTTTAAAGTTGGAATACGTTGTGAAGATTTAATTCCATGAATTTAATTTACTTCTTACTTTGTCCAGTTAAGATGTTAAATTTGTTGTGAGATTATGTAAGATCCAATGCAGTATTGTCTCAAACAACAAATGGTATAAATCACATCTAATTATATAGATGAGAATTGTAGTCAATATAATTGAATGCTTAGGAGATATATTTTTAATGGGGAGTAGAATTAGATGTCTTTAGAGTGACATGCTAAAGCCCCCTAATTTGGTTTGATATTTTAAATTTTGTTATGAGAAGTTAGTTCCCAGGTGGAGGGAATCGAGGGAACTCTAGAGTGAGAGCTAGTAGCTTCCTCGCCTAATCATGTTCAAGATTTTAAAATTTCAAATTAACCAATGTTCTTTATAGAACCAAGTAAGGGTAAAGAATAAATTTGCTTCTATTTATCACAACACATTTAAATACTTCCACAACAATACTTTCATAATTATTACTGCTTTATAAGAGGAAGAAAAAGATATTTTATTTCCTAGTATTTTATACCGCATTTTAAAGTTTTGATAATTTTCATTTACTGCTTAGCTTTAATTAAAAATACCAAAAAAAATTTTCAAGTTTTTCAAATCAAAACATACTTTTAAAAGAAATTAAAAAAATAAAAGTATAATTTTCTTAATTCTTTAAAAAATTTTTACATTTCCCTGTGGGTTCGATATCTCGGGGCTTAATCAGTAAGTCCTATTTTACTTTATATACGATACGTATACTTGCATAGTATATCATATTATAAAATCATAATTTTCATATCTAAATCATCAGCACATATATTTGGTGTGAAGTCAAGTTTTTGGTGCACATATATTTATCAGGGATAAAGTTTTTGGCGCTGTTGCTAGAGAAATTAATTAAAACTGCATTTTTAAAGAAAATTAAGAAAAATTTAAATTTTTTACTTTTCTTTGTTTTTGTTAGTGTGTTGTTTTTTATTTTATTTTATTATTGTATGAGTAGTTCAGGTTCTAAGGGACTTGTGCCTTACAATTTTGAATTAGAAAGAACTATCAGAAAAATAAAAAAAATTAAAAATTCTGAAAAAGATAAAAATATTCAAAAAATGGCAAATCATCAAAATCAAAATGTTGGCATCCATCAAGAATTCAGACCTTTAAGAGATTATGTTAACTGTACAATGGATGAACTTTATGATAGTATTCAACACTCTGCTGTAGCTGCTAATTCCTTTGAACTTAAACCTGCTATTATCCAAATGGTGTCTAATAATCAGTTTGGGGGAGCAACAATTGAAGATCCTAATTTACATCTTGCTAATTTTCTAGAGTTGTGTGCTACTTTTAAATATGATGGTATTTTGAATAATGATATTAGACTCGGACTTTTCCTTTCTCGCTAAGGGATAAAGCTAAGATATGGTTAAATTCATTAGCACCTAGATCTATCAAAACTTGTGGTGATTTAGTATAATGCTAAATATTTTCCACCATCAAAGACTGCGAAGTTGAGAAATGATATTACATCTTTTTGTCAGTTTGAGGGTGAATCAATATATGAAGCATGGGAAAGATTTAAAGATCTCCTCAGGAAGTGTCCACATCATTTGATACCAGATTGATTAATAATTCAAATCTTTTACAATGGATTAGTTGGATTTCTTAGATCAATTATCGATGCTGCTGCTGGTGGATCATTAATGTCTAAATAGTTTTATGATGCTTATGCTTTAATTGAAGAAATAGCTACTAATAATCAATGGCTTTCTGAAGGTTAAATCCTAAAAAGGTAGCCAGTGTTCATGACAATGATGCTTTTGCAATATTAGCAAATCGGGTTGCTGCAATTTCAAGAATGATAGACCAATTTGGGATGAATTTTTTTAGCCAAATTACATGATTGAAGATAATTTATTAGGACAAATGGTTGATTATTATTCTTCACCAGAAACTTTGAATGTTATAAGTATGTCTAATAAGCCATATTCCAATTATTATAACCCAGGTTGGAAGAATCATCCAAACTTTAAATGGAATACCAATAATCAGGGTGGTATTAATCAACAATGGGGGAACTACCAAGTAAACCCATTGGGGAACTGGAACAACCTGGGAAATAATAATTATAGACTAACCTATCCTCCAGGTTTTAACAATGCTTTACAATTAAAGGAGAAGAAGTTATCTATTGAAGAAGCGGTGACACATATGGGAAATTAATTGCAAATTCAAAGAGCAACCATCAGAAATATTAAAAATCAATTGGGGCAAATTGTAAATTCATTAAGTAATAGATCCCAAATAATGCTTCCAAGTAATACTAAAGTGAAACTAAGAGATAAAAATAAAGAGCATGTAAAAGCAATTCAACTGAGAAGTGGAAGAGAGCTGGAAGGTAGAGTTCAGAAAGAAATTGAAGTAGAGAAAGAAGAGATTGAAGAACTAAAAGAGGACGCTATGAAAGGTTTGGAAAGACTAATTTCTCCACCTAAGGTTGATTTGGAAAAGCCACCACCTCCATTTCCTCAAAGGCTTCGTCAACAACAGTTGGATAAGCAATTTTTAAAATTCTTGGAAATATTTAAGAAGCTTACCATTATTATTCCATTTGCTGAAGCATTAGAACAAATGCTGAGCTATGTGAAATTTATGAAGGATATTCTCAACAAAAAGAGGAAGTTTGAAGATAATGAGACAGTATCACTCAGTGAGGAATGTAGTGCAATAATTTAGAAGAAGCTTCCTGAAAAACATAAGGATCCTGGTAGTTTCACATTTCCATGTGTAATCGGAGACAGATTTTATGGAAAAGCTTTATGTGATTTGGGTGCAGGCATTAACCTTTTGCCTGTATCAATTTTCAAATGACTGAGATTAGGAGAAATAACCCCAACTACTGTAACTCTGCAATTAGCAGATCGTTCAATCACATATCCAAAAGGAGTTATAGAAGATGTTTTGGTTAAAGTGGATCAATTTATCTTTCCTGTTGATTTCATTGTACTTTATATGGAGGAAGATAAAAAGATACCCATCATTTTGGGAAGACCATTCCTAGCCACAGGCAGAGCAATGATTGATGTGCAAAAAGGGTAATTAACGATGAGGGTTAATGATCAAACTGTTACATTCAATATTTCGAAATCGATGAAATATCCTGCAATAGGTAAAGATGATGAATGTTATAGCATGGATGTTATCAGATATTTGAGTGAATATCATTTCAAGTTAACTTATGAATAAAAACCTAAAAGAGAAGAATTAGAACATAAGCAAGAAGAGGAGTTACATTATTCTGAAGATTTTCAAGAGGAAGAATTAAATTATGTTCATGAAAATTTTGAATTATTGAATATGACTGAAAAAGATGAATCTTATGGTCCATCAATTGAAAAACCTCCTAAACTTGAGTTAAAAATGCTTCCTGATCATTTGAAGTATGTTTTTCTGGGTGAATCCTCAACCTTGCCTGTTATAATTCATCTCAATTGACTGAAAACGAAAAAGAGAGTTTGCTTGAAATTTTGAAGAAGTATAAGAAAGCCTTTGGCTAGAAAATTGCTAATATTAAAGGAATCAGTCCTTCAATTTGTATGCATAGAATTCTTATAGAAGATAATTGCAAACCTCGGGTTGATCCCCAAAGGAGATTAAATCCTATCATGAAAGATGTTGTTAAGAAAGAAATTTTGAAGTGGTTGGATGCTGGAATCATCTACCCAATATCAGATAGTGCATGTGTTGGTCCTATTCACTGTTTTCCTAAGAAAGGGGGAGTAACTGTGACTGTTAATGAAAAGAATGAATTGATTCCAACAAGACAAGTTACAAGATGGCGAATATGCATTGATTATAGAAAATTAAATTTTGCCACAAGGAAAGATCATTTTCCACTCCCATTTCTGGATCAAATGCTGGATAGACTTGTTGGGCATAAATATTTTTGTTTTCTGGAAGGATATACTAGTTACAACCAAATTCAAATTGCTCTTGAGGATCAAGAGAAAACTAAGTCCTTATGGTACGTTTGCTTTTAGAAGAATGTCCTTTGGTTTATGTAATGCCCCTGCTACATTTCAGAGATGTAATGCCCCTGCTACTTTTAAGTATTTAGAATTTCATTTGAATCATGTTTAGAACATTTGACTAAAGTTCTAAAACACTGTGAAGAAACTAATTTAGTCCTTAACTGGGAAAAATGCCAATTTATGGTAGCAGGAGGAATTTTATTGGGACGTGAAATTTCAGAAAAAGGTTTGGAGGTAGATCCTGCAAAAATTCAAGTTATCTCTAATTTACCTTGCCCGACCAATGTAAGGGGAATTAGAAGTTTTATGGGACATGCTGAATTCTACAAGCGTTACATCAAAGACTTTTCAAATATTACAAAACCTTTATGCCGATTATTGGAAAAGGATGCAATTTTTTATTTTAATGATGTTTGCCTGAAAGCTTTTGAAACATTAAAAGAAAAATTAATCACTGCACCTATTATAATTCACTAAATTAGGAAAAACTTTTTGAATTAATGTGTGATGCTAGTGATTATGCTATTGGTAATCCTTTGGGTCATAAATATGATAAAATTTTCAAAGTTATTTATTATGCTAGTAAGACTCTTAATGAAGCTCAAATTAATTATACCACTACCGAGAAAGACTTATTAGCTATAGTATTTGTCTTTGATAAATTTCGATCCTATTTAATTGGAACTAAATGTGTGGTGCATATTGATCATTTTGCTATCAAATATTTAATGAAGAAGAAGGATGCGAAGCTGAGATTGATTAGATGGATTCTTTTTTTGCAAGAATTTGATTTTGAGATAGTAGATATGAAGAGTTCTGATAATCAAATTGCTGATAATTTGTCCAGGCTTGAAAATGAAAAATCTCTCTGTGATGCTGAAGAAATTAATGTACGTTTTTCTGATGAAAAATTATTCACTGTTAATGAGTGGAGTATTTCGTGGTATGCCGACATAGTAAACTTTATTGTCAGTAATATTATACCTTATGGTTTGACATACCAGGAAAAGAAGAAATTTCTGTCTGACGCTAAGACTTATTTTTGGGATGACCTATTTTTATATAAATAAGGAAAGGATCTTATAATTCAAAGATGTATACCTTTGGAAGAGACTTATAAAATTATTAAAAAATGTCATGATTCTGATTATGGTGGACATTCTGAAGTTAAAAGAACTGTATATAAAATCTTATAATCTGGATTTTATTGGCCTACAAGTTTTAAGGATGTGAATGCTTATATTAAAAATTGTGATAAATGTCATCATGTAGGCAATATTTCTAGAAGAAATGAAATGCCCCTCAATTATGTGTTGGAAGTTGAAATATTTGATGTTTGGGGATTAATTTCATGGGTCCATTTACACCATCTTTCAGAAATGTTTATATTTTGATAGCAGTAGATTATGTTTCCAAAATGATTGAAGCTATTGCTTTACCTCGATGTGATGCTCAAAGTGTTGCAAAATTTTTAAGAAATAATATATTTTACAGATTTGGAATACCAAGAGTAATCATAACAGATGGGGGAAATCATTTTAAAAATACGATTATTGAGAAGTTAGCAAAGAAATATCATATAAATCATCACATTGCTACTGCTTATCATCCTTAGACAAGTGGTTTGGTTGAATTATCCAATCGTGAAATTAAAAAGAATATTGGAAAAGACTGTTAATCCAAACATAAAGGATTGGTCAATCAAACTGGATTATGCTTTGTGGGTCTATAGGACTGCCTGCAGAACCCCTATAGGAATTTCCCCATATAGGCTGATTTTTGTAAAAGCTTGTCATTTTCCTATTGAACTTGAGCATAAAGCATATTGGGCTATTAAAGAGTTCAATTATAATTTGAAAGATGCCGCTGAAAAAAGATTACTGCAATTAAATGTGATTGAAGAGATAAGGAATGAATCTTATGAAAATTCTAAGATTTATAAGGAAAAGATGAAGTATGGCATGATCGAAAGATTCTTACTAAAAATTTTGTACCAGGATAGAATGTTTTGCTTTATAATGCTAGATTGAGAATTTTTTCTGGAAAAATTAAGTCCAGGTGGATGGGTCCATTTATTGTAATAAAATTTTATTCCTATGGAGCTGTGGATATTCAAGATCCTAAGACTGGAAAAATATTTAAAGTTAACGGTCATAGACTTAAACTTTATTTTTCAGTCGATCATCTTAAATCTGATGAGGATCTGATGTTGGGTCACTCAGAATGAGTTATGGGTATGTCAGGCTGAATACGTTAAACCAAGAGCTTTGTGGGAGGTAACCCATAGTTATCGGTGTGCTTTGCTTTATGTTTTCTTTGTGTTCTTTGTTTGGTTTGTTTTTATGTTTTGGTGGTAGTATTTTGGAGTTTTTATGTTATAGTAGTGTTTATTTGACCTTATTTTATGACTTAGAGGAGTCGAAATGAAATTTTAGACATTTGACAGACCTGTGCTAAATTGAGCACTGGCAGCTAAGCGCCACCTAGTTGGCTCTTAGGCGCCGGAGTTATGAAACATGTGATAAATGAGGTTCTAGAAGCCTAGATCATGGGGAAGTGGTTTTGGAAGTTATTTTGGAGTTTTAAAATGTTAAAGGGCGGGATTATGCACTTCTAAAGTATATAAAAAGGCTCTGTATTAAGATAAACACTTGCCCCAAGTCCTATTTTCATTCCCGAGTCTTAAGAAGAGTGTTTTGAGTGCATCATGTCTTCTCAGGCTAATGAGATTAAGAAGAAAGAGGAGTCTGACAAGAGTAAGTTTATTAGTGATAATGCTAAAGAGTTATTCAATGGATTTCTTACCATTATTATTCAGGGAATTACATAAAATATTGCAATGATCGAAGCCCGAGTGACTTCAATCAAAGCAAAGATCAATGAAACTAACACACATTTGGAGCATATGGAATGGAAACTCAAGATGCAATTAAATCATACAACTCACGTGGAAGAAGCGGATAAGGCGATGTTTTTGAAGAACAAGTGGTTAGAAGAAGAAGATGTAAGAGTGTTCAATCATCGTCCTTTCTATCAGATTTATATTCCAGAAGGGTCGAATGGAAATAATAGTGGTTCTTGATATATTCCACCTACTGGAGAGTGGAATTAAATGTTGGTTTGATCTTGTGATTTGTTTTGAGTAATTTATGTTTTATGTTTTTGATGTTTTAAAGTGTTTAATGCTTTATGTTTGTGATCTGTTGCACTTTAATGTGTGATTGTTACATCTTAGTGATGTAAAGTTATCATTATGCTTATTGAGTTCGTTTTTATTTAGGGAATTTCATCCAAAGTGTTTGGATAGAAATTTTTAGTTTGAATTAAGTGTGGTTTGATTTTAATGAATATAAGTTTGTGTTTGTGTGAAACTTAATTGTAATTGATGGATATTAAAGTTTGAAATTAGAGTATTGGAGATTATTGAGTAAGAAACAATTATTTTGAGAAGATTAAGGGTGATTAACTAAGTGGTTTAGTGCATTTTCTTAATTGTGAAAATTTTGACACTGACGGCTAAGCGCCAGATTGCCGGCGCTTACACGCCAAATTTTGCGGCTAAGCGCCGAAAGCCTCGCGCTTAGGCTCCGGTTCGCGAAAATTTATTTTTAGCAGTTAAAACCCGAAAATCGCCATTTTTTAACTTACTTGTCATCTTCAACCTCTAACTTTCGCGAAAAGGAGCCTAGGGCATCAACATTTTGGATTGTTTGAAGGCCGATTTCAACAAAAATTGTTAGATTTGGATTCCTTAAGGTAAGAGCACTACTCTTAAGTAGAAATTTTTTATTTTCACCATGTACTTTGAGTACATTTTGGAAAATCCTAAAATCACTATTCATGGTGAAAATTTGAAGAAAAAGATGAGACATTGCTTCGATTTAGTGGAAATTACTTTTCAAAGTTAATTTAGCAAGTTTAGTTTGATTTTGGAATTTATGATGAATTTTTCGTGAATTTTTAGAAATGGCTCCAAAGTCAAAGCACTCGAGAGAAAAGACGAGATTCAATTATGAAAAATTTGTTACTGCAAGGGCTGAGGAACCTTACGTTGATGCACTAGAGTCACGTAAATTGATTCCTGAACTTGTGTTTAGTAAGTCAAGAGAGATTATTGAAGAGATTATTGCTAAAAGGAATTGGGAAAATTACTGCTGCTTCTCTGTTGTTGCTGTTGTTTCTATGGTCAGAGAGTTTTATGTAAACTTACCTGCAGCAGAAGAAAATTTGGTGATGGTGATAAGGCAAGAAGTACATTTTACATCTGCGGTAATCAATGTCTTTTTTTGATTGCCTCCTGATATGTTTTGTTTTTACTCAAACTATCATCCTACTGAGGGAGAGTTAGATGAGATTATGGCATTTCAAACTGACGGAAGAGGTTTATGGAAAATCACAAATGATAGAAGAGTAAATTTTCAAGCCTCTAAGTTAAATGCCATTTCTAAAGCATGGCGTTATTTTATCTCTTCTAAGTTGTTGCCTTCAAGCCATACTAGTGAAGTTACAAGGGAGAGAGCTGTTCTGAACTATTGCATTCAGCAAGAGAAGCCTATAGATATTGGAGCAATAATTTATGATTATATTTTGAATTGTGCCAGATCTACCACTACTGCAGGTATGGGATTTTCTTCCTTGATCCATTCATTACGTGAATAATCTGGAGTGAAATTTGAAACTTGGGAAGAGGTCCTTCAGCCTTTGAAACCAATTACCAGTGTAAACGTTAGAGCTTACACTGTATTTTAAGAGTTTGGCTAGAAAGGAGGATGTGGTAGGGCTTCTACTGCTTCTGTTTTTGCTTCTGCTGCTTCTACTTCCCGTGCTACAACTTCGATAGCTTCATCATCTAGAGATTTACAAACTGGTTTGTTAAGAAAGATTCTGAAGAAGGTGAGTCTTACTCGTGAGCATGTTAGAGACATGGATGGTAAAATGGATAATATGGAAAGATATATTATTAAATATGATGAATATGAGGAGAATTATCAGCATTATTTGGATAGATTGATCAGAGGTGATATGAGTGCTGAGATGCCCCCTCATCCATTATACATACCTTATGTGCCATCCAGAGATTGAAATGAGCAAGATGATGATGATGATGAGGATGATTAGTTGATTTGTTTTATGTGTTATTGAGTCTTTGTTGATGAGTTGATATATGTTATGTCTGTTGATTTATTTTGATATTGTGTTTGTTGTGTGAACTCTGGTAATATGCTGATTATAGTTAGAATATTTTTGCATATTCAGATGTATCTATGTTGGATTGATATTCTATATGTTGTTTTGTGATATTTGTGTAGTATTAAATGTTTTAATATTATGTTGTGTCAGAGTTTTTATAGTGTGTACTTTAATTCCAAAACTGTTAGGAGAAATTGGAACACTATTAAAAACTATTATTTAAAACTGCATGTTTAAAACTTTTCAAAATCTATTACTACCATTTGTTATCTACTATTGGTGTGATTTCAGTTATTTTCAGTTGGTGTGTATTTGCTTTGAAAACCTCCACTATTGTAGAAGTCCTTTGAAATTTTGAATTTCCATTTAATGAAAAACTAAAAAATTTGAATTTAATTTCTTTTTACTCCTGTTTTTAAATTGTTATACTTGCATATTTAAGATATTAAGATTCCTACAAGCATGTTATATTAGTTTTTAATTCTCACCCATGTATCATTTCTTGTGCTTAAATGTTTTATCATAACTAAAAATTAAAGCTTGGTGGGAATAAAAAAAAACAGAAAATTTTCAAAAACCTAAAATTTTATTTGTTCTCAAGAAAACATAAAATTTATTTGATTTTTGATTGAAAACAATTATGTATATGAATTTATATTAAAGGAATGAAATTTTGAATATATAAATGAATATGAGAATTTAGTTAAAAAATTTTAGTAATAATGAAAAATTTAAAGTTAAAATTTTCTTAGTAAAAAAGGGTTAAATATAGTTTAACTGTCTTTAGTAAGAGATATTGTATTTTTGGATAAATAGAACATTTGACTTTTATTCTTCAAAGCTTAAATTTCTTTATTGAGGAGTAATTTTCAAATACTGTTATTATGATTTTTAAGTGAAAGATGTATATCAAACCTTTATTTTAAATGGAAGGGTGGAATTCAAAATCATTAAAGGTCTATCCAGATATAGTAATCCTTGCCTTATATAAAAAAAAAGAAGAAGAATAGAAAAAGGGAAAAGAAAAAGAAAAGAAAAAGAAAGAGAAAAAAGAAAAAGAAAAAAGTGAAAAATGGTATGTAAAAAGGAAGGAGAAGCTTGAGGATTTAAGGGCCTAATCAAAAATTGGTTCCATACCTAAAGTATAAAATATAAGTTCTGAGAAAATCTAAAGCCTAAGGTTATAATATAGTAAGTAAGCTTATTTTTAAATAAAGATTTTTAAGTAAGAAAAATAAATGTATGAATCTAATATTTTGAAGAATCTACAAATATTTCTGAATTAGATAGAAAACTATATTTTACATTATCCTTTACCTAAGAATTTTCTAAACTTTAAGTTGGTCTTAATTACTGAATTTTTTTTTCTAAATTGGACTATTTCATTTCTAGAATAAAATTTTGTTATCTTCCTAAGAAACTCATTACATAATTTGCATGCTAAAATTTTCTATATGATTAAGAGTCACTTGAGGACAAATAACATTTTAAGTTTGGGGGATTTTGATACACCTAAAATATATAGTATTTTTATGCACATTTTTATACCTATTTTTGATGATATTGCAATGTAATGGAAGGTATTTTGTGTTTTTCTTGCACGAATAATAAAAATGAGTCATTATAGTGAAAGGAGCAAAAATTAGATCAAATTTGGAGAAAAAAATAAAAAATGAAAAATTGGACCTTGGCGGTAAGCGCCGCTTGGTCGGCGCTTAGCCGCCACAGTTAAAAATCGAATTTCTTCATTTTTGGCGCCAATTTCAAAGTGTGTTTGAAGCAAATTTTGGTGGTGACTTCCTTAACTTCCCATAAGCGGCAAATTTGAATGAAAGGATGCATCTTTTGGTGGATACGTTGAATCAGGACATGATTTGAAGATACACCAACGCACCTTTGGATTATTATTAAAATTATGTCATGTAATGAAGGAGAGATTTTTTTTAGTGTGGATTTAGTGAGATTTAGTCTTTTAGTTTAGTTTTCAAGAGTCTCTTCTAGTTTTTAGTTTCATCTTCTAGTTTAAGGAGATTTACTTTCAGTCTTTTATTGTTTAGAGTTAGTTAGTTTGGTGTGAAACTTTCTTTCCACCAATTTACTTTCATCCATTTATCTAGTTTTTATTGAAGTCTAAAGTCAGAGTTGGAGTCAACAGAGTTGGGCACCAACCTCTGTAGTGTTGTCCTGTGAAAAGTCAAGTTTGAAAGGAACTTCTGGAGTCTTGTGGAGAGGAATTTCAAATAAGTGTTTACTTCTGTTTTCTATATTTAGTTTTTATCATTGTGCTTTCTTTATGATTTCTATTTTCAATTCAATGTTTGGTTGTGTTTTCTCTATGAATTTTGAGTAGTTTTCTTTATCTTTCTTTTCTTAAATAAAGAAGTAATTAAATTATGTAGGATTGTTGTGGAATGTATAAGTGTTTAAAGTTGGAATACGTTGTGAAGATTTAATTTCATGATCTTAATTTACTTCTTAATTTGGCCAGTTAAGATGTTAAATTTTTTGTGAGATTATGTAAGATCCAATGCAGTATTGTCTCAAACAACAAATGGTATAAATCACATCCAATTATATAGATGAGAATTGTAGTCAATATAATTAAATGCTTAGGAGATATGTTTTTAATTGGGAGTAGAATTAGAGGTCTTTAGAGTGACAGGCTAAAGCCCCCTAATTTGGTTTGATATTTTAAATTTTGTTATGAGAAGTTAGCCCCCAGGTGGAGGGAATCGAGGGAACTATAGAGTGAGAGCTAGTATCTTCCCTGCCTAACCATGTTCAAGATTTTAAAATTTCAAATTAACCAATGTTCTTTATAGAACCAAGTAAGGTTAATGAATAAATTTACTCCTATTTTTTATCACAACACATTTAAGTACTTCCACAACAATACTTTCATAATTATTATTACTTTATAAGAGAAAGAAAAAGATATTTTATTTCCTAGTATTTTATACCGCATTATAAAGTTCTGATAATTTTCATTTACTGCTTAGCTTTAATTAAAAATACCAAAAACAATTTTCAAGTTTTTCAAATCAAAACATACTTTCAAAAGTCATTAAAATAAGTAAAAGTAAAATTTTTGTTAATTCTTTAAAAAGATTTTACATTTCCCTGTATGTTCGATATCTCGGGGCTTAATCTGAAAGTCCTATATTACTTGATAAATGATATGTATACTTGCGTAGTATCTCATATTATAAAATCATAATTTTTATATCTAAATCATTAGCACATATATTCGGTGTGAAGTCAAGTTTTTGGTGCACATATATTTATCGGGGATCAATCACCAGATAGCAAACATTCATAACAAGTATATGGTGGCATATACCCATGACGAATGTGGCATCAATGTGGAAATGCAAATACAAAGCACATCACATGGGTGATGTGATGCTTGGCCACTTAAGGTATAGGATGCCATATGAGAGAGTTAAACTTTGCCTCAATAATGACCAAGCACGCAGGCTAGTAACATGAACATGCAAAAAATATGACATACTGTTGACCTCACTTTTGTCAAGGTCTAGTCTTTCTTTAGGAGCATATGATCTTGCCATACGAATTCCTGGTGACTTTCTTAGAGGACTAGTGATGGAACCCTCCCGAGTAGAATATCAAAATTTTCTTTACTTCACTTGGAGTTTCATATGCTTGCTACCAACCTCTAGCACTTAGTAGGATGGAGCCAAGCATAAGAAAACTCAAGAGGTGTCCCTTATAGCATGGTCAAGCCTTAGGACTAACCTTTGGTGGTATGGTCTGGGTCAGGATTAAACACACACACACACACACACACACACTTGAACATCAAACTTTCACTCGTAACCCAAAGTCCTAAACCAAACATGCTCAATCTTGGTTCCCTACTCTTTTGGAAACGCGTGTGGGTGGTGCCCCAAGCTCTTAGCCTTAAACTAGGGTTTGGCTAGGACCAACACATGGAGGATCCAAAATGGGACTTTTTTTGGGTTCATGGAGCAAATAGGCTGAAGCCATGATTAACATCCTTAATTAATCCCAATTTCATCAAACTCCCAATTATGACCCTTTTAGCCCAAACTTCACCAAAACTACCAAATTGCCCCTACAACCCTAATTTTTCCCGAAATTGCCCAAAATCTCAAATTTCCTTCAAAAAACATTTGAAAACATTTCCCAACAATCAGATTGACCAAAATTGTCCAAAATACCTAAAATCCTTAAAATACACAAAATCCCAAAAATACCCATAAAGCCACCAAAATTATCAAAATGCCCTTCATGCAACAATAATTTCTAAAATTTCCAAAATTTCCAAAATCACTCCAAATGTCCTTAAAACTAATTTGAACCAATTCATTGAGCCAAATTTGACCAAATTAGCCCATTTTGACCAAAATCCCCAAATTACCCTTAAAGGCCCAAAATGCCCGAATCACTCCCAATTTCCACCAAATTGGCTTTAATCTCCCCCAGTTTCAATTCCAAACTCAAATTCATCATCCCCAATACAAATTGAAACCAAATCCAAGACCAATTAAACCTAATTTCAAGCCCAATCCAAAATCCCCAATTTATTCATACTCTTCAATTCCCTTAAATTGAACCCTATAATCAAATCAATTTCCCCAAATTTGAATTCAATATTCTTCACAAAACTTCCCCAATTAATTTGAACAATAAATTGACCCAAATTTGAAGTCAAAGCTCACCCAAATCCAACCTAAGCCAAAACCCCCAATTTTGACCAAAATCCCAAATCTCACCAAATTGAACCTCCTTACCCTAAAATCTCCACCCAATTAATGTCTAAAACTCTTCATAAGAATCTCCTAAAATAATTAGAACCATAAATTAAAAAATCCAAACCCTAGCCCAATCCAAACCTAGGTCTAGCCCAAATGCCCCAAAAGTGACCATGGTCTCAACAAATTTAACCTCCAGATCAATTCAAAATCACCTAATTCCTTTTCAAAACTTCTCATAACAATCATCCACACTAAATTGATCAATCACTTAACCCAATTTCCAACCCAAACCCAACCTAGACCCAAGTTTAACATAAAATTTGGGCCCAAACACTAAATTTGACCTAATCAACCCAAATTGACCAACCCAAGCCCACCACAGCCAACATTTAGACCCTAAGACCCAACCTAGATCCACCTAGCCCAACCTAGTTGAGCCATGGACTAAGGGTCCCTTGATTTGTGGGATCTCCTCCCATATTTAGTTAAGTGACCTAAGCTTGGCATCAACTGATTAAACCCCAATCCCAAACAAATTTAAACTTCACCTTGGGCTCCTTGAACCACCTAGTCACCTCCCTTATCCTTGTCGGCAGGACTAGTCACAGAAGAACCTCAAAACCGAGAGCCACCTCACCTTAATCCAAAACAAATTGCACACCCCTGAGCTGTCTCGCTCCCATTGGTCATTAACACCTTTATGCCCTCCACCTAAGCACTTGAGCACATCTAAATTGTATCCCTGGCAGCCACCCCTTCCATGGCTATTTAAGCACCGCCCTCTCACGACCAAGTAAGGAGAACACACTGAAACTTTGCGAAACTTTGCCAAATTGCTCCCAGAGATTCTCCCAACCACCCTAACCTCAACCCATCCATTTTTTGTCCATCTCTACCACTGTCTAAGCTCAGTTACATCACTCAAAATCAGGCCAAAAATAGGATACTTAACCAAACTCCACCAAACCTCAAATTAATCATTCCCTGAGTTTCCCTAGAGCTAGAGAGAAAGTTCCCCACTGAAAGTCCCATCTCTAGAGCCCTCTACACTAGACTTTCTCCTCAGTCTTCCCACATATAGGAGGAGTTCTAAACTAGACAATTCACCAGGCCAAACGAATGCTCCCAGGAGGTTCTTCGGGTAACAACATAGCTTTTGTAAGCACCAGATTGAGGCCACACCTCTCAGACAAAGGTATACATCATTTTCCCCCATTTTGAGCTCAGTTTAAGACATTATGAAGAAAAGTATAATTTCATAGTTGATAAACCATATGGATGTGTTCATCTCGAGTAGATAAAGGTGTAGGAACAAACCCGAAGTGATTTAGTTGAGTTTAGGAAGAGATATTATGGTTTTAGTGTGAACAGTTTACAGTTTATACTAGTTGGGAATGAAGACGCGAAGCCGTTAGATCGAGCATATATCGAACGGACGACAGAGATGGCACCAGACGAATGAACTGAGCATAAAGCGTGGGCTAACGAGGTGACTACATGGATGGCGACTTCAAACCAAAGTGCAACACGTGGAGCTTCGACCAGTATGAGGATACAGTCCTCGTCACGCTTTTAAGTAGAAAATTCTGTTATTTTTTATTTATTTTAATTTCAGAACCTTTAAAATATATAACTTGGTGTAGAAAAATGCTAAACATAAATGAAAAATACCCTGTTGCTAAGTGAATAGAGAAGAATAATGTAAAAATAAAATAAAAAATATTTAACATATATTTATCTTTAAATTAATTAAATACCCTAAAAATTTATTAAATCATAACTTGTTCTATACAATTCACATTGGCATCGGATTTGGAGGGTTTGTTCCCTCTGTGGTTATGAATATTTTTTTATTTTTTCCAAGGTTATAGGGCATCTTCAGCTAGAGATCCCTAATTTTCAAGTTAAACCTCTTTATTTTGTTTAAAAAGTTATAAGAATTAAAATATAAATAAAAAAAATATAAAACTCGGTTTGGTAGTTTCACTCTGGTCAGAGGACCCTAGAAAAAATATCAAATAAAGTTAAGTAATTAGATACTGGCATTTTATATAATTAAATAATTAAAATCTTTAAAAAAGATAAATAATTAAAATATGAATATAAAAATCAGAAAAATCATTCCATACTTTAAATAATAATCATGTTAACTCCCCGTAGAAATTTGAAGTCAATTAGAATTCATTTAATCACTAAAATGAATTTCTACGTAAAATAGCATGTTTGACACTAAAATAATTAATATAAATAAAATATAATTAAGATAATTATAAAATGAGTTTTGGGAGTTCTTAGTGATCAGAGAAGCTTAAAAAAATAAAATTAAAGTTAAAATAAATTTCTCATTTTTAAGCTATATTTTGAATTTTAAATATTTAAAAATAATTAAAAATTTATAGAAATAAAAAACAAATGTACCAAAATGTCACATTTGGTTCACTGGTCACTTGGGAACAATTAAATTTTTCCTATTTTTCTAAGTGAAGTTATGAATTTTTTAAAAGCTAAAAAAGAATTTTCTTGAATTTTGTATTAAAATATTTATAATAAATAAAACAAAAATCATAAAAATATGAAATTTGCTTCTCTGGGTTTTCTAAACGCAGAGAATTTAATAAAATCGCCTTAATTTGAGACTAAACTGTTCATAAAATCATGAAGATTGTCCTAGGAGGTTCTCTAACCTAAGTGAATCTCCATAATTTTCTTGTGGACAAATAATTTGTTTTGGCTAAGTTAATGAATTAACATTAAAAACTCCTATTTTTTGCATTAAAATAATTATAAAAATAAAATAAAAATTAGAAAAATCACTATTTATCCTCTGATATTTTAATTGACCCATGAGTGGGGTAACATAAAATATTCAAAGTTATTTGAGTTGACTTTAATGAATTATGAAGTGATAGGCCTTAAAGGGGAAAAATGACAGTTATGAAATTAGGCTTTAAATTAATATTTAGGCTTAATCAAGGGGTAATTGGGTAATAAATGATTTTAATTAACCGTGTTAAATGATTGAGATATAAGGATTAAAAGGTAGAATTCAATCTCACTTCTTTCCATGACAAGGACATGTTGACCTCATTTTTGGTGAGGTCTTTTCTTTCCTTTTAGTGCTTAGGATCTAGCCATACTTCTCCATGACTATTCTAGAGGACTAGAATTGGGACCCACCCTTTAGCAATTCAGACACCTCTTGACTCCTCTTGGGACCCCACTTGGATGGTTGTAAACCTCTAAATTACCTTGGAAAGTTAAAACCCCATATGGGCAACCAATAGTGAATTCCTATAGGATGTCCAAGCCTTAGGGCTACCCTGGGTTACCTTGGGTGACTTGAGCTTCTCTTGCACACACACACACCCCATAAGCCACTTAACCTAAACCTTGAACCCTTGCCTTTCTACCCTTATGAAACTCACATGGTTGAACCCAAGCCACTAATCTTTGATTAAGATGGCTAAGGTTAATATGTGAAGGATCATAAAGTGGTTACCATTTGGCTAGACTTGGTCCCAAAGTGGTTGGACTTAGCTAAGTCCATGGCTCATGCTTCTAAACCCTAATTCCATTCCAAATCACTTTTTTTACTCTATCTTGACTCCACTAAAATAATCTCATTCTTCCTTATTTGAAACTCCATTCATGTTGCCAAAAGTTCTGGTTTTGACATTGGGTCCCCTAAGGTTACCCAAAACTACTTAAATGGCCCCCCACAACCACCAAAATCATCCAAAAATTCCCAAAAATTACCCAAAATTCCTAAAAATCTTAAAAATCATTTCAAAACAATCCCTAACTTTTAAATCCACCTAAATACCCTAAATACCCCTTTTGGCCCAAAATTCCAAAAATTCCAAAAATTACCAAAAAATTCCAGAAAATCCCAAATATTCCTAATTGCATTTTGTTCAACTACACCATAAGCCAATTTTGCCAATTTAACCCAGTTTTACTAAAATACACAATTTGACCCATCTTTAACCCATGTGGACCCAATGTCAAACCAAGTCAACTCCATTGACCCCAATTTTGCTCAAACTCAATTCTAAACTTCAATTCAACATTTCCAATACCAATTTAAACCAAAACCAAGCCCGAATTGACTCACATTTGAATCCAATTTTAACTTGAAACCAAAACCCCAATTTTAACCTATGACCCAAACCTACCCAAATTCAACTCAATCCAACTCAATTTCCCTCAAATCAACTCTAAACTCTCCCTAATACATCCCTACACCAAACACAACATCAATTGGCTCTCAATTTGAACCTAAACTCAACTCAAAATTCATTTGAAATCAAAACCCCAAACTTGCCCTAAAGTTGTCACCTACCCCTAAACCTCCAAATTGAATCCCCTAAACCCAAAATTTCCACCAAATTTCTATCCTAAACATTTCCTAACAATCATTTGAAATATTTTAAACCATCAATTGGCCTTGAACCAAACTCTAGCCAAACCTAAACCCAACCTAACCCATGGTGACCAAAATTGACCAAGACCCCAAAATCCTCCAAATTGAAACCCCAAATGAACTCAAATCCACTTCATTTATTCATGAAAAATCTTCCTTACAATCATCTACACAATGTTGATCAACCAATTTGATCCAATTTTAGCCCAAACCCAAGCTAGCCTAACTCAAACCCAAGTGAACCCATGTGTACACAAGAACCAAATTGAACCAAACCAATCCAAATTTGTCCAAACCAACTTCATGGCTGCTGACCCTAGGCCTCCTAGGGTGGGTTTGACCTGACCTAACCCATGCCCCATGAGCCATGGACCAATGGTCCACCACTTTTGACCAATGGGCTAAGACACATGGCTAAGGCCATGTCCCATCTTTAAACTCTCCTTAAGCAAACTCCCTGCCTCAATTAATTGAGCTAAACTCCTCCTCCACTCCTCCTCAGCCTGCCCAGCCGCCTGACCGTCCTTTCCAGACACCCCAGCAGCCGGAACAGTCACGCTCGAGCAGCCCATGTGTCCTTGAAACCCAAAATTTGGCCTTGGCAGTGGGCAATCCTTTCCCTAGCCACCCTGCCTGCTCAGCCCTCACCCTAAGCGGCCTAAACCACTCATTGCCTGGCCCTGAGCTCCCCTCTCCGGCCATGGCTATAAAATCCCCACCTTTTGGCCTCGCCAAAGGTGCTGAAATTTCTTCCACCAAACTTCCCCAAATTGCTCCCAGACCTTCTCCCAGCCTAGAGAAGAAGAACCCCACTGTACTCCTGCCCTAATTCCCACTGATTGAGCTCAATTTTGGAGCTCAATTCTCAAGCCAGAATAGAAAAATCCTTAAATCTCCACAGAATTCAAATTAACTCCTCTCACATCTTCACCAGAGGTAGAGAAGGAGTTCCCTAGTGAAAGCCCCCTCTCCAGACCACCCAATCTCTCCAGCCATCAAAGTCTGAAATCGGCCCTGGTCGAAGTCATACCTAGGCAATTCCTCAGAGCCAGAGACTTCATCTGGAGCTTCCTTGGGCTCAATCGAAGGTGCCAAAACTCTCTAATTGAAGCTTCACTTCTCAGAGCAAAGGTATTGACCTCTCCTCCCTCCTGAGCTTCCAGCAATTCTCCATTTTGTTTGGCTTGATTTCATAGCATCTTAGCCGTATGGATGTGTTCGTCTTGTCGAAACGAATCCATCGAGCACAAGAACATGAGATTTGGTGGGGAAATGAGAGAGACCTTAGGGTTTTAGTGTGGACGGCTCTTGGAACACACCAGACGGAGACGATGACCAGCAGCAGTTGGATCGCACGTGTATCGGATGGATGGTCCAGATCAAGCAGGACGAGGAGATGGAACGAGATCGCGAGCCGTGTGGCATCCCAGTCAGATGGCGGCATCAAATGGCGGAGCGACGCGTGTAGCTTCGGAGCTGCCGAGGATGATGAAGCGCCACGTGGATAAGTAGATAAATAGAGTAATTTGGAATTAATTAAATACCAGAAACTTTGAAATTTGATATCTTTGCATAGAAAAATCACAAAAATAAAAGAAAAATACCCTCTTGCTCAGTGAACAGAGGAGAACAATGTGGAAAAAGAATTGATCTATTTTGTTGAGTTTTTTATTTTTAATTAGTTTAATACTATTTTGAGTATTTTAATTCTCCACTCATGCATACAATTCACCATGGCATGAATCATAAGGCTTTTGTACCTCTGTTCTTGGGAACATTCTCTAAATTTTCCAAGGCCAGAGGCCATCTCTGTGGCAAGATATTGATTTTCCAAATTTATATGTTTGTTTTGTCATTTTAATTCCAGTAATTAGCATGTTGCTTATAAAATTCTAGGAAAATTAGGGGAAGTATCTAAGGACCAGGGGACCCTAGGAAAATTATGGTTTGGCTTAATTCCTTAAAATACTTTTAATTGGCCCAAACACCCAAAATTGAATTTTAATTAATTAGGATTAACCACACATCAAAACCACTTAAAAACAATTCTCCACTGATCTTTAGGGTTTGAGGAGTCTTACATAAAAATTTGGGATCAATTGGAAATGGTTTAACTCATTAAATGTATTAATTAAATCACATGTCTATTTTCAAACTTTAAAAATTCATAAAACCAAAAATAAATTTAAAAAATTCACCAAATTGGTTTTGAGACTCTTCTGATACCAGGGGAGTCTAACAAAATTAAAATTGGATTTTTCTAAAAAATTTCATTTTTTACCTATTTCTAATTTTTTGATAATTAAAAAATAATAAAAATCACAAAAATATTAAAAGTCATAAAAATGTTATTTTTTGCTCCCTAATCATTTAGGAACAAACCAAATATTTTTCCCAAGTCTCTAGGTTAAAATATTGAGTTTTAAAGGCTTAATGTAATTTTTAATATTAAAAAAATGAATTTTCAAACTTTATCATTAAAATAATTCTAATAAATAAAAAAAATAGAAAAATATAAAATTTGTTTCTCTAGACTCCTTGAGGTCGAGAGAGATTTAATAAAAATATAAAATCCATTTTTTAAATTTAATTTTATTTTAAAATTAAGTAATACCTTAAAACTTGAAATAATTATAATAAATAAAATATAATTCAAAAAATCATCAAAATTGGTCCAAGTGGTCCTCTGGTAGGCAAAAACATCCCATAATTTTCCCAAGGATAGAAAACTTACCTTAGTCATTTTGTTGAATTTTCATTGAAAATCCATATTTTCCACAAAAATATTTATATAAATTAAATTAAAAATGGAAAAAATATATTTTCTCCTCTGATGTCTTAATTTACATGTGAGTGAATTGACATAAAAATTTCAAATTCATTTGAGCTCAATTTAGTGAATTATGAAGTGAATGGGCTTAAGAGGGCATAAAGGTAATTAAGAATTTTAACCTTAATTAATATTTTAGGCCTAATAAAAGGGGAGGGTAAAATATTTGATTTTAATCTTCCCTCGGATGATTGAAACTTAGGGAATAAAAGGGTAGAAACCCATTAATCACCTTAAAAACATATCAAGATAGAACATTAATTAATTAAACCATTCAAATTTTGGAAGATTAATTAAAATTTTGGATTATTAAAATTAGGGATATAACTTAAGAAGATATTAATTCTTTGACCTAAAATCCCTGATTGAAATAATACAATAACATTCAATTCTTAATATTTATAATTGAAATTATTAATTAAATGATAAATAATCCATAATTAATTAAAATTTAAAACATTAAATCATTTAATAATCAAATTAAAAGAAACTTAAAATATTTGAAACTAACCTAGAATCCTTCTAATAACAAATCTAAAACAAATTCAAAACATTAAATAATCTCAGAACAACCTCTAATTGAAATGTGAAAATTAAATTGATAACTAAAATTAACTTAAATTAATGTGATTAATTCAAAAATTAAAATCATCAAAACTTAATGAAATTAAACAACTCAAATATCTCTTTCAATCTAAGTAACTTAAGACACTTAGAAGAAACTAAGTTGAATTTTAAAATTAAATCATCTTAAGTCAGCAATTCAATTTTAATTAAGGGTGGTTAAGTTCCTTAACAAACCAATTTGCCCCTTAAAGACTTTCATTATTATAACTCCTAAATGAAAAATCAAATGAAATGTCACTTCACTTATAGGATAATCAAATATCCTGGTTCACTGAGCAAGAGTAACCCGGGTGATTGATTCGTCACCACAATGAAATTAACTGAGCTTAAAGTAATCCCTAAAATGTTTAAGAAGATGTTCAGAATTCAATTCCAAGCACTTCTTTAACTCAATGGGATATTTTTAAAGAACAGTGAAACTTCATTGTTCTTTGATGAAGAAAATCATCCTTAATAAAACACAAAAGAAACTAGACGTCATAGGAATTGACTAGCAATAGGATTAGAATTTTGGTAGACAACCATAACCTTCCCTTAGCTTTACCTAGGTGTTTTCTTGCAAATATATAAATGCTCTGACATGTGTTTTAAGTGCAGCTTGGAATGATGTGAAGACCCTGCCAGATACGCTTTTATTTTATTGCAATTTATTTACCTGTGCTGTATTTTACCTTCCTTCCTTGCAAAACTTGCATGTTAAACAAGATTGTCACCCTGCATGAAAACTAAAACCTTTAGGATAACCACAAAACTAAATTAAAAGTCACAACAAGATAAAAATTTACCGCCACAACATTTCAAAATATAAAACAACTCAAAATTTAATCACAAATAGAACAACAAAACTATAACTACAACTAAATTAAAACGTCTCATTGGATGATCGGGAATACCTCGGATGATGTAACCCACGTGTTGCTAAAAAGATTTTCCACAGTCTAAATGAAAGTGTGGAACTCATTCAGTTGAGTTTAGCAAATTCATCTGGACTAAGTGAATCCGATGAAAATAATAGTGTCGGGATGACGGAACCGTGGGAACTTAATCTGTTCTGTTTAACTAACTATAAGATTTGTTTTAATTAAAACATTAAAAAAATATTTGGACTTTAAGAATTTTCTAAATCAAAACACTTCTCTCATCTTCTGATTGTCACTTTCTAAAACCAAACCTCTGCAATGACAAGAAGCTTGGAGCATAGTGGGAAGCACGACCATCGTCGTCAGCAAAACTTAAGCCTACATCAACAAAACCTTTCTTAATTTAAATAACAAGCCATAAGATTTCGAGGTAGTTCGCCTAGTGCAACATAAACCCTCAACCTTTTTTTGTTAGGCATTTGCATAATCATGTTATGTAAATTAAGCCCTAACCGGTCTTAGGACTCCGAGGTGGTCGTTTGGTACGACATAAACCCTCACATATTCGAGGCTATTTATATGATCATGTCATATGAATATAAGTCCTAAGTAACTAAAATTAGCAGGATTGAATCATTAAATAAACTCTTAATTGAAGCCAAACAATAGGATAATTTGGGAAGTTGTCAAGATTCTTCTTGGATCCTCAGCTTCTCCTACTTCTCTTCCTTTAGACTCCTAAAATTAACTGTTCCAAATTTGAGCTAATCCCTTTTAAAATTCCAAAAATTCAATCCTTTGAAAACCTTAAACTTTGAAATTCTTGAGAGCAAAACCACTGATCATTATCGAGAGTTTTCTTAAAATGATTCCCGTCATTTAAGATGTAATTAACTATAGGGGCTTGCCCTTATAGGGAACTTTAAGAACCCGGAGTAATATAAACCTCGCTTAATTCATTTATATTATTAAGCGAGGAACTTGTCGACTTATAAAATTGGTTCGCGGACCAAACGGATGTCACAAATCTTCTAGTTTATTTAATCGAGCCCCATCATAAAGCAGTGTGTCTGTTCTTCGGGATAGATACACAGTTTGTGATGCGGCGCTCGTTTATATAAACTATTTGGGATGTGAGATCTGTTTGATTTCATATCTTAAAAATCTTTCAAACTTAAAAATTATTTTTAAAATAAAATGCGAATTTCCAAATTATATATATATATATATATATATATTTAAATTAAATTTAAAATTTAAAACTCGCCGACAATTTCAGTTAGCGACCCCTTTTCACAACACATAACCTAAAAATAAGCCGCACATGACATCATTTTAATTTCTCCTAATTATCATAAATTGGAAGTTAATTAAACTAGATGATTCTAAGGTGAGGGGTTTGATTTGGGAAGGCAATAACTCACTAATTTGAGACCCCTAGCTAATGTTTTGATGATAATACAATCATGGATAAAGATTAAATGACATCAAACTTAACATTCCTAAAATTACAAATTTACCCATAATTCTTAAGGGCTTAGTAGTGAACTAGGCTTAATCCAAAATTTTGATTAATGAAGTTTAGAAAAGAAAACATAATTGATTAAGAATATTTTGAAAACACTACTAGCCCAACTTTAAATTAATTGGCTAAATTCCTTAACAAATCAATCTATTTTTAAAGGTCTTCAGTCACATATTTTATAAAATGAAATATCAAGTGATAGTTACCCCACTTATGGGATGATTAAAACATTAAAGGTTACTAAGCATTGGGTTAAAACACACTCACTAAACCATACTTTGTAATGGATGAATGATTTAACAATGTATAAGTTTAAAGGAGCTTGGTACATTCCAAAAAGTCTTAAAAGTTATTTAAGACCATACACCGAACACTTTTATGGTCTTTTGGATATTTTAGAGGAAAACTGAACCTATTATGATTTGATCAAGAAGATCATCTTATGAACAGGAGCCCACCAAGTTATTTCCTATGGCTCGATAGGCACACTTTAAACCATTTTTTTTTCTGTTTTCCTTCCATGCAACATATTTTAATTCCTTGCAAGATTATTTATATACTGCAAATACTAACATTTCAGCTGAAGTGCGAGAAAAGAACTGGTATGTTTTTATAGTTTATTTATAGTGCTTTTCTTTACTGAACTTTACTTATGAGTACATTTCATTTTCTGCAAGTTATGCCACCTTACATGTTAAAACAAAACCAAATCAAAACAAGATTCACAACAACAAAATAAGCAACTCTAAAAATTAATCACAAACAAGAAAAAACAAAATAATTGTAACTAAATTAATACGTCTCTTTGGATGATCGAGAATCCCTTAGATAAGGCAACCTATGGCTGCTAACATGATTTCTCAGGTCTTGATGAACTTATTGAATTCATTTATTTAAGTTTGGTAAATTCATTTAGACAGTGAACTGAAGAAAATAGCGGTGTCAGAATGAGGGAACCGTGGGATCCTAACCGGTGTTTCTTTAATCAACTTAAATCCCCCTTAATATGACATTTAACTAATTATGGCTACAACATCAAACTTGACAACTACACCAAAACTTGAACTCTAAACTCGATACTTCTCTCAAACTAGTCAATTTGACACTTCTAAACTTAAACTTGCTGCAATGAGGAACTTGGAGCATACACCGTGGGTAGCACGATGAGGCATTCAGAATAACATTATTGAGAGAGCAAACAGTTCTATAAGAACAAACCTTCTTAGAAATAAAAGCCATAAAACTTCGAGGTAGATTTTCTAGCACAAGATAAAACTTCACCTTATCTTCTAGGCTTTTGCACACCATGCAATTAATCCCTAATTCGTTTTAGGATTCTGAGGTTGTTGTTCGGTACGACATAAATCCTCCTATCTTCTAGGCTATATGCATGATTGGAATCATGCAGATTTAAGCCCTAAATAATAAAAATTGCAGGATAAATATTAAATAATATCTCTTCTAAATTGAAGCCAAATCATAAGGTAGTCTGGGAAGCCACCGAGGTTCTCCTCAGGATCGGTGGTATCTCCTAGCTTTCTTCCTTTGGATTCCAAAAATAACTGTCCCAAACTTGCACCTTTCCCATTTGAATTTTCTATTGTTCGACCTTGAAAAGTCCTACCTTTAATTTGTTTTTTGAATTCATGGAGGCATCATTTCCAGATATAAATTGAGATTTTTCTTAGGTGACTTCTGTCATTTAAGATGTAATTAACTATAGAGGCTTCCCCTTAAAGAAAACTTTAAGAACTCATGTAATATAAACCCTATTAAATTTTTCATATTAGATAGGGGAACTTGTCGGTCAACATAAAAAAGTTTTACAGACCAAACGGATGTCATAGATTCTTTATTTTATTTAATTGATCCTCACCAGTAAGTGATGTGTCTATTCTTTAGGGTAGATGAATGACTTGCGGTGTTGTGCTCGTTTACTTAAACTACGGTTTATATGAGATCGGTTTGATTTCATATTTTCAAATTAAAATGTTACTTTCTAAACTACATATCTACATTAAATTAAACTAGACATATTTTCAAGGCACCCGACAGCCTTCTCAATTTGGTGACCGACACATACATATGAAATACCAAGGTTGTGTCATTGGCAACATGACTTGTGCAGTGAATGGATTCAAAGGTCTTCGAAGCGTGATCCATATCAGGTGGTAGCCATGTGTCCAAGTGGACACATATCGTGCACTTGGAAGATCCAGAGGCCTTTGGGGTGTAATCCAAGTCAAGTGGCACGACGTGACAAACCTATGGTACATACGAGTAATATTATAGAAAACAAGGTGGCATAATTCTTGTTAGAAAGAATGATGCACTTTGACTTGATGTGCAAGGCACCTCTCCTGACTGTTAAAGAAGAGTGTGCGAGAAGTATCGGTGCGAGAAAATACCTATGAAAACCATAAGAGTTGGAGTATGATTTTAGTTAGGGGAGAATCACACAATAGACTTGTTGTATGAGCTATCCCCACGAAGGACACGTGACTGTTGGGAGGTGTTGTACAAGTGCGTTGACTCAAAAAAGGGACTTATGACAACCCAAATCGATGTCATAGGAGGTGAAGTGATGTAATTCTTGTTAGAGAGAAATACGAACCTGGTAGGTTTGATGTGTAAGCCATTTTTGAAGCGGACACATGAGTGTGTGAAAATAGTGATTCAAGAAGACATCAAGCACAAGTCATAAGTATATGAAATGTAAACACACATTATGCTATGCAAAAAGACATGAAAGGGTGCAAAAGTACAAGTGCGAACATGTAGAGCATGGTGCATGATGATTTAAGGATGTCAAGAGACGGCCATGAAGTGCTATGCTCAAGTAGCGATACCCACTATGAGCATATGATTGTATATGCTCATAAGTGCATAACAAGGTGCAAAAGGCAAATGTATTCATGCAAATAGTATGGAATAAGCCTACAGTAATACAACATTTAAGTGAAGACAACCAATACGATTAGGTCGGGAGCAGTCGATCGATTAATTCGACGAAAGTGGTTGATCGATCTGATCATGTCAGTGGCAGCCGATTAGTTGGACCAACGGAAAAGATCAAACAAGCTGATTAGACAGGTGGTTGCTGGCTGGTCGAAGCGTCGAAGAAGGTAAATCAAAATGGTCAGGTTGCTGACGGTCAATCGGTCAAAGTGATGGAAATTATTGATCGAGCAGAATAAGTTGGCAACGATCGATTGGTCAAAGCGATGCTAGAAGGTCACTCGAGCTGATTTGACCGGTAGTGGTCGATCGGTCGAACCGGCAAAAGTACTCAATTAATTTGATTAGATCAGTGGTTGTGTCAATCGATCAAGTCAATGGGATGATGATCGATAGACCGATCAGGCCAGTGACGATGCCGATTGATCATGTTGACAGAAATGATAGTCAATCAAGCCAGTGTAAGAGGTCAATCGGCGACTCATGTAAAAATTTATACTTTATAGCATATTTTAAAATTATGTTATACAATACAAAGATGTGAATCCAAGTAATAAGAAAAATCCTATCATAGTTGATGATGAATCAAACTCATCCTAGCGATCTCACGCGGAAACTCGAGCGAAATGAAGAATTTGTAGCTGTCGTATGTTACTCATCATAAGGAGGGCCAACCTTTGTCGTTTGGTAAAAGTGAATGAGATTTTTCATAGGAGAATATATTTACCTTCTTGAAGGCTTTCTCATACAAACATTGCCTTCTTTGTCTAGGAGATGAGGATTAAATAAATTCCTCATTCTCTAGCTTGGGGTTGTTTCATTCCATCATCAAGCAATGAAGCCACTGAATGGCCATGGGGTTGTTGGCCTCCCGAACGATTAGGTTAAAGAGCTAGGGTTGTTTTAGCTCGTGGATTTGTAAGTGAATCGCAAAAACTCCTGAGCTATGGGACTTCATCTAACACAGAGCCTAGACGCTAGCTAAATAAAAAAATGTCAAGTCAGAGGGGCCATACTATCTGGACATCCGAAGGCGTCCTCACCGCTTGCTCTATGTTGTTGGGATTTCAGATCGCACGCTGACCTATCTCGCTAGACATGCATTGAATGACAAAGAAAATGAATGAGTGACAGCAAAAGTAAGTTGTACAAGTATCTAAAATGATATCACATCATACGAAAATGCTATCGACACATACCTTCATGAGAGGGGTCGGACACTAGGTCTCTATACAACATGACATTGGTGTCGCCTGCTGATTATGAAGAGTTCCGAAGAGGATTCCGACCGAAAGGAAACAAAAGGCGACAAGGTCTCCGGTGGCTGGGGTCAATGGCTGCAAGTGAAGGAGGTGACAAAGTCACTGGCGGCAAAGGTTTCTTTCCTTTCCCAAATTTCCTACATGTTTCTAGGTAGGATTAGTGTGAAAGGAGAAGAAAGATTAGGATCTCAAACCTCTGTTGCTGGAAAGAGATGAACTCCAAGGGAATACTGGCTGGGGCTCTACCCAAGGGAGGAAACATTAAGGGAAAGAGATCCCAGTTTGAGTAGCCATGCGGTGAGGTTTTTAGCGCCTAGGGCTTGCTAGCAGAGCAGGAAGGGGGGTTTCAGTTTGGTGATGGGATATTTGCCGACAAAGAGAGAATATCGGCTAAGTTTGGATGGCAGTAAGAGATCAGCTGAGAAAGGGAGAGCCCCCTTAAGGCATTACGTAAGGGAAATGTGGGAAGCCAGTTGCTAAGGTGCTCCGGTGCGAGGAGGAGTCCTGTCGATGGTAGGAGGTGCTAACATCCAGGTTCCTTGACTGAATGAGATTGCAAGAGAAAGTGGGAAAATGAATCGAGCATCCTAAAGAGGAGTTATGTGAGGAGAAGGAGGCCTGGGGCTGGGAGTTCGCTGACGAGAAGCGCGGCTAGAAATGCAGTCGCACATGAGAGGAAAAATTATTGCATATGAAAAGTGAATGCATCGCTACATATGTTAGTGAATTGAATGATGCCACATAAAGCAATAGTGGTCCCACTGATCCAGATATTTTTTATATGTAAGGATTTATGAAGTTGACACCAAAACTTGAAGATTTTAATCCCCAGAAATGGCGCCAAAAACTTGATCACAAGCAAAGTAAGATTTTAATTATATTTTTAAATAGTAGGGATTTTGCGCAAGTATATGTATTGTTATCAAGTAATATAAGGCTTTCTTAAGCCCCAAATATCAATCCCATGGAGATCGAAGTTAATATCGGCAGCTTTCAAGAGAAATTCTAGTCTATAATAATATGCCTGATGAACCAAAGAATGTTTGATTTTTCATTTATAATTTGTACTTTTTTTTGTGATATTGCACTTTAATGGAAAGTATATTTCATGTTTTGCTACAACTATGATGATTTTAGGCAAATGGATCAAAAAGAAGTGAAAAGGCAAAAACTAGATGTTTGAAGTTTTGACACCGACGACGCCCAAACCAGCGCCGACGGCGTGTTTTTCTAGAGAGCCTAGAATTAAAAGTCGGGATAGGGTACTGACAGTGCCCTATTGCCCGTCGATGGTGCCCAATGTCGGTTCAAGCCAGATTCAATATATTTGGACGCTTTTTGAAGGGATTCTTAATGTAACTCTTGGGAAATTCATTCCTAGACGATTTAAACTATTTTGGGCGGCATAAATGAGTGTGTGGAGTCAGTGTAGAGTCAGTGTAGAGCATGTGTGAGTGGAAAGGAAGTCTTTAGAGAGTGTTTTGAGTCTATGGTTTGGTGTTTCTATGTTCTATTGTGAGATATTCTTCTCAAAAGAGTTGTAGGAGGAGAGGAAAAGTGAAAGATTGCTTCTTCTCTACTATTCCAAGAGGGAATTGTGTGTTGTTGAAAAGAGAGAAGGAGATCTAAGGGAATTTCAAGGGATTTGCATAGGGAAGAAAATTAGATAAGTTGTATTTACTTCTTACTTTTTGTATGACGTTGCTTTTATATGTTTTTCCATATCTTCTCCATGAAGTCTGAGTAGATTTGTTTGTCTTTCTCCTTGCAATGATAATTGGTGATGTGATAATTTAGATTGGATGTGTCATACAAATGAATAGAAATTATGATGGTTTTCCACTTTGGTCTTAATTTACTTTTTAATCTATCCAATTGATTTTTTAAAATACGTTATGAAACATACGATCTGAAAGGGCTATTGACCCGATATAAATATATGCATACTAAAATCTTCTTCCCTGGCAACGGTGCCAAAAAATTGACCCGAAGTCCTCTGAAGATCAACGTACTAATTAATGCTTTCAAAAATATATGTTATAAATAATAATAGCGACTAATGTATATAAATATAATTTTATGGAAAATATTTTACACACTAGGGGTTCTACGCAAGTATACGTATCAATTCAAGTAATATAGGGCTTTGAAATAAAGACACCAGTGTCGTTCCCACGAGGAGAGAGTTATAGATCTTTAAATATTTTTATTTTAAAGGATTTCTTTTATAATTAAAAACAAAATATATTTAATTGACTAGATGCAATAATAAAGCAGAAATAAAATAATTGATGTAAATAACAATAAGAAATCAACTTTCTCCCTTTCAATTAATCCAAGATTTTCTAAGATAATGATAATATTCGTGGAGTGTCGGCATATTTTTAGGTTGAGTGTTGTATTTTGAAAAGGAGGGTTGCCTATAGAAATTGTCGGTGAATTTTAGATTTTAAATTTAATTTAAATATATATATATATATATATATATATATATATATATATATATATATATATATATATATAATTTAAAAAGTAGCATTTGATTTTGAAAATAATTTTAAGTTTGAAAATTTTAAGATATGAAATCAAACCGATCTCACATCCCAAATAGTTTATATAAACGAGCACCACATCACAAACCGTGTATCTATCTCGAAGGAAAAACACACTACTTGACGATGGGGCTCGATTAAATAAACTAGAAGATTTGTGACATCCGTTTGGTCTGCGAACCAATTTTATAAGCCGACAAGTTCCCCTGCTTAATATAAAGGAATTAAGCAGGGTTTATATTACCTGGGTTCTTAAAGTTCCCTATAAGGGCAAGCCCCTATAGTTAATTACATCTTAAATGACGGGAGTCATTTAAGAAAACTCTCGATAATGATCAGTGGTTTTGCTCTCAAGAATTTTAAAGTTTAAGGTTTTTAAAGGATCGAATTTTGAAAATTTCAATAGGAAATAGATCAAATTTGGAACAGTTATTTTCAGGAGTCAAAAGGAAGAGAAGTAGGAGAAGTTGAGGATCCAAGTAGAATCTTGGCAACTTCCTAAACTATCCTATTGTTTGGCTTCAATTTGGGAGTTTATTTAATGTTATGATCCTGCCAATTTTATTTATTTAGGTCCTATATTCGTGTGACATAATCACACAAATAGCCTTGAAGATGTGAGGGTTAATGTCGTACCGAACGCCTACCTCGGAGTCCTAAGACCGGTTAGGGCTTAATTTGCATAACATGATTATGCAAATGCCTAACGAAAGGTTGAGGATTTATGTTGCACTAGGCAAACTACCTTGAAGTCCTATGACTTGGTTATTTAATTCTAAGAAAGTTTTGCTGAAGTAGATCCGAGTTTTGCTGAAGAAGATGGCCGTGCTGCCCACCGTGCTCCAAGCTCCTTGTTGCTACAGAGGTATATTTTTAAAAGTCATAAATCAGGAGATGGGAGAAGTGTTTTGGTTTAGAGAAAATCTTAAAATCCAAGTGTTTTTTAATATTTTAATTAAAACAAATCTTAAAGTTGTTTAAACAGAACCGATTAAGATCTCGCGGTTCCGTCATCCCGGCACCGTTATTTTCATCGAATTCACTTAGTCCGGATGAATTTGCTAAACTCAACTGAATGAGTTCCACACTTTCATTTAGACAGTGGGAAATCCCGTTAGCAACACGTGGGTTACATCATCCGAGGTATTCCCGATCATTCAACGAGACGTTTTAATTTAGTTACAATTGTAGTTTTGTTGTTCTGTTTGTGATTAAATTTTGAGTTGTTTTATATTTTGGAATGTTGTGGTGGTGAATTTTATCTTGCAATGACTTTTAATTTAGTTTTGGTTTCAGTTCAGGGGCTATCCTAAAGGTTTTGGTTTTCATGCAACAATCTTGTTTTTCATGCAAGAAAAAGTAAAGCGCAATGCATGTAAGTAAATTGCAATAAAATAAAAGCGTACCTGGAGGGTCTTCCCGTCATCCCAAGCTGCACTTAAAATACATGTTAGAGCATTTAAACATATTTTTGCAAGAAATACCTAGGTAAAGCTAAGGGAAAGAGTTTTGGTTGTCTTCCAGAATCCTAATCCTATTGCTAGTCATTTTCTATGACGTCTAGGTTGTTGGTTTGGTTTAAGGATGATTTTCGTCATCAAAGAACAATTAAATTCAATTGTTCTTCTTAAACATCTCATCATATTGAGAAAGTGCTTAGGACGAGTTCTAAACATCTTTTCAATATTTCCGAGATCATTTTGAGTCCAAGTAAATTTAGTTGCACAGGTGAATTAATCATCCAGGAGTTTAGTTAAACTTTGTCTCTTGCTAAGTGAACTTGGGTATTTGATTACCTGATGAATGAAGTGACATCTCACTTAATACTCTATTTAAGAGTTATAATAATTAAAGTCTTTAGGGGCAAGTTGGTTTATTGAGAATTTTAATCATTCTTAATTTAAAGTTTGAGTTGATGGTTTAAAGTTATTTAATTTAATTATGAGGTTTTAATTTAAGTTTGGAATAGTGTTCAAATTATTTTAGATTTAATTTAAATCTTTACACTTTCAATTATCTTAGTATTTCAGATTAATGTTTATGTTTTAAATTTACTTAAATAGAAAGAGGTGTTGAAATTATTAATATGTTTTAATTTAACTCTTAATGATTTCATTTAGGTTTGTTGTCAAGTGATTTTAATTTAATTTAATTTAATTTAATTTGATTTTAATTTAATATAATTTAATTTTTAATTTAATTTTAATTTAATTTTTAATTTAACTTAATTTAATTTAATTTTAATTTAATTTAATTTTAATTCAATTTAATTTTAGTTTCAATATTTTAAATTTAATTTAATTTAATTGTTATGGTGTTAATTTAATTTAATTTAAACTTTGATTTGACTTAATTTAATTTAATTTAACTCAACTCCAAGACCTTAAATTTCATTTTAATTATTGGACCATTTAACATTTTAAGCTTTAATCATTTAAGGGTTATCTTCTTTTAATTTTTAATTTATTTAGTTTGGGTTATTATTTTAATTTTTAATTAAGAGCTAAATATTATTGAAGTGACTTATTTAGGGATTTTTAAATTAAAGAATAAATATCCTCTTAATAATATCACTATTTTAATAATCTAAATTTAAAATATATTCTTTCCAAAATTTAAATTATTTAATTAATTAGAGTTTCATTTTGATATTTTCAAAGTATTTAATGCATTTCTACCCTTTAATTTCCCTAGTTTCAATCATCCAAGAGAAAGTTAAAATCAAATATTTTACCCTCCATTTTGATTAACCCTAAAGTTTTAATTAAGGGTTAAAATTCTTAATTACCTTTATGCCCTTTTAGGCTTATTTATTTCATAACTCACTAAATTGAGCTTAAATGAATTTGAAATTTTTGTGTCACCTCGGACACATGTCAATTAAGACAATAGAGGAGAAAATGTGATTTTTCTGACTTTAATTTGTTTATATAATTATTTTTAATGAAAAATAGGTATTTTCAAGGAAAATACAACAACATGACCAAGGAACTGTTTCTGTCCTTAAGAAAATTATGGGATGTTTCTAATGACTAGAGGACCACTTGGACCAATTTTCGTGATTTTTTAAATTATATTTTATTTATTATAATTATTTTAAGTTTTAGAGTATTAATTAATTTTAAAATAAAATAAAAATTGAAAAATAGATTTTAAATTTTTCTTAAATTCTCTGACCTCAGAGAGTCCAAAGAAACAAATTTTATAATTTTTTGATTTATCTTTGATTTATTAGAAATATTTTAGTGAAAAAGGTTAAAAATTCATTTTTTAATATTAAAAATTACATTAAGCCTTTAAAATTCAATATCTTATTTTAGGGACTTAGGAAAAATATTTGGTTTGTTCCCAAGTGATTAGGAGTCAAAATGTGACATTTTTATGATTTTTAATATTTTTGTGATTTTTATTATTTTTTAATTATTAAAATATTAAAATATTGTGAAAAATCAACTTTTTTAGAAAATTTCAATTTTAATTTTCCTGAACTCTCCTGATATCAGAGAAGCTCCAAAACCATTTTTGTGAATTTTTGAAAAGTATTTTTGGAGTTATGAATTTTTAAAGTTTCATTTTGCTTATGAGGCTTAATCAATCCATTTGGTGGGGTTAATCAAGTCCAATTGATTTCAAAATTTTATGTAAGGTTCCTCTGACCCTAGAGAGCAATGGAGAATTGTTTTCAAGTCAATTTGGTGTGTGGTTAACCCTAGTTCATTCAAATTCAATTTTGGGAGTTTAGGCCAATTAGGGTTATTATGAATGAATTGACAAAATATATTTTTTCATAGGATCCTCTAATCCTAAGAAACATCACCAAATTTTCCTAGAATTTATTTTACAACATGCTAATTATTGGAATTAAAATACCTAAAACAGTGACATGAACTTGAAAAATCAATAACTTTTCATAGACATGGCCTCTGACCTTGAAAAATTTAGAGAATGTTCCCAAGATAAGAGGCTTCAAAAGCTCTATGGTCTCATACCATGGTGAATTGTTTATGCAAATGGAGAATCAAAACATTGGAAATAGTAAATAAATTATTAAAAATAAAATACTCATCCAATTAACTTGATTTCTTTTCCACATTATTCTCCTCTGTTCACTGAGCAAGAGGGTATTTTTATTTTATTTTTGTGATTTTTCTATGAAAAAATATGAATTTTTGAAGTTCTGGTATTTAAATAAATCCAAAAAAAGCCTAATTTTCTACTTATCCGACTCAGCGCCGCGTCATCCTTGTCCGGATCGAAAGCCCAAGCGTCGCTCTGTTATTCGGCGCCGCCATCTGACTCAGCGCTCCAGGGGCTCGCGGTTCACGTACCATTGCGCTGTCCGGCTTGTTCTCGACCGTCCACTCGATACACGCGCGATCCAACGGCTCCTGGTCATCGTCTACGACTGGTGTGCACCCGTGACCGTCCACACTCAAACCCTAATATCTCTCTCGATTCTCAATGGATTTTTGAGTTCTTATACTCTATGGATTCGTCTTGAAGAGACGAACACATCTATATGGTTTATAAGCTATGAAATTAACCCAAATTAAATGGAGAATCTCCAGGAGCTCGGGAGGAAGAGTGAGTTCATACCTTTGCTCAGAGAAGTGAAGCTTCGATTTGAGGGTTGTGTCACCTTCGATTGAGTCCAAGCAAGCTCCAGATGAAGTCTCTGGCTCTGGGGAATTGTCTAAGTATGAAAGTGACCAAGGCCGATCACAAAGCTTGGAGGTTGTAAGCAATGGCTGGCTTGGTGATGGGGCTTTTGCTGGGGAACTTCTCCTCTTGGTCTGGTGAAGGTGTAGGGTCAATCAATTTGAAGATTGGCTCACTGTGGTGAAGTGTCCTGTTTTTTGGGTGGATTTTCAACTCAGAAATTGAGCTCTGTTAATGGGGTTTAGGGCAAAGGAACACTGGGGATCAACTGTTCTGGGTTAGGAGAAGGTCTCGGAACAATTTTGGCGAGTTTTCTTAAGGTCTGGTTTATCACCTTATTTGGCTGAGAGGTGAGTGGGTTTAAATAGAGGTGGCTGGAGGGCCTCCCGGGGGGTTTAATGGCTTGGATCAACTGCCTTGGCCAAGGGAAGAACAGCCACAGTGGCCATTTAGGTTGGGACAAGTCAGCTAGTTCAATTTGAATTTTTGATTCAAATTAAGCCTCTCAGCCTGGTGGTTTCCGGCGGCTGGCCTGCCAGGCATGGGTCACCCTCAGGGTCAAGGAGGTCAGGGCTTGAGTTTGGTGCCAAAAATTGGCTTTGGACAGGTGTAAAGGAGTTGGATTGAAATGGCATGGGGAGAAGGTTATTTTGGGTTCAAAAGGGTTAACTCATGGTTTTGGGCTTGGTGCACTACCCGAGGCTCGGATCTAGAGCCGAAAAGATTCATTTGGGTCGACCAAGAGGAAATGGTGTAGTCTCCATCGAGGATTAGGTGACTAACTTGGTTTAGTGTGTATCATGGATGAGGTTAAAAAGCTTAAGGAAGGCTTAAGAAAGGGGCCCCTCCATTTGCCATAAATGACATGGTGAGGTGTCAAAACTCTCATGGCTTCATATGGCTTGCAAATGGCTCACATTTGGCTTACATTTGGCTTGGAAAAGGTTAGCTTGTTTCATGAAAAAAGGATTTTAAGGATTTTTGGTATTTAGGGATAATTTTGCACATGGCTTACTTTAGAAAAATTCAATGATGAATTTGAAACATAGGGAGTGATTTAATTAAATGGATGATGAGATGAAAGTGTCATGTAGGCTTTGGATTGATTTTGGGCTTTTTGAAATCATTTTGGATGGTCTTTTAAAGTGGTTTAAGGAAGTGGGCTTTTGGATTTAAATTAAATTTAGTATGAAAATTTTGTAAAGGATTGTGCCAAATAAATGTTGCAATTGGTTTAGGCATGTGTCATGAGTGGTTTGGAATCAATTTGGTGTGATTGGAGTAGAATTGGGTTGAATTTGGGCTTTTTTGGTAAAGGGGCGAGGTGGGCCAAATTGGGCTAACTTGGGCTAAGGTTGGGCTAAGGTTGAATTTGGTGTAAAATTAATGTTGAAAAATGTTTATGGGAGTGTTACAAAGAGTTCAACATTGGTTGGGTTCTAATTTTGGGATTTGGGCCCATTTGGGTTAGGCTTGGGCTTAGGTCAATTTAAGAGATTTTGGTTTTGGGTTAGGTTTAGGTGGAGTTTAGGTTCAAATTTTGGGCAAATAAATTTAGTGTTTTGTTTGTGGGGATGTTAGGAAGGCTTTAGAAAAGATTTGAGGCCAATTGGGGTTCAGTTGGGTTGGTTTGGGCTAGGTTTAGGTCATGGGCCAAAATTGGGCCTCAGGCTTCAAATTGAAATTGGGCCCAAATGTCAATCAAATTGGACTTTTATTTGGTCTAAATTGATATTGGGGATATTTAATTGAAGTTTAGAATTGAAGTGGATCAAAATTGAGGTCAATTGGGGTGGTTTGGTTTGACATTGGGTTCACTTGGGTTAAAAATGAGTCAAATTGGGGGTTTTGGTAAACGTGGGGTAAATTGGCAAAATTGGCCCATGGTGTAGTTGAAAAAAATGAAATTGGGAATATTTGGGATTTTCTGGAATTTTTTGGGAATTTGTTGAATTTTTGAATTTTTGGGGTAGAAGGGTATTTTGGTAATTTTGGGGGGTTTAGGGGTATTTTTGGAAATTTTGGTATTTTTGGCCAAAGATTGTCAATTTGAGTGGTGGGAAGTGTTTAGGATTGGTTTTGAGGAATCTTGGGTAATTTAGGTAATTTTGCAAATTTTGGTTCATTTCAAGGGTATTTGGTAGGTTTGGTGGGTCCGGGCCCTGGAGTCAAAAATCGAAATTTTGAAAAAAATAAGATTGATCAAGTGTGAGTGAAATGGAATCATTTTTGTTGAGCCATGAAGCCATATTAAGCCCATATGAGCCATGAGATGACTCATTTGAGGCATTTACTATGTTGTTCCTAACCCTCTTAGTCAGGGGCTTAGGGGTTAAGGACCATCCATATGAATTACCTACATGAGTCAGGAAGTCAAGTTGGGTGAGAGTGTGGTTTTAGGACTTGGAATGTGTGTGAGAGTGTAGTGTATGTGCAAGTCGACCCTCACCGGACCAGAGTCATCCAGGGGTATTCCTAAGGCCAAGAAGTCCTATAGGGAACTCATCATTTAAACCTCCACATTTAATTTCAACCCTCTAGGTAATTAGGGGTCTACAATCAAGCTTGTGGGGTTTGCAGGGAGTTAAGAAGTAGTTTGAATTTCTAAATGGTGGGTTCCATTTCTAGTCCTCTAAGATTAGTCAAAGGAAAAGCCTAACGCTATATCCTAAGTACTAAAAGGAGAAGCAAAAGACCTCACCAAAATTGAGGTCAACAAATGGACCCCTAATAGGTGTGGTGTGCTAACCAAGCACACCGCGCGTATTTGCGTTGACCGAAGAGATCAAAAAAACCAACACAGATATCCAAGTGACAAACTTAGGATGAAGTAGAAGAATTTCCGCTGGGGAGTATCAGGTATATTTCCAAGACTGGAGATTCCAGAACTCTCGCTGGGGAATGGAAAAGGAGGTGAACTCCAAATCACAAGATCTGGGGAAATCGATTTAGATTTCATTTTAATTTTAAATTTCAAGTTTCAATGTGTGAGTTTAGATTTTGATTTGTTCTGAGTTTCAATTTTGATTGAAGTTTTAATTTAAAATTAATTTTAGGAAATTTTGAATTTGAAATTTGGATTTGAAATGAGAATTGAAACCTGGGTTTCAACCACGGGATTGCGAAGAGAACCGGAATTTAGGTACCAGCCTCGGAGTGAGAATCAGAGTTTAAGTATCGACGGAAAAAGGATGAGAATCAGAATTTAGGTACTGATCTCGAGAGAGTGAGATTTGAAATTTAAGTATCAAACCTGAAAGAGAATCGAAATTTAGGTATCGATCTTAGAAAGAGAGTCAGAATTTGGTACCGACCTCGAAAGGAGAGGACTGGAATTTAGGTACCAGTCTCGAAATTTGTGAATCGAAATTTAGGTATCAATTTGGATGAGAGTCGGAATTTAGGTACCGACCTCGAAAGAAGAGAACTGGAATTTGGTACCAGTCTCGAAAGAGAGGATTGAAATTTGGTATCAACCTCGAAAGAGAATTGAAATTTAGGTATCTATCTCAGAAAGAGAGTCAGAATTTAGGTACTAACCTCAGAATGAGAACTGGAATTTGGTACCAGTCTCGGAGATTTAGAATTGAAATTTAGGTATCAATTAGGATGAGAGTCGGAATTTTGGTACCGACCTCGAAAGAAGAGAACTGGAATTTGGTACCAGTCTCGAAAGAGAGGATTGAAATTTGGTATCAACCTCGAAAGAGAATCGAAATTTAGTTATCGATCTCGAAGAAAGAGAACTGGAATTTGGTACCAGTCTCGGAAATTTAGAATTGAAATTTAGGTATCAATTCGAATGAGAGTCGGAATTTGGTACCGACCTTGAAGGAAGAGAACTGGAATTTGGTACCAGTCTCCGAAATTTAGAATTGAAATTTAGGTATCAATTCGAATGAGAGTCAGAATTTAGTATTGACCTCGAAGGAAGAGAACTGGAATTTGGTACCAGTCTCAGAAATTTAGAATTGAAATTTAGGTATCAATTCGAATGAGAGTCGGAATTTGGTACCGACCTCTAAGGAAGAGAACTGGAATTTGGTACCAGTCTCGAAAATTTAGAATTGAAATTTAGGTAACAATTCGGATGAGAGTCGGAATTTAGTACCGACCTCGAAGGAAGAGAACTGCAATTTGGTACCAGTCTCGAAGATTTATCTGTATGAAGAGGGACCCAATCCCATGCCATCAGAACCAAAGCGAACAAAGTTCGTGGCTCCGTGTCAATAGAACTAGTCGATCCTCTAAGACACAAAAGAAAGAGAATTGAAAGGAGTTGGTAAGCGTACCAATCTGAAAAGACTTGACTTAACGACAAGTCGAAGAGAATATTCAAATTTCAAAAGAGTTTCCAACAGATTTCGATTGAGGAAAGAACTGAAAGGTTCGAATCAGAGGTTTCAGATCGGAATTCAATTTGAGATTTAGATTCGTTTTGTTTGTCCTTTAACGATCCCATTTTATTTTTTTTGTTGTTATTTACTTAGTGTTCATGTGAATTTGAAGTTCATTTTAATATTCAGATTTTTAGGAAAAGTTCTCATTTATTTTCTTTTCTTTTCTGTTCTTCGTTCAAAGTTCATTTAACTCTAATGGCGTTTCCCAGTCAATTTGCACAAAAAGAGGTGAAGGCAAAATATGACGTAGTCGTCTTCATTCCAACTTGCTGAAAATACATCTACAACTTGATCTAATCATGATGACATTTTCCTCAGAAATTTAATGTCTCATACAATCCATGTAAATCCAAAACGGATTGTGTAAGATTCTTGTTGATCCATCCACAAGCGTTTGTCAAAAATCCATGTCTGAATAGTAAGAAACATGGGCAATAACATCACCTTACAAGCCGTCGTTGGCAGGAATGACGCATGGATGTGTATTGGAGGTGTGCTATTTCTCATGTAACCCACAGCTCGTAGGGCCGGAGACTCTCCAATCCCGGATCCGGCTGAAAGTAGTAAGGCATTTTTACGTCGTCCATTCTTCTAAAAGTAAGCGAGATCCGCTCCACGAGCACTCTGGAATGCAATGCTTCGCAATGTCTGCTCCGTTTCCTTTTATCAGCAGGACAAAACCTACCGGTAGTGGTATCTCCACCGGCCCTCGAAACTCACCGAGGCCTGCAATCCGGAGGTTAGATCTGAACATGATGTTGCACTGGTTGACGAATGACACTGTGCAGAAGGGTCTAACAAAGTCATGATGGTCTATATGCGGAGGTATGCGGTCGCCTTCCTTGTAGATGTTTAATAATGCGGTTGTTGGGTATGCAATACGCGAGCAATACCCTCCATGTTATCATCCTTTTCACCATTCTCTTAATGATTCTTGGCATCGGATCCACCTCACTGCGACGGAGTATCCACGGTGGATTTCCTTTTCTGTCTATGGCAAAATTGTAGCAACATCCGCATTGGATTGTAACTCTTCCTTTTCCAGGCATCCATCTTCGGGGTTCTGAATATGTCTTTTCTCTCAGGCGGCCAGCTCGGCCCATTTTCTGTAATTCGAGGATGCAGTCTACAATTTGTTGTTGCTCGTAATCTGAGAATACATATGTATGCAGCTCGAGGCCTTCCAAGATGTTGACCCTCTTGTCTCCGATTCTTTTAAAGTATTCAAAGGTTTTCTTCTCAACTAGTTGCATTTTCTCCAGCTCATATTCCGGGATTATCTGAAGTCCTCGGTGTCTAGTAACATACTGCAGAATGTATGGCTCAACCCCAGCATGTTCTTCTGCACGTCTCGACTCCTCGGGTATAGTCTCTGTAGAGACATCCTTCGGGGTTGCTTTCGCAACAAGACTCTTCGGATCTGGTACATCTGCTCGGCGTTGAGGTACTGACTCTATTTCTGCTTTTCTTGGTATTTCTTTTATCTATTCCGACTTTCTTGGAGTTGACTTTCTTCTTTTTGGTTCCTGACGAACCGGTCTCCTTGGAGCATTTGCACTAACGGTATCCACTGTCTGTTTATATTGATCTTCTGCTAACTTGGTCAACATTTTGCGAATGCGACGATTCTTATTTCTTCGCTGGGTAGTAGTGAGAGTAGCTCTCCTTACCCCTTGAATTTCTGCGGGCGCGGTGCTGACAAGCCTACCCTCTGCTGTGGCAATCACAGACTTAACTTTCTTATCTTCTCTGGTTGCATGTGCAGCGTTTGCTTTTCTTTTCTTGCTGCTGGATTGGTGGCTCGGTCCACCCATTTTCATCACTGTCTGGCTGTGAAGTTCTTCTCGATCAACTGGGATCCAATCATTTTCTTCGTATTGTAAGCCGAGCTGGTGTGAAGTCCGAGTCGATCTCTATCACTCGCTCCATCCCTCACCCTCTTTTCATCAAGTGCTAGACTCACGCCATTTCTAAAGTTTAGAACCAACCGCCCGTTCGACTTTCCCTGCGAAAAAATAAGGAAATGATCAGGGGCTGTACTAAGAACAAGAACAATAAGAAAAACACTTAAAAATTCCTATTCACTTCTTTTAAATTTAAAGGAAGTAGGAAGAGATGAGAAAATATCAGGAATGAATGGATTTAAAAGGAAAGATTGACATTTAATTATTATGATTTCCTATGTTTTCTTTTTAACATTTTTGTTGATGAGATTTTTTTTATCATCCATTTTATTTTGTTTTGGGTTCAGACCCAGTCATAAAGTGATTACTTCACCCGTGTTTCTAGGGATAAGATCCTACTTTAGAGGCCACCCTTCGAAACATCAGGTTGCGTAATACTTCTTTAAATACCGTCCATTGATTGGAAGCATGGGTCGTTCTCCACGGCAATTCACCAGTTGGTAGGAACCTCCTGAGTAGACTGTCTCGACCATGAACGGCCCTTCCCATGTTGGTTCAAATTTACCACCTATCTTGCGATGTGCAAGGATAGGTCTTCTGAGAACCAAAACCAAGTCACCGACTTTGAATGTCCTGGGACAGACTAATTTATCATGGGCCTGAATCATCTTGGCTTGATACAGTTCCAAATTCTGCTGCGCGGAAAGTCTTTTCCTCTCCAAGCTTTCCAATTCTTCCAGTCGAAGTCTGCCATTTAATTTTGTAGTGATCTTTTCTGCAACTGCAATTCGGAGTGACGGAAGCTGAACTTCCAGGGGCAAGATGGCCTCGGACCCGTACTCTAAAGCGTAATGTGTAGACTGAGTAGGAGTCCTAAAAGTCGTCTTGTAGGCCCATAAGGCTTCTAACAACCTCTCGTGCTAATTTCTCTTGTTGTCGTCCAAAGTTTTCTTTAAAATTTGAACGAGAGTTTTATTAAAAGCCTCGGCCAAGCCGTTTGCTCTTGTGTAGTAGATCGTTGAGTATCGCCAATCGATCCCGTATCTTCTGACAAAATTGTTGATCTTTGTACTTTTGAATGCAGACCCATTATCTGAGATAATTCTGCGCGGTACCCCAAAACGGTAGACGACTTGGTTCTTGAAAAACTGTAGCACATGGTGTGCCTTCACTTCTCTGAGTGGTATAGCTTCTGCCCATTTAGAAAAGTAGTCTGTAGCTGCAAGAATGAAGTGATGTCCTCTTGAAGAAGGCGGTTCTATCGGACCCACTATATCTGTGCCCCAACACTCAAATGGCCACGACACGATTGTCGGATGTAGCACATTTGGAGGTTGGTGTAGAACCACTCCGTGCACTTGGCACTGGTGACGACTTTTGGCAACTTTCATACGGTCGGTCATCATTGAGGGCCGGTAGTACCCTAGTCTTTTAATCTTCATTTTCATTTTCGGACCCGATCGATGAGCGTCACAAAGTCCCGAATGTACTTCTTTAACGATTTCACGAGCCTCGGACCCGCTCAGGCACCTTAGCCACATCTGATCAAAAGACCTTCTGTATAGTGTATTGTTTATTAATGCGTAAGACAGAGTTCTTTTCTTGATTTGATGGGCTATCGACTTATCATCTAGTAGGCTTCCTGTTTGCAAGTATTCTATCAGTGGCTGCCACTAGTCTTCTGTATTTTGCGTCACTGCTGCAATTGTTTCTTCTGCTTTTTCTGCTGATTTGTGTATTGTATCCATGTCGTGCTGTGAGAGAACTCGACGTCCCTGGACTGACACTTCAACTGACTCATCCTGCAAGCAGGCAAATTCCTTTGCAAGGCGGGCTAACGCATCGGCGAGAGCATTTTCTTTTCTGGGAATCTTGTAGATTGTTAGGTTTGGAATTTGTTCCAACAATTTCATGGCGTAGTGAAAGTACTGCGCGAGTCTCGGCTTTAAAATTATGTACTGCCGGCAACCTGTTGAATGATCAACTGAGAATCTCCGTAGATGTTGATGTCCATTATTCCCATCTGAATGGTTAATTCCACTCCAGTTACGAGGGCTTTGTATTCTGCCTCGTTGTTTGTACACGGTTCTGTTAAGTGGTAGGAGTATCTTAACATCCCCTGCTCCGGTGTTATAAAGATTAGTCTGATTCCTGCCTTACCGGGCACTATCGTTTGTAATTCTCTGTCTTTTTGTGCTGATGACACACTGTCAAAGTATAGTTCCCAACGTCGATCATCAGGGTCTTCTAGGCTCATTATCTGCTCGTCAGACAAATCGTCGTCGAGAGGCGAATCCACCGGCAAAGAGTGTGCTGTGAGGAAGTCTGCTAGGACTTGTCCCTTTACGGCGCGAAGAGGAACGAAAGTTATGTCAAATTGCAATAGTATCATTGACCACCTGGCAAGCCTGTCAGAAAGCGTCGGTCGGGTCATCAAGTATTGCAACGGATTAACCCTCGAAATAAGGTTGACCTTATGAGAAAGCATGTAATGTCTGAGCTTTTGAGCGGCAAAGATCAGGGCCAAACAATGCTTCTCAATCGGAGGATACTTTACTTCCGCCAGGATTAGAGACGTCTTAGGTAGTAGAGAGCGTTTTCTTTTCCCTCGTCATTGACATGGGCTAGCAGGGCCCCAAGAGAATCGTCTAAAGCCGCGGTATAAAGTATCAACGGTCTACCTGAGACTGGGGCTGCTAAGACAGGAGGTGTCATTAAATATTGCTTAACGTCCTTGAAAGCCCGCTGGCATTTCTCATCCCAAACGAATTTGGCATCCTTTTTAACTATTGCCGAGAAGGGCTGACACCTACCTGACAAGTTCAAGATAAAGCGTCGAAGATATGCCAACTTCCCTTGAAAGGATCGTAGTTGTTTCAAAGTTTTGGGAGGAGGCATTTCTAAAATAGCATTAATCTTCTCCAGATCGATTTCAATCCCGCGATGTCAGACAACAAACCTAGGAATTTCCCGGAGGTGACGCCGAAGGCGCATTTTAAGGGATTCATCTTACGGTTAAATTGTCTTAGTCGCTCGAAAACAATTCTCAAATCATACAAGTGATCCTCTTTTATTTTGCTTTTGATGACCACATCATCTACGTAGCACTCGACTTGGTTGTGAATGAGATCATCAAAAATCTTCGTCATCGCTCTTTGGTATGTTGCTCCTGCCTGAATGGCATTACTGTGTAGCAATACACTCCGATCGGCTTTCTGAATGTCGTGAGCTTTTCGTCTTCTGTTGCCATCTTTATCTGGTTGTATCCTGATGATCCATCCATGAAAGAGAAGACTTCATGTGTTGAAGCGATGTTGATCATCAATTCTGGAATTGGTAGTGGGAATTCATCCTTTGGACATGCTTTATTTAAATCTCTGAAGTCTACGCAGATTCTGATCTGACCATTCTTCTTTCTGACTGGTACCACGTTGCCTAACCAAGTTGGATATTGTTCTTCACGGGCAAATTTAGCGTCTATTAGCTTCTTAACTTCGGCTATAACTTGTTGTTCAATCTCTAGACGCATTCTTCTTGGAGCTTGTCTGACTGGAACGGAAGTAGGATCCACTCCTAGCCTGTGAACTGCGACTTCTGGAGCTAATCCTGGCATTTCGTTGTAACTCCAAGCAAAACAGTCCTTGAATTCCATTAATAGCTTGATTATGTCTTCAGAGTCTTCTTTGTTGAGTAAGGAGCTAACAAAGGTAGGCCTAGGCTCTTCGTTAGTACCTAAGTTAACTTCCATTAACTCGTCTATAGTAGATTTGATTTCTTCTTCGAATTCTGGTGGAGGATCTCCGATTGGTAGATCTTCGAGGTCTTCTGAAGCTTCCAAGCTGTCTTCATTAGGCTCGCAAGTGACAACCAAGCAAAATCCCGTATCATCAACTGATCATACTGTGCTGAATCCGAGACCATGTTTTAAATTAGGAGACCGACCGGCATTATTCCATAATTTTTCAAAGTGTTGTGATCGGCCTTTTGTCCATCATCGAGGTAAGACACTGCGTTGAATTAAATTTTGAACACAGGGAGAGTACCACTCAAAAGGTAGTTTCATTAATTCAGAAGAAGTAACATTTTTAAATTGTACATCACTTTCAGTTTTGGAAGAAGAAGCACCACGGTAAAATTTAATCGGCTTAGCACCACCACCATGCACTTCCTTGACCACCATACCCTCGATCTTATTAGAATGGATCGGGGTTCGGGTCATAGTATGTACATAATGGTTAATCTTCTCGTACATTGATTTATATTCTTCATTCTTTTCTTCTTCAGAGAGATCTTGAATTGTGGTTCCTTCGACTTATTGTCGTCGCTTCTTTCTTCATTTCTTCTTCTTCTTCGAACCGTTCTCCCAATCGACATCGATGACCGGTTTCTTCTGTCCAACAGTTCCAACATTTCTTCCACGTCCTCGTCCCCGGCCTCGACCTCGGGTGCGAGTTCTAGAGAAATTTTCACCATCTCGCCGTAAGGGAGTGGTGAGTAACTCTTGGACTAGAACTTCAGGTTCTTCATCGTCTCGAATTTATTTTGCTTCATTTGGTATGGTATTTCTGGAAAAGATTGTTTTCTTCGGAGGCGCGTAGCAGGCTGCATCTTCATGAATTCCAATTTCATGCACGGAGAACGGTTGCAAATCACCTTTGATGCACTGTTCCCCTCCTTCGTAATACTTTATGCACTAGTACAGAGATGACAGTACCATCCATTTTTCATGGATCCACGGTCGGCCCAGTAGAACGTTGAACGATGTCTCAGAATCAATTATATGGAATTTTGCGGTTGTCTTTGCTAAGTCACCGGTCTTCATTAGTAGTGTTATCAATCCAAGAGCTCTTTCTCCTTTTTGATTGAAGCCTCTTAATAGCATCTTGTCTGCTTCAAGCTCTCGAGCATCAATTTCCAAATATGCTAGCGTCCGAAGATTCATTATGTTGATTGATGCTCCCGGATCAACCAACACTCCGGAGAGCGTAAACTTTCCAATAGTGATCGAAATGTATAACGGTCGGTTGTGATCGAGCTGTTCCCAGCAATAGATCATTGTCCGTGAAGGTAACACCTTGCTGTTCTCTTAACAAGCAAACCTCGTCGAAGGAATTACTGGCCATTTGAGCTAAACAACTCTCTGGATCAAGTAAAGCCTTGATTAGAGCCTCCCTCATCTCCTTTGACAGGATCAGAGCGTCGTATATGCTTAGTTTGGCTGGCAGCTTCCTAAGATGGGCTAGCACGTTGTAGTCCACTTTATTACCATGTTGCTCGGTTTCTTCCCGAATGGGCAGTTCATCTGCTGGGGTTGACTCTTCCTGAGCAACCACCTGCTTTCCTTTATCCTTTGGACCCATTCTTGGGGGTAGAACTTTTCCACTTCTTAAATTAACTTCGGTAATCTCTTCGAATGCAGTGCTCGGATCTGCAGGTGTCTCCTTTTGAATCGGGACGAGTGGCTCTTCTGGAGTTGCTTCGGAATCTGATAGTTCTAATTCTATCTTGATCTGAGCTCCTTGGAATTCACAAATGGACTCGTTGCTTGTTGAGCTTTCGTAGCCTCCTTTGTGAACATCTTCTTTGTCGTGGTCATCGAGATTGTGTATGATTTGAGAATAGTTATTTGTATTGGAATCGAGATCCGGATTAAGCCGGTTGTCGCTAGTTACGTAATCGTTAGAAACAGTCAAAATGTAGCCAACGCCATAACCCTTATCATTATAAGATCCCGCCGGGCGAGCAGATAATCATACAGAGTCAGGAGTTCGAGGGATTTCTCCCCCGAATCGGAAACAACCATCCTAGGATAAGCAGCTCCTAGTCTACCCTTCAGAGCCTCGGTCTTCTTTTCTTCCACGATCTTCTTTTTCTTCTGGGGCGGTTCTTCAATCGCAAGTGATAGTGCCGGCTCTACAGGTTTCAAACTTCGAGTTAAAGCACGCACTGAAGTGTTCTGGATGTGATCCAAAATTTTCTTTGAAGACTTTGTCCAGACGGTACTCCATCCATCGTTGGTCGTGTACGGGTCTATCGAAACAATAGGATCTGTTGAAATAACATTGACGGAACCTCCTTTCTGTGGTTCCTTCATGTATTCCTTTGGGATCGTTATGTTCCCTTTCCGGAGATTGTCATCAAGCCAACTCTTGAAAGTGATGCAATCCTCTATCTTGTGTCCCAGCATCCGGTGGTAAGGGCAATAGTTCGGATGATCTTTCTTATTGACTTCCTCTGGCCTCATGGGCTCTGGTAGCTGAAAATCAGATGTCTTCATTAAGCTACGGAACATCTTCGTTAATACTTCAGTCTTGAATGGATATTCTCTATTTAGAAGTTCTCTTAAGGTATGCGATGAACGAGGCGGTTGTTCATAATGCTGAGGCGACTGATAGCTTGGTCGAGGCTGTTGGTAGCCCTGCTGATGTTGCTGATAGATCTGTGGTGGTTGTTGGTAAGTCCGTTGAGGTGGTTGATAACTGGGCTGTGGTCGTTCTGGTGGTATCTGCATTGGCTGCTTACCCTTATCTACTGTCGCGACGATTCCAAATTTCTTTTCGAATGCTTTCACGGGCTTCTGCTTATCGGTCTTGTCCACGAAACATAACTGCTTTGGCTCCTCTTGTAAGCTCCCGGCCTTGCTAAGCAACTTCTCGAAAGTCTTGATTGTAAATCCTTTAAGGAGAAGTGATATCGGGCCATGGATACTCTTAAGTAGGATGTCGACTGCATGTTGTTCTTGAAGCTGTGGTTCACACTTCATGCTTATATTCCTCCATCGAAGTATGTAATCCACTAAAGTCTCGTTCGGTTTCTGTTGCTCCACCACTAGATCACCGATAGTGATGTGGTGCTGAGCCCCAACAAACCGATTAACGAAGAGATTCTCTAGTTCTGAAAAGGTCTTTACTGAACCGTTCGACAAATTTGCATACCAGTCAAAGGCAATCCCTGACAAACTGCTGACGAACTGACGAAAGAGTATAGCGCCACTCCCACCGACATTGCAGCAACTATTACGAAAATGTGTGACATACTGTCGGGGGTTTCCCGTTCCATCAAAAGTCTTAAACAGAGGTGGTACAAAGCCTTTCGGGTATTGGATTGCATCGAACTCTTCGGGGTAAGGTCTACCCGTCTGAATAGATGCTCCACTCTTAGATTGTGCTAGGGCTTCTCGTTCCTGCTGTTCTACCATATTTTTAATGTCCTTTTCTGGGATCATGCTTTGTGCAGAATCTTTCTTTGGTGGCTCGTCTCCGTTGACGGATGTGATCTCTTTTCCTCGATCTGCGATATGGATGATCTCTGGGGGTGTTTCTTTCTGAGGTTGTACCTGACTCTGGAGAGTGGCTAAGTTAGCAACCATCTCTTCCATCCTCTTTTCCATCTGGGAAATTGTATCATCTCTTTCTCGAAGCTGTTCCCTCATTACTTCCGGTTCATCTCTTTCCGCAGCTGTCGGAGCACCTTGCGAAGCTGATGATGCTCGTGTCTCAACCATGTTGATTTTAGCATACTCGTCATTCATAAATTATGATGAATCAACTTCATCTTCTAGTTTCTCTTCTCTTTCTTTTGCTAATCGTCGGATATCGGTCCTTAACTTATCCATGGCATCCTCTAGTGGCCTTTTCCGCACGGTCTCGCAGTTGTCACGTGACGGTTGTTGAACTTCCTTTCCGGGAGTCCCCTTTATTGCAGTAGCACTTTCTTCTGATTCTAGTCTTCTAACGAGACTTTTCTTCTCAGGACATTGTTTTGGTCTTAGCTCGCCAGTAGTAGGTCGCCATACCATCCTTCTTGCAGTCGGAAGCCTAGGACCGGATGGTCTGTCGGCTATATGCTGGAAGGTGGTATCCTCCCTAGTTTGTAGACCCGATACAACAATGAGTAAACTGGCTTTTATCTTCTTCTTTGGTTTCTCTGTGGCAGCAACAGACTCTATTCGCGGTCCGAGACGAGATTTAGCTGGCACCCGTCCCATCGTTCTTAAGATTTCTGACACAGGGCATCTTTCTTTCTTTGCCAATCTTTCTATCACAGCTTGCAGTCGAGCAAATGGCGTAGTCTTATCCCTTTTCCTTTTGTAATTCGTCGTAGTACGCAGGTCGGGGTAATGCAGCGGCGATCCTACGGACGTCCTCTTCATCTGATGCAGCAGAGAGAGGGCGAAACCTACTTCCTTCCAACAGAGGTATATACTCAGGCAGTTCTTCTCTTTCCTCAGGAATTTCTTCTAGAAAAGCAACTTCAACAGCTTTGGCTTTCTCGATCTTGGCAATTTTTTTGCTTCTATTTCTTCTTTGAGTCCGAGTGAGGGGTGCAACTCTTGAACTGGACCCAATCTCAAAAACAGATGGTATTGTAGCAAAATCTGTACCCTCTACGGTGACAGGCTCTTCGCAGACTTGGATTTCTTTCCCCTTCAGTTTGGCAGAAGTCGGGGTAGGTACAGAGATGACTAGACCGGTGGGGGTAGAGACAACGATCCTCCTACGAACAGGTAGTACTTCTTTCGAATGGAACCCTTTGCAGAGGAGGGAATTCCTGAGCCGACTTCAAGTTGAACTCAATCAGGGGTTTCTCAGTTTCTGACACTTTTTCCATTAGTGCGAAGAGAGTGACGTCAGCGAACTTGATATTTGTATTACCAAATCCTTGTCCGAAATGGATGATTCCATTGTCGGGCAGCTCATCCTTGTAAACGGCAAAGTCCATTCCATTGGTGAAGGAGAAAATTAACTTTGGCGCAGTCATTTTCTGCAGGGTAGATTCTGAGTATTAGTCCCGAATTATGCTTCCTTTTGTTGCAAAACATAGGACGAAAAAGAAAGAGTCCGAACACATTTTCGTTTATCTTAGTGTATTTGTGATTTTTAAAAGAGGTTGTTTTATTAGAAGGTTATTTATTAGCGAGTTTGTTTGTTAGAAACAAAACAATCAAAGGAAAAAAGGTTATAGAAAAGGTAAAGGGCCCGATTTAAAATTGGAAAGGAAGAGAAAGTCTTATGCGAGACTTCTCGACTCGAAGGACCGCTCCTAAACTAACACCTATCGGGGTCCACCCCACCTCGTAAAAGAGGTAAAAGGATCTCGTAACCTCTCCGTTTAGGGGTGTCTAAACAAGTAGCTCCTAAATCCGAGAGGAGTTGGCTATACTCGTTCAAGACGTAAATGAACGGGGTATTCCAGCGGAAGAATGGTAGTTTCCTCCACTAGGGACATGGATACACTACCGATTTATGAAAGCAAAACCATCTGATCAAAATGGAGAGAGGAACTAGTCCCCAGCGAAGTCGCCAGAAATTGTCAGCATATTTTTAGGTTGAGTGTTGTATTTTGAAAAGGAGGGTCGCCTACAGAAATTGTCGGCGAATTTTAGATTTTAAATTTAATTTAAATATATATATATATATATATATATATAATTTAAAAAGTAGCATTTGATTTTGAAAATAATTTTAAGTTTGAAAATTTTAAGATATGAAATCAAACCGATCTCACATCCCAAATAGTTTATATAAACAAGCACCACATCATAAACCGTGTATCTATCTCGAAGGACAAACACACTGCTTGACGATGGGGCTCGATTAAATAAACTAGAAGATTTGTGACATCCGTTTCGTCTACGAACCAATTTTATAAGTCGACAAGTTCCCCTGCTTAATATAAAGAAATTAAGCAGGGTTTATATTACCTGGGTTCTTAAAGTTGCCTATAAGGGCAAGCCCCTATAGTTAATTACATCTTAAATGACGGGGGTCATTTAAGAAAACTCTCGATAATGATCAGTGGTTTTTCTCTCAAGAATTTTAAAGTTTAAGGTTATCAAAGGATTGGATTTTGGAAACATCAATAGGAAATAAATCAAATTTGGAACAGTTATTTTCAGGAGTCCAAAGGAAGAGAAGTAGGAGAAGTTGAGGATCCAAGTAGAATCTTGGCAACTTCCCAAACTATCCTATTGTTTGGCTTCAATTTGGGAGTTTATTTAATGTTATAATTTCGCTAATTTTATTTATTTAGGTCCTATATTCGTGTGACATAATCACACAAAAAGCCTTGAAGATGTGAGGGTTAATGTCGTACCGAACGACTACCTCGGAGTCCTAAGACTGTTTAGGGCTTAATTTGCATAACATGATTATGCAAATGTCTAACAAAAAGGTTGAGGATTTCTGTTGCACTAGGAAAACTACCTCGAAGTCCTATGGCTTGGTTATTTAATTCTAAGAAAGTTTTGCTGAAGTAGATCCAAATTTTGCTGAAGAAGATGGCCGTGCTGACCACCGTGCTCCAAGCTCCTTGTTGTTGTAGAGGTTTAGTTTTAGAAGTCATAAATCAGGAGATGAGAGAAGTGTTTTGGTTTAGAGAAAATCTTAAAATCTAAGTGTTTTTTAATATTTTAATTAAAACAAATCTTAAAGTTGTTTAAACAGAACCGATTAAGATCCCACGGTTTCGTCATCCCGGCACCGTTATTTTTATCGAATTCACTTAGTCCAGATGAATTTGCTAAACTTAACTCGAATGAGTTCCACACTTTCATTTAGACCGTGGAAATCCCGTTAGCAACACGTGGGTTACATCATCCGAGGTATTCCCGATCATTCAACGAGACGTTTTAATTTAGTTACAATTGTAGTTTTGTTGTTCCGTTTGTGATTAAATTTTGAGTTGTTTTATATTTTGGAATGTTGTGGTGGTGAATTTTATCTTGCAATGACTTTTAATTTAGTTTTGGTTTCAGTTCAGGGGCTATCCTAAAGGTTTTGGTTTTCATGCAATAATCTTGTTTATCATGCAAGAAAAAGTAAAGCGCAATGCATGTAAGTAATTTGCAATAAAGTAAATTGCAATAAAATAAAAGCGTACCTGGAGGGTCTTCCCGTCATCCCAAGCTGCACTTAAAATACATGTTAGAGCATTTAATCATATTTTTGCAAGAAATACCTAGGTAAAGCTAAGGGAAAGGGTTTTGGTTGTCACTGTAATCCTAATCCTATTGCTAGTCATTTCCTATGACGTCTAAGTCGTTGGTTTGGTTTAAGGTTGATTTTCTTCATCAAAGAACAATTAAATTCAATTGTTCTTCTAAAACATCTCATCATATTGAGAAAGTGCTTATGACGAGTCCTAAACATCTTTTCAATATTTCTGAGATCATTTTGAGTCCAAGTAAATTTAGTTGCATAGGTGAATTAATCATTCAGGAGTTTAGTTAAACTTTGTCTCTTCCTCGATGAACTCGGGTATTTGATTACTCGATGAATGAAGTGACATCTCACTTAATACTCTATTTAAGAGTTATAATAATTAAAGCCTTTAGGGGCAAGTTGGTTTATTGAGAATTTTAATCATTCTTAATTTCAAGTTTGAGTTGATAATTTAAAGTGATTTAATTTAATTATGAGGTTTTAATTTAAGTTTGGAATAGTGTTCAAATTATTTTAGATTTAATTTAAATCTTTACACTTTCAATTATCTTAGTATTTCAGATTAATGTTTATGTTTTAAATTTACTTAAATAGAAAGAGGTGTTGAAATTATTAATATGTTTTAATTTAACTCTTAATGATTTCATTTAGGTTTGTTGTCAAGTGATTTTAATTTAATTTAATTTAATTTAATTTGATTTTAATTTAATTTAATTTAATTTTTAATTTAATTTTAATTTAATTTAATTTTAATTCAATTTAATTTTAGTTTCAATATTTTAAATTTAATTTAATTTAATTGTTAAGGTGTTAATTTAATTTAATTTAAACTTTGACTTGACTTAATTTAATTTAATTTAATTTAACTCCAAGACCATAAATTTGATTTTAATTATTGGACCATTTAACATTTTAAGCTTTAATTCATTTAAGGGTTATCTTCTTTTAATTTTTAATTTATTTAGTTTGGGTTATTATTTTAATTTTTAATTAAGAACTAAATATTATTGAAGTGACTTATTTAGGGATTTTTAACTTAAAGAATAAATATCCTCTTAATAATATCCCTATTTTAATAATCCAAATTTAAAATATATTCTTTCCAAAATTTAAATTATTTAATTAATTAGAGTTTCATTTTGATATTTTCAAAGTGTTTAATGGGTTTCTACCCTTTAATTTCCCTAAGTTTCAATCATCCAAGAGAAAGTTAAAATCAAATATTTTACCCTCCATTTTGATTAAACCTAAAGTTTTAATTAAGGGTTAAAATTCTTAATTACCTTTATGCCCTTTTAGGCTTATTTATTTCATAACTCACTAAATTGAGCTCAAATGAATTAGAAATTTTTGTGTCACCTCACTCACATGTCAATTAAGACAATAGAGGAGAAAAAGTGATTTTTCTGACTTTAATTTTTGAATTATATTTTATTTATTATAATTATTTTGAGTTTTAGAGTATTAATCAATTTTAAAATAAAATAAAAATTGAAAAATAGATTTTATATTTTTCTTAAATTTGTCTAACCTCAAGGAGTCGAGAGAAATAAATTTTATAATTTTCTGATTTTTCTTTGATTTATTAGAATTATTTTAGTGAAAAAGGTTAAAAAATTATTTTTTAATATTAAAAATTACATTAAGCCTTAAAATTCAATATCTTATCCTAGGGACTTAGGAAAAATATTTGGTTTATTCCTAAGTGATTAGGAGTCAAAATTTGACATTTTTATGATTTTTATTATTTTTTAATTATTAAAATATTAAAATATTGTGAAAAATCAAATTTTTTAGAAAATTCCAATTTTAATTTTCCTGAACTCTCCTAATATCAGAGAAGCCCCAAAACTATTTTTGTAAATTTTTGAAAAGTATTTTTGGAGTTATGAATTTTTAAAGTTCCATTTTGCTTATGAGGCTTAATCAATCCATTTGATGGGGTTAATCAAGTCCAATTGATTTAAAAATTTTATGTAAGGTTCCTTTGACCCTAGAGAGCAATGGAGAATTGTTTTCAAGTCAATTTAGTGTGTGGTTAACCCTAGTTAATTCAAATTCAATTTTGGGAGTTTAGAGCCAATTAGGGTTATTATGAATGAATTGACTCAAAATATATTTTTCATAGGGTCCCCTGGTCCTAATAAACATCACCAAATTTTCCTAGAATTTATTTTACAACATGCTAATTATTGGAATTAAAATACCTAAAACAGTGACATGAACTTGAAAAATCAATAACTTTTCACAGAGATGGCCTCTAACCTTGAAAATTTCAGAGAATGCTCCCAAGATCAGAGGCTTCAAAAGCCCTATGGCTCATGCCATGGTGAATTGTCTATGCAAATAGAGAATCAAAACATTGGAAACAGTAAATAAATTATTAAAAATAAAATACTCATCCAATTAACTTGATTTCTTTTCCACATTATTCTCATCTCGTTCACTCGAGCAAGATGGTATTTTTATTTTATTTTTATGATTTTTTATGCAAAGAAATGAATTTTTGAAATTCGGTATTTAAATAAATCCAAAAAAGCCTAATTTTCTACTTATCAGACTCGGCGCTGCGTCATACTTGTCCGGATCGAAAGCCCATGCGTCACTCTGTGATTCGGCGCCGCCATCTGACTCAGCTCTCCAGGGGCCAGCGGTTCACGTACCATTGCACTGTCCGGCTTGATCTCGACCGTCCGCTCGATACACGTGCGATCCAACGGCTCCTGGTCATCGTCTACGACTGGTGTGCACCCGTGACCGTCCACACTCAAACCCTAATATCTCTCTCGATTCTCAATGGATTTTCGAGTTCTTATACTCTATGGATTCGTCTTGAAGAGACGAACACATCTGTACGGTTTATAAGCTATGAAATTAACCCAAATTAAATGGAGAATCTCCAGGAGCTTGGGAGGAAGAGTGAGTTCATACCTTTGCTCAGAGAAGTGAAGCTTCGATCTGAGGGTTGTGTCACATTCGATTGAGTCCAAGCAAGCTCCAGATGAAGTATCTGGCTCTGGGGAATTGTCTAAGTATGAAAGTGACCAAGGCCGATCACAAAGCTTGGAGGCTGGAAGCAATGACTGGCCTGGTGAGGGGGCTTTTGTTGGGGAACTTCTCCTCTTGGTCTGGTGAAGGTGTAGGGTCAATCAATTTTAAGGTTGGCTCACTGTGGTGAAGTGTTCTATTTTTTTAGTGGATTTTCAACTCAGAAATTGAGCTCTGTTAATGGGGTTTAGGGCAAAGGAACACTGGGGATCAACTGCTCTGGGTTAGGAGAAGGTCTTGGAGCAATTTTGACAGAGTTTCCTTAGGTCTGGTTCATCACCTTGTTTGGCCGAGAGGTGAGTGGGTTTAAATAGAGGTGGCTGGAGGGCCTCCCATGTGGGTTTAATGGCTTGGATCAACTGCCTTGGTCAAGGGAAGAATAGCCACAGTGGCCATTTAGGTTGGGAAAAGTCAGCTAATTCAAATTGAATTTTTGATTCAAATTAAGCCTCTCGGCCTGGAGGTTTCCGGCGGCTGTGGTGGCCGGCCGGCTGAGCATGGGTCACCCTCGGGGTCAGGGAGGTCAGGGCTTGAGTTTGGTGCCAACAATTGGCTATGGACATGTGTAAAGGAGTTGGATTGAAATGGCATGGGGAGAAGGTTATTTTGGGTTCAAAAGAGTCAACCCATGGTTTTGGGCTTGGAGCACCACCCAAGGCCTGGATCTAGGCTGAAAAGATTCATTTGGGTCAGCCAAGAGGAAATGGTGTAGTTTCCATCAAGGATTTGGTGGCTAACTTGGTTTAGTGTGTATCATGGATGAGGTTAAAAAAGCTTAAGGAAGGCTTAATAAAGGGGCTCCTCCATTTGCCATAAATGACATGGTGAGGTGTCAAAACTCTCATGGCTTCATATGGCTTGCAAATGACTCACATTTGGCTTACATTTGGCTTGGAAAAGGTTGGCTTGTTTCATGAAAAAAGGATTTTAAGGATTTTTGGTATTTAGGGGTAATTTGTCACATGGCTTAGTTTAGAAAAATTCAATGATGAATTTGAAACATAGGGAGTGATTTAATTAAATGGATGATGAGATGAAAGTGTCATGTAGGCTTTGGATTGATTTTGGGCTTTTTGAAATCATTTTGGATGGGCTTTTAAAGTGGTTTTAGGAAGTGGGCTTTTGGATTTAAAGTAAATTTAGTATGAAAATTTTGTAAAGGATTGTGCCAAATAAATGTTGCAATTGGTTTAGGCATGTGTCATGAGTGGTTTGGAATCAATTTGGTGTGATTTGGAGTAGAATTGGGTTGAATTTGGGCTTTTTTGGTAAAGGGGCCAAGGTGGGCCAAATTGGGCTAGCTTGGGCTAAGGTTGGGCTAAGGTTGAATTGGGTGTAAAATTAATGTTGAAAAATGTTTATGGGAGTGTTACAAAGAGTTTTCAACTTTGGTTGGGTTCTAATTTGGGATTTGGGCCCATTTGGGTTAGGCTTGAGCTTAGGTCAATTTAAGGGATTTTGGTTTGGGTTAGGTTTAGGTGGAGTTTAGGTTCAAATTTTGGGCAAATCAATTTAGTGTTTTGTTTGTGGGGATGTTAGGAAGGCTTTAGAAAAGATTTGGGGCCAATTGGGGTTGAGTTGGGTTGGTTTGGGCTAGGTTTAGGTCATGGGCCAAAATTGGGCCTTAGGCTTCAAATTGAAATTGGGCCCAAATGTCAATCAAATTGGACTTGGATTTGATCTAAATTAATATTGGGGATATTGAATTGAAGTTTACAATTGAATTGGATAAAAATTGAGGTCAATTGGGGTGGTTTGGTTTGACATTGGGTTCACTTGGGTTAAAAAATGTGTCAAATTGGGGGTTTTGGTAAAAGTGGGGTAAATTGGCAAAATTGGCCCATGGTGTTGTTGAACAAAATGAAATTGGGAATATTTGGGGTTTTCTGAAATTTTTTGGGAATTTTTAGAATTTTTGGATTTTTGGGGTAGAAGGGTATTTTGGTAATTTTGGGGTTTTAGGGGTATTTTTGGAAATTTTGGTATTTTTGGCCAAAGATGGTCAATTTGAGTGGTGGGAAGTGTGTAGGAATGGTTTTGAGGAATCTTGGGTAATTTAGGTAATTTTGCAAATTTTGGGCCATTTCAAGGGTATTTGGTAGGTTTGGTGGGTCCGGGCCCCGGGGGTCAAAAACTGAAATTTTGAAAAAATGAAGATTGATCAAGTGTGAGTGAAATGGAATCATTTTGGTTGAGCCATGAAGCCATATTAAGCCCATATGAGCCACGAGATACTCATTTGAGGCATTCACTATGTTGTTCCTAACCCTCTTAGCCAGGGGCTTAGGGGTTAAGGACCATCCATATGAATTACTTACATGAGTCAGGAAGTCAAGTTGGGTGAGAGTGTGGTTTTAGGACTTGGAGTGTGTGTGAGAGTGTAGTGTATGTGCAAGTCAACCCTCACCAAAGCAGGCCATCCAGGGTATTCCTAAGACCAAGAAGTCCTGTAGGGAACTCATCCTTTAAACCTCCACATTTGATTTCAACCCTCTAGGTGATTAGGGGTCTGCAATCAAGCTTGTGGGGTTTGCAGGGAGTTAATAAGTAGTTTGAATTTCTAAATGGTCGGTTCCATTTCTAGTCCTTTAAGATTAGTCAAAGGAAAAGCCTAAGGCTAGATCCTAAGTACTAAAAGGAGAAGCAAAAGACCTCACCAAAATTGAGGTCAACATGGAGAATATAAATTTATTGTATTATGCCAAATAGAAGCTTTCATATTCTTTACCCTTTGATCCAGGTGCAAAGAACATTGGCTAGCCTATAGATCAGGTCCGGATGTATTGTTAGTAGAATGGGTTAATCTGAGCTCACACTCGCTAGATGTCCAAGGGTGGCTATGGTCGGCCCAACTAGTGACCCTTTCCTTTTCTGTAAACCAAATCATAAGATTTTAGTCTCTCACTCTAAAAACTTATCAATTCTACGCCCAATATATAACATCTTCCTATTTATTTGCACTTCACCTTGAATAACCCGCACAAGGCCTTCGACTACCCAAGGATTCATGTGATATGTACAAGTTAAGAATCCATCTCCTTCTAGGTTTCAAAACTCTTCAACAGGTTTTAACAATTTAAATGGCCAATTTAAAGAGTAAATTAAGAACTGGTATTAATATCATCACAATGTTTTGAAAATATATGATTTTTATTTCTCCGACAAATTTTGTATTATCTTATTTATCTTTCATAATTGAAAGGAGAAAGTAAAGTAACTACTCAGAACACATTGAAATTAAATAACAAAACATAATAAATAAACTTTGAATCAAAATAAAAATACTTATCTTAGATGTTTCTCCTACTGAACTTCTGATTCCTACTGACTCCACAGGGTGATGAACTACAGATGCACCAACTCTTTCAAACTCTAAATACAAACTCTAAAATAAACTCACTAATTTATGAAGGAAAGTAAAAAGGTAGCACTAATATGATCTCTCTAATTCTCTCTCTAGATTGGAGTCTAGATAGGGGGGTAGATGGGGCATTTTCTCTGAAGAAATACCCTCCTATTTATAGGCTTCAAGGGTTGCATCAAGGCACTCCTTCAAAATGTGTCCACATTCAATGAATCTTTTATAAGGTGTGCCTGGTGCCTAGGCAGCGGAATCTGGCACCTAGGCATCGGACACCGCGTCCAGTTCTTTGCACCTCTTCACTTTGGATTGCACCTCTCCGCGATTAAAACCGTTTTGAAGCGTCCAAATACATTGTGTCACATGTCCTATAAACCAGGAACAACTGCCAGTCTTCTAGAAGGTCCAATAACCGCTCACACCGTTAAAATAACAGCCCAAAAGTTGTCAAAAACTTAACAGTTTTCCGTATCGAGCTGGCCCTTAGGCGCCGGACTCTGGCACCTAGGCGCCAGGCCAATAATTTCGACAATTTTGCATTTTTGGCTCTATTTTTTCTCCTTTTTGCTCCTTCTTCATATTTTTCTCCTTCTTGAACATTTTTGCATCACCTACATCCAAAAACACAAAAATACCTTTCATTAAAGCATAATATCCTTAAAATTTAATAAAAATCAAGGCATAAAAATAGATATTTTTTTCTTGGATCAAAATCCCCCAAACTTACACGTTACTTGTCCTCAAGTAACCCTTTTTACTATATAAAATGTATAACATTTGGAATAAAAGGTAAATATTTAAGATTCCTTATGATTTTTGATTTTATAAAGGCTTTAGTAAATCATTAACCAAATTTCACTAACTAAGTTTAATTTTAAGAATTTAAAGAATATTCTAACTACCAAATCATAAGACTTCAAAATTTTTTCATTCACTTCGAAAATAATTGTAGTTTATTATATTAAGATCACATAAATTATTCACAAGAAAAAGATCTTCATGAAATTCTTTTCTAATAAAAATACATGCATAAAAATTAAGTAATATATGTAATCAGTTTTCTTTTTATAATTTAATTCAAGTGAAGCCAATTTTTGATTAGGCATTTCCTCAAGCTTCTCCTCTCTTTTTCTCTCTTTTTTTTTTAAAGAGAGGATTACTGTATCTGGATAGCCTGTTAATGGTTTTGAACTTCACTATCCTTAACTTATATTTTCAAACTTATACATTTTCACTTAATTATTATAACATACATAGATTTCAAAAAGAATTTCAATCTATTCTTTTTTTAGTTAAAATCTTTGATTTCTTAATACTTCTAAAATTCAATTATCTCTACTATGAATAGAAAAATTTCTTAATCTTATTCTTCTTTAAGTTGAATAATTCTATTATTAAAATCAATCAAAGTTATTAAAATTTTTTATTAAGTTCACTAAATTATTTATAATTTCAAAAATTTAAGTGATCTTAAATAGATTCTTCATTCCTCATGTTATGTTAAAAATTTTTATTTTAAGAAAATATTAGTTCTTAAAGGACAAATAAAATTTAAATTTGAATGTATTTTCCCTTTCCCCTAAACTTAAGTTTTGGTCTGTCATGAATTTTTTTTTTTAAAGTATGAGAGAAAGAAAAACATAATTTTAAAAAGGAAGTTTTATAAGTATGTAAAAAAAACATTCTAGAAAGAAAAATTTACTTCTACACATGCTTTTATGAACAATACTGAATTAATGAAGCAGGTATAAAAGTAAGCAGGATCATTAGTAATTAAATTAAATGACTATACTACTTCTAATAACAGAAATAGAACAACAATACTAACTACTAAACAGTAGGTTAATAGAAATAAACATAAATTTATCCAAATTTCAATCTTAAACACAATACATTAAAAATATTCTAACAAAAGTCTCAACACCCAACAATCCACATAAAGTACATAAACAAATCTAAACTAGCAAACAACAAACAACAATCAATACTAGCAAACAAACTAATCTAACAACAGACTTAGCACAACTCAAAGATAAATCAGGCAACTAATCACTGTCTGTAGCCTCATCATCGTCATAATCACCAAAAGAAAACTCCACATCCTTAGGATCAACATATGGTGAAAAACTAGGACAGGTGGGAAACTGAACATCATGCTCTCCCTTCAAGAATCTAATGAGAGCTTTATCATACTCAGCATCGTAACTACTCTTCCTATGGGTATAATTAGATAAATGATCAATTTTCTTATCAATAGAATCAACTCTGCATTGAGTTTGAAATAACTCATGCTGCTGCTCTATAAACTGATCATGCATTGATCCCAAAAACTAGATAGTGGCTCAGCAGTAGAAGTAGAAGGTTTGGAAGTGAAAGGTCTACCTGAAGTGTGTGCAAAAGTAGAAGGAGCAGTCGATCTCTTCCCTTGAAGACGATCATAGATACTGTGCGGCTTATTTTTGAGTTGTGGTGTTTTATTTTGAAAAGGGGGTCGCCTACAGAAATTGTCGGCGAATTTTAATTTAATTTAAATAAATAATTTGAAAAGTAGTATTTGACTTTGAAAATAATTTTAAATTTGAAAATTTTAAGATATGAAATCAAACTGATCTCACATTCCGAATAGTTTATATAAACGAGCGCCATACTACAAACCGTGTATCTATCCCGAAGAATAGACACACTGTTTGATAATGAGGCTCGATTAAATAAACTAGAGAAATTTGTGGCATCCGTTTGGTCTGCGAACCAATTTTATAAGTCGACAAATTCCCCGTTTAATATGAAAACATTAAACAGGGTTTATATTACTCAGGTTCTTAAAATTCTCTATAAGGGCAAGCCCTCATAGTTAATTACATCTTAAGTGACGGGAATCACCTAAGAAAACTCTCGATAATAATCGGTAGTTCGCTTTCAAGAATTTCAAAGTTTAAGTTTTCAATGGATTGAATTTTGGAATTTCAATAGGGAATGGATCAAATTTGGAACATTTTATTTTGGGAATTGAAAGGAAGAAAGGTAGGAGAAATCACAGATTCGAAGCGAACTTCGGTAATTTCCCGACTATCCTATTGTTTGGTTTGAATTTAGGAAAGTCCTAATGTTTATTTAGTATTTTGATCTCGCCAATTTTAATTAGTTAGGACTTATATTTGTATGATAAAATCATACAAATAGCCTCGAAGATGTGAGGGTTTATGTCGTATCGGACGACTACCTCGGAAATCCTAAGACCGGTTAGGGCTTAATTTACATGATATGATCATGCAAATGCCTAACGAAGAGTTGAGGATTTATGTTGCACTAGGCAAACTACCTCGAGGTCCTATGGCTTGGTTATTTAATTCTAAGGAAGTTTTGTTGAAGTAGATCCGAGTTTTGCTGATGACGATGGCCGTGCTGCCCACCATGCTCCGAGCTCCTTGTTGTTGCAGGGGTTTAATTGTAGAAGGTGATAAATTAAGAGATGAGGGAAGTGTTTGGTTTAGAGAAAATCTTAAAATCCAGGTGTTTTTAATATTTTAATTAAACAAATCTTAAAGTTGATTATAACAACACCGGTTAAGATCCCACGGTTCCATCCTTCCGCATCGTTATTTTTATCGGATTCACTTAGTCCGGATGAATTTGCTAAACTCAACTGAATGAGTTCCACACTTTCATTTAGACCGTGGGAAATCCCGTTAGCAACACGTAGGTTACATCATCCGAGGTATTCCCGATCATCCAACAAGACGTTTTAATTTAGTTGTAGTTGTAGTTTTGTTGTTTTGTTTGTAATTAAATTTTGAGTTGTTTTATATTTTGAAATGTTGTGGCGGTGAATTTTATCTTGTAATGACTTTTAATTTAGTTTTGGTTTCAGTTTTAGGGACTATCCTAAAGGTGTAGGTTTTCATGCAACGATTGTTTATCATGCAAGAAAAGAAAGTGCGATGCGATTAAATAAATTGCGACAAAAGTAAATTGCAATAAAATAAAAGCGTACTCTGGAGGGTCTTCCCGTCATCCCAAGCTGCACTTAAAATACAATTTAGAGCATTTAAGCATTTATAGCAATTTCTAGTAAAGCTAAGGGAAGGGTTATGGTTTTCTACCAAAATCCTAATCCTATAGCTAGTCATTCCTATGACGTCTAGGTCTTCAATTTTGGTTTTAAGGATGATTTTCTTCACCAAAGAACAACTAAGCTCAATTTGTTCTTAAGGACATTCCATCATATTGAGGAAGTGTTTAAGACGAATCTTAAACATCTTTTCAATATTTCAAGAATTGTCCTAAGTCCAAATGAATTCTATTGTGCAGGTGAATTAATCATCCAGGGTGTTTAAGTTAAGTTTTATTTCTTGCTCAGTGAATTAGGATGTTTGAATATCCTTATGAGTGAAGTGACATTTCACTTGATACTCCATTTAGGAGTTATAATAGTAAAAGCTCCTAAGGGCAAAATGATATTTAATGATTTGTGATTCAAATTTAAGGTCAAATTAATGATTTAAGTTTGGAATAGTGTTCAAGTTATTTTAGATTTATTTTGAATTCTTTATGACTTAGGTGATGCTATATTTAATTTAATTCAATTTAACTTAATTTAATTTGATTTAATGTGGTTTAATTTAATTTCATTTAATTTTAAGTTAATTTAATATAATATAATTTAGCTTAATTTAATTTAATTTAATTTAATTTAATTTGATTTAGTTTTAATATAATTTAATTTAATATAATTTAATTTAATTTAATTTAATTTAATTTTAACTTAATTTAATTTGTTTTAATTTAATTCAATTTAATTTAATTTAATTTAACTTAATTTAATTTAATTTAATTTAATTTAATTTAATTTAATTTAATTTTTTTTAATTTAATTCAATTTAATTTAATTTAATTTAATTTTTTTTAAATTTAATTTAATTTAATTCAATTTAATCTAATTTAATTTTTTTTATTTTAAAAGGGTTTGCTTTAAATAATTTAACCTTAACTTAATTTAATGATTAAGTCTTTTAGCATTTTAAACCTTAAACTTGGATTATCATTTTAATTAGGGATTAAATATTATTGAGATGATTAATTTAGGGATTCTTAAATTAAAAAAAAAAACAAATTTCTTCCTAATAACATCCCTATTTTAATAATTCCAATTTTATTATTCTTCCAAATTCAATTAATTATTTTATTAAGGTTTATTTTAATTATTTTTAAATTGTTTAGTAGGTTTCTACCCTTTAATTATTTAAATTTCAATCATCCAAATCAGATTAAGATCAAATATTTTACCCTTTCATTTTATTAAGCCTAAAATTTTAATTAAAGGTTAAAATTTTAATTACCATTTTGCCCTTCAAGCTTAATAATTTCATAACTCACTAAATTGAGCTCAAATGAATTTGAAATTTTTATGTAACTTCACTCATATGTCAATAAAGACATTAGAGGAGAAAATGTGATTTTTCATGTATTTAATTTATTTATGTAATTATTTTTGGTGGAAAATAAGGATTTCCAAGGAAAATTTAATAATATGATCAAGGGAAAGTTTCTGTCCTTAAAAAAATTATGGCACATTCCTAATGACCAGAGGATCACTTGAACCAATTTTTGTGATTTTTTGAATTATATTTTATTTATTAAAATTATTTTAAGTTCTGGAGTATTAATTAATTTAAAAATAGAATATAAGTTGAAAAATGAATTTTATAATTTTTAAAATTCTCTCTGATAGCAAGGATTCCAGAGAACCAAATTTTACAATTTTCTGATTTTTTCTTAATTTATTGGAATTATTTTAGTGGAAATGCTAGAAACTGTATTTTTTTAATTTTAAAAATTATCCCAAGGCTTTAAAATTTAATGTCTCAACCTAGAGACATAAGAAAAATATGGGGTTTATTCCTAAGTGGTTAGAATTCAAAATGTGACATTTTGGTGAATTTTATTATTTTTGTGATTTTTATTATTTTTTAATTATTAAAATATTAAAATAATACAAAAAAATCAACTTTTTTAGAAAATTGAAATTTTAATTTTTTTAAATTCCCCTAATATCAGAGAGGCTCCAAAACCAATTTTGTGAATTTTTGAAAAGTATTTTGAAAGTTATGAATTTTTAAAGTTTAGATTGGCTAAATGGCTTAATCAACCCATTTGATAGGGCTAACCAAACCCAATTGACTTCAAACTTTTATGGTGGGTTCCTCTGATCCTAAAGGTCAGTGGAGAATTAATTTCAAGTCAATTTAATGTATGATTAGCTCTAATTAATTAAGGACCTATTTAGGGTTTTTAGGCTAATTAGGGTTAATCTGAGTGAATTAACTCAAGTCCTATTTTTCCTAGGGTTCTCTGGTCATAAGGAACATCACCAAATTTTCCTAGAATTTATCTCACAACATGCTAATTTTTGGAATTAAAATACTCAAAACAGCAACATGCATTTGAAAAATCAATAACTTTTCACAGGGATGGCCTCTGACCTTGGAAAATTCAGGGAATGTTCCCAAGTTTAGAGGCTTCAAAAGCCCTATGGTCTCATTCCATGGTGAATTGTATGAATGCATGGAGAATTAAAATAATGCATGGAGTAAATAATTAATTAAAAATAAAGTACTGGACAAAATTAATTAATTTCTTTTCCACATTATTCTCCTCTATTCACTGAGCAATAGAGTATTTTTATTTTATTTTTCTGATTTTTCTACACAAAGTTATGAATTTTTGAAGTTTAGGGAATTAAATAAATCAGAAAATCCCTATTTTTCTACTTATCCGAGTCGGCGCCGCGTCAACCTTAGCATCTCCGAAGCGCCGCATGGCGCTTTCTGATTCGACGCCGCCATCCGACTCAGCGCTCCAGGGGCCCGCTGTATCGTTCCGTCTCCTCATCCGGCGCGATCCTGGCCGTCCGTCTGCGCGTGTATCAAATGAACGACATCCGTTCATCGTCCCCAAGCCTCCTAGCCAGAGAACCGTCCACACTAAAACCCTAAGAACTCACTCATTTCTCAACGGATTTTCGTGTTCTTGTGCTCTATGGATTCGTCTTGAAGAGACGAACACATCTATACGGTGATCATGCATTGAAATCAAAGCATTTGAAATGGAGAATCTCCGAAGCTCAGGATAAAGAGTTAGCTCATACCTTTGCTCGGAGAAGTGTGGCTTCAATCCGAGGATTGTGTCACCTTCGATTGGATCCCGCGAAGCTCCGGATGAAGTCTCCCGGTCCAGTGAATTGTCTAGGTATGATTTCGACCAAGCCCGATCACAAAGCTTGGAGTCCGGAACGGATGGGTGGCCTAGAGAGGGGCTTTTGCTGGTGGACTTCTTCCCTTGGCTCGGTGAAGGTGTAGGACCAATCAATTTGAGGATTGATCCACCGTGGAGAAGTGTCCTGGTTTTGGGTGGAATTTTGGTCGAGAAATCGGGCTCTGTTGGTGGGGATCGAGCAAATTGGCACTCGAGGATCAACTCGCTCTAAGTATGGAGAATGATCTAGAGCAATTTTGGCGAGTTTCGATGAAGGTTCGGTTCAGCACCTCTCATGGCCGAGAGGAGGTGGTGTTTAAATAGGCATGGTCGGAGGGCCTCCCAGGGGGTTTAAGGTCGGGGATCAGCTGCTCCGGTGAGGAGAAGAAGAGCTATGCTTGTCCATTTGGGTCGAGACAAGTCAGCAAGGGAGAATTGGATTTTTTGGCTCCTCCCAAGGTCTCGGCCATGGTGTTTTCCGGGGCCTCAGTGGCTGGCCGGCTGAGCACTCGGTCACCATCTTGTTCGGGTGGGTCGGTATGGGTTTAGTGCGATCAATCGGCCATGGACATGTGTAAAGGAGTTTGATTTAAATGGAATGGGAGAAGGCTCATTTTGGCTTGGTTTGGTTCAACTCATGCATTTGGGCTAGGTTCACCATCCAAGGCTTAACCTTGGGTCGAGGGAGAATCATTTGGGTCGACTGAATTGGGGTAGTGAAGTCCCCATCCATGGTGAGGTGGCTAAGCATGGTATAGTGTGTGACATGCTTAAGGTAAAAAGGTTTAAGGGAGGTTTAAGAAAGAACCCCCTCTTCTTGCCATAAATGGACTAATGACAAGTCAAAGCCCTCATGGCTTCATGTGGCTTCGAGAATGGCTTGTTCATGGCTCCATTTGGCTTGGGAAAAGTTTAATCAACTTCATGGAAATAGAATTTAGGAATTTTGGTATTTTGGTGGAGAATTTTCATGAAGCTTGATTTGGAATGGCTTAATGATGATTTTAAAACTTAGGGGTGATTTTGATTAAATGGATGATGTGGGTAAATGTCATGTGGGCTTTGGATTAAAAACTTGGGCTTTTGAAATGGTATTGGGTGGACTTTTTAAAGTGGTTTAAGGAAGTGGGCCTTTAGGTTTAAGAATGAGTTCATGGATGGGAATTTTTGTAAAAGGTTGGGTCAAATAATTGTTGGTTTTGGTTTAGGGATGTTTCATGAGTAATTTGAAATAGATTTAAGGTGATTTGGGTTTGAATTGGGTTGAATTTGGGTTTATTTGGTAAATGGGCCAATGTAGGTCAAATTGGGCTAACTTGGGCCAATGTTGGGCTAGGGTTGAAATTGATGTAAAATAAATGTTGGGAAATGTTCATGGGAGTGTTTCAAAGAGGTCTTGGCTTTGGTTGGGTTTTGATTTTGAGGTTTGGGTTTATTTGGGTTAGGTTTGGGTTTAGGTCAAAATTGGGCTTTTTGATTTTAGGTTGAATTTGAGTGGGGTTTGGGTCTAAATTTTGGGTAAATCATGTTAGTTTTTTGTTTATGGGGATGTTAAGGAAGGTTTAGAAAAGATTTGGGGTTAATTGGAGTTGAATTGGGTGAGTTTGGGCTAAGTTTGGGTCATGGGTCCAAATTGGGCTTTAAGGCCAAAAGTGAAATTGGATCCAAATGCCAATCAAATTGGACTTGGATTTGGTCTAGATTGGTATTGGGGATGTTGAATTAAAGTTTAGAATTGAATTGGACCAGAATTTGAGTCAATTGGGTAGGTTTGGTTTGACATTGGGTTCACTTTGGGTTAAAATGGGTCAAATTGGGGATTTTGATAAAAATGGGGTAAATTGACAAAATTGGCCCATGGTGTAGTTGAACAAAATGAAATTGGGAATATTTGGGATTTTTTGGAATTTTCTGGGAATTTTCTGAATTTTTGGATTTTTTGGCTAAGAGGGGCATTTTGGGTATTTGGAGGGTATTGGGAGGTATTTTTGGAATTTTTGGTATTTTTGGGTGTGGATGATCAATTTGAGTAATGTGGGAATGTTTAGGATTGATTTTGAGGAATTTTGGGTGATTTGGAGATTTTAGAAAATTTGGGTAATTTCAAGGGTTTTGGGTAGGCTAGGTGGGTGTAGGGTCCCGGGGATCAAAAATTGAAAATTTAGAAAATTGAAGCTTGGGTGAATGTAAGTGGAATGAAATCATTTTGGTTGAGCCATGAAGCCATATCAAGCCTACATGAGCCATGAAAGGGTTCATTTGAGGCATCCACTATGTTGTTCCTAACCCCTTAGCCGAGGGCTTAGGGGTTAGGGACCATCCATGTGAATCACCTCGCATGAGTCGGGAGGTCAAATGGGTATGGGTGTGGTTTTAAGAGGTGTGTGAAAGTGCGAGTGTATAGGTGTAGTGTGTGTGTAAGCCAGCCCCCTTCACTGCACCAGGCCACCTGTGGCGATCCTAAGGCCAAAGAATCCTATAGGAACTCATCCTTTAGACTTCCACATTTAATTTCAACCCTCTAGGTGATTAGGGGTTTACAATCAAGTTTGTGGAGTTTGCAGGGAGTTAAGAAGTGGTTTAAATTTCTAAGTGGTGGGTCCCAATTCTAGTCCTCTAGGATAGTCAAAGGAAAAGCCTAAGGCTAGATCCTAAGTACTAAAGAGAGAGGAAAAGACCTCATCAAAAATGAGGTCAACAGATACTAATACTCTCCTGCCCAATTAGCTTGGTAAACTTCAGCTTCTCCTCATAAATATCAGTAGTGACTCCATTGCTAACACATAAAGAATAGATCAAAGATGGGAATCCAAGTCCCACAGAAGTGCTGGATCTAGCAGTAGACTCCATAGAATCGTAAATAATACTGCCAACATCTATCAGCTTCCTCTCTTGAATGCAATAGTTCAGAATAGCTTTTTCTCTGATAACTTCACTCAGGTGGTTGGAAGGTAGAAGTCTAGCAGAAATAAAAAAAATACCAAGCCTTTGAAACACAATTTAGCTTAGAAGATTGGAAGTTTACCCGTTTTTCGTTCCGGATCTTCCAGGCTCTAGTGCCGTCAGTCAAATAAGCAATAATCATCTCAAGATCTCCCTCAGATGGAGATAATCTAGAATAGTGGCACTCAATGGTAGTTGGCAGTCCATAAAACACATTGATCCTCTTCGGAATAAATTCTACTCCAATACCTCTGACGAAGACTTCGTAGTCTTCCACATCTAAAAAGTTAGCATAAAATTCTCGAACGACTGGAATAACAGCAACATCAGTGAAATAACAGAATCGTTGCCCGTTGTGCACAACGATTGCGTTCTCGATCATTTCACCCGGATTGTAAAAGCTTCGCTCCGAGATAAACTTTCTTGACGTCACAAATTCGTGATATCGAAAATGTGCTGCCGCAGTCGCGAACTTGCTACTGTCAAAATTTTCTCGTCCCTTCCCTCACTTAGATTTCGGTGCCATCTAAACGTGAAAGAAAACAAGAACAAATTTAGGAATCAAATATTTAAACTCTTTTTAAGTTTAATAAACTTAAAATATGTTTAAAAATCTAAATAGAATACCTAAAAATCAAAATTTTTCTCAAAATTTCGGTTTTTAGCAAAACATAGGAAAAACTATGGTGAAAATCGAAAATAAATGGATTAGAGTGTAGATCTGACCTCGAGACGAAGAAATCAAGTGATTTCGCGCCCAAATACTTGATGTTTTGACCTCAAAATGGATCTAAGAGGTCTATTTTCACGAAAATGGGAAAGGAGATGAAGCTTAAGCGTCATCCATGACTAATGGGGTTTATATGGTGTTTTTCGGGTAAGCAGGCCAAACCATAAATTCAACTTCCAATTACTCATATTTGAGTAGGGCTTCAGTTTCTAAATTCCAAAACATTTTCCAAAAATTTTTAAAAATTAAATAATAAATTCACCAATCAAACACAAGGTTTAAATCAAACTCCTCTAATTTCCATTTATAATCTTTAATATTGGCTCAATACACTACACATAAGTATAATATAATGATTCAAGTCCTAACACACAATCAAACAACACAATTTGAAAACAAATACAACACAGATTGAATATGAAAGCAAATACACAAATAAACACAATCGATTCACTAAATCGATACAACGACTCACTAGATAAATCACGATCTCACCAAATCACTATCTAATTTCCATTATCTTGGCAAGGAACACTATTCAGCCCACTTGGGATGAACATTAATGCTCTTGGAAAATCCGTAGTCGTTTTCTCGTCGATCCAATTGTTCTTCGCATACATCTCTACTTGAGCATCTTGATAAGCTGCTAGATGATCAAATTGAAGTTTCGCTTGCCATTCCAGATGTTCAATCTAATGATACATCACATGGAGGCAATCTCCAATACTCTTGAAATCCTCTTCAAATTTATCAAGATGACTAGAAATTTTCTCCAAACTTACAGCGATGAAACCATTGAAGGAGGGTTGAAGATCTTTTGGACCTTTGTCTCTAGCCTCTTCTCCAAGATTTCTCCTCTCCATTTCTTCAAAAATCCTCTCTAATCTCTCAAGAATGGAGTGTATGGGTCGAAATAATGATTACATAGGGATTGGGGACGAAGATGGGTTAATTTAAAGGTGAAAATCGTATGAAAAACTGAATATTTTTGGTTTTTACATGTCCCAGTAACCGTGGCGCTCAGGCGCCAAATCTGGCACCTAGGCGCTGGACCCATCGACACACAGCTTATTCTGGCGCTTAGGCGCCGAATTCTGGCGCCTAGGCGCTGGAACCATGTTCGACTCCATTTCGCCTAACGTCAAATTTCAAAGTTTCGCTCTCCAAAAATATTTAAATTATAATGATAAGATCAGAACAATCTCAATAACACAATTATACATAATTTCAATGAAGGTTAACTTGATCTCCTTTTTACTCACATATGAAATGAAGTGATCCAAAGTCCAAACTTTATTTACTTCAAGATAATTTTTAATTTTTTGAAGTTATATAAAATTAGTCAAGACCGAGGTATAACCATACATTAAAAATGTAAAAACACACTAAAAATAAAATCTATGGGTTGCCTCCCATATAGCTCTTGGTTTAACGTCGTCAGCCTAACCTAAGTAATTCTTTAATCAGGTTGACTTAATTCATAAGCATCTTTATAAAACTTTTTAATGTCTCCCAAATAAGGCTTTAATCTTAATCCATTAACTTTAAAAAATTTTCCGGTTTTGGGGTCTTTAATATCCACAGCTCCATATTGGTATACTTTTTCATTTATATATGGTCCTATCCATTTTGATCTCAATTTTCCAGGAAAAAGTCTTAAACGAGTATTAAATAGTAATACTTCTTGTCCAGGCTCAAATATTTTTCCTGAAATCTTTTTATCATGTAATACCTTCATTTTCTCTTTATAAATTTTTGCATTATCATATGATTCATTTCTTATTTCATCCATCTCATTTAATATCAATAATCGTTTTTCTCCTACAGTATTCAAATCAGAATTAAACTCCTTTATCACCCAATAAGCTTTATGTTCAAGTTCAACAGGTAAGTGGCGGTGTTTTCCAAAAACTAACCGGTAAGGTGACATTCCGATTGGTGTCTTATAAGTCGTTATATAAGCCCATAATGCGAATCAAGTCTATCAACCCAATCAGTTCTTTTAGGATTAACGAGTCTTCTCTAAAATTCTTTTAATTTCTCTCGTTTGATACTTCAACCATTCCACTTGTTTGTGGGTGATATGCAGTTGCAATTTTATGTTTGATTCTAAATTTTTGCAGTAATGATTGGATTCTTATATTTCTAAATTGACTTCCACCATCTGTGATAATTACCTTAGGCATTCCAAATCTTGAAAAAATTATCTTCTTTAAAAATTTAGATACACTTTTGGAGTCACAGTTAGACAAAGCTACAACTTCAATCCACTTTTAAACATAATCAACTGCTAATAAAATATAAATTTTTTCCAGATGATGGTACAAATGGTCCCATAAAGTCTAAACCCCATATATCAAAAATTTCAACTTCCAATATATAGTTTAAAGGCATTTCATCTTTCTTAGATATATTTCCCATTCTTTGACATCGATCACATGTTTTAACATAATGTCTCACATCTCTGAATAAAGTAGGCCAATAAAATCCTAAATTTAAAATTTTAAATGCACTTTTATCTACTCCAAAGTGTCCTCCAAAATCAGAATCATGATATTTTTGAATAATAGCATAAGTTTCTTCATAAGGTACGCATCTTCGAATTATAGAATCTCTTCCTAATTTAAATAAATGAGGATCTTCCCAAATATAATATTTAGCATCATTTTTAAATTTCTTAATAAATTTGTCATCCAATCCATAAGGTAGAATATTGCTAACTAAATAGTTAACTATATCCGCATACCAAGGTGTTTGGTATCCTTGAATAACATATAAATGTTCATCAGGAAATTTCTCATTTATGTTTTCTTCAGTAATAACATCATTCTTAATTCTAGATAAATGATTAGCAATTTGGTTGTCCGTTCCTTTCCTATCCACTATTTGAAAATCAAATTCTTATAGAAGTAAAACCCATCTTATTAGTCTAGGTTTAGCATTATTTTTTGACATTAGATATTTAATAGCAAAATGATCAGTATGAACTATGCATTTAGTACCAAGAAGATAAGGTCTAAATTTATCAAAGGCATATACTATAGCTAGAAGCTCTTTCCCAGTAGTAGTGTAATTTGTTTGAGTTTCAGTAAGAGTTTTACTAGCATAATATATAACTTTAAAAATTTTCTCATATTTTTGTCCCACTACAGCTCCAATTGCAAAATCACTTGCATCGCACATTAATTCAAAAGATTTATTCCAATTAGGTGCAACAATGATAGGTGCAGTAATTAGTTTTTCTTTTAAAATATTAAAAGCATTAACACAGTCTTTGTTAAATTTAAATTTAGCATCTTTTTCCAATAAATGACAAAGAGGTTTAGCAATTTTAGAAAAAAACCTTTATATATCTTCTATAAAATCCAAAATGACCTAGAAAACTTCTCACATCAGTAACAGTAGTAGGTGGTTGTAATTCAACAATAATTTTCACTTTTGCTTGATCTACTTCCATCCCTTTTTGTGAAATCTTGTGACCAAGTACGATGCCTTCTGTGACCATGAATTGACATTTTTCCCAGTTAAGAACTATGTTTGTTTCTTCACATCTTTTCAGAATTTTGGAAATATTTTCCAAACAAGATTCAAAAGAAGTTCCAAAAGCCGAAAAATCGTCCATGAATATTTCAATTCCTTTGTCAATCAAATCACAAAATATTGACATCATACATCTTTGAAAAGTTGCAGGTGCATTACATAAACCAAAAGGCATTCTTCTAAAGGCAAATGTTCCATAAGGACTTGTAAATGTTGTTTTCTCTTGAACCTCAGGAGCGACAGGTAATTGATGATATCCAGAATATCCATCCAGAAAACAGAAATATGAGTGTCTAGCTAATTAATCAAGCATTTGATCCAAGAAAGGTAAAGGAAAATGATCCTTTCTAGTGGCGTCATTTAATTCCTATAATCAATGCAAAGTCCAGTAACTTGTCTTGTAGGAATTAGTTCATTTTTATCATTGACAATGACAGTTACTCCTCCTTTATTTGGAACACAATGAATAGGACTTACTCATTGGCTATCCGAAATAGGATAAATAATACCAGCATCTAACCATTTAACAATTTCTTTTTTAACAACCTCTTTCATGATAGGATTTAATCTTCTTTGCGGTTTAATAGAAGGTTTAAAATTTTCATCCATTAAAATTCTATGCATATAAATGGACGGGCTTATTCCTCTTTTGTCTACAATTGTCCAACTAAATGCTTTCTTATAATTCTTTAACACTCCTAACAATTTTTCTTCTTGATCTTTACTTAGCTCAGAAGAAATAATAATAGGTAAAGTTAATGAATTTCCCAGAAATTCATACTTTAAATGTGAAGGTAACATTTTTAATTCCAGTTCAGGGGCTTTTTTAATTGAGGGTAAATGTATATCATTTTGAGTAATGTCCAAAGTTTCCCAATTATCTTTAATATAATGAGTTTCTTCTTCTTTTAGTTCTTCATCTTCATCGGTTAATAATTCAAAATTTTCTTCAGAAATTACTTTACATTTTTCTTGATAATGTTTCTCAATTAAATAATCAATTATATCCATTCAATAACATTTTTCTTTGTCAGGGTATTTCATTGATTTAAGGACATTAAATTTAATCTCTTGATCATTAACTCTCATGGTTAATTCTCCTTTTTGTACATCAATCATAGCTCGTCCGGTCGCTAGAAAAGGTCTTCCTAAAATAATAGGTATTTCTTTATCTTCTTCCATATCAAGTACAATGAAATCTACAGGGAAGATAAATTTATCTACTTTAACAAGAACATCCTCTATAACTCCTTTAGGGTAAGTGATAGATCTATCAGCTAACTGAAGGGTTACAGTGGTGGGAGTAATCTCTCCTAAATTCAACCTTCAAAAAACAGAAAATGGCATGAGATTAATACTTACTCCTAAATCACATAAAGCTTTTCCACAAAACTTTTCTCCAATAGCACAAAGTATAGTAAAACTTCCAGGATCTTTAAATTTTTGAGGTAATTTCTTTTGAATTATTGCACTACATTCTTCACTTAATGCATGCTGTTCGATTTCTAGACGCATTCTTCTGGGACCTTGTCTGACTGGGACAGAAGCAGGATCCACTCCTAGCTTGATGATCGCGACCTCCGGAGCTAAACCCGGCATCTCATCGTAGCTCCAAGCAAAACAGTCTTTAAATTCCATTAATAACTTGATTATTTCTTCGGAGTCTTCTTTATTGAGTAAGGAGCTAACAAAGGTAGGTCTAGGTTCTTTGTTAGTACCTAAGTTAACTTCCGTTAACTCATCTATTGTAGATTTGATCTCTTCTTCGAATTCGGTGGAGCGCCTCCAATTTGTAAATCTTCGAGTTCTTCCGTAGCTTCCATGCGGCTTTCATTAGACTCGCAAGTGACAACCAAGCAAAATTCGGCATCGATCCGATCCTACTGTGCCGAATCCGAGACCATGCTTTGAATTGGGTGGACGACCGGAGTTATTCCATAAATTTTCAAAATGTTGTGATTGACCTTTTGTCCATTGTCGAGGTAAGAAAACACTCTGAATTAAATTTTGAACACAGGGAGAGTACCACTCAAAAGGTAATTCCATTAATTCTGATGAAGTAGCATCTTCAAATTGTACATTGTTTTCAGTTTCGGAGGAAGGAGCACCACGGTAGAACTTGATGGGCTTTAGTACGTCGTTGCGTACCTCTTTGACCACCATACCCTCGATTTTATTAGAATGGATCGGGGTCGGGGTCATAGTATGTACATAGTGGTTAATCTTCTCGTACATCGATTTATATTCTTCGTTCTTTTCATCCTCGAGAGAGATCCTGAATTGCGGCTTCTTCCGACTTATTGTCGCTGCTTCTTGCTTGATTTCTTTTTCTTCTTCAGAAATATCTTCCCATTCAACATTGATGGCTGGTTTTCTCTGTCCAACTGTCCTAACGTCTCTGCCACGACGTCGTCCCCAGCCTCGACCTCGGATGCGAGTTGTGGAGAAACCTTCACCATCTCGCCGTAAGGGAGTGGTGAGTGACTGTTGGACTAGAACTTCAGGTTCTTCATCATCCCAAATTTCCTTTGCTTCATTTGTTATGGTATCTCCGGAGAAGATTGTTTTCTTCGGGGGTGCGTAATAAGCCGCATCTTCATGGATTCCAATTTCATGTACGGAGAATGGTTGTAAGTCACCTTTGATGCACTCGTTCCCCTCCATCGTAGTATTTGATGCACCGATGTAGAGATGATGGTACCATCCTGTTTTCATGTATCCATGGTCGGCCCGCAGAGCATTAAATGACGTTTCTGAATCAATTATGTGAAATTTCGCGGTTGTCTTTGCCAAGTCACCGGTCTTCATTAGCAGTGTTATCGATCCGAGGGCTCTTTCTCCTTTCTGGTTGAATCCTCTTAATAACATTTTGTCTGCTTCGAGTTCACGAGCATCAATTTCCAAGTATGCTAGCGTTCGGAGATTCATTATATTGATTGATGCTCCTGGATCCACCAATACTCTGGAGAGTGTAAACTTCCCAATTGTAACTGAAATGTACAACGGTCGGTTGTGGTCCGTCGTCCCAAGTAGTAGATCATTGTCCGTGAAGGTGACACCTCGTCGTTCCTTTAACGAACAAACCTCATCTAAGGAATCTCCTGGTCATTTGAGCTACAGAATTTCCGGATCAAGTAAGGCCTTGATCAGAGTTTCTCTCATCTCCTTTGATAAGATGAGAGCGTTGTAGATGCTCAATTTGGCTGGTAGTTTCCTAAGATGGGCTAGCACGTTGTAGTCCACTTTATTTCCATGTGTCTCGTTTTCTTCCCGAATGGGTATTTCCTCTGTCGGGGTTGGTTCTTCCTGAACAACCACTCGCTTTCCCTTGTCCTTTGGACCCATTCTCGGAGGTAGAACTCTTCCACTTCTTAAGTTGACTTCGTGATTTCTTCGAATCTAGTATTGAGTTTGCTGATGTCTCCTTCTGAATCGGAATGACAGGTTCTTCCGGATTAGCTTCGGAGTCTGAAGGCTCTAACTCTATTGTGACTGGAGCTCCTCGAAACTCGCAAATAGATTCGTTGCTTGTTGAACTTTCGTAGCCTCCTTGGTGGATGTCTTCTTTGTCATTGTGATCGTCGAGATCGTGTATGATTTGAGAATTGTTATTTGTATCGGAATCGACGTCCGGATTAGGTTGATTGTCGCTAGTTACGTAATCGTTAGAAACAGTCAAAACGTAGCCAACGCCATAACCCTTATCATTATAAGATCCCACTGGGGTGAGCAAATAATCATACAGAGTCAGAGGTTCGAGGGATTTCTCCCCCAAATCGGAAACAACTCTCCTAGGATAAGCAGCCCCTAGTCTAGCCTTAAGAGCCTCAGTCTTCTCTTCTTCGTCGGTTTTCTTCTTTTCTTCAGTCGTCTCTTGTTGAGGTGGTTCTTCTATCGCAAGTGATAGTGCCGACTCGACAGGTTTCGAACTTTGAATTGAAGCTCGCACCGAAGTGGTTTGGATGCGATCCAAAATCTTCTTCGAAGACTTTGTCCAAGCGGTACTCCATCCATCATCAGTCGCATAGGGATCTATTGGAACAATGAGATCCGTCGAGATAACATTGACGGAACCTCCATTCTGGGGTTCCTTCATGTATTCCTTCGGGATCGTTATATTCCCTTTCTGAAGATTGTCGTTGAGCCAACTTTTGAAGGTAATACAATCTTCTATCTTATGTCCAAGCATCCGGTGGTAAGGGCAAAAGTTGGGATCACCTTTCTTGTCGACTTCTTCCGGTCTTTTAGGCTCCGGCGATTGGAAATCCGGAGTCTTCATCGATCTGCGGAACATTTTCGGCATCGCCTCATTCTTGAACGGATACTCCTCGCTGAGAAGCTCCTTAACGTATGTTGCGGACGAGGCGGTTGTTCATACCTGTTGAGATGACCGATAGCCGGGTCGGGGTTGCTGGTAATTCGTTGAAGTTGCTTCGCGGCCGTTCGACGATATTTGTATCGGTTGTTTGCCTTTATCGATCGCTGCAACGATCTCGGACTTCTTTTCAAAAGTTTTCACGAGCTTCGTTTGTTCGTTTTATCGGTGAAACTTAATTGCTTCGCTTCCTCTTGCAAGCTTCCGGCCTTGCTTAACAACTTCTCGAAAGTCTTAATAGTAAATCCTCGAGGAGAAGTGCTATCGGGCCATGAATGCTCTTAAGTAAAATGCCGATCGCATGCTCGTTCTTGTAAGCTGCGGCTAACACTTCATACTTAGGTTCCTCCACCGAAGTATGTAGTCCACCGAGGTTTCGTTGGGTTTCCGCTTTTCTACCACTAAATCACCTATAGTGATGTGGTGTCGAGCTCCGCAAATCGCTTGATGAAGAGGTTCTCTAATTCTGAAAATGTCTTCACCGAACCGTTCGGTAATTCCGCATACCAATCAAAGGCGATTCCTGACAGGCTGCTGACAAATTGTCGGAAGAGTAAAGCATCACTTCCGTCGGCATTGCAACAACTGGCATGAAAATGTGCAACATGCTGCCGAGGGTTTCCGGTTCCATCAAAGGTCTTGAACAGAGGTGGTACAAAGCCTTTCGGATATTGGACAGCGTCGAATTCTTCGGGGTAAGGTCTACCCGTCCGAATGGATGTCCCGCTCTTTGATTGTGCCAAGGCTTCTCGCACTCAGCTGTTCCACCAAGCTCTTGATATCCTTTTCCGGAATCATGCTTTGTGTTGTATCCTTCTTTAATTGATCATCCCCGTTGACGGATGTAATCTCCTTTCCTCTCGTCTACAATGTGAATGACTTCGGGGGTGTTTCTCTTTGAGGTTGAACTTGACTCGGAGAGTGGCTAGAGCTACTGACCATCTCTTCCATCCTTTTTGCCATTTGGGCGATCGTATCATCTTTCTCTTGAAGCCGCCTTCTCATTACTTCCGGCTCCTCTCTTCTGCGTGCCGCAGGAGCACCTTGTGAAGCCGACGAAGCTCGCGTTTCAACCATGTTAATTTCTGCATATTCATCATCCATGAACTCTGACGAGTCAACTTCATCTCCGAATTTCTCTTCTCTTTCCCTTGCTAGTCGTCGAATATCAGTCCTTAACTTTTCCATAGCATCTTCTAGTGGTCTTTTCTTTACATCCTTGCAGTTGTCATGTGATAACTGTCGGGTTTCCTTCTCATGAGTCCCCTTTACTGCGGTAGCACTTTCTTCGGACTCGAGTCTCCTGACGAGACTTTCCTTCTCAGGTCGCTGTTTCGGTCTTAATTGGCCGGTAGTGGGACGCCATACCATCCTTCTAGCAGCAGAAGGTTTAGGACCGGATGGTCTGTCAGCCAAATGCTGGAAGGTGGTATCCTCCCTAATCTGTAGTCCTGAAACAACGACAGGTGGACTAGCTTTCATTTTCTTATTCGGCTCTTCTGCAGCGATAGCAGGTTCTACTCGTAGCCCAAGACGGGATTTGGCCGGCACCCACCCTATCCTTCTTAAAATTTCTGATACAGGGCATTTTTCTTTCTTTGCTAACTTCTCAATCACGATACGTAGTCGGGCAAATGGTGTAATCCTAGCCCTTTTCTTTCGTTGTCGCTATAGTATGCGGGTCGAGGTAATGTGGAGGCAATCCTGCGGACATTTTCCTCGTCGATCTGCGGTCGAAAGGGGATGGAATCTACTTCCTTCCAAAAGGGGTGTATATTCGAGCAATGGTATGTATTTAGGTAATGGTGTGTACTCGGGGATTTCTTCTAAGAAAGCGACTTCGGCAGCTACGGCCTTCCCGGCGATCTTCCTACCTCTCGTTTCTTCTCCGAGTTCGTGTTAGGGGTGGAACCCTCGAGCGAGGACCCAATTTCAAAAATAGAAGGTCTTGCACGGAAATCGTACCCTCCACGGTAACATGCTCGTTACAAATTTGAACTTCCTTCCCCTTCGGTTTGGCGGAAGCCGGGTAGGTGCGGAGACGACTAGACCGGTGGGGGTAGAGATAACGATCCTCCTTTGGACGGCGGTATTCCTCTCAGCTGGAACCCTTTGCAGGGGAGGAAACTCTTGAGTTGACTTAAGGTTGAACTCGATCAAAGGTCTTTCAGTTTCAGATACTTTGTTTGTCAGCGCGAAGAGGGTAACGTCAGCGATCTTGACATTTGTGTTCTTGAATCCTTGTCCAAACCGGATGATCCCATTGTCGGGCAGCTCATCCTTGTAAACAGCGAAGTCCAGTCCATTGGTGAAAGAGAAAATCAGCTTTGGGGCTTCCATTTCGCAGGGTAGATTCGATTGTCGGTCCCAAGTTATGCTTCTTCTCATCGGGACGAAAAGAAAGGAATCGAAAAGAGTCCGAACACATTCTTGTTCATGTATTTATAAGAAGGAGTTATTTGTTAAAAGAGTCATTCATTAGAGGGTTTGTTTATTTAGAACGGAATGTTCAAAGGTGTAGAGAAGGTAATGAATCGATTCGAGTTGGAAAGGAAAAGAAAGTCTTATGCAAGACTTCTCGACTCGAAGGATCACTCCTAAACTAACACCTATTAGGGGTCCACCCCACCTCGAAATGAGGTAAAAGGATCTCGGAACCTCTCTGTTTAGGGGTGTCTAAACGAGTGGCTCCTAAATCCGAGAGAATGTTGGCTATACTCGTTCAAGGTAGAAATGAACATAGTATTCCAACGGAAAGAAGGGTAGTTTGATCCATTAGGGACATGGATACACTACCGATTTTTGAAAGCAAAACTATCTAATTAAAAATGGAGAGAGGAATTACCCCCAGCGGAGTCGCCAGAAATTGTCGGCATATTTTTAGGTTGAGTGTTGTATTTTTTAAAAGGGGTCGCCTACAGAAGTTGTCGGTGAATTTTAAATTTAATTTAAATATATATATAATTTAGAAAGTAGTATTTGATTTTGAAAATAATTTTAAATTTGAAAATTTTAAGATATGAAATCAAACCGATCTCACATCCCAAATAGTTTATATAAACGAGCATCGCATCACAAACCGTGTATCTATCCCGAAGAATAGACACACTGCCTGATGATGGGGCTCGATTAAATAAATTAGAAGATTTGTGACGTCCGTTTGGTCTGCGAACCAATTTTATAAGCCCACAAGTTCCCCTGCTTAATATGAAAACATTAAACAGGGTTTATATTACCTGGGTTCTTAAAATTCCCTATAAGGGCAAGCCCCTATAGTTAATTACATCTTAAGTGATGGGAATCACCTAAGAAAACTCTCGATAATAATCAGTAGTTATGCTTTCAAGAATTTCAAAGTTTAAGTTTTCAAGGGATTGAATTTTGGAATTTCAATAGGGAATAGATCAAATTTAGAACATTTTATCTTGGGAATTCAAAGGAGGAAAGGTAGGAGAAATCACAGATTCGAAGTGAACTTTGGTAATTTCCCGACTATCCTATTGTTTGGCTTGAATTTAAGGATGCCCTAATGTTTATTTAATATTTTGATCCTGCCAATTTTAATTAATTAGGACTTATATTCGTATGATGCGATTACACAAATAGCCTTGAAGATGTGAGGGTTTATGTCGTATCGGACGACTACCTCGGAATCCTAAGACCGGTTAGGGCTTAATTTGCAATGCAAATACCTAACGAAGAGTTGAGGATTTATGTTGCACTAGGCAAACTACCTCGAAGTCTTATGGCTTGGTTATTTAATTCTAAGGAAAGTTTTGCTGGAGTAGACTCAGGTTTTTTTTTTTGCTGGTGACGATGGCCGTGCTGCCCACCATACTCCGAGCTCCTTGTTGTTGCAGAGGTTTAGTTTTAGAAATCATAAATCAGGAGATGAGAGAAGTGTCCTGGTTTAGGGGAAAATCTTAATTTCCAAGTGTTTTTTATGTTTTAATTAAAACAAATCTTAAAGTTGATTATAACAACACCGGTTAAGATCCCACGGTTCCATCCTTCCGGCATCATTATTTTTATCGGATTCACTTAGTCCAGATGAATTTGCTAAACTCAACTGAATGAGTTCCACACTTTCATTTAGACCGTGGGAAATCCCGTTAGCAACACGTAGGTTACATCATCCGAGGTATTCCCGATCATCCAACAAGACATTTTAATTTAGTTGTAGTTGTAGTTTTGTTGTTCTGTTTGTGATTAAATTTTGAGTTGTTTTATATTTTAAAATGTTGTGGCGGTGAATTTTATCTTGCAATGAATTTTAATTTAGTTTTGGTTTCAGTTTTAGGGACTATCCTAAAGGTGTGGGTTTTCATGCAACAGTTGTTTATCATGCAAGAAAAGTAAGTGCGATGCGATAAAATAAATTGCAATAAAATAAAAGCATACCTGGAGGGTCTTCCCGTCATCTCAAGCTGCACTTAAACATAATTTAGAATATTTAAGCATTTAAAGCAAGTTCCTAGGTAAAGCTAAGGGAAGGGTTATGGTTTTCTACCAAGTTCCTAATCCTATAGCTAGTCATCTCCTATGATGTCTAGGTTCTTGTATTTTGGGTTTGAGGACGATTCCGTTCATCAAAGAACAATTAAGTTCAATTGTTCTTATAAATATCCTATCATATCGAGGAAGTGCTTAAGACGAGTCTTAAACATCTTTTCAATACTTTTAGGATTGTTTTAAGTCCAAGAGAATTTAATTATACAAATGAATTAATTGTCCTGGAGTTCAAGTTTTGTTATCTTGCTCAGTGAACTAGCACATTTGAATATCCTATAAGTGAAGTAACACTTCACTTAACACTCCTTTTAAGAGTTATGACATCATGAGTTTTTTAGGGCAAATTGATGTTCAAGTGATTTATGATTTAATTTAATTTCAATTAATGGGCTTAAGTTTGGAATAGTGTTCAAGTTGTTTTAGATTTATTTTTGAATTCTTTATGTCTTAGGTGATGTTATATTTAATTTAATTTAATTTAATTTAATTTTTTAATTTGATTTAATTAGGTTTAGTTTTAATTTTAATTTAATTTATTTAATTTAATTTAATTTTAATTTTAACTTGATTTTATTTTTATTTTTTTATTTAATTTAATATGTTTTAATTTAATTTAATTTAATTTAATGTGTTTTCATTAAATTTAATTTAATATATTTTAATTTAAATTAACTTAATTTAATTTAATTTAATTTAATTTAAATTTTAATTTGATTTTATTTTTTAATTTTAATTTAATATTTTATTTTAAAAGGGTTTAATTTACATAATTTAATTTAATTCAATTTAATGATTAAGTCTTTTAGCATTTTAAATCTTAGATTTGAATTATCATTTTAATTAGGAATTATATATTATTGAGATGATTAATTTAGGGATTCTTAAATTAAAGAACAAATCTCTTCCTAATAATATCCCTATTTTAATAATTCCAAATTTATTATTCTTCCAAATTTAATTAATTATTTGATTAAGGTTCATTTTAATTATTCTTAAATTGTTTAATAGGTTTCTACCCTTTAATTATTTAAATTTCAATCATCCAAATCAGATTAAGATCAAATATTTTACTTTTTCATTTTATTAAGCCTAAAGTTTTAATTAAGGGTTAAAATTTTAATTACCATTTTGCCCTTCAAGCTTAATAATTTCATAACTCACTAAATTGAGCTTAAATGAATTTGAAATTTTTATGTGACTTCACTCACATGTCAATAAAGACATGAGAGGAGAAAAATGTGATTTTTCTGTATTTAATTTATTTATGTAATTATTTTTGGTGGAAAATAGGGATTTCCAAGGAAAATTCAATAACATGACCAAGGGAAAGTTTCTGTCCTTAAAAAAATTATGGGACATTCCTAATGACCAGAGGACCACTTGGACCAATTTTGGGTCAATTGGGTAGGTTTGGTTTGACATTGGGTTCACTTAGGGTTAAAATGGGTCAAATTGGGGGTTTTGACAAAAGTGGGGTAAATTGACAAAATTGGCCCATGGTGTAGTTAGACAAAATTAAATTGGGAATATTTGGGATTTTCTGGAATTTTCTGGGAATTTTCTGAATTTTTGGATTTTTTGGCTAAGAGGGGCATTTTGGGTATTTGGAGGGTATTGAGAGGTATTTTTGGAATTTTTGGTACTTTTGACTATGGATGATCAATTTGAGTAATGTGGGGATGTTTGGGATTGGTTTTGAGGAATTTTGGGTGATTTTGAAAAATTTGGGTAATTTCAAGGGTTTTGGGTAGGCTAGGCGGGTGTAGGGTCCCGGGGGTCAAAAATTGAAAATTTGGAAAATTGAAGATTAGGTGAATGTAAGTGGAATGAAATCATTTTGGTTGAGCCATGAAGCCATATCAAGCCCACATGAGTCATGAAGAGACTCATTTGAGGCACCCACTATGTTGTTCCTAACCCTCTTGCCGAGGGCTTTAGGGGTTAAGGACCATCCATGTGAATCACCTTTATGAGTCAGGAGGTCAAGTTGGGTGTGGGTGTGGTTTTAGGAGGTGTGTGAAAGTGTAGTGTATAGGTGTAGTGTGTGTAAATCAGCCCTTCACCAGACCAGGCCACCCAGGGCAGTCCTAAGGCCAAAGAGTCCTATAGGAACTCATCCTTTAAACTTCCCCATTTGATTCCAACCCTCTAGGTGATTAGGGGTCTACAATCAAGTTTGTGGAGTTTGCAGGGAGTTAAGAAGTGGTTTGAAATTTTTAAATGGTGGGTCCCAATTCTAATCCTCTAGGATAGTCAAAGGAAAAGCCTAAGGCTAGATCCTAAGTACTACAAAGAAGAAGAGAAGACCTCATCAAAAATGAGGTCAACAATGCAACAGTTTCAAAAGCTTCAAATCTTCGTTTCTTACTTAAAATATCCTTCATAAATTTTGCATAAGTTGGCATCTGTTCGAAAACTTCAGCAAAAGGTATGTTTATAGTATATTTCTTAAAAATTTCAAAGAACTTAGAAAATTGATGATCAAGCTTCTGCTGTTTAAGTCTTTGAGGAAAAGGTGGTGGTGGTTATTCAACTTCCATATTAATAGAAATATCAGTTTGATCTTTATTAGGAGAAGAAGATTCTTTAGATTTTTCAATCTCTTCAACCTTAATCTCATTTTCAATTTCATTCTGCATTCTTTCTTTTTATTCCTTTCCACTTCTAAGTTGTACAGCTTTAACATGTTCATGTTCTTTTCCAATTTCTTTTGGATTGATTTCAACATTACTAGGAAGTGTTCCTAGGGGTCTATAATTAATTAAATTAGCGATTTGTCCCATTTGATTCTCAATATTACCAATAGCAGTGTTTTGATTTTGCAAATGATTACTTAGTTCTAAAATTAATTCTTTTATAGATAACTTTTTCTGTTGATTGTTAAATCCAGGTGGTTTATAGTTTGAATTAACTTGATTATTCCAATTTCCAGTGGAATGAGATTGATTATTACCCCATTGTTGTGAATTATTCCAGTTAAAATTAGGATGATTTTTCCATTCAGGATTATAATAATTTGAATAAGGATTATTTTTACTAGCAATAGTTTGTAAAGTTTCAATAGTTTGAGAATCTTTAATATTAGCAGAGTTATTATGTGATATATTAATAGCAAAATTATCTAATTTCTTAGACATTGCTGCTACTTGTGAAGCTAAAATAGAAAAGGCTTCATTATCATGAATACTTGCCATTCTTATAGGATTAATCCTTTCAGAAGGCCATTGAAAATTATTGTTAGCCATTTCTTCGATTAAAGTGTAAGTTTCTTCGAATGATTTAGACATTAAAGAACCTCCAACGAAGAGCATCAATAATTGATTTTAAAGATCCAATTAATCCATTATAAAATGTTTGAATAATTAACCAATCGGGTAAAGCATGATGAGGACATTTTCTTAATAGTTCTTTAAATCTTTCCCAAGTTTCATAAATTGTCTCCCAGTCAAATTGACTAAATGAAGTAATATCATTTCTTAATTTAGCGATTTTAGAAGGCGGAAAATATTTAGCAAGGAATTTTAGTGTCATTTCGGCCCATTTTTTAATAGAACACTGTTGCTTAATGAGTTCGACCACATCTTTGCTTTATCTCTTAAAGAAAAAGGAAATAGTCTAAGCCTAATAGCATCATCAGAAACATTGTTATATTTAAAGGTAGCACAAAGTTCTAAAAAACTAGCAAGGTGTAAATTTGGATCCTCATTTAGTGTTCCACTAAATTGATTGTTTTGAACCATTTGAATAATAGACGGTTTAAGCTCAAAAGAATTAGCATCTACAGTGGGTATTTGAATACTACTATGAAGTTCATCAACTGTAGGGTTAGCATAATCCCTTAATGGTTTAAAAACATTTTGATGGTTAATTTCAATTGGATTTTGTAAATTGTTATGTAAATTAGTCATTTCTTGAAATTTTTTAATTTGATTTCCTTTTTAATTCTTCTAACAGTTCTTTCTAATTCAGAATCTAAAGGTAATAATCCTTCAGATCCATAACTACGCATAAAAAGTCAATTAGCAAGAATTAAAATGAATATTATTATTATATATATGTTTTTTTTATAATAAAGAAAAACGAATAAAATAAAAATACTTAAAATCTAAAAGTTTGCCTCTGCTCTCCCCGGCAACACCGCCAAAAACTTGACTCGATATAAATATATGCGTACTAAAATCTTCTTCCATGGCAACGGTGCCAAAAACTTGACCCGAAGTCCTCTGAAGATCAACGTACTAATTAATGCTTTCAAAAATATATGTTATAAATAATAATAGAGACTAGTGTATATAAATATAATTTTATGGAAAATATTTTACACACTAGGGGTTCTACGCAAGTATACGTATCGTTTCAAGTAATATAGGGCTATGAAACAAAGACCCCAGTATCGTTCTCACAAGGAGAGAGTTATAGATCTTTAAATATTTTTATTATAAATTATTTCTTTTATAATTAAAAATAAAATATCTTTAATTTAATAGATGCAATAATAAAGCAGAAATAAAATAATTGATGTAAATAGCAATAAGAAAGCAACTTTCTCCCTTTCAATTAATCCAAGATTTTCTAAGATAATGATAATATTCGTGGAGAACATAAATTTATGGTATTGTGCCAAATAGAAGCATTCATATTCTTTAGCTATTGATCCAGGTGCAAAGAACATTGGCTAGCCTATAGATCAAGTCCGGATGTATTGTTAGTAGAATGGGTTAATCTAGGCTCACACTACTTAGATGTCCGAGGGTGGCTATGGTCGGCCCTACTAGTGACCCTTTCCTTTTCTATAAACCAAATCATAAGATTTTAGTCGGTCACTCTAAAAACTTATCAATTCTACGCCCAATATATAACATCTTCCTATTTATTTGCACTTCACCTTAAATAACCTGCACAAGGCATTCGACTACCCAAGGATTCATGTGATATCAACAAGTTAAGAATTCATCTCCTTCTAGGTTTAAAAACTCTTCAACAGGTTTTAACAATTTAAATGGCCAATTTAAATAGTAAATTAAGAATCAGTATTAATATAATCACAATGTTTTGAAAATATATGATTTTTAATTATTCAACGAATTTTGTATTATCTTATTTATCTTTTCATAATTGAAAGGAGAAAGTAAAGTAACTAATCAGAACTCATTGAAATTAAATAAAAAAACATAATAAATAAACTTTGAATAAAAATAAAAATACTTATCTTAGATGTTTCTCCTACTGAACTTCTGATTCCTACTGACTCCACAGCATGATGAACTACAGATGCACCAACTCTTTCAAACGCTAAATACAAACTCTAAAATGAACTCACTAATTTATGAAGGAAAGTAAAAAGGTGGCCCTAATATGATCTCTCTAATTCTCTCTCTAGATTGGACTCTATATAGGGGGTAGATGGAGCTTTTTCTCTGAAGGAATACCCTCCTATTTATAGGCTTCAAGGGTTGCCTCAAGGCACCTCTTCAAAATGTGTCCACATTCAATGAATCTTCTAGAAGGTGTGTCTGGCACTTAGGCGCCGGAATCTGGCGCCTAGGCGCCGGACACCGCATCCAGTTCTTCGCACCTCTTCACTTTGGATCGCACCTCTTCGCAAATAAAACCGTTTTGAAGCGTCCAAATACATTGTATCACATGTCCTATAAACCAGGAACAACTGCTAGTCTTCTAGAAGGTCCAATAACCGCCCAAAAGTTGTCAAATACTTAACAGTTTTCTGTATCGAGCTCGCGCCGGAATCTGGTGCCTAGGCGCTGGACCAATAATTTCGACAATTTTGCATTTTGGCTCTATTTTTTCTCCTTTTTACTCCTTTTTCATATTTTTCTCCTTCTTAAACATTTTTTCATCACCTACATCCAAAAACACAAAAATACCTTTCATTAAAGCATAATATCCTTAAAATTTAATAAAAATCAAGGCATAAAAATAGGTATTTTTTTCTTGGATCAGTTATGCTTTCTACAAAAAAGTGGAGATTACATTCAAACTCCATAAATGGTGAAATTCATAGGGGTTGGGTGCAAATAAATAGGTAAATATGTTTATTGGGCGTAGAATTAGATATTTTAGGGTGATAGACTAAAATCGCCAATTTGGTCCTAATGTTTGGAAACTAAAGCGAGAGTTAACCTTCAGGGGAAGGAAAGATGGAGCTCTGGAGTGAGAGCCAGTATCCTCCCAGCCTAACCATAGATTTAGGGACTAAACATAGGATTAGCCAATGTTCTTTATAGCACTCAGAAGAGGGTAAAGAATATGTATGCTCCAATTTGACATATTATAGATATTAAACTAATTTATATTATTCACTCACCAAATTATCATTGTAAGGGGAAGGACACTTTCTTTAATTTTGAACCTTTCATTATAAAAACTTATTATAGTAGTGGTTATTTTAATTTGAAGTTTAGTTAATACTTTAGAAATTTTAAAAACTATAGCAAACTTTAGCATCTTAGTATTTACTTTTGGTGCTTTGTAAATTGAATAATGAATTTTTGTGGTACACTTTAAGGTTTCCTTCCTCCCTGTGGGATCGATAACCAGGATTCTACTAGAGTCCCGTATTAATTGAACTATACGTATACATGCATATAGATTGGCTACTACCTTATTAAACTGATTATATTCTGTGTCTGAATTGAAACTATTTGTGAAAATTTATTACTTCGTATCTACAGTAGCCACACGGTCAAGTTTTTGGCACCGTTGCCGGGGAGGCAATAGTAAATTTAGTAGTATTTGAAAGCTTTAATTCGTATTTGTATATGTGTGGCGTGGGATCTGAAGGTTTAATACCTTACAATTCAGAGTTAGAACGCACCATTAGAAAAATTCAAAAAAAATAAAAAGAATTTAAAATTTGATAAAATGGTGAACAATCTCGACAATCAAAGAAATGAAAATGAACATCAACCTAGACCTTTAAGAGATTATACGAACCCTACAGCAGATGAAATACATTTAACTATTCAAAATCTTGATGTAGCTGCTAATTCATTTGAGCTTAAACCTGTTATTATCCAAAAAATATAAAATAATCAATTTAGTGGTACACCAAATGAAGATCCTAACTTACATCTTGCTAGTTTTCTAGAGTTATGCGCTACATTTAAATATGACAAAGTATCAAATGATACTGTCAGACAAACTTTTTCCTTTTTCACAAAGGGATAAAGCTAACACGTGGTTAAATTTGTTAGCACCTGGATCTATCAGAAATTGGAGAGAACTATCACAAAAATTTCTATCCAAATATTTCCCACCTTTAAAATCTGCTAAAATTAGAAATAATATTACATCTTTTTGTCAGTTTGAAGGAGAATCAATATATGAAGCATGGGAAAGATTTAAAGATCTTCTTAGGAAGTGTCCACATCATGCTTTACCAGATTGTTTAATAATTCAAACATTTTATAATGGATTAGTGGGATCTCTTAGATCGATTATTTACGTTATTGTTGGTGGATCGTTAGTGTTAAAACCTTTTGATGAGGCATATTATTTAATTGAAGAAATGGCTACTAAAATATTTCAATGGCCCTCGGAAACCGTAAATCCAAAAAAAGTAGCAAGTATTCATGTTTCTGATGCAATATCTATGTTGGCTTGTCAAATTATTGCTGCGATTTCAAAGAAAATAGATCAATATAGAATGAACTATTCTCAAACGCCTCAGGTGTTAGAGGAAAACTCATTGGGATAAATAGTAGATTCTCAATCATCTTATGAGACATTAAATGCTATAAATAATAGACCCAAAAATCCTTATGCTAATTATTATAATTCCGGTTGGAAAAGCCACCCAAATATAAACTAAAATAATAACACTGCTGTTGTTAACCCGCAGTGGGGGAACAATTCTGTGAACCCATTAGGAAATTCAAACAACCAGGGAAACACTAGTTATAGACCTTCTTATCCTCTAGGATTTAATATTACCCCACAATTCAGGGAGAAGAAGTTGTCTATGGAAGAATTGATATTAAATATGGGTAATCAATTGCAAAGTCAAGGGAATCAGTTGCAAAGTGAAGGGAATCAGTTACAAAGTCAAGGAGCTGCTATTAAAAAAATTGAAAATCAATTTATGCATATTGCTACTACACTTAGTAGTAGTCCTTCTATAACTTTACCTAGTAATGTTGAGACTAACCCAGAGGATCAAAATAAAGAACAACTTAAGGCTATACAGTTGTGAAGTGGAAAGAATTGGAATCAAGGGTGCAAAAAGAAGTTAAAGTTGAAAAAGGGAGGTGGAATCTAATAAAGAACATGATAACATATATCCAAATTTAGAACATCCGCTTAAACCGATGAAATTTATTGTTGAAAGTCCACCACCTCCATTTCCTTAAAGATTGAAACAACAAAAGGGTGAAAAACAATTTTCAAAATTCCTTGAAATCCTTTAAAAATTATCAGTAAATATCCCTTTTGTTGAAGTGTTAGAACAAATGTCGAATTATGTTAAGTTTATGGAGGATATATTAAATAAGAAAAGGAAGTTTATAGATAACGAGACTGTTGTACTCAGTGAGGAGTGGAGTGCAATTATACAGAAAAAGCTTCCTGGAAAACTTAAGAATCGTGGTAGCTTCACTATACCTTGTGTTATTGGAGAAATATTTTTTGGAAGAGTATTATGTGATCTGGGAGCCAGCATTAATCTTATGCCTCTATCAACTTTCAAATGGTTAGGAATAGGAGAAATTTCACCTACTTCAGTAACTCTTTAGTTAGCTGGTCGTTCTATTACTTATCCTAAAGGAGTTGTTTAAGATGTTTTAGTAAAGGTTGATAAATTTATCTTCCTTGTGATTTTATTATTTTAGATACAGACGAAGATAAATAAATTCCTATAATTTTGAGAAGACCATTCCTTGCGACTGTAAGAGCTATGATAGATGTTCAAAAATGATAATTAACTCTGAGAGTTAATGATCAAGAAGTGACATTCAATATATCAAAAGTTATGAAGTATCCAGCAACAGAAAAAGATGATGAATGCTTTCGAATGGACATTTATGATTATTTAGAAAATGAGCATATTATATCAAAATGTTGACAAAATAAATGTAGGGTTTGTCTTTTATATTATATGCGATTTTGATCTATATGCGATTCCATTCAAAATGGATATAATTGATTATTTACTATCAAGAAAAATGTAGGGTTTGTCTTTTAAGATTTTTAAGTTTTGTGGAATTAAATTTTGATCTATATGCGATTTGTGCGATCCTGTGTCTAAAAGTATTTTGCATTTATTTTCTGGTGTGATGTAATATCCTAGAACTAATCGTTAGTTGTTGTTATATTCTTTTATGTCGAGGCTTGGTCTATGAATAGTGGGTTTATAATGATCTAAAGATTTTCTAGGTGTTATTGACAGTAAATTATTATGTTCTAAATATGTTAGTTTTGGAAATATTTGGCTTGTGCTTGATCCTTCATCAAAGTTTAAGAGTATATTAGTCGATGGTGGTGTAATGTCTAAATCATTGATTTCTTCTGGTTGAACAGTTTGTCATATGTGGGAAACAATAAGGTCTAAATGAAGGGGAATTGTATGTGTTTTGAATGCTACAGTATTGTGTTGGTTGCTATAGGCATAAGCAGCTTGATAGGTAATACTATATACTGCACTGCCTTCTCTCATTTTTATTCTATCTAATTTATGTCTTAAAGTTAGAGAGCGATCAAGGTGTTTATCATTTATATTAATAGCGTAATTTGGGTGTAAGTTGAATATTAAGGTTTGGTAACACAGATTTCCTTGTATAACGCCTAGTAAGGCATCTTTTTTAGAGTGTATTATACGATCATCATATATCCAGATTGTAATTGGACTATCTATTCCTTTTCTATAATATGCTTTGATTAATATTTGGATACCACCATGAAATATATGTTTGTATTTTTCACGGTTTTTTATTCTTTGTAAATCTTGTATTTTTATTTGTTGATTATAGAGTGGTATTTTAGTTTTTCCTTCTGTATTAATTATATCAATAGGGTGTTCTCCTTGCCTGATGCTATAATGTATTGATCTCTTCCATAAGAATATAGGCATATCAAAATAGTCTTTAGTTCCTAAAGATAATTTTCTCTTTCGTATTTTATTATAAGCTTCTTCAGATAAAGTAATATGTCTTTCATATTCGATTGAATCATCATTTGATATATCTATCTGAGAATGTTCTTCCATCTAATCAGAATATAAATATTCGTCTACTTCATTATCTGTGTTAATCATTTCTATTAAAGTATTTTCTGTTTCTGATAATTGATATAATTCTTCATCGGTTTCGATGTCTGATAAATTAAAGATAGGTTCTAACTCGTGTTCATCGATAATTGAGACAGATGTGACATGGTTTAATTTACTTCTTTGAGGACATTTATTAGCATAATGTCCTTCTTTTTTACAAATCCAACATTTATTATTATGTTTAGTCTTATTATTTGGTTCGTTATTTCTTTTTCTGAAAGTTCTTTTGTTAGGATTAAAATATTTTTTATTTACTTTTCTGAAGAATTTTTTCTTTTTATTTTTTGCAGAGCAGTGACAGCTTTCTTTGGTGTTCGAACAGCCCCATTGTTGAATAAGGAGGTCGGATTTTTCGCAGCATAAGGATTGTTTATATTTTTTATTTTGTTTGTGTAAATCTATGTGTTGACAGGATTGTGCTAATTTTTCGTAAGCAAATTGTATTCGGCTTCCTAACGTAGTGTCGTCGGGATGTGCTTTATTAAATTCTTGACTCCATAGTATGTTATAAGGTTCTGGCAACTTGTAAAAATAAGAATCTAAATATAATGATTTATCTTTATATAATATATCGTAGAAATATTTTTGGTAGTCACAGCTGTATTCAGTAAGATAACAAATATTGCAGATATTTAATGATGTTATTTTTTGCTTGGCTAAATCTGATTGATGTTTTCTTTTCTCAGATTCTGTATTATGTCCGGTATAACCTAAAAATTCACTTTTTAGAAAACCTCCATAAATACTTGGCCATTTTCCTGGTGTATTATTTGTATCTTCAGCATGACATATTTCTCTAATTGTTCGTTTTTCGTCATCTCCGAGGCCAGAAAACCATTTTCTTGCAATACCAGTTAATTTATTTTCAATAAATGTGTAAGCATCATCTCCTTTTAGATTATAATTATAAATTGCTAAACTATTTTCTTTTATCCATCTATCAATTATTTCGGTTATGTTTTTAGTACAGACTATTTTCTATTATCCATCTATCAATTATTTTGGTTATTTTTTTAGTACAGTCTATATTTAAATATATTCCATGCCCACTAATTGTTTCTGGTATATTATCCTTCTTTTCCATTTTAAGGGTTGGTATACGTTTTATGCTAGGTGGTAGATATCTAATAGAAGAACTAGGATTTTGATTATTACTTGCTTGATTTGCTTCTAAAGATGGTATACTTACATTTTGATTATGAGAAGTACTAGGGGCATCTATTGAAGGATAATTAGTTCGTACTGTCATGAATTGATATTTGGTAAGAACATTAATTAAATCTCTTATTTCATTTTCAGAGCGAGAGGGTTCGTCGATCGAGACGACTTCATTAATTCTAATTGCTCCTTATAAATTTCCTTGGGGGTTAAATTTATTTTGATTAGTCCAACTAAGAATTTCTGTATTAGAATTTGGCTCTTTTATGTTTGAACACTCAGCAAGAATAGAAGCAGTAGCTATATTATTATTTAAAGTTTGTTGATTCTGGATTATTTTTAACCCTAATTCGTAGATGTTAGAAGTACTTTCAGTATTTGTTAGATTTTTAAACCTGTTTACCATTATTCTTTTAAAAATTTTTATTTTTTCTGACTGGTTTTGGTTTAATTCCATATATTAAGGATATCATTAGGTATAATTTCAAAATATATTCCTAACTCAACTTGTTGTTTTAAGATCATATAGCTTATTATTATCCATTCATTACTATTTCCTAAGGGAGATTTTATATGAAAAGCTCATTCTTTCTGGAAGACTTCTAATTGTTTATTTCTTATATTTATTTGAAGTAAATCACAGATTCTATTAAATTCGGTTTCTAAGAAGAATTTATTCAACATCTAATTTCTTTTCAATAAGTTCGCTAAGTTCATTTATTATTAATCTCTTTTCTAATTCCTTTTCATCAATCCATTCTTTAACTTCATCCTTTAAAATTTTTCTTCTTAAATCTTTTTCATCTTTCACTTGTTGTTTATACGAACTAATAAATGCTTCATATGACCAAGTATATGTACAAAGACATTTTTTATGTTTCGGACATATATATGAATTTTCTTCAGGCCAACATGGCTCTGATACCATTTTTTTGTTCCTCTTATTAATTCTATTTTTAGATGTTCCTATATTATCTTTTTCCATTTTATAGGTAAAAATCTTCCTGCATCTATAGTCTATAAAATTATCTTAATAAGGGTCCATTACGCTTCCTATTGTTTTAAAACACTGACCTGATATTATTACTACTGTTCTTCTCTTAGGGTTTTATCCGTACGTCTTCGGTTCATGTCATATTCATCCTCGTGGCTTTCTAAGGATGACAAGGGTTTGAACAAACAAACCACACCCTCTACGACCACTTCAAAACGCGAGAACACAGCTTTAATTCATTTTCTACCTTAAAGCGTAGCTAAGAGAATAAAAGCAATGATAATAAGCATTCAGTATCATAAGATAACGGAAGCATAACATAACATATATTAAAATAAACTTACAGACATAGACACAAGGAAGAAGATATTTAGCTGCAGAGGCTTGCACACATTACAATCAAAGAGAAATGAAGAGAGGGAGTTCAGAGATATGCCTCCAACAATAGAGGTGATACATATATATAGCCATAGAGTCGGGATGATATTGCTAAATTTCAGCTGTAGAGCTTCAATAATTCAAAATCATGTGAGCTAGAAAGGGCTCCATGATGGTACTCTTGTCGGTGAAAGGACGTCAGTAATTGCTGGAAAGAGCTCCATAATTGTACTGCTGCTCTGCTTCTTTTGAGCTGGAAAGGTCTGTACTACTTGTACTGTTGTCTGTGCATATTTTGAGCTGGAATATGCTCCATAATTATCTTAGTATTTCTTGCTTTATAATTGAATTCTACCTGCTTGTAGTTTTATACGTATTTCTTCGATAGTTTCTTTTTTCTGACAATTGGGGCATTTATGTGACTTGTCCTTCTGCATTTTTTCACAAAATGATTTTTTGGTTTCTTTGTTAACTACAGCATTATTTCTCCTGAGTGTGTTAATCCACTTTAGATACAAAATTTCATGCACCTTTTTTGTCAGCTGCTTACTATGGCTGTAGATGAATAATTTAGTTGGATCAATTTTCTTTGTTTCTATCCATATTTGATATAAATCTTCAGCTGTAGATCGAGAATGCAGAATTTCAGCTGGCTTATATTTGGGAGTGAAAGGCTCACTGCTAATTCCAATCTGAATAAGTGAGATGGTTCCTCCATCTGGATAAGTCTGATATATCTTTAAATATAAATTCCAGTGTTTTAATATTTGATGGAAGGCTTCAGTTGCCTCAATTATGGGTTTGGGTAATTCTCTGAGAAGACTGTCATCTTCTAAATAAATCATACGGATAAGTCCGCATTTGTATAATTCTGATACCAATTTTACATCAGTATTACCATAAATGTATACTACTTGGATTTTTCCAGCAGTATGGAAATAAATTTGAGGATTTATTCGTTCTTCATATAGTGATAATTGTTGCCATTCATCCGATATATCAGTAACTTTCTTGTAATTCTCTTGGAGTACTTTGGAATAACTGGGAGTAACACTGGAGACTCATCAGTCACAATAATTTTTGGGGCTTCATCAGCCTTGCTAATAGATGAATCTTTATTTTTGCTAATTAAGAGATCAGCAAAATCTCTGATCTTTTTTAATTCTGAGAGAAAAGGAATTCGTTCTTCAGTACTTTCTCAGCAAAGATAATTTTTTAACTTTCGTAATTCGACGAGAACATTACTGGCAAGAGCTATTTCACATTCAATTTTCCATATTTGTAGTTCCACGGTCTCTAAATAAGTATTTAATTCAAGGCTAAGCTTGTCTTCGTTCTCGCTTAATACATCTGTATTTTCTATTTCCATGCTTATTTCTTGCATAATTCACGAGATAAAATGTCAGCCAAAGTATTTTTACTTCCTTCTATATATTCTATATCAAAATTATAAGCAGAAAACCAACTTTGCCATCGAATGAGTCTTTTATTAGGTAGAGAGTCTACAATTTTTCCTTTTATAAAGGAAATGGCTGTTTTATTATCGGTTCGTATTAAGAATGTTTCATTTAAAAACATTTCAAAATTTTAATTGCTTTTTTAATTGCTAGCAATTCTTTTTCATTGATATGATAATTTTGTTCAGTTTGTGTATACGTTCCTGATGCAATGCATATCTACAGAATAATTCTATTCTGTCTCTTCTTGCTTTAAGAATGGCTCCCCAAGATATTTCGGTACTATCAGTTTCTATAATGAGATAATCTCCTTGTATAGGTAAGTGTAGTTTTGGTAAATTTTTACAAACTTCTTTAATTTGATTTAAAGTGTTAGTATCTTTATCGTCCCAGTTCTAGGCCATGTTTTTCTTTAATTTCTTCTGTAATGGTGCTCGTAGTTCAGCTAAATTTTTTACAAATGCTTCTGCATAATTAACACATCCTAAAAAGCGCTGTAAATCTTTCTGATTATTGATCTGCTTAAAATAACTTATTTTTGTTAGAATATGATCTTGTAGTTCAATAGATCCTTGATTAATAATAAGACCTAGGAATTCTATATTGTTTACTAAAAATACGGCTTTCTTTTTACTTAGTACAATTCCATGTTTTTGTGCCTTTTGAGCGAGTATGGATAGATATTTTAAATGTTCAGTGATATTTTCACTAAATATTAGAATATCGTCAACATAGATAAGACAGAAATGAGATAAGTCTTTAAATATATTATCCATCCTTCTTTGAAATATTTGTGGTGCGTTTTTAAACCAAATGGCATTACATTCCATTGATAATTTCCTTGTGGAGTACTGAATGCAGTATATTCTTTGCTATCTGGGTGTATTTTTACTTGCCAGAATCCAGATTTACAATCTAGTTTGGAAAACTACTTAGCATTTTTAATAAGATTAATTAATACTTCTTTATTGGGTAAATAGTATCCGTCAAATTTAGTGTTATCATTTCATTTTTTGTAATTTATAACTACCCTTGCTTTTCCTCTAACCTGTTCGGCATGGTTTTTAACCAAGAAGGCTGGACTGCTATGTGGACTCTTTACTAGATTCTATTAGTTTAAGATCTAATAATTCTTTTATCTGTGTTTGAAATTCGTTTTTGTCTTCTAAAGTGTATTCCATTGGTTTTACTCTAATGATAAGAGCAGGGTTAATAGGTTCTATAGTGGCAAATGGTTCATCATTTTTCCAGAATTCTAATGGGTTTTCTGAAAATGTTTTGAACAAGGAATTGGCAAATGATCTAAGTTGTTCAAGTTTAGAGGAGGATGAATTGATGTTATTCATGCTTAATTTATTATTAAATAGATTGGGAAAGGACTTTCTCATACTTTGGTCTATTGGGTAATCACCACGCTGGCTGCGAAATGTTGGTTGATTTAAATAATTGTTTGGGTTTGGTATTATTGGACAATTAATTGAGTAACCGTCAGGTGTGATAAGTATTATTGAGTTTTCTGTTTGTGTGAAGGATGAAAATGATTTAAAAAAGTTATTTCCTAGTATTATATCGGGACCGTCGTCTATGAGGCACCAAAGTTTTTCTATTTTTATTAGGGTTGATTGGAGGTGGAGTAATTGATTTAGCCAATATTGGTTAATGGTTCTTATTCCATTAAATGTTTGAAGGAGTAAATTTTGTGAATGGAGTGGTATATGTGTTGGAATTAGAAATTTTTTGCAGACAGTGATGTCGCTTCCTGTGTCGCATAGAGCGTGTACGTGTATAAGTTCATATGTAGGGATATATAGGTCAATTTTAATGTAGCTATGGAACCGTATTTCTGGGTAAGATATAATTGTCTAAATTAGCATAGTCGTATGTGAATGTTATTATATGTTTTTGTAGAAAATCCATCCCTACTAAAATTCGATTGGAATTTATATCATCTGTTAAAAATGTATGTTGAAAATCAATTCTAGAGTTATTGATATCCCAAAATCCAAAAAGAATATTTGTTTCATAAGTTAACAGATGAGAATGAAATAGACTTTCATGATGATTCAAAAAGGTTATTTAAAGAAGACTGTATGTATGTTCAGGAGAGGTGTGAAATGATGGACGCTACCAAAAATAGTAAACTTTTAATTCCATCTGTTGAAAAATCTCATGAGCTTAAGATGGATGTACCCCATACAATTTTAAAGCCTATCTATTAGGGAATTCATCTACACAACCAGCCTTTATATCTTTAGATGCAACTCAATCACAAGAAAAACCTGAATTGAATGATGAACAAGATAAAATTATTGAACTAAGACTTGGAAGAGAATTTGAGGATATATTTCAAAAGAACTTTGAGTTGAGAAAATAGGATAAGGATATTGGAAGACCATTGGAAGAAATTCCTAAGGAATTAGAAAAACCTATTTCCTCAACTAAGATAGATCCTTCATCATTTAATAATTATAAAGGGGAAGAATTGGAAGATAAGTTGAAATAGAAGAGTAACATAGAAGAATTTGATCCAGAATCTGAATTACCTGAAATGAATCTAATCCAAAATTTGAGAGATATTGAAGTATCTTATAAAGATCCATTTCTTATAAATTTCAAGGATGATATTAATATGTAATTTCCAAATGTCAATAGAAGAATATTGGATCTAGAAAGAAATATGAGAAACAATGATATAAATCCATAAAAGGAAGAGCTGAATGAAAAATTAAAATTTGAGAACTTTATAGGAATCCCTGTATCTGGAAATGATTGAGCGATTGATCGAGGATTACTTAATTAGAATTTTGATCCAGTTGGAATCATTTGTCGGGCTAACGACATTAAACCAAGTGCTTTATGGGAGGAAACCCATAGTTATCAGTGTGCTTTGATTTAGTGTGCTTGAGAGTCATGATTGTTAGTGTTGTATTGTATTTGCTTTATAGTTGATTGATCAGTTTGATTGATGATTGGTAGATATCTCAATTGTTAGTAGTTTGATTTGATCTTTGTTTGTCATGAGGGATGAGATTCCATAACTTCTTATTATGGCTAGACTTGATCTCTTGTAGTAGTTGGATTGACGAGTCCACTATGACTTGAGTCTCACCCAGACTTGAGTTTTACAAGAGAAATCACTAATTTCGAACATTGATAGTTCCATCTTAATTTGTTACTTCCTTTCTGTAACTTTATTTTCATTAGGTAGGAGTCACAAACCTATTTGATGAAGACCATATGGATGATCTTACACTATCTTTATAACTATTAGAGGTGCTTAATTAAAGGGATTAGATGATGCCCGAGATTGGTGTCCAGAAACCAATTTATTAGGGATAATCTTATCTTTGGGATTAAAATTTATAAAATCATTTGAAAATACCAAATTTATTAGTGTAGTGACTCCGTTAGAAATTGGAAGTAAATCAATGTGATGTGATGAGTTAATGGAAGAATTGACCTCATTTATTTTATGTGTGTTTATTTTTGTGTTATAATTTTATATAATAATTGAAGAACATTTTTATATTCCCTTTTTGATACATGTTATGCTAGTTAGACTTTTATTTAGTGAATTTCATTCTGGCATGATTAGTTTAGATTTACTTTCTGTTACATATTGTTCTGTCCTAATGAATGCTTGTAAATGGTTTTGCTAGACATTTATGGTAGATAGAATTTCTAAACTGTTTTTTTCTTGCTTATATTTTCCATACTGAATGCTATATATGTTAAAAATTAAGTTTTGGGGTAGGAAGAAAAATAAAATTTTATAGTGAAAATACATCCTTTTAGTGTAATTTTATTACAAGCATGTTTTAGGTTAGATTTACTTTCTCCTATAGTCATTCTATCCTGATTATGCATGCATATGAATTTGATAGGATGTTGTAGTAATAAGTAGATTCAACCTTTAATTTTTTTCCTGCAACATTTTATGGAATTAATTGCAAAATATTTTAAAATTTAAGTTTGGGGGGAAGAAATTTTTTTTAAAATGTAACTTTATTTGTCCTCAGTAGCCTGTATTTAATTTGATATCATTTTTAAAATGACTTGTGGTATGTGGTGTTACCTTTAAGTTACTACAATTTCAATTTTAGGAATATTAGAAAAATAACTTAGTTGAAATCCTTAGTGAAGAAACTGTTCTAGAGTTAAGATATTTTGTAGGAAACATTGGAAAAATGATTTTTCTATTTATGGTAGAAAGGAGTTGAATATTTGAAAAACTAAAATTCTTAGATTTATACTTAATGAGAACTGAGCCTTTATTGAAAACCTTTTCAAACTAATACTTACACTTATAAAAAGTGAGGTAAAGTTTTGAGCTTTGGATTTTAGACAGAGGATAGTGAAATTCAAAATTATTAAAGGCATATCCAGATATACTAATCCTCACATAAAAAAAGTAAAAAAAGGGATAAAAAATGATCCAAAAAAAAAGTGAAAAAAGGGATTGAAAATGATCCCGAAAGAAAAAAAAAGAAAAAAGAAAATAAGTGAGGAGAAGCTTGAGGAGAAGCCTAATCAAAAATTGGTTTCACTTGAATCTTTTTAAATGAAAAATTTTAAAAACAATCCTAAGCTTATTCTTATTTCAAAAGGTATTTGTTAAATTGGTATAAATAAGGGGCTTAAATTCCATTTTATACTATTTATGAATCTTTAGTTTGACAATTTTCAATAACTTTTGAAGTAAATAGAAAATCAGGATTCCTAAGTTGAATATGAGATATTCTTATACTCTAGTCCTAGGTTGATTTACTAGAATTTCTCCTATGTTATACTATAACATTTCTGAGATGAAATTATAGGAAACTCTATTGAAACCCACAACCACAAGTCAACATATTTTATTTTTAAAGTTATAGTGTTACTTGAGGACAAGTAACAGTTAAGTTTGGGGGATTTTGACCCGCCTAAAAAATATATGCTTTTTGCTATATGATTTTACTTATTTTTTATGATATTACACTTTAAAGAAAGGTATTTTATATGTTTTTTAGTTTTAGGTACAAGAAATGGTAATTGGAGCAAAAAGAAGCAAAAACGGTGCAAATTGGAGCAAAAACGAGCAAGAAATGAAATTTTGCCTTGACACCTTTCGATAAGTCATTCAATGCTTAATCTCTTTTAAACTTCTTGCATTATTTTGAATGAGATTACACATTAAAGAAATGTTGTTTTTATGCTTATTTTGTAGGGCTATCTATTACGAATGCAACGAAACTAAGACGGGCGAATCAGAGCAAAACTGTGGAGTTGCGCAGCAGTCTGCCCGCCGAAGGCACCCTCGAGGCCGCCGACAGCGGGATTTTCATGAGAAGGCCAAAATATGACCGAAAAGCTCTCCGACAGCACCCCCGAACCCTTCGACAGCGCCCCGAACGATTATGGACCGACTTTTGGCGATTTTGGGCCAAAATTCAACGTATTTGGACACTTTTTCGATGGGGTGCTTAAGGGAACTCTTAGAAATTTGTCCATCATCTTTAAAATGGCGAATTTAGGTTAGAAAAGGGGGGGGGGGAAGTGTAGAGAAAAAGAAGAGAAACAAGAGAGGAATGTTGGGAAAATCTTGGAGAATGATTAGGGTTCTTAGATTAAGAGTAGAAATGTAGATTTTTACCTTTTTGGAGAGATTGGAGAGGAGATTTTGAGAGAATTTGTAAGGAGATGTTCTAGCATTGCATGGATCGACGGGAGACTTTATGGGAGAGATCTTCATCTTTCTTTCAAAGGGAAAAAGCTAAGTATTGTTCTTCATTATTTTAAGATTTTGTAAACACTTACACAGTGGATTTGCTTTGGTTTAATGAAGTTTCCGTTGTGTTTTCTTCGTGGAAATAGTGGTATAAGAAAATTATGTCATTGTTTCCATTCTACTTTTCTTTTGCAATGAGTAGGATTCATGATTAGGATATTGGGATGCTTGCTAAAAGATGTTTTAATTATAAATGTGATGGGTTTTACTTGCACTTCATTTACATTACAATAAGGGCTCGTTGTATTGTTAAAATTCATTGTAATTGCATTGTCTAGAATGGGCGGTGTAATGCTCAACAAAGTGGAACCACATTCAATGTCCATGAATGAATTGCGTAATTCATGAGGATTGAGTGCAAATAAATAGGGAAATATAATTATCGGGCGTAGAATTGGAGAATTTAGAGTGACAGACTAAAATCCTCAATTTAGTCCTATCGTTTGGGTGCTGAAGTGTAGATGTTAGCCCTCAGGCGAGGGGAACGTGGGAGCTCGAAGTGAGAGCCGGTATCCTCCCGACTTAGCCGCGGATTCGATAACCAAGCATAGGATTAGTCAATGTTCTTTATGCCTGGACCAAAGGGTAAAGAATAGGATTGCTCCTATTTGGCACATACAATATTAAATGCATCTGTTGACCTCATTTTTGGTGAGGTCTTTTCTCTCCTTAGTGCTTCATAGGATTTAGCCATAAGGTTTCTCATTGACTATCCTAGAGGACTAGAATTGGGACCCACCCTTTAGCAATTCAGCTACTTCTTGACTCCTCTTGGGATCCCACTTGGATGGTTGCAAACCTCTAAATCACCTTGGAAGGTTAAAATCACCATATGGGCAATCAATAGTGACTTCCTATAGGATTTTTTGGATTTATGGTGACCCTGGGTGCCCTGAGCTTCTCTTGCACACACACACACTCCTAAGCCATTTTACCCTTTAACCCTAAACTTTGAACTTTGCCCCTTTCAACCTTTAAGAAACTCACATAATTGAACTGAAGCCACTGATCTTTGATTAAGATGGCTAAGGTCAATATGTGAAGAATCATAAAGTGGTTACCATTTGGCTAAGCTTGGTCCCAAAGTGGTTAGACTTGATTGAGATCCATAAGCCTACCCCTATAGCCATGAGCCTACCCCAAAACTCTCTAAAAACTTCCAAAAATTACCCAAAATTCCCAAAATTCCTAAAAAACATTTCAAAACAACCGCCACCTTTTAAATTCACCAAAATATCCCAATACCCTCCAAATAACCTCTTGATACCCTAAAATACCCTTTTGGCCCAAAATTCCAAAAATTCCAAAAATTCCCAGAAAAGTTTAGAAAATCCCAAATATTTCTAATTTCATTTTGTTCAACTACACCATGGGCCAATTTTGTCAATTTAGCCCACTTTTGCCAAAATCCCCAATTTGACCCAATCCTAACCCAAATGGACCCAATGTCAAGCCAAACTAGCCCAATTGATCCCAATTTTGATCAAATTCAATCCTAAACTTCAATTAAATATTCCTAATACCAATTTCAACCAAAACCAAGCCTAATTTGGTTCACATTTGAATTCAATACCCAAGATCCTAACTTTTTGCCCTAAATTACCCATAAACCCAAACATACCCAAATCCAATCCAATTCAACTCAAATTTCCTTCACAATTGTTCCAAAACTTGTCTAACACATCTCTATACCAAAAGCAACATTCATTTGATCAAAATTTTGGCCTAAAACCCTTTTTAAATTCAGTTGGGCCAAAAAGCCCAATTTGGCCCAAAAGCCCAAACCCTCTTCAAATTGAATCCTATGGCCCATGGAAAATTTCCAAACCAATTTTCAATCAAATTTCAACATATCCAAATCCAATTTCAATCAATTCCAATTCAATTTGGTCATTCCATAATTAATTTCAAAATTCCAAATCTTCACATGCATATTAAAGGCCCATTCCCCATATGCATATTTAAAGCCAATGAAATCAAATTTTAAAAGCTCAAAATTGAGCCCACATGTCATAATTTCCCATTAATATCATCCCATGGCATTTTAATCATCACACCATGGCATTACATGAAGCATTCCATACATGTACATGACTCTTTACCTAAATTCAGTATTATGGCATAATTTCCAAAATTCATAAAAAAACCATTAGTTCCTTTTCCATGAAACCATCTCATGCCCTCATACATAGCATGGCATGATCCATGGACTCTTCCATGACATGCCAAAGTCAATATTTGCCAAATTTGGCAAGGGGAAGTGACCTCTCCTTCACCCCTTTCACTTCCATTTTCCCTTCTTCCAAACCATCAAATCCAACTCCCAAACTCCCAAACCGGCCACCAAACCTCACCCAAACCTCCTTAAGGACCTTGAGACCAGCTCAAACCACTTTGGGCAAAGACTTAGCCAAGGGACCAAGGGGCTAACCCAAGTTTAGCCCATTTAACCCAAACTCCAAATATCCACTAAATCTCCACCCCAAAGCCATCAAATACTCAAATTGATTCCACCACTCAACCTCTCTAGCATCACTTGACTTTTGCCTGATCTGACCTTGGTCGGCCGGCCATCCCAGTAGCTAGAAAACACCAGGCCGAGAGGCTTAGGTGAATTCAAAAATTCAAAATCAATTTGCTGAGCTGTCCCATTCCAATTGGACTCCATGGCTCTTCTTCTTCTCCCCTAGGCAGCTGATCCCAGCCCTTAATTGCCCCTGGAAAGCTCTCCAGCCCAGTCTATTTAAAAACCACACCTCTCAGCCATGAAGAAGGCTGAACCTAACCTTAGGGAAATTCTGCCAAAATCACTCCAAAACTCCTCCTAGCTAAGAGAAGCTCATCCCCACTCGTTCTCCCCGCCCGAATTCCCTAGCCGAGCCCAATTTCTCGCCTAAAAATCGAGCCGAAATAGGAAACTCCCCAATTCTTCACCAAATCCAAATTAACTCCTCTCACACCTTCACCAGAGGTAGAGATGGAGTTCCCCAGTGAAAGCCCCCTCTCTATGCCACCCAGTTGTTCCAGCCTCCAAGCTTTGTGATTGGGCCTGGTGAAAATCAAGTCTACGCATTTCACCACAGCTGCAGTCTTCATCCCCAGCCTCCTTGGACTCCAACGAACGTGCCGAGCATCTCTGATTGAGGCTTCACCTCTCAGAGCCAAGGTATGGACTCTTCCTTCCTCCCGAGCTTCTGTGAATTCTCCATTTATTTTGGCTTAATTTCATGGCATGTTAACCGTATGGATGTGTTCGTCTTCTCAAGACGAATCCATAGAGCATAAGAACTCGAAAATCCTTTGAGAATCGTGGGAGATATTAGGGTTAGAAGTTCGACGGTCACGGGTGCACACGAGTCGGAGACTATGATCGACCGCCGTCGGATTGCGCGTGTATCGAACGAACGGCTCAGATGGCGTTGGACGAGGAGATGGAACGTGAACCACGGACCGCGTGGTAGCTGAGTAGGATGGTGGCGTCAAACCAGAAGACGACGCATGGAGTTCGATCCGCCGTAGGTTGACGCGGCGCCGACGTGGATAAGTAGGAAAATAGGATTTTCTGATTTAATTAAATAGCCAGAACTTAAAAAATTCATATCTTTGTATAGAAAAATCACAAAAATATAAGAAAAATACCCTCTTGCTCAGTGAACAGAGGAAAATAATGTGAAAAAAGAATTGAGTTAAATTGATGAGTATTTTATTTTTAATTAATTATTTACTCATTTTGTTATTTCAATTCTCCATTTGCATAGACATTTCACCATGGCATGAGACCATAGGGCTTTTTAAGCCTCTAACTTAGGGAATATTCCCTGAATTTTTAAGGTCAAAGGCCATCCCTATGACAAGTTATGTATTTTTCAAGTTCATGACACTGTTTTTGATATTTTAATTCAAAAAATTAGCATGTTACTTAGAAAATTCTAGGAAAATTTGGTGAAGTTCCTTAGGACCAGAGGACCCTAGGATAATTATGATTTGAGTTAATTCATTAAGGATAATCCTAATTGGCCTAATCATTCTAAATTAAACTTTAAGTAATTAGAGTTAATCACACATTAAAATGACTTGAAAATAATTCTCCACTAATCTTTAAGATCAGGGGAACCTCACATAAAAATTTGAAGTCAATTGGAAATGTTTAACCTATTAATGGATCAATTAAGCCACATAATCAAAATTAAACTTTAAAAATTCATAACTCCAAAAATACATTTCAAAAATTCACCAAATTGATTTTGAGACTTCTCTGATATCAGAGGAGTCTATGAAAAATAAAATTGGAATTTTCTAAAATTTTCATTTTTAAGCATATTTTAATATTTTTAATAATTAAAAAATAATAAAAATCACAAAAGTAATAAAAATCATAAAAATGTCATATTTGGTCCCCCTAATCACTTAGGAATCAATCAAATATTTTTCCTAAGTCTCTAGGTTAAGATATTTAATTTCAAAGCCTTAAAACAATTTTTGAATTAAGAAAATGTATTTTCTAGCCTTCCCACTAAATTAATTCTAATAAATAAAAAAAAAATCATAAAAATATAAAATTTGTTTCTCTGACTTTCTTGAGGTCAGAGAGATTTTTTTAAAAAAAAATATAAAACCCATTTTTCAACTTTTATTTTATTTTATAATTAATTAACACTCCAAAATTTAAAATAATTATAATAAATAAAATATAATTCAAAAAATCACCAAAATTGGTTCAAGTGGTCCTCTGGTCATTAGGAACATTCCATAATTTTCTTAAGGACAGAAACTTTACCTTGGTCATGTTGGTGAATTTTCTTTGAAAGCCCCTATTTTCCATTAAAAATAATGATATAAATAAATTAAATTCAGAAAAATCACATTTTCTCCTCTAATGTCTTAATTGACATGTGAGTGAAGTGGCATAAAAATTTTAAGTTCATTTAAGCTTAATTTAATGAGTTATAAAATAAATAAGCTTAAAGGGGCATAAAGGTAATTAAAAGATTTTAACCCCTAATTATAACTTTAGGTTTAATCAAAATGGGGGTAAAATATCTGATTTTAATTTTCTCTTAGATGATTGAAACTTTGGGAAATCAAAGGGTAGGAACCCATTAATCACTTTAATAAACCAAAAATGAAACTTTAATTAATTAAATAATTTAAATTTTGGAAGATTAATTAAAATTGGATTATTAAAATGGGGATATAATATAAGAGGACACTGATTCCTTAATTTAAAAATCCCTAAATAAATCACTTAATAATATTTAACTCTTAAACTTAAGAGGATAAGTGGAATTAATAATTAAATGATTAAAAGTAAATAATTCTTAATTTAATTAAAACCTACATCATTAAATAATTTAATAATTGATTAAAGCCTAAAATGTTAAATAATTAAAAAGTAAATTAAAATATTTGAAACTAATTTAAAATCATTTCAAAACAAACTTAAATCAAATTTGCAAATTTTAAATAATTTTAAGACAACTTACCTTAAAACATGATGTAAAAATTAAATTAATTAATATAATTAATCCAAACTAAATCATCAAAATTTAATAAATAATTTGAACACCTCTTTTGACCTAAGTTAATCTAAAAAATTGAATCAACATAAAATATTGATATCATTTATAAAAGGTTTAACTTAAATGAATCAAACACCATTCCAAACTAAAAATCATTGATTAAAATTTCATAATTAAATCACATTAAAGTAAATCATCAACTTTAACTTCAAATCATTAAAATCTTTAACAAATTAACTTGCCCTCGAAAGCTTTAAATTATTATAACTATTAAATGAAGCGTTAAGTGAAATGTCACTTCACTCATAGGATAATCAAACATCCTAGTTCACTGAGCAAGGGAACAAAACTTAACTAAATCCTTGGATGATTAATTCACCTATGTAATTAAATTCACTTGGACTCAAAATTGTCCCGTAGGTATTGAAAAGATGTTTAGGATTTGTTCTAAGCACTTCCTCAATACGATGGGTAGTTTTAAAGAACAATTGAACTTAATTGTTCTTTGGTGAAGAAAATCATCCTTAACAAAAATCAAGAACCTAGACGTCATAGGAAATGACTAGCTATAGGATTAGGATTCTGGTAGACAACCAAAACCCTTCTTTTAGTCTTTACTTAGATACTTGTTGAAATATTTAAATGCTTTAATATGTGTTTTAATGTGTAGCTTGGAATGACTGGAAGACCCTCTAGGTACGCTTTTATGTTATTGCAATTTACTTTATTGCATTTTCTTTACCTACGCTGCGATTTACTTTTCTTGCATGTTAAACAAGACTGTTGCATGAAAAACTAAAACCTTTAGGATAGTCCCTGAACTGAAACCAAAACTAAATTAAAAGTCACTACAAGATAAAATCCACCGCCACAACATTCAAAATATAAAATAACTCAAAATTTAATCACAAACATAACAACAAAACTACAACTTTAACTAAATTAAAACGTCTTGTTGGATGATCGAGAATACCTCGGATGATGTAACCTACGTGTTGCTAACGGGATTTCCCACGGTCTAAATGAAAGTGTGGAACTCATTCAGTTGAGTTTAGCAAATTCATCTGGACTTGTCGGCATATTTTTAGGTTTCTGTGTTGTATTTAAAAAAAGGGGTGCATACAGAAGTTGTCGGTGAATTTTAAATTATAAATTTAATTTAAATATATATATATATAGTATTAGAAAGAAACATTTGATTTGAAAATAACTTTAAGTTTGAAAATTTTAAGATATGAAATCAAACCGATCTCATATCCCGAATAGTTTATATAAACGAGCACCGCATCACAAACCGTGTATCTATCCCATAGATACACTGCTTGATAATGGGGCTCGATTAAATAAACTAGAAGATTTGTGACATTCATTTGGTCTGCGAACCAATTTTATAAGCCGACAAGTTCCCCTGCTTATTATAAAGGAATTATGCAGGGTTTAAATTAACTGGGTTCTTAAAGTTCCCTATAAGGGCAAGCCCCTATAGTTAGATACATCTTAAATGACGGGAATCATTTAAGAAAACTCTCGATAATGATCAGTGGTTTTGTTATCAAGAATTTCAAAGTTTAAGGTTTTCAAAGGATTGAATTTTGGAATTTCAATAGGGAATGGATCAAATTTTGGAACAGTTCATTTCATGAGTTCAAAGGAAGAAAAGTAAGAGAATCTGAGGATCCAAGAAGAATCTTGGCAACTTCCCAAACTATCCTATTGTTTGGCTTCAATTTAGGGATTTATTTACTATTGTAATCCTGCCAATTTTAATTAATTAGGACTTATATTCGTATGACATGATCATACAAATAGCCTCGAAGATGTGAGGGTTTATGTCGTACCGAACGACTACCTCGGAGTCCTAAGACCAGTTAGGGCTTGATTTGCATAACATGATTATGCAAATGCCTAACAAAAAGTTGAGGAATTATGGTGCACTAGGCAAACTACCTCGAAGTCCTATGGCTTTGTTATTTAACTCTAAGAAAGGTTTCGCTGAAGTAGCCACAAGTTTTGCTGATGACGATGGCCGAGCTGCCCACCATGCTCCGAGCTCCTTGTTGTTGTAGAGGTTTAGTTTTAGAAGTCATAAATCAGGAGATGAGAGAAGTTTTTTGGTTTAGAGAAAATCTTAAAATCCTAGTGTTTTTAATATTTTAATTAAAACAAATCTTAAAGTTGTTTAAAATTAATTAGCACTATAAAACTTAAAATAATTATAATAAATAAAATATAATTCAAAAAATCACAAAATTTGGTCCAAGTGGTCCTCTGGTCATTAGGAACATCCCATAATTTTTTTAAGGACATAAACCTTTCCTTGGTCATGTTGTTGAATTTTCTTTGAAAACCCCTATTTTCTACTAAAAATAATTATATAAATTCGAGATCGATACCTAAATTCCAGTTCTCTGAAAACCCCAGCAGAGTCGCCAGAAGTTTTACGGCTTATTTTTAGGTTGAGTGTTGTATTTTGAAAAGGGGTCACCTACAGAAATTGTCGGTGAATTTTCATATTTTAAATTTAGTTTAAATATATAATTTGGAAAGTAGCATTTGATTTTGAAAATAATTTTTAAATTTGAAGATTTTAAGATATGAAATCAAACTATTCTCACATCCCAAATAGTTTATATAAACGAGCACCGTATCACAAACCGTGTATCTATCCCAAAGAATAGACACACTGCTTGATGATGGGGCTCGATTAAATAAACTAGAAGATTTGTGACATCCGTTTGGTCTGCGAACCAATTTTATAAGCCGACAAGTTCCCCTACTTAATATAAAGGAATTAAGCGGTGGTTTATATTACCCGGGTTCTTAAAGTTCCCTATAAGGGCAAGCCTCTATAGTTAATTACATCTTAAATGACGGGAATCATTTAAGAAAACTCTCGATAATGATCAGTGGTTTTGTTCTCAAGAATTTCAAAGTTTAAGGTTTTCAAAGGATTGAATTTTGGAATTTCAATAGGGAATGGATCAAATTTTGGAACAGTTCATTTCAGGAGTTCAAAGGAAGAAAAGTAGGAGAAGCTGAGGATCCAAGAAGAATCTTGGCAACTTCCCAAACTATCTCGAATTTATGACTTCTAAAACTAAACCTCTGCAACAACAAGGAGCTCGGAGCATGGTGGGCAGCTCGTCCATCGTCATCAGCAAAACTTGTGGCTACTTCAGCGAAACCTTTCTTAGAGTTAAATAGCAAAGCCATAGGACTTCTAGGTAGTTTGCCTAGTGCAACATAATTCCTCAACTTTTTGTTAGGCATTTGCATAATCATGTTATGCAAATCAAGGCCTAACCGGTCTTAGGACTCCAAGGTAGTCGTTCGGTACGACATAAACCCTCACATCTTCGAGGCTATTTGTATGATCATGTCATACGAATATAAGTCCTAATTAATTAAAATTGGCAGGATTGCAATATTAAATAAATTCCTAAATTGAAGCCAAACAATATGATAGTTTGGGAAATTGCCAAGATTCTTCTTGGATCCTCAGCTTCTCCTACTTTTCTTCCTTTAAACTCCTAAAATGAACTGTTCCAAAATTTGATCAATTCCCTATTGAAATTCCAAAATTCAATCCTTTGAAAACCTTAAACTTTGAAATTCTTGAGAACAAAACCACCGATCATTATCGAGAGTTTTCTTAAATGATTCCCGTCATTTAAGATGTAATTAACTATAGGGGCTTGCCCATATAGGGAACTTTAAGAACCTGAGTAATATAAACCCCGCTTAATTCCTTTATATTAAGCGAGGAAACTTGTCGGCTTATAAAAATTGGTTCGCAGACCAAACAGATGTCACAAATCTTTTAGTTTATTTAATCGAGCCCCATCATCAAGCAGTGTGTCTATTCTTCGGGATAGATACACGGTTTATGATGCGGTGCTCGTTTATATAAACTATTTGGGATGTGAGATCAGTTTGATTTCATATCTTAAAATCTTCAAATTTAAAAATTATTTTCAAAATCAAATGCGACTTTCCAAATTATATATATTTAAACTAAATTTAAAATATGAAAATTCACCGACAATTTCTGTAGGCGACCCCTTTTTAAAATACAACTCTCAACCTAAAAATAAGCCGTACAACTTCTGGCGACTCCGCTGGGGTTTTCAGAGAACTAGAATTTAGGTACCAGTCTCGGAAGAGAATTGAAATTTAGGTATTGATCTCGAATGAGAGTCGGAATTTAGGTACTGACCTCGAAGGAAGAGAACTGGAATTTAGGTACCAGTCTCGGAATTTAGAATTGAAATTTAGGTATAAATTCGAAAGAGAATCGAAATTTAGGTATCGATCTCGAAAAGAGAGTCAGAATTTAGGTACCGACCTCGAAGGAAGAGAACTGGAATTTAGGTACCAGTCTCAGAATTTAGAATTGAAATTTAGGTATATATTCGAAAGAGAATCGAAATTTAGGTATTGATCTCGAATGAGAGTCGGAATTTAGGTACCGACCTCAAAGGAAGAGAACTGGAATTTAGGTACCAGTCTCAGAATTTAGAATTGAAATTTAGGTATCAATTCGAAAGAGAATCGAAATTTAGGTATCGATCTCGAATGAGAGTCAGAATTTAGGTAACGACCTCGAAGGAAGAGATATGGAATTTAGGTACCAGTCTCGGAATTTAGAATTGAAATTTAGGTATCAATTCGAAAGAGAATCAAAATTTAAGTATCAATCTCGAAAAGAGAGTTGGAATTTAGGTACCGACCTCAAAGGAAGAGAACTGGAATTTAGGTACTAGTCTCGGAATTTAGAATTGAAATTTAGGTATCAATTCGAAAGAGAATCAAAATTTAGGTATCGATCTTGAATGAGAGTCGGAATTTAGGTACCGACCTCGAAGGAAGAGAATTGGAATTTAGGTACCAGTCTCAGAATTTAGAATTGAAATTTAGGTATCAATTCGAAAGAGAATCGAAAATTAGGTATCGATCTCGAATGAGAGTCGGAATTTAGGTACCAACCTCGAAGGAAGAGAACTAGAATTTAGGTACCAGTCTCGGAATTTAGAATTGAAATTTAGGTATCAATTCGAAAGAGAATCGAAATTTAAGTATCGATCTCGAAAAGAGAGTCGGAATTTAGGTACCAACCTCGAAGGAAGAGGACTAGAATTTAGGTACCAGTCTCGAAATTTAGTGAGAAATGGAAACTGGTTCCAATCTCGAGGATTTATCTGTATGAAGAGGGACCCAATCTCATGCCATCAGAACCAAATCGAACAAAGTTCGTGGCTCTGTGTCAATAGAACTAGTCGATCCTCTAAGACACGACGAAGAAGAGAATTGAAAGGAGCTGGTAAGTGTACCAAGCTGAAAAGACTTGACTTAATGACAAGTCGCAGAGAATATTCAAATTTCAAAAGAGTTTCAAACAGATTTTGATTGAGAGAAGAACTGAAAGGTTCGAATCAGAGGATTCAGATCGGAACTCAATTTAAGATTTAGATTCATTTTGTTTGTCCTTTAACGATCCTATTTTTATTTTTTTTTGTGTTGTTTATTTAGTGTTCATGTGAGTTCGAAGTTCATTTTAATATTCAGATTTTTAGGAAAAATTCTCATTTATTTTCTTTTCTTTTATGTTCTTCGTTCAAAGTTCATTTAACTCTAATGGTGTTTCCCAGTCAATTTGCACAAAAAGAGGTGAAGGCAAAATATGATGTAGTCGTTTTCATTCCAACTTGCTGAAAGTACATCATACAACTTGATCTAGTCATGATCACATTTTCCTCAGAAATTTAATGTCTCATACAATCCACATAAATTCAAAACGGATTGTGTAAGATTCTTGTTGATCCATCCAAAAGTGTCTGTCAAAAATCCATGTCTGAATAGTAAGAAACATGGGCCATAACATCACCTTCCAAGCCAGCTTATCATGGGCCTGGATCATCTTGGCTTGATACAGTTCCAAATTCTGCTGTGCGGAAAGTCTTTTCCCATCCAAGCTTTCCAATTCTTCCAGTTGTAGTCTGGCATTTTCTTCTATAGTGATCTTTTCTGCAATTGCAATTCGGAGTGACGGAAGCTGAACTTCCAGGGGTAAGACGGCCTCGGACCCGTACACTAAAGCGTAAGGCGTAGACTGAGTAGGAGTCCTAAAAGTTGTCCTGTAGGCCCATAAGGCTTCTAACAACTTCTCGTGCCAATTTCTCTTGTTGTCATCCAAAGTTTTCTTTAAAATTTGAACGAGAGTTTTATTAAAAGCCTCGGCCAAGCCGTTTGTTCTTGGGTAGTAGATCGTTGAGTATCGCCAATCGATCCCGTGTCTCTTGACAAAATTGTTGATCTTTATACTCTTGAATGCAGACCCATTATCTGAAATGATTCTGCGTGGTACTCCGAAACGGTAGTCGACTTGGTTCTTGAAAAACTGTAGCACGTGGTGTGCCTTCACTTCTCTGAGTGGTATAGCTTCTGCCCATTTAGAAAAGTAGTCTGTAGCTGCAAGAATGAAGCAATGTCCTCTTGAAGAAGACGGTTCTATCGGACCCACTATATATGTGCCCCAACACTCAAATGGCCACGACGCGATTGTCGGATGTAGCACATTTGGAGGTTGGTGTAGAACCACTCCGTGCACTTGGCACTGGTGACAACTTTTGGCAACTTTCATACAGTCGGTCATCATTGAGGGCCAGTAGTACCCTAGTCTTTTAATCTTCATTTTCATTTTCGAACCCGACTGATGAGCGCCACAAAGTCCTTGTCGGCATATTTTTAGGTTATGTGTTGTATTTTTAAAGAAAGGGGTCGCCTACAGAAGTTGTCGGCGAATTTTAAATTTAATTTAAATATATATAACTTAGAAAGTAGTAGTTAATTTTGAAAATAATTTTAAGTTTAAAAATTTTGAGATATGAAATCAAACCGATCTTACATCCCGAATAGCTTATATAAACGAGCACCGCACCACAAACCGTGTATATATCCTGAAGAATAAACACACTGCTTGATGATGGGGCTCGATTAAATAAACTAGAAGATTTGTGACATCTGTTTGGTTTGCGAACCAATTTTATAAGCCTACAAGTTCCCCTGCTTAATATAAAGAAATTAAGTAGGGTTTATATTACCTGGGTTCTTAAAGTTCCCTATAAGGGCAAGCCCCTATAGTTAATTACATCATAAATGACGGGAGTCATTTAAGAAAACTCTCGATAATGATCAGTGGTTTTGCTCTCAAGAATTTCAAAGTTTAAAGTTTTCAAAGGATTGGATTTTTGAAATTTCAAAAGGGATTAGCTCAAGTTTGGAACATTTTATTTCAGGAGTCTAAAGGAAGAGAAGTAGAAGAAGCTGAGGATCCAAGAAGAATCTTGGCAACTTCCCAAACTATCCTATTGTTTGGCTTCAATTTGGGAAAATTATTTAATGTTGCAATGTTGCCAATTTTATTTATTTAGGACTTATATTTGTATGACAAAATCATACAAATAGCCTCGAAGATGTGAGGGTTTATGTCGTATCAAACGACTACCTTGGAATCCTAAGGCCGGTTAGGGCTTAATTTGCATAACATGATTATACAAATGCCTAACGAAGAGTTGAGGATTTATGTTGCACTAGACAAACTACCTCGAAACCCTATGGCTTTGTTGTTTAATTCTAAGAAAGTTTTGCTGAAATAGATCCGAGTATTGCTGATGACGATGGCCATGCTGCCCACCATGCTCTGAGCTCCTTGTTGTTGCAAAGGTTTAGTTTTAGAATTCATAAATCGGGAGATGAGAGAAGTGTTTTAGTTTAGAGAGAATCTTAAAATCCAAGTGTTTTTTAACATTTTAATCAAACAAATCTTAAAGTTGGTTAAACAGAACCAATTAAGATCCCACAGTTTCGTCATCCCGGCACCGTTAATTTCATTGAATTCACTTAGTCCAGATGAATTTGCTAAACTCAACTGAATGAGTTCCACACTTTCATTTAGACCATGGGAAATCCCGTTAGCAACACGTGGGTTACATCATCCGAGGTATTCCCGATCATTCAACGAGACGTTTTAATTTAGTTGTGATTGTAGTTTTGTTGTTCTATTTGTGATTAAATTTTGAGTTGTTTTATATTTTGGAATGTTGTAGCGGTGAATTTTATCTTGTAATGACTTTTAATTTAGTTTTGGTTTCAATTTAGGGACTATCCTAAAGTTTTTGGTTTCATGCAACAGTCTTATTTATCATGCAAGAAAAGTAAAGCGCGATGCATGTAAGTAAACAACAATAAAGTAAATTGCAATTAAATAAAAGCGTACCTGGAGGGTCTTCCCGTCATCCCAAGCTGCACTTAAAACACATGTTAAGGCATTTAAACATATTTTTGCAAGGAATACCTAGGTAAAACTAAGGGAAAGGGTTTTGGTTATCTACCAGAATCCTAATCCTATAACTAGTCATTTCATATGACGCCTAGGTTCTTGGTTTGGTTTAAGGATGATTTTCTTCATCAAAGAACAATTAAATTCAGCTGTTCTCCCAAAACATCCTGTCATATTGAGGAAGTTTTTAGGACGAGTCCTGAACATCTTTTCAATATTTCTGGGATTATTTTGAGTCCAAATGAATTTTTTATTGTACGGATGAATTGATCATCCAAGGATTTGTATTTTTGTTTTGTTTCTTGCTCAGTGAACTTAGGTATTTGATTACCTGATGAATGAAGTGACATCTCACTTAATACTCTATTTAAGAGTTATAATAATTAAAACCTTTAAGGGTAAGTTGGTTTATCGAGGATTTTAATGAAATTAATTGAAAGTTTGAGTTAATGGTTTAAAGTGTTTTAATTTAATTATGAGGTTTTAATTAATAATTTTAAGTTTGGAATAATGTTCAAATTATTTTAGATTTAATTCTTAATGATTTCATTTCGGTTTGTTGTTAAATGATTTTAATTTAATTTAATTCAATTTGATTTTAATTTAATTTAATTTTATTTAATTTTATTTAATTTTATTTAATTTTAATTTGATTTTAAATTTAATTTAATTTTAATTTTAGTTTTTAATTCAATTTAATTTTAATTTAATTTAATTTTTATTTAATTTAATTTAATTTAATTTAATTTAATTTTAATTTAATTGGATTTAATTTTAATTAAATTTAATTTTAATTTAATTGGATTTAATTTGATTTTAATTTTGATTTTAATTTTAATTTTGATTGTTAGTTTTAGTTTAACTTTAATTTTAATTTGATTTTAATTTTAGTTTTAATTATTAACTTAGATTATTATTTTAATTTTTTAATTAAGAATTAAATATTGTTAAAGTGACTCATTTAGGGGTTTTTAAATTAAAGAATAAACATCCTCTTAATAATATCCCTTTTTTAATGATCCAAATTTAAATATATTCTTTCCAAAATTTAAATTATTTAGTTAATTAAAGTTTCATTTTTGATATTTTCAAAGTGTTTTATGGGTTCCTAACCCTTAATTTCCTAATGTTTCAATCATCCAAGAAAGGCAAAATCAAATATTTTACCCTCCATTTTTAATTAAACCTAAAATTTTAATAAAGGGGGTTAAATCCTTTAATTACCTTTATGCCCTTTTAGGCTTATTAATTTCATAACTCACTAAATTGAGCTCAAATGAATTTGAAATTTTTATGTCACTTCACTCACATGTCAATTAAGACATTAGAGGAGAAAATGTGATTTTTCTGAATTCAATTTATTTATGTAATTATTTTTAGTAGAAAATAAAGGTTTTCAAAGAAAATTCAACAATATGACCAAGGAAGTGTTTCTGTCCTTAAGAAAATTATGGCATGTTTCTAATGACCACAGGACCGCTTGGACCAATTTTGATGATTTTTTGAATTATATTTTATTTATTATAATTATTTTGATTTTTAGAGTATTAATTAATTATAAAATAAAATAAAAGTTTAAAAATGGATTTTATATTTTTATTAAATTTCTCTAACCTCAAGGAGTCCAGAGAAATAAATTTTATAATTTTTTGATTTTTTTTATTTATTGGAATTATTTTAGTGAAAAAAGGTTGAAAATTCATTTTTTAATATTAAAAATTACATTAAGCCTTTAAAATTGAATATCTCATCCTAGAGACTTGGGAAAAATATTTGGTTTGTTCAAAATGATTAGGGGACCAAATATGACTTTTTTATGATTTTTATTATTTTTGTGATTTTTATTATTTTTTAATTATTAAAAATATTAAAATATTGTGGAAAATCAACTTTTTTAGAAAATTCCAATTTTAATTTTCCTGAACTCCCCTAATATTAGAGAAGCTCCAAAACCGTTTTTGTGAATTTTTGAAAAGTATTTTTGAAGTTATGAATTTTTAAAGTTCCATTTTGCATATGAGGCTTAATCAACCCATTTGGTGGCGTTAATCAAGTCCAATTGATTTCAAAATTTTATGTGAGGTTCCTCTGACCCTAAGGAGCAATGGAGAATTATTTTCAAGTCAACTTAATGTGTGGTTAACCCTAATTAATTCAAATTCAATTTTAGGGGTTTAGGCTAATTAAGGTTATTATGAATGAATTAATTCAAAATATATTTTTCATAGGGTTCTCTCGTCCTAGGGAACATCACTAAATTTTTCTAGAATTTATTTCACAATATACTAATTATTGGAATTAAAATACCTAAAACAGTGACATGAACTTGAAAAATCAATAACTTTTCACAAAGATGGCTCTGACCCACAATTTTATATTATGATATTTTTAATTTAATTGCAACGACGCCAAAAACTTGACCCCGCTATTTATATGTATAGAATTGTAATTATTTATATTGTGGATGCTACGCAAGTATACGTATCGTATCAAGTAATACGAGGCTCTAGTGGAGTCCCGGTTATCGATCCCACGGGGAAAGAGAAAATTAAATAACAACTAATTTAAAATAATAATAATAATTTTTAAAATAGTATACGAAAATTTGGAATTCTAAATTTGAGCGCAATAAAGTAAACTAAGTATTTTAATTAGGTAACTTAACTAAGTAGAAAATTAATACGTATTGAAAGTGCAGGAAATTAAACTAATTGCTAAATAAGTCTTAACTATTCGGAAAAAGTATCTTTCCCTTGTTTAGAAATTTAAGTGATTAATGAATTTAAATAGATAATTTTAAGGTATTGTGACAAATAGGAGCATTCCTTATTCTTTACCCTTTGGTTCGGGTGTAAAGAATATCGACTAATCCTATGTTTGATTATCGAATCGCATGCTAAGCTGAGAGGATACCGATCGTCACTTCGAGCTCCCACGTTCCCTCGCCTGAGGGCTAACATCTACACTTCAGCTCTCAAACAATAGGACCGAATTGAATATTTTAGTCTGTCACACTAAAATGCTCAATTCTACGCCCAGTGATATTATTTCCATATTTATTTGCACCCTCCTTCCAAGGCTTTTGAATTCACTGAATATCATATGTAATCTTTACTATAGTTGATAATCAACATATTTTAACAAATCAAATGGCCAGTTTGAAAGTAAATTAAGTTTTAAGTAAAAATTATCACAATTTATTAATATATATAAGTATCTCTATTTTAATTTCATCAAGTCACTTAATTTCATAAACGAGGAGAAAGACTAATAAACTACTCGAATGCATGGGAACTAAACTAAGCATGGATTTCATTTAAAGTTAAAAACAATAAATACAAATACTTACCTCGATTTATCCCCAAACAGACTCCTCATAGTTCCTTTGACTCTTCCTTCCAGTACAGCACGATTCACTAATTACTCACTAAACTTACTAAAAGACTCACTAAAGACACACTACTGAACACAAATTAACACACTTAGAACTCACAAAAGACTAAAAGATTGCACAAAAGACACAAAAGATCGCACACAAAAGATCGATTTTCGGCCTCTATATATAGAGTTAAGCAAAGGTCCAAGAGGTGTGTAAGCATCTCTTCAAAAAGTGTCCAGGTTCAATGTATCTGTGCCATTTGAACTACCTCGCCGTCGGCGATGAACTACCTCGCTGTCGGCGAGGCTTCTAGAAGATCTTCAAACCGCTCTAGCTCGCTGTCAGCGGGCTCGGGCTCGCTGTCGCCGAGACAGTTATAAATCCTTCAAAATTTTCTTCTTGTAACCTCGCCGTCGGAGTGCTCGATCTCGCCGTCGGCGACTCAGCACAAATTACATGATTTTGCTCCAAATTCGCTCCTTTTTATGATTTTTGCTTTTATCACCTAAATTATTCATTCCTGCAATAAAATAAAGAAAATACCCTTCTTTAAAGTGCAATTTCATCAAAAATAGGTATGAATTTCTTAATGAATTTTTCAGCGATCAAAATCCCCCAAACTTACTTATTACTTGTCCTCAAATAATTTTAATACTACATAAAAATAATGATTTCTATAGTAAAATTTTTCAATTCAAATAAACTATGAATTAGATTAATTAATATAATAAAGTTAAATAAAAATAATTCATGTAGTTTTAATTAATCTTATAGAAATAAATTATTTAGTTATCAGGTCTAAGATTTCTAGCTTACTATTCATTTCAGGAATGACTATATTTAAAAGAATAACTACTTAAGATATTCATATGATAAGAAATTCAAGAAAACACTATTAGGTAAAATTCTAATCCATAAACATAAGTTTGGAAATATCTAAGTTTTTCCTTTTAGGTTAATTCAAATGAAGCCAATTTTTGATAAGGCATCTCCTCAAGCTTCTCCTCATTTTTCTTTTTCTTTTTCTTTTTTTTTTTATTTTTATTTTTTCTTTTTCTTTTTCTTTTTCTTTTTATTTTGAGGATTACTGTATCTGGAGAGCCTGTTAATAATTTTGAACTTCATTTTCATCTTCCTAAATTTGAAACTTAGGAATATTTCTTAGCTTATATATACTTCATAGTTTTTACTTTATTGATTTTCAATCTTTTCTTTTTCACTTGAATACTTAAGAATTTTAATTTTAGAATATAGTTTTCCTTACTAAAAATAGTTTACTATATTCTTATTCCCTTTAACCAAATATTTTATTCTATTTAATTAATTAAAGCACTAGAAATAATTTATTTAACCTTTTATAATAATTAAATAAAATAATTCATATTAATTAAATTGAAAAATTTGCTTATAAAAATCATTTTATAATAATTTGAAAATAGAAATTGAGAACAAGTTAATAACTAAATTTGTATTTTACTCCCCCCCCAAACCTAAATTTTTATATCTATTCTAAATAATGAAAAAGGGAAAGTAAATAAATCATACCTTTGAAGTTTAGGTATTTCTTTTTCTTTGAAATTTTTGCAGGCTTTTTCATTTTTTTATTGAACCTGTAATGTTAGTATTCTCCATATATATATAACAATTTAAAGAAAATGCAGGGATAAAATCTAAGATAAGTATTAACTATAACAATTAAAATTAACTCTACACTATACATATGAATTACTAACATATTAAAAACATTTTAACTAACAGCATTAACAATTTTACAATTTAAAACAATACAGAATAAAATAAAATAAAAACTAAAGAAAACTAACATCCTATTTAACATAAAAAACAAATGTAATTAACTAACATAAAAACAAAAACTAAACTACTACAACAATTCAAGCAAATAATCCAACAAACATCCAATGTCTCAAAACATAAAGTACTGAATATTACAAATATATAAAGTCTTTAAAATAACTTAACATCGACAAATAAAACAAATAAAGTCCTATTCTTCAAAGAACAAAGTCCCGAGCTATATCATCTCCTCCCCGATCCGTAGGCCGAGAAGACCGAGCAGCTGGTACTGTGAATATCGGGGGCACTCAGGAAAGATAACATCTAAATCACCACTCCTATAACGACGTTCAGCTTCATAGTATGCAATCTCGTATTCCGAATGTCGCTGGAGATATTCGCTATCATAATCATGTCTCCTCTCCAGATTATCAATTCTTTGATCAAAATGATCAAATCTTCTCCCCATCGCATTTCCAAACCGCTCAAAACTTCTTCTATGCGAGTGTCAATTCATTCATCGGATCTTGTAGGGTAGGGGTGGTAGGCTCGGGAGGTTCATGGCTAGTAGAGGGTATATCTCTACTGACCGAGTGAAATAACTTCTTACTCCCGCTCTCCACCCTTCATGAGATTCATACTTCTTAATATTAGCAATCGTGAGTGGTTTCATTGGTTCTACCCATTCTTCATTATCTCTAGCCTCAACTCCGCAGAGTTGGCAGAGTGAAAAAATTAATCCAGTGGTGTCCCGATCCAGCTCCACTCTCATTTCGAGGAGTGGCCGGGATGTTTCGATAAATAATTCTCCCGATGTTGATGCTTCTATTATTCCGAATACGAAATTCGGAATTGCTCTATCTCGTGTTACCTCACTCGTGGTGATAGGTGGGTAACGAGTAGAACAAATAAAGTAATGTCGGGCTTTGGAGATCGCATTTAATTTAGAAAGAGGAAAATTCACTCTTTCCTCGTCGCTAATTTTCCAAACTCCGGTCCCATCGGTGAGAAAGTTAATGACTTCCTCCAGTGGTCCTTCCATCGTTCCAAAAGTTTCATACTCGCTAAAGGTCGATTCATGAACTTCATAGAACCCGTTTATTCTTGCAGCATTGAATTCTACAAAAAACCCTCGTACCTTTACTGGTGCATCTTCAGCGGCAGTTAAATTGGCATAAAATTCTTTAACCACTTCCACAAATGCTTCTATATCGAACGTAACGTAAATTCTCCCAACCTCGTTCCTTAATAATCCTCTCTACTTCTCCTCCCGGATTTTTGAAAACCCGATCTGCAATGCACTTTCTTCCTTGAATATTTTCAAAATATTTAGTTTGTGCTCGTGCATTGATGAATCGGTCTTCGTCGAATTCTACTCGACGTTTTTGTCGTGGAGCCATACGATCGATCTGTGAAAATCATGAAAATTTTCACTAAACTTAAAAATAATCCTAAGAATGCTTCCTACAACATTTATAAGTAATTTAAATTAAATTTCATGGATTTCCACCGAATATTTCTTCCATATTTTGATTTTTCCCAAAATTTGCAATGTGGTGAAAATACATGGTGAAAATCAAAAATTTTTGCATAGGAGTGAAGCACTTACCAAGAGAAGATGAAATCCGGTGTTTTTGAGTGATGGAATCGCCTCTAAATCCAAGATCTCTCAAGCCCTAGGTCGGTTTTTGCGAAAATGAGAGGTTGGGGATGATGAATAGTGTTTTTGACCGGTCAAATATAGGTCTTTTTACGTTCTCGCTGTCAGCGAGATTTTTCTCGCCGTCAGCGAGCTAATTAATTCCATAAGGCAAAAGTTTCGGGAAAAATCCGCCGTCGGCGAGAAATTCTTCGCTGTCAGCGAGATCGATCTTGCTGTCGGTGAGATTTTTCTCGCCGTCGGCGAGGTCCTAAAAATTTCAATTTTTGAATTTCGTCAATCATTTTCAACCTTGATTTGTCTTATATTATATTTCCGATCATATCATTTATTAATTTAATATGAAGATTAGCTACTTATATACAAACAAATTCACACAACACAACAAATTAACTTTAATATTGAAATCCATGAGACATACAAACTAACATAATTTAAAACTCTATAATCAAACTTCAAACTTCAATCCTTACTACTAATCAGCATCGCAAACCAATCCACGACACACTAAATGTTGATACAAAACTATGACGCATATCTCAATTAAGTTTGAGATATTCCAATCATCACTCCACACATAATAAAATCTAAATCAAATCAAATAACATAAATTCAAACATACTATGAAAATCTTTACTACTACTCTTCAAGGTCGAATCTTCATCTTCTCGATATTTCCGATATGACGATGATGCACAAATAAGTTATAGAAAGGCTCGAAGGGAAATTCCGGCAGCATTCTTCGATGATCCAACCCTTCGTCTCGGTAAATGAAGAAAGCTAGCTTCCAGGTGTCCGGAATGATCAAAGTGTTCCTTCATCCTCCAGATCAATGTGATCAAATAAATCGGATATATTGTCGATTAAATCTCTCACATTCGTAGTTCTTTCTCCATTCCATTAATTTTCTTCATAAGTAACTCGTTTTATCCGAAATAGACCTTGCTATAGGATTATTCCGTGAAGCTCTATCAGAGATAAATGTAATGTCTTCATTATTGTCCAAAGTAGGAACATATCTCGTAGGATCGAGCGGCTTCCAAGGTAATGTAACCTTTTCCCAAGCTTCATAAGAAACTCGGTATCGATCGCATAATGCAAAAATAGTAGATGGGTGTCCTAGTCCGTGAACCGACCCATGCACAATTAAACCCAATGCGTACTTAACAATTATTGATCCAACATCAATAGGTAATCCACTTCGAATACAATAATTCAATATAGCGCATTCCTTCGAAACCTTGTTTACCCTCATAAGTAGGTAACAATTTAGATGAGATGAAAAAGTGCCAGTGCTTTGAGACGAGGATTCAAAAGTGATGCGGAGAAACTAACATACCCGTCTTCACGCATTTCCCAATCTTCCGGTTCATCGGTCGGATATCGAAATATCTCATTCATATTATATCGAGAAGGCACAAAATTTGAATAGTGACATACCGGGGTGTTTTCTATAGAGAATAATTCATTTACTCTTGATGGAGTAAACGTCACCCATCTTCCTCGGACGTAGATATTCCCATTGTTGATTGCATGTAAGTTAGAGTAGAACTCTTTCACAACTGGAATAACAACAGCAGACGTAGTGTAACAAAATACCTCCCAAGCTAGCAGCCGCGCGATCGTTTCTTCTATCTTCGTAGTGGAATTCTCTAATCCTCGATCGACAAATCCCCGTTCCTTGATAACTCTTTTCTTTATCAAAACCTTATTGAAGATCCGTCGCGCTTCCGCACTCACAAATTTCCTCCGGTTAAACACTCCGGATTTTGAGGAATCTAAGAATTTGGAGACCATTATAGTGAATGGAATGAATTCTAGTGAAGAAGGCAGACTTAGAGTGGTTTAAGAATGGGTTTTCACAAAGGAATTGGTGTTGAAACCGTCCAAATCGGCATTCAAAGTATAAATAACTCATCTTTATAACTTCCTCGGCTGTCGGCGAGGACGTTTCTCGCCGTCGGCGACTTAGTTATAAAAACTGCCTTTCCGGTTCTCGCTGTCGGCGAGGACGTTTCTTGCCGTCGGCGAGCTCGATAAATAAACTGAATCTAATTTAGGCGCGAACCTCGCTGTCGGCGAGATTTCAAAATAATGTCCAATTTCGCTCTAAATCGAATAATTTCTTTTCTCATCATAATGGTTCGAATATGTGATGATTCTTAATAATAATTGAGTAGTAAAGTTTCAATAATATAAACTAACTATTAAGATACAATAAAAATAGATAACTAATATGGGTTGCCTCCCATAAAGCGCTTGGTTTAACGTCGTCGGCCCGACCTAATTTCAATTATTAATCGAGTCGACTAAGCATTAAAACCTCTTTATAGTTAGGCCTTATACCTTCGAAATATGGTTTTAATCTATGTCCATTAACTTTAAATTTATGTCCAAGCTTTTGGATCTTCGATTTCTATAGTTCCGTATGAAAATATTTGAGTTATGGTGAAAGGTCCTAACCATCGAGACTTCAATTTTCCAGGAAATAATTTCAATCTAGTAATATATAGCAAAACTTCCTGTCCTGGTTCAAAATTTCTCTGATTAATCTTCCGATCATGCCATAATTTCATCTTTTCTTTATAAATCCGATCATTATCATACGATTCATTTCTTAATTCTTCCAATTCATTTAATTGCAACAATCTTTTCTCACCAGACCTTCCTTCATATTATAATTAAATTCTTTAATCGCCCAATATGCTTTATGTTCTAATTCAACTGGTAAGTGGCACGTTTTTCCATATATAAGTCTGTAAGGAGTCATTCCAATCGGAGTTTTATAAGCAGTCCTATAAGCCCATAATGCAGTGTCTAATCTAATAGACCAATCTAACCTATTTGGGTTTACAGATTTTTCTAAAATACGTTTTATCTCACGATTAGATACTTCGCCTAATCCGCTAGTCTCGTGGATGATAAGCAAGTGGATATCTTATGAGTAATATTGTATTTTTCTACTAGTTTGTGAATGTATTTATTTCTAAATGAGTTCCTCCGTCAGTGATAATCACTCTCGGCATTCCAAATCTAGTAAAAATATTTTTCATCAGAAATTTTAAAACACTCTTAGCATCACACCTAGGTGAAGCTTGTGCCTCAATCCATTTGGAAACATAATCAACAGCTACTAATATATATGAGTTTCCAAATGAAGGAATAAAAGGTCCCATAAAATCTAATCCCCAAACATCAAAAATTTCAACTTCTAATATAAAGTTTAGAGGCATTTCGTTTCTTCTAGATATATTTCCTACTCTTTGGCATTTATCGCAAGTTTTAATATATCTATATACATCTCTAAATAGAGTAGGCTAGTAAAATCCAGATTGTAGAATCTTATAAGCAGTTTTATCAGTCCCAAAATGTCCTCCAAAATTAGAATCATGGCATTTTTGAATAATTGGTTCAGTTTCTTCATAAGGTACACATCTTCTAATAATTAAATCCTTACATTGCTTATATAAATATGGTTCATCCCAAAAATAAGTTTTCGTATCATGGATGAATTTTTTTCGTTGTTGCAAAGTTAAGCATAGGTGGTAAAATATTACTAACTATATAGTTTACTATATCAAGCATACCATGGTATTTTCCATTCATTGATATTATATAGTTGTTCATCGTGAAAATCATGTCTATAATTTCATTTTCAATATCAGTATAATTCATGATTTTCTAATCTTGATAAATGATCCGCAATTTGATTATCGGTTCCTTTCTTATTAACGATCTCAAAATCGAATTCTTGCATTAATAACATCCATCTAATTAATCTTGGTTTGGAATCTTTCTTTTGCATTAAATATTTGATAGCAGAATGATCAGTATGCACGCTACATTTTGTTCTAATCAGATAAGGTCTAAATTTATTAAAACCATATACTACGACTAATAGTTCTCTTTCTCAGAATCGTATAATTTATTTCGGCATCATTTAGAGTTTTACTTAGCATAGTATATAACTTTAAAAATCTTTTCATATCTTTGCCCAAGAACTCGCTCCTACAAGCATAATCACTAGCATCACACATAAGCTCAAATGGTTTCTCCCGGTTAGGTGAAACTATTATAGGTGTCGTAATTAATTTTTCTTTTAAGAGTTCAAAAGCATTCGAGCATTCGATTGTAAATTCAAATTTCTTGTCCTTTTCGAGAAGTTGGCATAGAGGTTTAGTAATTTTTGAAAAATCTTTTATATAGCGTCCGTAGAATCCAAGCATGTCCAAGAAAACTTCTTACCCCTTTTACCGTAGTTGGAGGTGGTAATTTAGCTATAACTTGAATTTTTGCAGGTCCACTTCCATGCCTTTTTTCAAAATTTTATGCCCTAATACAATGCCGCCCGCAACCATAAATTGACATTTCTCCCAATTTAGAACTAAATTTGTTTTCTCACATACTTCTAATACTTTTTCAAAATGAGTTAAGCATGTGTTAAATGATGTTCCAAATACAGAGAAATCATCCATAAATACTTCTATTCCATTGTCAATTAACTTACTAAATATGTACATCATACATCTCCGGAATGTTGCTTGGTGCATTACATAATCCAAAAGGCATTCTTCGAAAAGCGAAAGTTCCATAAGGACTAGTAAATGTAGTTTTCTCGATCCTCGTGGAGCAATTTGTATTCGATGATAACCGGTGTATCCATCTAGAAAACAAAAATACTTATGTCCGACTAATCTATCTAACATCCGGTCTAGAAATGGTAAAGGGAAGTGATCTTTCCCTGGTGGCGGTATTTAATTTCCTATAATCAATACATATACGCCAACCGGTAACTTGTCTTATAGGAATAAGATCGTTATTTTCATTGGCAGTGACGGTCACTCCTCCCTTCTTAGAACACGATGAATTGGGCTTACCCAAGCATCGTCGAAATAGGATATATAATACCATTATCTAACCATTTTAAAATTTCTTTCTTAACTACTTCTTTCATTATCGGGTTTAATCTCCTTTGGGGATCTGCTTTAGGTTTATGTTCATCATCTAAAATAATTCTATGCATACATATTGAAGGACTAATTCCTTTAATATCTGCTAAAGTCCAACCAAAAGTTTTTATATATTTTTTTAAGGTTTCTAAAAGTTTTTGTTCTTTAGATTCGTTTAATGCAGATGAAATAATAACTGGTAAAGTTGAAGAATTACCTAAATAAGCATATTTCAAATGATCAGGTAATATTTTTAGCTCAAGTTTAGGAGGTTTAATAATTGATGGAACTATATTCTTGTCGTATTTTCGGTATTATCCAAAAATTCAAATCTTTCCCGAATAAAATCTAGTTCTTCATGATTATCTTCAATTAATTCAGATGTTTTCTTTTTCTAATTTATTCTCGTAATATTCCTTAAAATGTTCTTGTTGTAAATATTCAAGTATTTCCATCCGAAAACATTCATCATCTTTTTCTAGCGCAGGATATTTCATTGATTTTGCAATATTAAATGTAACTTTTTGGTCATTTACTCTCATAGTTAATTCTCCTTTACGAACATCAATCATAGCTTTTCCTAGTAGCTAAAAATGGTCTTCCTAAAATGATAGGAATTTCTTTATCTTCCTCCATATCTAAAACAATAAAATCTACTGGGAAGATAAATTTATCCACCTTTACTAACACATCTTCAATAACTCCCTTAGGATAGGTAATCGAACGATCAGCTAATCGAAGGGTTACCGAAGTAGGTGTAATTTTTCCTAATCCTAATCTCTTAAAAATCGATAGAGGCATTAGATTGATGCTTGCTCCTAAGTCACACAAAGCTTTTCCATAAAATTTTTCTCCTATAGCGCAGGGTATAGTGAAACTACCAGGATCTTTTAATTTTTCAGGAAGCTTCTTCTGAATAATAGCACTACACTCTTCACTAAGTGCGACTGTTTCATTATCAGTGAATTTTCTTTTCTTATTTAGAATATCTTTCATAAATTTTACATAATTTGGCATCTGATCTAAAGCTTCAACAAAAGGTATATTAATTGTTAATTTCTTTAATATTTCAAGGAATTTAGCAAATTGTTTATCTTTTTTATGTTGAGCTAGTCGTTGAGGAAATGGTGGTGGAGGTTTTTCAACGTAAATTTTCATAGGTATTAAAGGATGTTCCAAGTTTGAATCTTGTTGAATTGTTTCCTTTTCAATTTCCACTTCCTCTTTTTGGCTTTCAAGTTCTTTTTGAATTTGAGGTTCTAATTCTTTTACACTCCTTAGTTGTATTGCTTTAATTTGTTCTTTTCCTTGATCTTTAGGATTTATTTCCACATTACTAGGAAAAGTTCCGGGTATTCTATTATTTAGCGCGATAAGCAATATGTCCAAGTTGAGTTTCGATATTTTTAATAGATGTTCCTTGAATTTGTAATTGATTTCCTTGAATTTGTAGTTGATTTCCTTGATTTTGTAGTCGATGACCCATATTCAAAATTAATTCATCCATGGATAATTTCTTATCCTTGAATTGAGGGTTATTGTTATTAAATCCGGGTGGGTAATTAGGTTTATAGTTTGGATTTGCTTGATTAGGTTGATTCATCCATTGTTGATTAGATGTGTTATTCCAATTAAAATTTGGATGAGTTTTCCAACCAGGATTATAATAGTTTGAATAAGGGTTATTAGTTCTATTATTAATAGCATTTAAAGTTTCATAATTAGTTTGAGATTCTATGATTTGTCCGGATGTGTTTTCTTCTAAAATAGGAGAGTAGTTCATTCCAAAATGATCTAACTTCTTAGATATAGCGAGCAATTTGAGAAGCTAACATAGATATTGCATCGTTTTCATGAATGTCGCTATCTTTTAGGATTTACTCTTTCAACGAGCCATTGGAAATTATTTGTTGTCATTTCTTCGATTAGTGCATAAGCTTCATCAAATGGTTTAGACATTAATGAACCTCCAAAGCTGACAGATCGATGATTGATCTTAAAGATCCTACTAATCCATTATAAAAGGTTTGAATAATCGACAATACTGGCAGCGCATGATGTGGGCATTTCCTAAGAAGTTCCTTAAATCTCTCCCAAGCTTCATATATTGATTCTCCATCTAACTAACAAAAAGAAGTTATATCATTTCTAAACTTAGCGAGTTTTAGATGGTGGAAAATATTTGGATAGAAATTTTTGTGATAATTCTCCCCAAGTTTTAACGGATCCAGGTGCTAACGAATTCAACCACATTTTAGCTTTATCCCTTAATGAAAAAGGAAAAAGTCTAAGTTTTATAGCATCGTCGGATACTCCTCGATATTTAAAAGTAGCACAAAGTTCTAGAAAACTAGCAAGATGTAAGTTAGGATCTTCGGTAGGTGAACCACTAAATTGATTGTTTTGTACCATTTGGATAATTGCGGGTTTAAGTTCAAATGAATTAGCAGCTACATCGGGATTTTGAATAGTTAAATGAATTTCATCCGATGTAGGGTTGGCATAATCTCTTAATGGTCTTTGTTGGTTCATATTTTGAATTTCGGGAATATTCGCCATTTGTGTTAAATTAATAATTTGTTTCTTTTGTTTTCTAATTCTTTTAATTGTACGCTCTAATTCGAATCGTAAGGTATTAAATTTTCGTTTCCAAATTTGCGCATACAATTTCGGAATAGATATTAATTTATTTATTATGATTATTTTAAAAAGTCCGTTACTTTAGTAAATTTTTCTTACTTTCCCGGCAACGGCGCCAAAAACTTGACCCACAATTTTATATTATGATATTTTTAATTTAATTGCAACGACGCCAAAAACTTGACCCCGCTATTTATATGTATAGAATTGTAATTGTTTATGTTGTGGATGCTACGCAAGTATACGTATCGTATCAAGTAATACAGGGCTCTAGTGGAGTCCCGGTTATCGATCCCACAGGAAAGAGAAAATTAAATAACAACTAATTTAAAATAATAATAATAATTTTTAAAATAGTATACGAAAATTTGGAATTCTAAATTTGAGCGCAATAAAGTAAACTAAGTATTTTTATTAGGTAAATTAACTAAGTAGAAAATTAATACGTATCGAAAGTGCGAGAAATTAAACTAATTGTTAAATAAGTCTTAACTATTCGAAAAAGTATCTTTCCCCTTGTTTAGAAATTTAAGTGATTAATGAATTTAAATAGATAATTTTAAGGTATTGTGACAAATAGGAGCATTCCTTATTCTTTACCCTTTGGTCCGGGTGTAAAGAATATCGACTAATCCTATGTTTGATTATCGAATTTGCGGCTAAGTCGGGAGGATACCGACTGCCACTTCAGAGCTCCCACGTTCCCCTCGCTTGAGGGCTAACATCTACACTTCAGCTCTCAAACAATAGGACCGAATTGAATATTTTAGTCTGTCACACTAAAATGCTCAATTCTACGCCCAGTGATATTATTTCCCTATTTATTTGCACCTTCCTTCCAAGGCTTTTGAATTCCCGAATATCAGATGTAATCTTTACTATAGTTGATAATCAACATATTTTAACAAATCAAATGGCCAGTTTGAAAGTAAATTAAGTTTTAAGTAAAAATTATCACAATTTATTAATATATATAAGTATCTCTATTTTAATTTCATCAAGTCACTTAATTTCATAAACAGGGAGAAAGACTAATAAACTACTCAGAATGCATGGGAACTAAACTAAGCATGGATTTCATTTAATGTTAAAAACAATAAATATAAATACTTACCTCGATTTATCCCCAAACAGACTCCTCGTAGTTCCTTTGACTCTTCCTTCCAGTACAGCACGACTCATTAATTACTCACTAAACTCACTAAAAGACTCACTAAAGACACACTACTGCACACAAATTAACACACTTAGAACTCACAAAAGACTAAAAGATTGCACAAAAGACACAAAAGACTGCACACAAAAGACTGATTTTCGGCCTCTATATATAGAGGTAAGCAAAGGTCCAAGAGGTGTGTAAGCATCTCTTCAAAAAGTGTCCAGGTTCAATGTATCTGTGCCATTTGAACTACCTCGCCGTCGGCGACGAACTACCTCGCTGTCGGCGAGGCTTCTAGAAGATCTTCAAACCGCTCTAGCTCGCTGTCAGCGAGACAGTTATAAATTCTTCAAAATTTTCTTCTTGTAACCTCGCCGTCGGCGGGCTCAATCTCGCCGTCGGCGACTCAGCACAAATTGCATGATTTTGCTCCAAATTCGCTCATTTTTATGATTTTTGTTTTTATCACCTAAATTATTCATTCCTGCAATAAAATAAAGAAAATACCCTTCTTTAAAGTGCAATTTCATCAAAAATAGGTATGAATTTCTTAATGAATTTTTCAGCGATCAGGCTCTGACCTTAAAAAATTCAGGGAATATTCCCAAGATCACAGGCTTCAAAAGCCCTATGGTCTCATGCCATGGTGAATTGTCTATGTAAATGAAGAATTAAAATATTGAAAATAGTAAATAAATTATTAAAACTAAATTACTCATCCAATTAACTTGATTTCTTTTCCACATTATTCTCCTCTATTCACTGAGCAAGAGGGTATTTTTGTTTTATTTTTGTGATTTTTCTATGCAAAGATATGAATTTTTGAAGTTCTGAGCATTTAAATAATTCAAAAATACCCTATTTATCTACTTATCCAAGCAGCGCCAGCGCAACATCGGCAGCTTCGAAAGTCCACGCGGCGCATTCCCATTCGACGCCGCCATCCGACTCAGCGCTCCGGGGGCCCGCGGTTCACGTATCATTCCCTGGTCCGGCGCAATCTGAACCGTCTGCTCGATACACGCGCGATCCAACGGCTCCCGGTCATCGTCTACAACTGGTGTGCACCCGTGACCGCCAACACTAAAACCCTAAGATCTCACTCGATTCTCAATGGATTTTTGTGTTCTTATGCTCTATGGATTCGTCTTGAAGAGACGAACACATCTATACGGTTTATAGGCTATGAAATTAACTTAAAAAAAATGGAGAATCACTGGAAGCTTAGGAGGAAGAGTGAGTTCATGCCTTTGCTCAGAGAAGTGAAGCTTCGATCTGAGAGTTGTGTCACCTTTGATTGGGTCCAGGCAAGCTCTGGATGAAGTCTCTCGCTTTGGGGAATTGTCTAGGTATGAAAGTGACCAAGGCCGATCACAAAGCTTGGAGGCTAGAAGCAATGGCTGGCCTGGTGAGGGGGCTTTTACTGGGGAACTTCTCCTCTTGGTTTGGTGAAGGTGTAGGACCAATCAATTTGGAGATTGGCTCACTGTGGTGAAGTGTCCTATTTTTTGGGTGGATTTTCAACTCAGAAATTGAGCTCTGTCAATGGGGATTAGGGCAAAGGAACACTGGGGATCAACTGCTCTGGGTTAGGAGAAGGTCCTGGAGCAATTTTGGCAGAGTTTCCTTAAGGTCTGGTTCATCTCCTTATTTGGCCGAGAGGTAGTGGTGTTTAAATAGGCATGGCTTGAGGGCTTCCCAGGGGGTTTGAAGGCTTGGATCAGCTGCTTAGGGCAAGGGAAGAACAGTCATGTTGTTCAATTGGGCTGGGACAACTCAGCAAGGAGAAATTCAAAAAATTGGCTCACATGGGTGCTCTCGGCCTGGTGGTTTCCGGCTGCTGTGGTGGCTGGCCGGCCAGGGTCAGGTTACCCTCAAGGTCAGGAGGTCCAGTGCTGGAGGTTTGTGCAAGCAATTGTCCAATGCTAAGTGTAAAGGGTTGGATTTAAGTGGTAAAGGGAGAAGAGTGATTTTGGGTTCACATGTGTCAACCCATGTATTTGGGCATGGTTCACCTCCCCATGGTCCGATTTTGGGCCAAGGGGATCGGTTGAGTCTGCTTGCCATGGAGTGGTGAATTCCCCATCAAAATAGTTTAAGCTAATTTTGGGTTATGGTGTTGCATTAAAGAGGTTAAAATGGCTTAAGGAAGGCTTAGGAAAGGACTCCCTCTTCTTGCCATTAATGGCTTGGTGACAAGTCAACCCCCCCATGGCTTCATGTGGCTTGTCCATGGCTTGCATGTGGCTCCATTTGGCTCCTCCTTGGCTTAGGAAAAGTGGATTCATTTATATGAAAAAGGAATTTGGAGATTTTGGCAATTTAGTGAAACATTTAGATGGTGCTTGGTTTAGGTTGATTTGATGATTGATTTGGGACTTAGGAATTGATTCCAATTAAAGGGATGATGAGAAGGAATTGTCATGTGGGCTTTGGAATGGGTTTGGGCTTTTGGATTTCACTTTGGATGAGCATTCAAGATGGTTTAGGGAAGTGGGCTTTTGGATTTTAGGATGGGCTTTTGGATGAAAATTTTGTGAAGGACCATGTCAAATAAATGTTGCAGTTGGTTTAGGGATGTTTCATGAATGGTTTGGAATCAATTTGGTGTGATTTGGAGTAGAATTGGGTTGAATTTGGGCTTTTTAGTTAAATGGGCCAAAGTGGCCAAATTGGGCTAACTTGGGTTAAGGTTGGGCTAAAGTTGGATTTGATGGAGAAATGTTTATGGGAGTGTCACAAAGAGTTTTCAACTTTGGTTGGGCTCTAATTTTAGGATTTGGGCCCATTTGGGTTAGGTTTGGGCTTAGGTCAATTTAAGGGATTTTGGTTTTGGGTTAGGTTTGGGTGGAGTTTAGGTTCAAATTTTGGGCAAATCAAGTTAGTGTTTTGTTTATGGGGGTGTTAGGAAGGTTTTAGAAAAGATTTGGGGCCAATTGGGGTTGAATTTGGTTAGGTTTGAGCTAGGTTTATGTCATGGGCCAAAATTGAGCCTTATGCTTCAAATTGAAATTGGGCTCAAATTTCAGTCAAGTTGGAATTAGATTTGGTCTAAATTGATATTGGGGATGTTTAATTGAAGTTTAGAATTGAATTGGACCAAAATTGAGGTCAATTGAGGTGGTTTGGTTTGACATTGGGTTCACTTGGGTTTAAAATGGGTCAAACTGGGGGGTTTTTGGAAAAGTGGGGTAAATTGGAAAAATTGGCCCATGGTGTAGTTGAATAAAATGAAATTGGAAATATTTGTGATTTTTTCGATTTTTTTGGGAATTTTCTGAATTTTTGGATTTTTGGGCTAAGAAGGGCATTTTGGGTATTTGGAGGGTATTGCGGGGTACTTTTAGAATTTTTGGTATTTTTGGCTATGGATGATCAATTTGAGTGGGGGGAAATGTTTAGGACTGATTTTGAGGAATTTTGGGTAATTTAGGTAATTTTGCAAATTTTGGGTAGCTCCAAGGGCATTTGGTAGGTTTGGTGGGTCCGGGGCCCCGGGGGTCAAAAATTGAAATTTTGGGAAAATGAAGATTGATTGAATGTGAGTAGAATGGAATCACTTTGGTTGAGCCATGAAGCCATATTAAGCTCATATGAGCCATGAGAGGTCTCATTTGAGGCATTCACTATGTTGTTCCTAACCCTCTTAGCCAGGGGCTTAGGGGTTAAGGACCATCCATATGAATTACCTACATGAGTCAGGAAGTCGAGTTGGGTGAGAGTGTGGTTTTAGGACTTGGAATGTGTGTGAGAGTGTAGTGTATGTGCAAGTTAACCCTCACTGGACCGGGCCACCTGGGGTATTCCTAAGGTCGAAAAGTCACTATAGGGAACTCATCCTTTAAACCTCCACATTTGATCTCGACCCTCTAGGTGATTACGGGTCTACAATCAAGCTTGTGGGGTTTGCGGGGAGTTAAGAGGTGTTTGAATTTCTAAATGGTGGGTTCCATTTCTAGTCCTCTAAGATTAGTCAAAGGAAAATCCTATGGCTAGATCCTAAACACTAAGGAGTGAGAAAAGAAGAGACCTCATAAAAAATGAGGTCAACAAATGGACCCCCAATAGGTGTGGTGTGCTAACGGAGCAAACCGCGCATATTGGCATTGACCGAAGAGATCAACAAAACCAACACAGATGTCCAAGTGACAAACTTAGTACAGAGTAGAAGAATTTCCGCTGGGGAGTATCAGGTATATTTCCAAGACTGGAGATTCCTGAACTCTCGCTGGGGAATCGAAAAGGTGGTGAACTCCAAATCACAAGATCTGGGGAATTCGATTTAGATTTCAGTTTACTTTTAAATTTTAAGTTTCAATGTGTGAGTTTGGATTTCAATTTGAAGTTTTATTTAAAATCAATGTAAGGAGATTTTGAATTTGAAATTTGGATTTGAAATGAGAATTGAAACTTGGGTTTCAACCTCGGGATTGCAAAGAGAACTAGAATTTAGGTGCCAGCCTCGGAATGAGAATCAGAGTTTAAGTATCGACAGAAAAAGGGTGGGAATCAGAATTTAGGTACTGATCTCGAGAGAGTGAGATTTGGAATTTAAGTATCAATCTCGAAAGAGTCGAAATTTAGGTATCGACCTCGAAAAGGATGAGAATCAGAATTTAGGTACTGATCTCGGAATGAGAACTGGAATTTAGGTACCAGTCTCGAAAATGAGAATTGAAATTTACGTATCAATCTCGGAAGAAAGTCGAAATTTAAGTATCGACCTCGAAAAGGATGAGAATCAGAATTTAGGCACTGATCTCGGAATGAGAACTAGAATTTAGGTACTAGTCTCGAAATGAGAACTGGAATTTAGGTACCAGTCTCGGAAGAGAGTAGAAATTTAGGTATCGACCTCGAAAAGGATGAGAATCAGAATTTAGGTACTGATCTCGAAATGAGAACTAGAATTTAGGTGCTAGTCTCGAAATGAGAACTGGAATTTAGGTACCAGTCTCAGAAGAGAGTCGAAATTTAGGTATCGACCTCGAAAAGGATGAGAATCAGAATTTAGGTACTGATCTTGGAATGAGAACTAGAATTTAGGTACTAGTCTCGAAATGAGAACTGGAATTTAGGTACCAGTCTCGGAAGAGAGTCAAAATCTAGGTATCGACCTCGAAAAGGATGAGAATCAGAATTTAGGCACTGATCTCGGAATGAGAACTAGAATTTAGGTACTAGTCTCGGAAATTTAGAGGATTGAAATTTAGGTATCAACCTTGAAAGAGAATCGAGATTTAGGTATCGATCTCGAATGAGAGTCGGAATTTAGGTGCCGACCTCGAAATAAGAGCTGGAATTTAGGTACCAGTCTCGGAAGTTTAGAATTGAAATTTAGATATCAATTCGAAAGAGAATCGAAATTTAGGTATCGATCTCGAATGAGATTCGGAATTTAGGTACCAACCTCAAAGGAAAAGAACTGGAATTTAGGTGTGAGTCTCGAAATTTAGAATTGAAATTTAGGTATCAATTCGAAAGAGAATCAAAATTTAGGTATCGATCTCGAATGAGAGTCGGAATTTAGGTACCGACCTCGAAATGAGAGCTGGAATTTAGGTACCAGTCTCGGAAGTTTAGAATTGAAATTTAGGTATCAATTCGAAAGAGAATCGAAATTTAGGTATCGATTTCGAATGAGAGTCGGAATTTAGGTACCGACCTCAAAAGGAAGAGAACTGGAATTTAGGTACCAGTCTCGGAATTTGAAAGAGGACTAGAAGTTAGGCTCTAGCCTTGAAGATTTATCTGTATGAAGAGGGACCCAGTCTCATGCCATCAGAACCAAATCGAACAAAGTTCGTGGCTCCGTGTCAATAGACCTAGTCGATCCTCTAAGACACAGAAGAAAGAGAATTGAAAGGAGCTGGTAAGTGTACCAAGCTGAAAAAACTTGACTTAGCAATAAGTCGAGGAAAGTATTAAAATTTCAAAAGAGTTTCATACAGATTTAAATTGAGGAAGGAACTGAAAGGCTCGAATCAGAGGATTCTGATCGGAATTCAATTTGAGATTTAGATTCATTTTGTTTGTCCTTTAACGATCCCATTATTATTATTATTATTTTTCGTTTATTTAGTGTTCATGTGAATTTGAAGTTCATTTTAATATTCAAATTTTTTGTAAAAATTCTCATTTATTTTCTTTTCTTTTCTGTTATTCGTTCAAAGTTCATTTAACTCTAATGGCGTTTCCCAGTCAATGTGCACAAAAAGAGGTGAAGGCAAAATATGACGTAGTCGTTTTCATTCCAACTTGCTGAAAGTACATCATACAACTTGATCTAGTCATGATGACATTTTCCTCGGAAATTTAATGTCTCATACAATCCATGTAAATCCAAAACGGACTGTGCAGGTTTCTTGTTGATCCATCCAAAAGTGTCTATCAAAAATCCATGTCCGAATAGTAAGAAACATGGGCGATAACATCACCTTCCAAGCCACCCTTGGCGGGAATGCCGCATGGATGTGCATTGGAGGTGTGTTATTTCCCATGTAACTCACGACTCGTAGGGCGGAGACTCTCCAAGTCCGGATCCGGTCGAAAGTGGTAAGGTATTTTTCGTCATCCATTCTTCGAAAGTAAGCGAGATCCGCTCCACGAGCACTCACGGAATGCAATGCTTCGCAACGTCCGCTCCGTTTCCTTTTATCACCGGGACGGAACCTACGGTAGTGGTATCTCCACCGGCCCTCGGAACTCACCGAAGCTCGCGATTCGGAGGTCGGATCGGAACATGATGTTGCATCGGTCGAACGACACCGTGCGTAATGGTCTAACAAAGTCATGATGGTCTATATGCGGCGGTATGCGAGTCGCCTTCATTGTAGATGTTGATAATGCGAGTCGTTGGTTATGCAATCCGCGAGCGATACCCTACATGTTATCATCCTTTTCACCATTCTCTTGATGATTCTGGGCATTGGATCCACCTCACCGCGACGGAGTATCCCTGGCGGGTTTCCTTTTCTATCTATGGAAAAGTTGTAGCAACATCCGCATTGGATTGTAACTCTTCCCTTTCCCGGCATCCATCTTCGGGGTTCTGAATATGTCTTTTCTCTCAGGCGGCCAGCTCGGCCCATTTTCTGCAATTCAAGGATGCAGTCTACAATTTGTTGTTGCTCATAGTCTGAGAAAACATCTGTATGCAGCTCGAGGCCTTCCAAGATGTTGACCCTCTTGTTTCTAATTCTTTCAAAGTACTCAAAGGTTTTCTTTTCGACTAGCTGCATTTTCTCCAGCTCGTATTCTGAGATTATCTGAAGTCCTCGGTGTCTAGTAACATACTGCGGGATGTATGGCTCAACCCCAGCACGTTCTTCTGCATGTCTCGGCTCCTCGAGGATAGTCTCCTTAGGGACATCCTCCAGGGTTGCTTTCGCAATAAGACTCTTCGAATCTAGTACATATGCTCGGTGTCGAGGTACCGACTCTGTTTCTGTTTTTCTTGGTATCTCTTTTATTTGTTCCGACCTTCTTGGAATTGACTTTCTTCTTTCTGGTTCCTGCCGAACCTTTCTCCTTGGAGCATTTGCACTAACAGTATCCCCTGTCTGTTCATGTTCATCTTCTTCTAACTTGGTCAGCATTTTGTGAATGCAAAGATTTTTATTTCTTCACTGGGTAGCAGTCAGAGTAGCTCTCCTTACCCCTTGAATTTCTGCGGGTGCGGCGCTGACGAGCCTACCCTCTACTGTGGCAACCACGGATTTAACTTTCTTATCCTCCCCGGTTGCACGCGCGGCGTTTGCTTTTCTTTTCTTGTTGCTGGATTGGTGGCTCGGGCCACCCATTTTCATCACTGTCTGGCTGTGAAGTTCTTCTCGATCAATCGGGATCCAATCATTTTCTTCATATTGTAAGCCGCGTGGTGTGAAGTCTGAGTCAATCTCTATCACTGCTCCATCCCTCACCCTCTTTTCATCAAGTCCTAGACTCACACCATTTCTAAAGTTTAGAACCAACCACCCGTTCGACATTTCCCTGCGAAAAAATAAGGAAAGGATCAGGGGCTGTACTAAGAACAAGAACAATAAGAAAAACACTTAAAAAATTCTTATTCACTTCTGTTAAATTTAAAGGAAGTAGGAAGATATGAGAAAATATCAGGAATCAATGGATTTAAAAGGAAAGATTGACATTTTATTATTACGATTTCCCATGTTTTCTTTTTAACATTTTCGTTGATGAGATTTTTTTTTATCATCCATTTTATTTTGTTTTGGGTTCGGACCCAATCACAAAGTGATTACTTCACCTGTGTTTCTAGGGATAAGATTATATTTTAGAGGCCACCCTTCGAAACATCAGCTTGCGTAATACTTCTTAAAATACCATCCATTGATTGGAAGCATAGGTCGTTCTCCATGGCAATTCACAAGCTGGTAGGAACCTCGTGAGTAGACTGTCTCGACCACGAACGGCCTTTCCCATGTTGGTTCAAATTTACCTCCTATCTTGCGATGTGCAAGAATAGTTCTTCTGAGAACAAGAACTAAGTCACCAACTTTAAAAGTTCTTGGGCAGACCAGTTTATCATGGGCCTGGATCATCTTGGTTTGATACAGTTCCAAATTCTGCTGCGCGGAAAATCTTTTCCCTTCCAAGCTTTCCAATTCTTGCAGTCGTAGTCTGGCATTTTCTTCTGTAGTGATCTTTTCTGCAACTGCAATTCGGAGTGACGGAAGCTGAACTTCCAGGGGCAAGACGGCCTCGGACCCGTACACTAAAGCGTAAGGCGTAGACTGAGTAGGAGTCCTAAAAGTCGTCCTGTAGGCCCATAAGGCTTCTAACAACTTCTCATGCCAATTTCTCTTGTTGTCGTCCAAAGTTTTCTTTAAAATTTGAACGAGAGTTTTATTAAAAGCCTCGGCCAAGCCGTTTTCTCTTAGGTAGTAGATCGTTGAGTATCGCCAATCGATCTCGTGTCTTCTGACAAAATTGTTGATCTTTGTACTCTTGAACGTGGACCCATTATCTAAAATGATCCTGCGCGGTACCCCAAAACGGTAGACAACTTGGTTCTTGAAAAACTGTAGCACGTGGTGTGCCTTCACTTCCTTGAGTGGTATAGCTTCTGCCCATTTAGAAAAGTAATATGTAGCTGCAAGAATGAAGCGATGTCCTCTTGAAGAAGGCGGTTCTATCGGACCCACTATATTAGTGCCCCAACACTCAAATGGCCACGACGCGATTGTCGGATGTAGAACATTTTGAGGTTGGTGTAGAACCACTCCGTGCACTTGGCACTGGTGAAAATTTTTGGCAACTTTCATACAACCAGTCATCATTGAGGGCTAGTAGTACCCTAGTCTTTTAATCTTCATTTTCATTTTCGGACCCGACTGATGAGCGCCACAAAGTCCAGAGTGTACTTCTTTGACAATTTCATGAGCCTCGGACCCGCTCAGGCATCTTAGCCACATCTGATCAAAAGTCTTTCTATATAATGTATTGTTTATTAATGTGTAAGACAGAGTTCTTTTCTTGATTTGATGGTCTATCGACTTATCGTCTGGTAGGTTTCCTGTTTGCAAATAGTCTATTAGTGGCTGCCGCCAATCTTCTGTATTTTCTGTCACTACTGCAATTGTTTTTTCTACTTTTCCTTTTGATCTATGTATTGTATCCATGTCGAGCTATGATAGGACCTGTCGTCCTTGAACTGACACTTCAACTAACTCATCCTGCAAGCAGGCAAACTCCTTTGCAAGGCGGGCTAACGCATCGGCGAGAGCATTTTCTTTTATGGGAATCTTGTAAATTGTTACGTTTGGAATTTGTTCCAATAATTTCATGGTGTACTGAAAGTATTGCTCGAGTCTTGGCTTTAAAATTATGTACTGTCCGGCGATCTATTGAATGATCAACTGAGAATCTCCGTAGATGTTGATGTCCGTTATTCCCATCTGAATGGTTAATTCCAGTCCGGTTATAAGGGCTTCGTATTCTGCCTCGTTGTTTGTACATGGTTCTGTTAAGTGGTAGGAGTATCTTAACATCCCGCTCCGGTGTTATAAAGATTAGTCTGATTCCTGCCTTACCGGGCACTATCGTTTGCAATTCTTTGTTCTTCTGTGCTAAGGACGCACCGTCGAAGTACAGTTCCCAACATCGATCATCAGGGTCTTCGAGGCTCATTATCCGCTCGTCGAGCAAATCGTCATCGAGAGGCGAATCCGCCGGCAAAGGGTGTCTCTGCGAGGAGTCCGCAGGACTTGTCCCTTTACGGCGCGAAGAGGAACGAAAGTTATGTCAAATTGCAATAGTATCATCGACCACCTGGCAAGTCTGCCAGAAAGCGTCGGGCGGGTCATCAAGTATTGCAACAGATTAACTCTCGAAATAAGGTTGACCTTATGAGAAAGCATGTAATGCCTGAGCTTTTGAGCGGCGAAGATCAGGGCCAAGCAGTGCTTCTCAATAGGAGGATACCTTACTTCCGTCGGAATTAGACGACGGCTTAAGTAGTAGAGAGCATTTTCTTTTCCCTCATCATTGACCTAGGCTAGCGAGGCCCCGAGGAATCGTCCGAAGCCGCGAGTATAAAGTATCAACGGTCTACCCGAGACCGGGGTCGCTAAGACAGGAGGTGTCATTAAGTATTGTTTGATGTCATCGAAGGCATGTTGACATTTGGAATCCCAAGTAAGCTTGGCATCCTTCTTAACCAAAGCGAGAAAAGGCTGACACCTTCCTGACAAATTCGATATAAAGCGTCGAAGATATGCCAACTTTCCTTGAAAGGATCGTAACTGTTTCAAGGTTTTAGGAGGTGGCATTTCTAAAATAGCTTTAATCTTCTCCGGATCGATTTCAATCTCGTGATGTCGGACAACAAATCCTAAGAATTTCCCAGAGGTGACACTGAAGGCGCATTTTAAGAGATTCATCTTAAGGTTAAATTGTCTTAGACGCTCGAAAACAATTCTCAAATCATACAGGTGATCTTCTTTCAGTTTGCTTTTGATGACCACATCATCCACGTAGCACTCAAATTGGTTGTGAATGAGATCATCAAAAATCTTCTTCATCGCTCTTTGGCATGTTGCTCCTGCATTCTTTAGTCCGAATGGCATTACTGTGTAACAATACACTCCGATAGGCGTTCTGAATGCCTTGAGCTTTTCTTCTTCTGGTGCCATCTTTATCTGGTTGTATCCTGATGATCCATCCATGAATGAAAATATTTCATGAGTTGAAGCAATGTCGATCATCAGTTCTAGGATTGGTAGCGGAAATTTGTCCTTTGGACATGCTTTATTCAAATCTCTGAAATCCACACAGATTCTGATCTGACCATTCTTCTTTCTGACTGGTACCACGTTGGCTAACCAAGTAGGGTATTGTTCTTCACGGTCAAATTTAGCGTCTATTAGCTTCTTAACTTCGGCTATTACTTGTTGCTCAATTTCTAGACGCATTCTTCTAGGAGCTTGTCTGACTGGAATGGAAGTAGGATCTACTCCTAACCTGTGAACTGCGACTTCTGGAGCTAATCCTGGCATTTCATCGTAACTCCAAGCAAAATAGTCCTTGAATTCCATTAGTAGCTTGATTATTTCCTCAGAATTTTCTTTATTGAGTAAGGAGGTAACAAAGGTCAGCCTAGGCTCTTCGCTAGTACCTAAGTTAACTTCCATTAACTCGTCTATTGTAGATTTAATTTCTTCTTCGAATTCTGGTGGAGCATCTCCGATTGGTAGATCTTCGAGATCTTCTGAAGCTTCCAAGCAGTCCTTATTAGGTTCGCAAGTGACAACCAAGCAAAATTTCGTATCATCAACTGATCTTACTGTGCAAATCCGAGACCATGTTTTTAATTGGGAGGCCGACCGGCATTATTCCATAATTTTTCAAAGTGTTGTGATCGGCCTTTTGTCCATTGTCGAGGTAAGACACCACGTTGAATTAAATTTTGAACACAGGGAGAGTACCACTCAAAAGGTAGTTCCATTAATTCAGAAGTAGTAACATCTTCAAATTGTACATCTTTTTCAGTATTGGAAGAAGAAGCACCACGGTAAAAATTAATTGGTTTAGTACCACCACCATGTACCTCCTTGACCACCATACCCTCGATCTTATTAGAATGGATCGGGGTCAGGTTCATAGTATGTACATGATGGTTAATCTTCTCATACATTGATTTATATTCTTCATTCTTTTCATCTTCGAGAGAGATCTTGAACTGGGGTTTCTTTTGACTTATTGTCGCTGCTTCTTTCTTGATTTCTTCTTCTTCTTCGGAAGTGTTCTCCCAATTGACATCGATGACCGGTTTCTTCTGTCCAACTATTCCAACATTTCTTCCACGTCCTTGACCTCGGGTGCGAGTTCTGGAGAAATCTTCACCATCTCGCAGTAAGGGAGTAGTGAGTAACTGTTGGACTAGAACTTCAGGTTCTTCATCGTCTCGAATTTCTTTTGCTTCATTTGGTATGGTATTTCTGGAAAAGATTGTTTTCTATGGGGGCGCGTAGTAGGCCGCATCTTCATGAATTCCAATTTCATGCATGGAGAACGGTTGTAAATCACCTTTGATACACTGTTCCCCTCCTTCGTAATACTTTATGCACTGGTGCAGAGACGATGGTACCATCCGGTTTTCATGGATCCATGGCCTACCCAGTAGAGCGTTGAACGATGTTTTAGAATCAATTATGTGGAATTTTGCGGTTGTCTTTGCTAAATCACCGGTCTTCATTAGTAGTGTTATCGATCCAAGAGCTCTTTCTCCTTTTTGATTGAAGCCTCTTAATAGCATCTTGTCTGCTTCAAGCTCTTGAGCATCAATTTCCAAATATGCTAGCGTCCGAAGATTCATTATGTTGATTGATGCTCCTGGATCAACCAACACTCTGGAGAGCGTAAACTTTCCAATAGTGACTGAAATGTATAACAGTCGATTGTGATCGGCTGTTCCCAGTAATAGATTATTGTCCGTGAAGGTAACACCTCGCTGTTCTTTTAACGAGCAAACCTCATCGAAGGAATTACCGGCCATTTGATCTAAACAAATCTCTGGATCAAGTAGAGCCTTGATCAGAGCTTCTCTCATCTCCTTTGACAGGATCAGAGCGTCGTATATGCTTAGTTTGGTTGGTAGCTTCCTAAGATGGGCTAGCACGTTGTAGTCCACTTTATTACCATGTTCCTCGGTTTCTTCCTGAATGGGCAGTTCCTCTGCTGGGGTTGGCTCTTCCTGAGCAACCACCGGCTTTCCTTTATCCTTTGGACCCATTCTCGGGGGTAGAACTTTTCCACTTCTTAAATTTACTTCAGTTATCTCTTCTGAATTCGGTGTTGAATTTGCCGGTGTATCTCTTGAATTGGAACCACTGGCTCTTCTGAAGTTGCTTCGGTGTCTGAGGGTTCTAATTCTATCATGATCGGAGCTCCTCGAAATTCATAAATGGACTCATTGCTTATCGAGCTTTCGTAGCCTCCTTTGTGAACATCTTCTTCTTCGTGGTCGTTGAGATTGTGTAGGATTTGAGAATCGTTATTTGTATTGGAATCGAGATCTGGATTAAGTCGGCTGTCGTTAGTTACATAATCGTTAGAAATAGTCAAAACGTAGCCAACGCCATAACCCTTATCATTATAAGATCCCACCGGAGCGAGTAGATAATCATACAGAGTCAGGAGTTCGAGGAATTTCTCCCCCGAATCGGAAACAACCATCCTAGGATAAGCAGCCCCTAGTCTACCCTTCGGAGCCTCGGTCTTCTTTTCTTCCACGATCTTCTCTTCCTTCTAGGGCGGTTCTTCAATAGCAAGTGATAGTGTCGGCTCGACAGGTTTCAAATTCTGAGTTTAAGCGCATACCGAAGCGGCCTGGATGTGATCCAAAATTTTCTTCGATGATCTTGTCTAGACAGTACTCCATCCATCATCAGTCGTGTACGGGTTTATCGGAATAATGGGATCCATTGAAATAACATTGACGGAACCTTCTTTCTGGGGTTCCTTCATGTATTCCTTTGGGATAGTTATGTTCCCCCTCTGGAGATTGTCATCAAGCCAACTCTTGAAAGTGATGCAATCCTCTATCTTTTGTCCGAACATCTGGTGGTAAGGGAAATAGTTCGGATGATCTTTCTTATTGACTGCCTCCGGCTTCTTGGGCTACGCTGAAAATCCAGTGTCTTCATTAACCTGCGTAACATATTTGCTACTGCTTCAGTTTTGAATGGATATTCTCTACTTAGAAGTTCTCTTAAAGTACGTGACGAACGAGGTGGTTGTTCATAATGCTGAGGTGACTGATAGCTTGGACGAGGTTGCTGATAACCCTGCTGAGGTTGCTGATAGCCTTGTTGAGGTTGTTGGTATGTTCGTTCCGGTGGTTGGTAACTAGGCTGCGGTCGCTCTGGCGGTATCTGCATTGGCTGCTTGCCTTTATCTACTGCCGCGACGATTCCAGATTTCTTCTCGAATGTTTTCACAGGCTTCCGCTTATCATTCTTGTCTATGAAACTTAACTGTTTTTCCTCTTCTTGCAAGCTCCCGGCCTTGCTAAGCAACTTCTCGAAAGTCTTGATTGTAAATCCTCTAAGGAGGAGTACTATCGGGCCATGGATACTTTTAAGTAGGATGTCGACTGCATGTTGTTCTTGAAGCTGTGGTTCACACTTCATGCTTAAGTTTCTCCACCGAAGTATGTAATCCACTAAAGTCTCATTCGGCTTCTGTTGCTCCACCACTAGATCACCGATAGTGATGTGGTGCTGAGCCCCGGCAAATCATTTAATGAAGAGATTCTCTAGTTCTGAAAAGGTCTTTACTGAACCATTCGGCAATTCTACGTACCAGTCGAAGGCAATCCCTGACAAACTGCTGACGAACTGGCGGAAGAGTAAAGCGTCACTCCCACCGGCATTGCAGCAACTTGCACGAAAATGTGTGACATGCTGTCGAGGGTTTCCTGTTCCATCAAAAGTCTTAAACAGGGGTGGTACAAAGCCTTTCGGGTATTGGACCGCATCGAACTCTTCGGGGTAAGGTCTACCCGTCTGAATGGATGCTCCACTCTTGGATTGTGCTAAAGCTTCTCGCACCTGCTGTTCTACCATATTTTTAATATCCTTTTCGGAATCATGCTTTGTGTAGAATCCTTCTTTGGTGGTTCGTCTCCGTTGACGGATGTGATCTCCTTTCCTCCATCCGCAATATGGATAATTTCTGGGGGTGTCTCTTTCTGAGGCTGGGCCTGACTCTGGAGAGTGGCTAAGGCAGTAGCCATCTCTTCCATCCTCTTTACCATCTGGGAAATTGTATCATCTCTTTCCCGCAGTTGTGCTCTCAACACTTTCGGTTCATCCCTTTCCGCAGCTGCTGGAGCACCTTGCGAAGCTGACGATGCTCGTGTCTCAACCATGTTGATCTCGGCATACTCGTCATTCATAAATTCTGATGAGTCAATTTCATCTCCTAATTCCTCTTCTCTTTCTTTTGCTAACCATAGGATGTCGGTCCTTAACTTGTCCATGGCATCCTCTAGTGGCCCTTTTCGCACGGTCTCGCAGTTGTCTTGTGACGGTTGTTGAACTTCCTTCCCGGGAGTGTCCTTTATTGCAGTAGCACTTTCTTCTGATTCAAGTTTCCTGACGAGGCTTTTCTTCTCAGGATATTGTTTTGGTCTTAGCTCGCCGATAGTAGGTCGCCATACCATCCTTCTCGCAGCCGGAAGCCTAGGACCGGATGATCTGTCGGCTATATGCTGGAAGGTGGTATCCTCCCTAATTTGCAGACCCGATACAACAACGGGTGAACTGGCTTTTATCTTCTTCTTTGGTTTCTCTGTGGCAGCAACAGGCTCTATTCGCGGTGCGAGGTGGGATTTAGTTGGCACTCGTCCTATCCTTCTTAAGATTTCTGACAAAGGGCATCTTTCTTTCTTTGCTAATCTTTCTATCACAGCTTGCAGTCGGGCAAATGGCGTAGCCTTATCCCTTTTTCATTTGTAAGTGTTGTAGTACGCAGGTCAGGGTAATGCAGTGGCGATCCTACGGACATCCTCTTCATCTGATGCGGCAGAGAGAGGGTGAAACCTGCTCCCTTCCAATAGAGGTATATACTCAGGCAGTTCTTCTCTTTTTTCGGGATTTTTTTCTAGAAAAGCAACTTCAGCAGCTCTAGCTTTCTTGGCGATCTTCCTGCTTCTATTTCTCCTTTGAGTTCGAGTTAGGGGTGCAACTCTTGAACTGGACCCGATCTCGAAAACGAGATGGTATTGTAGAGAAATCGTACCCTCCACGATGACGAGGCTCATCGCGGACTTGGATCTCCTTCCCCTTCGGCTTGGCGAAGTCGGGGTAGGTGCGGAGATGACTAGACCGGTGGGGGTAGAGACAACAGTCCTCCTACGAATAGTAGTACTCCTCTCAGCTGGAACCCTTTGCATGGGAGGGAATTCTTGAGTCGATTTCAGGTTGAACTCAATTACGGGCTCTTCAGTTTCTGGCACTTTGTCCATTAGTGAGAAAAGAGTGACGCCGGCGAACTTGATATCTGTGTTGTCGAATCCTTGTCCAAAACGGATGATCCCATTGTCGGGCAGCTCATCCTTGTAAACAGCGAAGTCCATTCCATTGGTGAAGGAAAAGATTAACTTTGGGGCTGTCATTTTTTGCAGGGCAGATTCCGAATGTCAGTCCCGAATTATGCTTCTTTTCATCGTAATGTTTAGGACGAAAAAGAAAGAGTCCGAACGCATTTTCGTTTATCTTAGTGTATTTGTAATTTTTTTTAACAGAGATTGTTTATTAGAAGGTTCATTTGTTAGAAACAAAACGATTAAAGGAAAAAGGTTATAGTAAAGGTAAAGGGCCCGATTTAGAATTGGAAAGGAAGAGAAAGTCTTATGCAAGACTTCTCGACTCGAAGGACTGCTCCTAAACTAACACCTATTGGGGGTCCACCCCACCTCAGAAAAGAGGTAAAAGGATCTCGGAACCTCTATATTTAGGGGTGTCTAAACAGTGGCTCCTAAATCTGAGAGAGTTGACTATACCCATTCAAGACAGAAATGAACGTGGTATTTCAACGGAAGAATGGTAGCTTTGGTCCACTAGAGATATGGACTCACCACCAATTTATGAAAGCAAAACCATCTGATCAAAATGGAGAGAGGAACTATTCCCCAGCGAAGTTGCCAGAAGTTGTCAGCATATTTTTAGGTTATGTGTTGTATTTTTAAGAAAGGGGTCGCCTACAGAAGTTGTCGGCGACTTTTAAATTCAATTTAAATATATATATGTATAACTTAGAAAGTAGTAGTTGATTTTGAAAATAATTTTAAGTTTAAAAATTTTAAGATATGAAATCAAACCGATCTCACATCCCGAATAGCTTATATAAACGAGCACCGCACCACAAACCTTGTATATGTCCCGAAGAATAAACACACTGCTTGATGATGGGGCTCGATTAAATAAACTAGAAGATTTGTGACATCTGTTTGGTTTGCGAACCAATTTCATAAGCCGACAAGTTCCCCTGCTTAATATAAAGAAATTAAGCAGGGTTTATATTACCTGGGTTCTTAAAGTTCCCTATAAGGGTAAGCCCCTATAGTTAATTACATCTTAAATGACGGGAGTCATTTAAGAAAACTCTCGATAATGATAAGTGGTTTTTATCTCAAGAATTTCAAAGTTTAAAGTTTTCAAAGGATTGGATTTTTGAAATTTCAAAAGGGATTAGCTCAAATTTTGAACATTTTATTTCAGGAGTCCAAAGGAAGAGAAGTAGGAGAAGCTGAGGATCTAAGAAGAATCTTGGCAACTTCCCAAACTATCATATTGTTTGGCTTCAATTTGGGAAAATTATTTAATGTTGCAATCTTGCCAATTTTATTTATTCAGGACTTATATTTGTATGACACAATCATACAAATAGCCTCGAAGATGTAAGGGTTTATGTCGTATCAAACGACTACTTCGGAATCCTAAGGCCGGTTAGGGCTTAATTTGCATAACATAATTATACAAATGCCTAACAAAGAGTTGAGGATTTATGTTGCACTAGGCAAACTACCTCGAAATCCTATGGCTTTGCTATTTAATTCTAAGAAAGTTTTGCTGAAGTAGATCCGAGTTTTGCTGATGACGATGACCGAGCTGCCCACCATGCTCTGAGCTCCTTGTTGTTGCAGAGGTTTAGTTTTAGAATTCATAAATCAGGAGATGAGAGAAGTGTTTTGGTTTAGAGAGAATATTAAAATCCAAGTGTTTTTTAACATTTTAATTAAACAAATCTTAAAGTTGGTTAAACAGAACCGATTAAGATCCCACGGTTCCGTCATCCCGGCACCGTTATTTTCATTGAATTCACTTAGTCAAGATGAATTTTCTAAACTCAACTGAATGAGTTCCACACTTTCATTTAGACCGTGGGAAATCCCGTTAGCAACACGTGGGTTACATCATCCAAGGTATTCCCGATCATTCAACGAGACGTTTTAATTTAGTTGTGATTGTAGTTTTGTTGTTATGTTTGTTATTAAATTTTGAGTTGTTTTATATTTTGGAATGTTGTGGCGGTGAATTTTATCTTGTAATGACTTTTAATTTAGTTTTGGTTTCAATTTAGGGACTATCCTAAAGGTTTTGGTTTTCATGCAACAGTCTTGTTTATCATGCAAGAAAAGTAAAGCGCGATGCATGTAAGTAAATCGCAGTAAAGTAAATTGCAATTAAATAAAAGCGTACCTGGAGGGTCTTCCTGTCATCCCAAGCTGCACTTAAAACACATGTTAAGGCATTTAAACATATTTTTGCAAGGAATACCTAGGTAAAACTAAGGGAAAGGGTTTTTGTTATCTACCAGAATCCTAATCCTATAACTAGTCATTTCCTATAACGTCTAGGTTCTTGGTTTGGTTTAAGGATGATTTTCTTCAGCAAAGAACAATTAAATTCAGCTGTTCTTCTAAAACATCCCGTCATATTGAGGAAGTGTTTAGGACGAGTCCTAAACATCTTTTCAAAATTTCTGGGATTATTTTGAGTCCAAATGAATTTTTTATTGTACGGATGAATTGATCATCCAAGGATTTGTATTTTTGTTTTGTTTCTTGCTCAGTGAACTTAGGTATTTGATTACCTGATGAATGAAGTGACATCTCACTTAATACTCTATTTAAGAGTTATAATAATTAAAACCTTTAAGGGCAAGTTGGTTTATCGAGGATTTTAATCAAATTAATTGAAAGTTTGAGTTAATGGTTTAAAGTGTTTTAATTTAATTATGAGGTTTTAATTAATAATTTTAAGTTTGGAATAGTGTTCAAATTATTTTAGATTTAATTCTTAATGATTTCATTTAGGTTTGTTGTTAAATGATTTTAATTTAATTTAATTCAATTTGATTTTAATTTAATTTTATTTTATTTTATTTTATTTAATTTTAATTTGATTTTAAATTTAATTTAATTTTAATTTTAGTTTTTAATTCAATTTAATTTTAATTTAATTTAATTTTTATTTAATTTAATTTAATTTAATTTAATTTAATTTAATTTAATTTTAATTGAATTTAATTTTAATTTTATTTGATTTAATTTGATTTAAATTTTGATTTTAATTTTAATTTTGATTGTTAGTTTTAGTTTAACGTTAATTTTAATTTGATTTTACTTTAATTTGATTTTAATTTTAGTTTTAATTATTAACTTAGATTATTATTTTAATTTTTTAATTAAGAATTAAATATTGTTAAAGTGACTCATTTAGGGGTTTTTAATCTAAAGAATAAACATCCTCTTAATAATATCCCTTTTTTAATGATCCAAATTTAAATATATTCTTTCCAAAATTTAAATTATTTTATTAATTAAGGTTTCATTTTTGATATTTTCAAAGTTTTTAATGGGTTCCTACCCCTTAATTTCCTAAAGTTTCAATCATCCAAGAAAGGCAAAATCAAATTATTTACCCTCCATTTTTAATTAAACGTAAAATTTTAATAAAGGGGGTTAAATCCTTTAATTACCTTTATGCCCTTTTAGGCTTATTAATTTCATAACTCACTAAATTTAGCTCAATGAATTTTAAAATTTTTATTTCACTTCACTCACATGTCAATTAAGACATTAGAGGAGAAAATGTGATTTTTCTGAATTTTATTTATTTATGTAATTATTTTTAGTAGAAAATAAAGGTTTTCAAAGAAAATTTAACAACATGACCAAGAAAATGTTTCTGTCCTTAAGAAAATTATGGGATGTTCCTAATGACCGGAGGACCACTGGGACCAATTTTGGTGATTTTTTGAACTATATTTTATTTATTATAATTATTTTGAGTTTTAGAGTATTAATTAATTATAAAATAAAATAAAAGTTGAAAAATGGATTTATATTTTTCATAAATTTCTCTAACCTCAAGGAGTCTAGAGAAACAAATTTTATAATTTTCTGATTTTTTTTTATTTACTGGAATTATTTTAGTGAAAAAAGGTTGAAAATTCATTTTTTAATATTAAAAATTACATTAAGCCTTTAAAATTCAATATCTCATCCTAGAGACTTGGAAAAAATATTTGGTTTGTTCCTAAATGATTAGGGGACCAAATATGACATTTTTATGATTTTTATTATTTTTGTGATTTTTATTATTTTTTAATTATTAAAAATATTAAAATATTGTGGAAAATCAACTTTTTTAGAAAATTCCAATTTTAATTTTCCTTAACTCCCCTAATATCAGAGAAGCTCTAAAACTATTTTTGTGAATTTTTGAAAAGTATTTTTGAAGTTATGAATTTTTAAAGTTCCATTTTGCATATGAGGCTTAATCAACCCATTTGGTGGGGTTAATCAAGTCCAATTGATTTCAAAATTTTATGTGAGGTTCCTCTGACCCTTAGGAGCAGTGGAGAATTGTTTTCAAGTCAATTTAATGTGTGGTTAACCCTAATTAATTCAAATTCATATTTAGGGTTTTAGGCCAATTAAGGTTATTATGAACGAATTAATTCAAAAAATATTTTTCATAGGGTTCTCTGGTCCTAGGGAACATCACCAAATTTTTCTAGAATTTATTTCATAACATACTAATTATTGGAATTAAAATACCTAAAACAGTGACATGAATTTGAAAAATAAATAACTTTTCACAAAGAAGGCCTCTAACCTTGAAAAATTCAGGGAATATTCCCAAGATCAGAGGCTTCAAAAGCCCTATGGTCTCATGCCATGGTGAATTGTCTATGCAAATGAAGAATTAAAATATTTAAAACAGTAAATAAATTATTAAAATAAAATACTCTTCCAATTAACTTGATTTCTTTTCCACATTATTCTCCTCTGTTCACTGAGCAAGTGGGTATTTTTATTTTATTTTTGTGATTTTTCTATGCAAAGATATGAATTTTTGAAGTTCTGGGCATTTAAATAATTCAAAAATAATCTATTTATCTACTTATCCACGCGGCGCCAGCGCAACATCGGCAGCTTCGAAAGTCCACGCGGCGCATTCCCATTCGACGCCGCCATCCGACTCAGCGCTCCGGGGGCCTGCGGTTCACGTATCATTCCCTGGTCCGGCGCAATCTGAACCGTTCGCTCGATACACGCGCGATCCAACGGCTCCCGGTCATCGTTTACAACTGGTGTGCACCCGTGACTGTCCATACTAAAACCCTAAGATCTCACTCGATTCTCAATGGATTTTCGTGTTCTTATGCTCTATAGATTCGTCTTGAAGAGACGAACACATCTATACAGTTTATAGGCTATGAAATTAACTTAAACAAAATGGAGAATCACTGGAAGCTCGGGAGGAAGAGTGAGTTCATACCTTTGCTCAGAGAAGTGAAGCTTCGATCTGAGAGTTGTGTCACCTTCGATTGGGTCCACGCAAGCTCCAGATGAAGTCTCTGGCTCTGGGAATTGTCTAGGTATGAAAGTGACCAAGCCCGATCACAAAGCTTGGAGGCTAGAAGCAATGGCTGGCCTGGTGAGGGGGCTTTTGTTGGGGAACTTCTCCTCTTGGTCTGGTGAAGGTGTAGGACCAATCAATTTGGAGATATGCTCACTGTGGTGAAGTGTCCCGTTTTTTGGGTGGATTTTCAACTCAAAAATTGAGCTCTGTCAATGGCGATTAAGGCAAAGGAACACTGGGGATCAACTGCTCTGGGTTAGGAGAAGGTCCTGAAGCAATTTTGGCAGAGTTTCCTTAAGTTCTGGTTCATCTCCTTATTTGGCCGAGAGGTGGTGGTGTTTAAATAGGCATGGCTGGAGGGCTTCCCAGGGGGGTTTGAAGGCTTGGATCAGCTGCTTAGGGCAAGGGAAGAACAGCCATGGTGTTCAATTGGGCTGGGACAACTCAGCAAGGAGAAATTCAAAAAATTGGCTCACATGGGTGCTCTCGGCCTGGTGGTTTCCGGCGGCTGTGGTGGCTGGCCGGCCAGGGTCAGGTCACCCTCAAGGTCAGGAGGACCAGTGCTGGAGGTTTGTGCAAGCAATTGTCCAATGTCAAGTGTAAAGGGTTGGATTTAAGTGGTAAAGGAGAAGAGTGATTTTGGGTTCACATGTGTCAACCCATGTATTTGGGCTTGGTTCACCTCCCCATGGTCCGATTTTGGGCCAAGGGGATCAGTTGATGCCGTCTGCCATGGAGTGGTGAAGTCCCCATCAAAATAGTTTAAGTTAATTTTGGGTTATGGTGTTGCATTAAAGAGGTTAAAATGGCTTAAGGAAGGCTTAGGAAAGGACTCCCTCTTCTTGTCATTAATGGCTTGGTGACAAGTCAAACCCCCCATGGTTTCATGTGGCTTGTCCATGGCTTGCATGTGGCTCCATTTGGCTCATCCTTGGCTTAGGAAAAGTGGATTCTTTTATATGAAAAAGGAATTTGGAGATTTTGGCAATTTAGTGAAAACTTTAGATGGTGCTTGATTTAGGTTGATTTGATGATTGATTTGGGACTTAGGAATTGATTCCAATTAAAGGGATGATGAGAAGGAATTGTCATGTGGGCTTTGGAATGGGTTTGGGCTTTTAGATTTCACTTTGGATGGGCTTTCAAGATGGTTTAGGGAAGTGGGCTTTTGGATTTTAGGATTGGCTTTTGGATGAAAATTTTTTGAAGGACTATATCAAATAAATGTTGCAATTGGTTTAGGGATGTTTCATGAATGGTTTGGAATCAATTTGGTGTGATTTGGAGTAGAATTGGGTTGAATTTGGGCTTTTTAGTTAAATGGGCCAAAGTGGGCCAAATTGGGCTATCTTGGGTTAAGGATGGGCTAAAGTTGGATTTGATGTAAAATTAATGTTTAGAAATGTTCATGGGAGTGTCACAAAGAGTTTTCAACTTTGGTTGGGCTCTAATTTTGGGATTTGGGCCTATTTGGGTTAGGTTTGGGCTTAGGTCAATTTAAGGGATTTTGGTTATGGGTTAGGTTTGGGTGGAGTTTAGGTTCAAATTTTGGGCAAATCAAGTTAGTGTTTTGTTTATGGGGGTGTTAGGAAGGTTTTAGAAAAGATTTGGGGCCAATTGGGGTTGAATTGGGTTAGGTTTGAGCTAGGTTTATGTCATGGGCCAAAATTGGGCCTTAGGCTTCAAATTGAAATTGGGATCAAATGTCAATCAAATTGGAATTATATTTGGTCTAAATTGATATTGGGGATGTTGAATTGAAGTTTAGAATTGAATTGGACCAAAATTGAGGTCAATTGAGGTGGTTTGGTTTGACATTGGGTTCACTTGGGTTTAAAATGGGTCAAATTGGGGGTTTTGGTAAAATTGGGGTAAATTGGCAAAATTGGCCCATGGTTTAGTTGAATAAAATGAAATTGGGAATATTTGCGATTTTCTGGAATTTTTTAGGAATTTTCTGAATTTTTGGATTTCTTGGGGTAAAATGGCATTTCGGGTATTTGGAGGGTATTGGGGGGTACTTTTGGAATTTTTGGTATTTTTGGCTATGGATGATCAATTTGAGTGGGGGGAAATGTTTTGGACTGATTTTGAGGAATTTTGGGTAATTTAGGTAATTTTGCAAATTTTGGGTAGCTCCAAGGGCATTTGGTAGGTTTGGTGGGTCCGGGGCCCCGGGGGTCAAAAATTGAAATTTTGGGAAAATGAAGATTGATTGAATGTGAGTAAAATGGAATCACTTTGGTTGAGCCATGAAGTCATATTAAGCTCATATGAGCCATGAGAGGTCTCATTTGAGGCATTCACTATGTTGTTCCTAACCCTCTTAGCCAGGGGCTTAGGGGTTAAGGACCATCCATATGAATTACCTACATGAGTCAGGAAGTCAAGTTGGGTGAGAGCGTGGTTTTAGGACTTGGAATGTGTGTGAGAGTGTAGTGTATGTGCAAGTCGACCCTCACTGGACCGGGCCACCTGGGGTATTCCTAAGGCCGAAAAGTCACTATAGGGAACTCATCCTTTAAACCTCCACATTTGATCTCAACCCTCTAGGTGATTAGGGGTCTACAATTAAGCTTGTGGGGTTTGCAGGGAGTTAAGAGGTGTTTGAATTTCTAAATGGTGGGTTCCATTTGTAGTCCTCTAAGACTAGTCAAAGGAAAATCCTATGGCTAGATCCTAAACACTAAGGAGTGAGAAAAGAAGAGACCTCATCAAAAATGAGGTCAACAATACCTTCTACCTCTGGGACTCCTACTATTTTTAATGTTATGGAGCGGCTGATGATTTAGCAAGATGATATTACAAGGCTTCATAGCAGAATTGATGGTTTGGAAGAAAGAAACATCATCAATGATGATTATTAGATGATAAGAGTAGATTATGATGTTGCTTATCATGATGCTCAGATGAGATTTATGGGGGGAGAAATAAGTGTGAGATTTCCTACTTGCCCCCGCCACTATCTAAACCAACCAGAGAAAGAAGAAGGAGCAGAAGAAGGAAGAGATGTTGATTGGTAGTTTAGTATTTTTTTTGTTTGTTGTGTTGTGTTGATTTTTGTATTTGTTATTTACTTTAGTGTAGTAGTTATGTGTAGTGATTATAATTTTGGTTTGGTTATGTTGTATTAAAGCTTTTGTAGTTTGTTATTATTGTAGTAAAAATATAATGAATGCTGTTTAAAGTATTTTATGCAGTGTTTTAGATTTTCTTTACCCTGTAAATCTCTAATATATATGTGAACAATGCTTCTAACCATTTTATGCTTATAGTTAAATTTTTATTTATTACCTGTATACTTCGAAAGAATCAAAAGCCCGACACAAAAAGGTTAGTTTATTTTTATTTTTCTCTCTCATTTGGTTTGGGGGGAGGAAAAAATTTTAAATTTTATTTGTTCTCAATCAAAAATATATTGTCAAAATTATTTTAAAATGACTTAAAGTAGTTAAGTTTAACTTTAGATCAAAAATTTTTTTATTTTATTTAAATATCATAGTAGATTTGAATGAATGTTTTTAGTAATGAAAGTTAAATTTATGGGCTAAGATATTTAGTATAAGAGGATTAGATTATAGTTAACTATTTAAAGTAAAGAAAATTGTATTTTGGAAATGTTAAGAGTCTTAGAGGTTTATGTGGGGAGAAAGGATTGTGACTCTATGATGAATCATTACAAGGCTACTATATCTATAAAGTAAAGAAATGTTTCAAGTTCTAACTTTAGGAAGAGGAGAGTGAAGTTCAAAATTATTAAAGGCTATCCAGATATATCAATCCTCACATGAACATAAAAAAAAAAGAGGATTGAAAAGCAAACCCAAAAAAAAAGAAAAGAAGAAGAAAAATATATATGAGGAGAAGCTTGAGGAGATGCCTAATAAAAAATTGGCTTCACTTAAATTAACTTAAAGGAAGAGCACAATTTCATTTCTACATTTATAGTAAAGTATTAGCATCCTTACTAATAGATTTTTCATGAACTTCCTTTTCATGTGATACTTTAAACCACCCTTAATGTGAAAATTTATGATTATTCTTGAAATTAATAGGAGACTAGAACTCTTAAACTTGATTACTAAATGTTCTTATACCTATAATTTTGACTTAAGTTATTAAAAATCTTTTTGAAAATTTTGTTATTATATTCATTGAAATAAAAAATCATAGTAATCATTAAGTAAAGTTTATTACTAAAAGCCATATTTTTATATAGTAAAATGATTACTTGAGGACAAGTAATAGTTAAGTTCGGTAGATTTTGATGCACAAAAAATATGTTTGCTTTTTCATATATATTTTGTACTCATTTTTGGTGATATTGCACTTTAATGGAAGGTATTTTTTATGTTTTTCTGCAGATATGATGATTTTAGGCAAATGGAGCAAAAAGAAGCGAAAAGGAACGAATTTGGAGTGAAAAAAGGCAAAATCTAGATGTTTGAAGTTATGGCGCCGACAGCTCCCAAACCAGTGCTGACGGCACATTTTTCTAGAGTGCCCATAATTATAAGTCATGATAAGGATTTACATGCTTGACATAACACTACACATCCTAAAAAATATCAACAAATAGCACATGGTAGAATATTGTAGTAGAAAGTAAATCTTGCCTAAACATGTTTGACATAACACTATAATTGAATTTTAAATAGCATAACTAGTACAAACTGAAGATGAAACATGAACACATTTTAAACTTTATAAAGGAATTGCTAGAATTATTGAGAAAAATTTTTTCATCTCCAATGACTCATGCAACTTGACTCACAAACATAGACACATAAACTCCATTACATAGACTCACAGATTCATATACAAAGAACAACTAAGATTAATTCGACCCCCCTTTTACTCACATTTCCCCTCCTTACTTTCACTTTCTAATGGAAGAAACTACACTAAAAGTGTTGGTGTATTATATGATTTTATATTGTTATCATCATGGACCAGAATTCCCTCATGTGTTGCTAATTAGGGTTACTCTAAGTCTAACGTATACACAATCGGGTAAATAAAAATAGTGCAGTTCATCCAGATGTTGTTCACTAAGTAAGTTCATGACATTACTCAGTGAAGGAAAAGTCAGAAAAAGGAAGAATAGAGTTGACATAGAGTGGTCCATGTCTAAACTCTACATGCTTCAAGGTAATGCTCAGCTCTGGTTAAGAAGTAAGTCGTAACAGCCTCATCAGCCTGCTACAACCAAAATTCAAATACAAATCTAGTCATGACAAAGGAATTTTCTAATAACATTAATCCAATCCACTCTTACACATCAAACAAGGATTAAAGTCTAACATCTCACTATTATTCAATCAAATATAAAAATAATCACAATAAAAAAATAACAAAGATAACTATGGGTTGCCTCCCACAAAGTGCTTGGTATAACATCGACGACCTGATGTGTCTAATGTTTTCTTTGGTTACCCCAACATCAAAATCTCATTCATTTTGTTTTTATACTATGGAATATGTCATTTAGTGATTTTGAATAACTCTTTCTTAGGAGATCTTTTACTGATTTCATCATTCAGTTTAGATTCTTCTTGTGATTGAGTCGAATCTGAAGATATAAAGACTGGTGGTGTAGATAAATTCCTTAAATTGGTAGGTTTTAAAATTGTATGGGGTACGTTCATCTTAATTTCATGAGATTTTTCAACAGATGGAATTAAACTTTTACTATTTTTTGGTAACGTTCATCATTTCACACCTCTCCTGGACATACATACAGTCTTCTTTGAACAACATTTTCAACTCATCATGAAAGTTTATTTCAATGTCATATGTTAACTTAATCTCAAAACTTTCTTGGAAATGATCTTTAATTCGATAATCAATTTCATCCATCCAAAAAGAATCATCATCTTTTCTCCCAATTGAATATTTCATAGTCTTTAACGCATCAAAAGTGACTTCTTATCATTAATATTCATAATCAATTTTTATTTTTGCACATCTATCATAGCTTGTCCAGTAACAATGAAAAGTCTTCCCAAAATAATGGGAATTTCTTTATCTTCCTCCATATCTAATACTATAAAGTCCATAAGAAAGATAGGTTTATCCACTTTAACAAGCACGTCGTTTATAACCCCTTTTGGATAAATGATAGATCAATCAGCTAACTAAAGGGTTATACTAGTGGGAGAAGTATCAGTTAGACCTGACCTTCTAAATATAGAGAGAGGCATCACATTAATGCTCGCTCCTAAATCACATAATGCTTTTCCACATAATATTTCTCTAATTGCACAAGAAATTGTTAAACTACAAGGATCTTTAAGTTTCTGAGGAAACTTTTTTTAAAGTATAGTGCTACACTCCTCACTCGTAATCCTCATTTTTTTTTGTTTAATATCTCCTTCATAAACATTGCATAACATGGCATCTGTTCCAAAGCTTCAGCGAAAGGAATAATTATCGTTAACTTCTTAAGTACTTCTATGAACTTTAGAAATTGTTTATGCAACTCATGTTATCTTTGTTTTTTAGGAATGGAAGTGGTGATCTTTCTAAACTAATTTTATTGGATATATTAATTTTTTTCAGATATTTAGAAACATGTTCTTCAACTCTTTTTTTTCCTTTGTTTCTCTCACAACTTCTTTCTCTTTTCTAACCACATCCTCCATCTCTCTTTTACTGCTTAATTAGACAGCTTCCCTTGCTCATTATTATTCTCTTTAGGGTTGATCTCAATGTTTCTAAGAAGTGTTCCTTGGGGTCTATTGCTAATTGAATTAACAATTTATCCCAGTTGATTCTCTATGTTTCTAATCGCATCATTTTGACGTTGCAACTGGTTTCCCATTTGCATTATCACTTTTTCTGTAGAAATCTTTTTATTCTCAAATTGTTGATCATTGTTACATTTCGATAGATTTGAAGGTCTATAGCTTGTGTTCCCTTGATTATTCCAACTTTTATTAGGCTTCGCATGATTATTTTACCATTGTTGGTTTTCACCCCCCAGTAGAATGATTACAGTTAAAATTAGGATGGTTATTCCAACCTGGGTTGTAAAAGTTAAAATACCGGTTGTTTATGGTATTTAAAGTCTCATATGACAAGTTAGAATCAATCATACTGGAGTAAATTGAGGCTGGTTCATTCTAAATTGGTCCAACTTCATCGATATTTTAGCAACCTGAGATGCAAGAATTGCAATTGCATTTGTATCATGTACACTGGCTACTTTTTTAGGATTTACCCTTATAGAGGGCCATTGAAATGCATTTATATCCATTTCTTCAATTAACACATACACTTTATCAAATGGTTTTAACATTAATGACCCACCAGAGGCAGTGTCAATAATGGACCTAAGGGATCCTACTAACCCATTCTAAAAAATTTGAATGATTAACCAATCTGGCAGAGCATGGTGTGGACACTTTCTTAAGAGTTTCTTAAATCTTTCCCAGGCTTTGTATATTTATTCCCCTTTACACTGACAAAATGACATAATATTTCAAACTTTGGATTCTATGAACTTTACTTTCTAGACTTAAGAACTCTCTTAAAAATAATTTTTAGTAATATAAGTGTAAAAAGCAAGCTTAGGATTGTTCTAAGTTCTTTACTCTAGAATGAATCAAATGAAACCAATTTTTTATTAGGACATCTCCTCAAACTTGTCCTCACACTTCTTTTTTTGTATTTTCTTTTTCTTTTTCAGGATATTTTTGATCCATTCTTTTCTTTTCCACTCTTTTTTTTATGTGAGGATTACTATATTTTGAGAAGTCCTTAAATAATTTTGAATTTCACTATTGTCCTCTGATGTTAAAACTTACTACTTTCATTCACTTGAAAAGATGTGTGTGTGTGTGTGTGTGTGTGTGTGTGTGTATAAATATTTTAATACTTTTTAAATGAGCCTTAAATGTTTAAAAAAATTCTAAGAATCGTAGTTTTTCAAAAATATAATTCTTCCTACTAAAGATTGATATTCATTTTCCCAAGTTCTCTACTAAATATCACTAACTCTAGGTTCACCCTTTTCACTAAAAATATCTGTAATGTTTTCATACTCCATTTCTATACTTCATATTATAACATCCTTAAGGTGGCTCTACATAGCAATAATCATTAGAAATAAAATACAAATTTATTTGTAGCACTTTTTAAAACATGTAAGTTTTAAATTTGAAAAAAATTTCTTGTCCTGCCCCCTCAAAACTTAAGCTCAAACATTTTTAATAATTAAGTACAAAATATGCAGTAAGGAAATATCACTTATACAATTTACTACACATCCTAAAAAAATATCAACAAATAGCATATGGTAGAATATTGCAGTAGAAAGTAAATCTAGCCTAAACATGCTTGACATAACACAACAAAGGAATTTTAAATAGCATAACAGGTATAAACTGGAGATTAAAATAGAACACATTTTAAACATTATAAAGGAATTGCTATAAATATTGAGATAAGTTTTTTCATCTCCGATGACTCATTCAACTTGGCTCACAAACATAGACACATAAACTCCAATACATAGACTCACAGATTCATATACACACAACAATTAAGGTTACTTTGACCTCCCTTTTACTCACATTTCCCCTCCTTACTTTCAATTTCTAACGGAAGAAACTACACTAAAAATGTAAGTGTATTATAAGATTTTATATGATTATCACCCATGAACCAGAATTCCTTCATGTGTTGCCAATTCAGGGTTACTCTAAGTGTAAGGTATACACAATCGGGTAAATAAAAATAGTGTAGTTCATCCAGATGTTGTTCTCAAAGTAAGTTCATGACCTTACTCAGTGAAAATTAAGTTATAAAAATGAAGAAATAGAGTTGACATGAAGTGGTCCAAGTCTAAACTCTACATGCTTCAAGGTAATGCTCAGCTCCAATTAAGAACTAAGTTGTAACAGACGCGTCAGCCTGCTACAACCAGAAGTCATATACAAATCCATTCATGACAAAGGAATTATCTAAAAACATTAATCCACTCCACTCTTACACATTAAACATGGATCAAATTCCAACATCTCAATCCAACATAACAACAATCACACTAAATAGATAACAAAGATAACCATGAGTTGCCTCCCATGAAATGCTTGGTTTAACATCAACGACCCGATGTGTCTAATGTTTACTCTGGTTGCCACAGCATCAAAATCTCATTCATTTTGTATGTGTACCATAGAATATGCCATTTAGTGATTTTGAATAACTCTTTCTTAGAAGATCCTGTTCTGATTTCATCATTCAATTTAGATTCTTCTTATGATTGAGTCGAATCTGAAGATATAAAGAATGGTGGTGTAGATGAATTCCTTATATTGGTAGGCTTTAAAATTTTATGAGATATATTCATCTTATGTTTATGATATTTTTCAAGAAATGGAATTAAAATTTTATTATTTTTTGGTAACGTTCATCTTTTCACACCTCTCGTGGACATACATGCAGTCTTCTTTAAACAACATTTTCAACTCATCATGGAAGTTCATTTTAATGCCAACTGTTAATTTAATCTCAAAACTTTCCGATAAATGGTTTTTACTTAGATAATCAATTTCATCCATCTAAAAAAAATCATCATCTTTTCTCCCATATGGATATCTCATAGTATTTAACACATCAAAAGTGACTTCTTGTCATTAATATTCATAGTCAACTCTTTTTTTGCACATCTATCATAGCTCTTCCAGTAACAATGAAAAGCAACCCCAAAATAATTGGATTTTTATTACCTTCCTCCATATCTAATACAGTAAAGTTCATAGAAAAAATCAATTTATCTACTTTAACAAGCACGTATTCTATAACCCCTTTTGGATAAATGATAGTTCAGCTAACTGAAGGGTTACAGTAGTGGGAGAAGTATCGGCTAGACTTGACCTTCTAAATATAGATAGAGGCATCACATTAATGCTCGCTCCTAAATCACATAAATCTTTTCCACATAATATTTCTTCAATTACACAAGGAATTGTTAAACTATACGGATCTTTAAGTTTCTGAGGAACTTTTTCTGAAGTATAGCGCTACACTCCTCACTTAGTAAATTGTCCCATAATCCCCAAATTTTTTTTGTTGTTTAATATCTCCTTCATAAACTTTACATAACTTGGCATATGTTTCAAAACTTCAGTAAAAGAAATGTTTATCGTTAACTTCTTAAGTACTTCTATGAACTTTGGAAATTGTTTATGCAACTCATGCTATCTAAGTCATTTTGGAAATGAAGGTGGTGATCTTTGTAAATTAATTTTAGTTGGAGATATTAACTTTTCCAAATCTTTAGAAACATGTTATTCAGGTCTTTTAGTTTCTTTTGTTTCTCTACAACTTTTTCCTCTTTTCTAACCACATCCTCTATCTCTCTTCCACTTCTTAATTGGACAGCTTCTACTTGCTCATTATTGTTCTATTTAAGGTTGATCTCAGTGTTACTAGGAAGTGTTCCTTGGGGTCTATTGCTAAGAGAGTTAGCAATTTGTCCCAGTTGATTCTCTATGTTTTTAATCGTTTGCAACTGGTTTCCCATTTGCAATATCACTTCTTATGTAGACATCTTCTTATCCTAAAATTATTGTTCATTGTTAGAGTTCGGTGGATATGAAGGTCTATAGTTTGTGTTCCCTTAATTATTCTAACTTTTATTAGGATTTGCATGATTATTTTACCAATGTTGGTTTTCACTCCTAATAGAATGATTCAGTTAAAATTAGGAAGGTTCTTCCAACCTGGGTTGTAACAGTTAAAATATGAGTTATTTATGGTATTTAAAGTCTCATATGATAAGTTAGAATTAATCATATGCCCTGATGAACTCTCCTCATTTACTAGAGTAAATTGAGGCTGGTTCTTTCAAAATTGATCCAACTTCCTTGATATTGCAGCAACCTGAGATGCAAGAATTGCAATCGCATATGTATCATGAACACTGGCTATCTTTTTAGGATTTACCCTTACAGAGGGCTATTGAAAATTATTTGTAGTCATTTCTTTAATTAATGCATATGCTTTATCAAATGGTTTTAACATTAATGATCCACTAGCGGCAGCGTCAATAATGGACCTAAGGGATTCTACTAACCCATTGTAAAAAATTTGAATGATTAACCAATCTGGCAGAGTATGGTGTGGACACTTTCTTAAGAGTTCTTTAAATATTTCCAAGGCTTCGTACATTGATTTCCCTTTATACAGACAAAATGAGATAATATCTTTTCTAGGTAGAGTAGTCTTTAAAGGTGGAAAATACTTAGCTAGGAATTTCTGAGTTAATACCTCCCAATTTTTAATAGATCTTGGTGCTAATGAGTATAACCACACTTTAGCCTTATCCCTTAGTGAGAAAGGAAAAAGCCTTAGTCTAACAGTATTATCTGACATGTTGTTGTAGCACAAAGTGTTAGAAAACTTGATAAGTATAAATAAGGATCCTCCAAAGTAGTTCCCCAAAACTGGTTGTTTTGTACCAGTTGGATAATCGCTGGATTTAGTTCAAACAAGTCACTTCTACAATAGGGTTTTGTATACTTGAGTGAATTTACTCTGTCGTAGGATTTATATAATGCCTCAATGATTTATGATGATTTTCTAAGTTATTATTTTGAATGTTTTCCATTTCCATTTTTAGTATTTCAAGTCCTTTCTGTTTTTTTTATTTTTTCTTGTTTTCTAACTCAAGATCATAAGGCACAAGTATTTTAGATCATTTATTTTGCATACGCAACACAACAAACTAAACATTAAAAATTAAATAAATAAAATAAAAAAATTTTCAACACAACAAAATATTTTCACAAACACCTTATTTTTCACACAAACAGCTTTTTTCGCAACACTTTTCACACAAAAATAGTTTTTACGACAATATAGTTTTTCAATTCTAAACCTAATTACTTCAACTAAAATTCTCCAAAAATTCAAGATCAGCCGTTGCAATCCCCGGCAACAGCGCCAAAAACATGATCCATACATTTTTTATATGTAAGGACTTATGAAGTTGACACCGCTACTTGACGATTTTAATCCCCGACAATGGCGCCAAAAAATTGATCCCAAGCAAAGTAAGATTTCAATTATATCTTTAAATATTAGGGATTCTACACAATTATATGTATCATTATCAAGTAAGCCCCTAATATCGATCCCACAAAGATCGAGGTTAATCAGAGCTTTCAAGAGAAATTCTAGTCTACAATAACACGTCCTAGCTTGGAAGGTTGATAATGGTTTCGTTTTAATTGAATCCTACAATTATCACTACAATACTATTTCTAATCTTAAACTAAAATACTTAGTGAAAATTAGAAACTGGGGTTTGATATATTAAAAGTACCCTTCCCCATATAATGAAATTAATGACATGTCCAAAAGTAAAACAAGTGGTGAGAGAGCTTATGAAGAAGAGGAGCAATTATATTATTTACCCTTGTTAGAGATGTTATAAAGAACATTAATTAATCTAAAGTTTGAATAATTCTGAAGACGGGCTAGGCAGAGAAAAAACTAGCTCCCACTCTGGAGTTCCCTCTTATCCCTCCACCTAGAGGCTAACATCTCGCATCAAAACCTAAAACAATAGACCAAATTAGGGAGTTTTAGTATCTCACTCTAAAGTCCTCTAATTCTACACCCATAAAAGATTATTTCCCTATTTATTTGCACTCAATCATATGGACTACATTCTCATCTATACAATCTCATGTGATTCTACCTCAGTTGATTAAGACAACACTATCACGGATCTTACATGTTCTCATAACAAATTTTAACATGCAAGTTGATCAAGTTTACTTGTAGATGAAGAAAAAATTAAAATCATCACAATATATTATCACTCTACTCAATTCTATATCCTACACATGCATACCAATTCATGATAAAAGGGAAGAGTAAAAAAAACTACTCACTACACATGGAGAAACAACAATAAAATTTCATTGAAAAAGTATTTGAAACCATCCAAACAAAGTACTAGATTCAAATCAAAATAAAATTAAAATACTTATATTTTATTATAATAAAACCCTCATTGTATAGCAAAAGCAATCTCCTTACAATCCTCTCCAAGAACAAAGTGAAAAGAAAAGAAGAAATCTCTCACTCTCTCTCTTTCTCTCTTACCTTGTCGCCCCACTCATGGCTCTCGCCCAAGCCTTCTTCTACTTTTTCAAGCCTTACTCTCCTCTTCTAATTAGTTCAAGAGTTCAAGAGAGTTTTAAAAATCTTTTCAAACCTTATTTATAATTTCCCAAGAGGTGCTTAAGTGTCTCTTCAAAGTGTCCATATTCAACGAATCTTCTAAAGGGTGCTCAAGTCCCTCTTCAAGAGTCTTCAAAAACTTCCTTCTAACTTCCCCAAAGCCTTCTCTAAAGTCCATTTTATCATTTCCAATGAATTCCCCAAGATAAACATGAAACACCGCTTCAAAAAATGTCCAAATCCGACGTATATTCTAAATGTTATGTTGAAAATTGTCACCAGTGTTCAAGCGCCGATATTGGCCGCTTAAGCACCCTCCTCTCTGCCTGTGGCACCTAAGCATCATGTTTGGGCACTTAAGCGCTGGGCACAAACACTTAAGTGGCTGATTTCAAACCCCAGCGCTCTGGTGTGCTCTGGTTCGACCCAGTTTGCTCCAGTTTGATCCGTTTTGGTCCATTTTTGTTCCTTTTGCTCCAATCAATCTAAATTCTTTAATTGATGTACCTAAAACCAAAAGCATAAGAAAACATATCTTTAAAGTGCAATATCATTATAAAATATAGAGTGAAAAATAGTACATTTTTAGACACATCACCCACAAATAAAAACTTTTGAAAAATCAAATCTGAAGTGTTTTCCCTGCCCAACCTGCTCGTCAGGATTAACCATTGAATAACCACTTCATCCCACGGTTATAACCCCGCAGGAGAGCTCATAAAATTTGAATAACTTCATGGTACCACTAGTGTAACAGTTACCCAAATGAGCAAATAACATTTCAATAATCATTTAATATCATACTCGTAATCAGTACTTGCTCATGTCACAGTGTCGTTTCAATAACTATCATGTAACACTCGTGTAACCTCTGCCAAGTGTTACTTAACCATGCTTAATAACCTCGTAGTTCTATTTGAATATCCTCTGCTTGAGATCTCTGTTAACCTCCTTTTAATTCTGTAATAACCAACCAATAATTGTTCCTCATTCGAAGCCTTTAAAACTCGCAGTCCTGCTCGAATTTCCTCTCGTAATCGCTCAAATAACTTACCAGTAACTACTCACCAACTTAAAACTTGAGCGCGCTCACTGGACTGATGTTATTTAGTCAAAGCTACTAGGATTTACTATTCTATTCATCGCTATTGCTGACGCAATTTTCTCTTGAGCCTGGCCATATCTATTGAAGATGGAGGACATAAATAGCCCTTATAGGTATGCAAGGGAAGAGAGTTATCTCGCAATTAGGAGATAAAATTTAAGGTTCGTTTCCATATGTTTGTTTTTTTTTTCGAAGAAATTTCTTCAGTTGTGTTAGAGGTGTTTTTTGCTTTTAGGTTATTGTTTTTATTAGGGTTTATGGGTTTTTTTGGCCGTGTATGATCATGAAGGTGTCAGGTTTTAGGTATGTTTTTTTGAGCTATTATTATTAGGGTTAAATGAAGGAGATTTATCTTGAGTGATTATGTTTGAAGCTTTCCACACCCTTATGTTGGATGAAACACATGAAGTACCTTACGCTATTGTGAAGTTGATTTTAAGCTTAGAAACTATCTAGCTACAGAAGTATGGGATGTAGAGAATATGGAATGTACGAAGCGAGATGGCTTCAATTTCATTCAAAGAGAGAAGAGATCTAGAATTGAAAAATGGCGATGTCAATGCTTTATTTCAATTGTTAATAGAGAAAAAGGTCAAGGATAACATGTTTGCATGGGACTTCAAAATTGATGAGAGTGGTAGGTTGATGAGTTTTTTTTTTTGGAGTGATGGCACATCCAAGCTTGATTATGATTGCTTTGGTGATGTTGTTATTTTTTATACTAGCAAAAAACTAAATAAATATAGTTTATGTTGTGCCCCTTTTGTTGGTGTTAATCACAATTAGCACAATGTTCTCTTTGGAGTAATGTTTTTGTCAAAATAGATGGTAGGTTCATTTAAATGGCTATTTAAAAATTGTATTTGTATCATGGATGATAATCATCCAATATGAATCTACAATGATCTCTAGAGCCATATTAGACATTCTGCCAAATAAACACCTTATATTATGTCAGTGGCACATATATAAGAAATTATCTGCAAAGGGTGGTGAATAAGATGGTGACAGAGCTTTTTAAAAATGTATGAGCAAATGTGAGTCTGAAGAGGAGTTCATTAATACCTGGGAGGTGATGATTAACTGGGGTAATCTACACGAAAATGTCTGGCTTGATGAGATATATAATATTAGACATAGGTGTTCTACAGCCTTTAATAAAGGTGTATTTGGAATGAGAATTTTGTCGACTCAAAGAAATGAGTCAACCAATAATATTTTTCATGGTGTCTCAATACCCAAAATTTCTATTAGAGATTGTTTTTTTAGACTTAAAAATGTAATGAGATCATAGAGGCATAATGAAAAGGACGAGGATTTCATATGAGATCAATTTGTAATTACTCCCGTTGCCAGAAGCAACCCAATACTTAGGCAGGCTACTGCATTTTACTCAAGGAAGCTCTACTCAATGTTTGAGGAAGATTTTATACATGGATCATGTGGTCTTCAACTACATGCATCTGCAAACAATAAATCTAAAATTTTCATTATGAAATTGGTCGATCACTTGATAGATACACCATGGGTTATTAGGTTCGACAAGTTAGGTATGGATATTGAATGCCGCTGCAAAAAGTTCAAAATGATGGGACTACTATGTGCACACTCTCTACGCATCTTGAACTTTAGGCATATGAAGAAGACATCAAGGAAATATCTCCTACTAAGATGGTCTGTAAATGCAAAAAAATATGTATATAACAGTTATAGATATAAGCATATCCAACAGCAAAAATGTTGAATGCAAGTATAGGTGACCTAATAGTTCAAACACATGCAAAAATTTGCATATATAATTACTAATAAAGCAAAGGGAAATCTAGAAGCAGAGCAGTGCATGAAGAACACCATGAAGAAATTATCATTGGATATTGACAACATTATAAGTGGGAGAGGATCTCAGTTAAAGAAACAACCAAAAACAAATAAGAAACCACTAAATAATAAATCCAACGTCAATGATCCAGACAAAATGCACCCTAAGGGATTATCCAATTCCAGGCTAAAAGGGTATTGGGAGACAAGAAAAGAGCAAATGGTAATTTTCTCCCATTATAATTTGTTTTCATATGTTCTAGCATTACCATGTTCTTTCATAAACATTGTGTAAGTAAGTGCCATGTGATCCATGTAGAAGGAAGTTTCATAAACATAAATTATTATATATTAATGTTTATGGAAGAACATAAATTATATGTTTACGGAAGAACATACATTACAATGTGATCCATAAACATAAATTAATGTTTATGGAAGAACATAAATTATTATATAATTTATGTTTAATAAACATAAACTACCATTTGATCCATATATAAGGAATTTTCATAAACATAAATAATTACCAAATATTAATTAATTTATGTTCTTCCATAAACATTGTATATACATGAAAGTAGAAGGAAGTTTCATCTAGCCAAGAACCTGAACTATGACCATGTGATCCAAACCTATTCTCAATTTCATATTTTCTAACACAGGTTCGTATATAGTGGAAAATCATAACCACAATGCTATGATTGTTTATGGTTTATGGTTTTCTATTGTTACCTTTTTGCTTCTATTAATACGTGAAGAAAAACCCGTACTCAGTAGCTATTGAAACATTACATAATTTCTTTACACCACGATCCAAGGAATCATACAACGATATGATGATGGATTCATTACGTGAGATGTAAACTCAACTGAGGAATTTTTTCATGGTCCAGGGATATGTATTTATAGCAATCCAATGTATCAGCAGAAAATTGAGCTCTAGCGAGAAATTTGAGCACCGGTGGTGCTGGATTGACCTATAACATCAGCGACTCTGAACATTAAGCCAATATTTGATTTCAGAGAATAAGTAATAAAAGTAAACACTATATACCTTATGAGGGTATTCATCAGTCACAAGTTGTCTGTCTGATTCATGTGGATCTTCGTCTTTATGTACATCTTCAACCTCTTCTTTATAAATCAGTGTTTCTTGAACTTTTATTTTTTATGTAATAATCACAGTTCTTGAGTAAAAAAAATGTTAGGTTCTATAGGTTGCTGCGAAATGAACTCTTCCTCTTTTTCCACATCTTCAACCTCCTCCTTATTAAATGGTGTTTCCTAAATTTACTCTACATCCTTAAAAGTTACAGCTATTGGCTTAAAAAAAAAATGTCAGCAGTTGCAGGTTGTTGTGGAACCGCCTCTTTGTATATACTTACACTTTCAACTTGTTTTCTATTGGAATTTAGTTGTTCATTTTGTTGTGGAATAGACTTATCCCTTTTCACCTTATTTACCTCTTCAACCATGTTCTTTATTTATGTTTTCCTTTTCTTCCGCTCAAAAACAAAAAATGGGGAACTTATTTGCTCTTTCTTCTACATCCCATGGCCTTAATCCTCTGAATTAAACTGGCTTGTGGATTCTTTTATCCATGTCTTCACAGATTCCCCACATGGTTGTTTTAATGTTTTTTTTCTAATTTACTGATTTGGGACTTTAAATTTGTCAATGTTTTATTTAAATTAGTCAAGTATTAACAAAGCTTTGAAAGTCTAAAAGTAATTGGTATATTTTTTCCAATCCTGTCTGACAGCGTGTATGTGTTTATGTTTGTACATGTGTTGGTTGAGGGCTGATTTTATAAGGAACTATAGGAGCAACTTCAATGAAAATGGGTGGATGTGGACTCCTGTGGGTTTCCTGCTATGGGAGATGCTTTGGAGGACTACATGACTCTTCAATTGGAGGGGCAAGTAAAGTGTGTTGACAGTCTTTGAAATCAATGAAATGATCTTAAACCTACAAAGAGTTACATAGAAGTGATGTCAATCACAACATCACATGCGCATAAAAATACTTTTAAGGATTATGAAAAATTTGACTCACCTGGGAAGGTTTGAGCCTATTAAAGGCATGTTCAGTTTGTAGTAAGATCCAGCTCACATTTGCTGGCCACCTTAGCATTCTAGGTCTGAATTCTAGAACTGTAGGGAGGACCAATGATGTGTACTCATAGAACTAGAGCTGTGTAAAACATTACCAAATAATAAATTGCTTCATCAAGATTTATGAAATTAAACTCTAGGAGTTCGGTGCAAGACACATACCGTTATAAGAAATACAAAATCATTGATGTGTCCTAATAGTTGCTCCCTCCGTATTTTCATGGCACAAACATTCAATTGCTCGGTGAGAAAGTTACATATTGTAGCTGGCCAATTATACGAAGAGAATGCATATATATCCTCACAAAGTGAATACAACCCTTGGGACACACTAAAATTTCTTATAGGAAAAGTTATATCAGTCAACAAAAACTTAAAAAAAAAGTGCTACAAAGTAATCAGAAGACTCCCCTGGTGAAAAATTTTTAATATCATTATTTATTTTTCTTGCATACATGCTACAGGGTGAACCTTTATTCCAGATTGTCGGTGACCCTCTCTTGGGCATTTCTATTAGTAAGGCAACTTTATATGCATCAAACCTTAGCTCCTTCCCACCCAAATGGAATACCACTCGAACAATATCCCAACAGCCTAATATGTGCATTATCAAAACATGATCTTGAGGGTAAGAAAGTTCAAAAAAATGAACCAAATTCATTTCTTCCGATCTATTCCATCTCTCCTCTTGAATGATTGGCCGGACCTTATCAAGAACTCCTCTCACTGCAAGTGGACGACATCTATAATTGATGGTTTTTCTGTTAGAAAACCTACATAAATTCATCACCAAACTTTAAAACTAAATGAAAACCTGAAACATATTAAAGCTTTAAGGATTTCTAAAATGAAAACCAAATGAAATCTAAAAAGTGATTTCAATAAAATATCTAGTTAGCTTGAGTGATTGAATTTAATGTCGTCACTTGACTACTACATATTAAAGGTTTAAGGATTTCTCATATTAGCTAGATTGATTCAACTTGAGTGCTACATAATTTCAACTATGATGGTATATATGCTTTATTCCTAAATATGTATTGTGTCACAAAACTTCCAAATTTCAAAGTTTATCACACAGACTCACATGGACTCTCACGATGCAACACTTCTAAAACTTAAAGTTTATAGCATAGACATCTAGACCCTAAGGTTAATCACATACAAAAAAAAGAATTTGCAAAAATAGGAAAAAGCCTTCAAACTTCAAAATGGGACCCCACTAAATTGATTTGCATTAGGAAATTTACAAATGTCGACCGATTCATTGACAACAAGATGAATCTGAATATTAAATTGAAATTTTTTGTGGCTTGCTAATGGAAACATTGTCCTTCTTCTTCGACTCTTTCTTCTTACGACCTCTCTTTGACATGCTTCGTCTCTTCAAACTCTGGCATCTTCATGACTTCCAACTCCGGCTTCTTCACCTCCTCCAACTCTAGCTTTTTGGTCTTAATGATATCCTTCTCCTCCATTTGAATCTTGCTTCAAAAACGAAATGCAAAACCCTAGCGTGCACTAACGTTTTACAGGAAACCCTAGCTCCTCGGTGTGCGAAATGGAATCTTTGACCTTTCTTTTGAAATTGTTTTCTCACTGTCCGCCTTTTACTATTTACTACAAATATTAGAGCGGGACGTGGTGCAACTTTTTTAATTTATAAAAATTAATGAACTCAGATTTAGATGTATATATATATATATATATATATATATATATATATATATATATATATATATATATATATATATATATTGATTTAAATGATAATGAGTCACACAATTAACACAAGTATACGTATTGCTCAAGTAATACAGGGCTCTAGTGGAGTCCTGGAATATCGATCCCACGAGGAGGCTTTACTTTTAAGGCATAGCACAGAAATCTCTAATCGAATCACAACACAATTGCAAGTGGTTTAATTCTTAAAGTAAAGACAAACAAGTTCAGTTACTATATCTACCAAAGAACGTTCTAAACTATAGCAAGTTAAACTAACGCAAGACTAAATTTATAACAAAGTTCAGTTGCAAGAAAGAGTCTTCCTCCTTTCCATTCATAATGTGATGATTATTATGACATAGATCAGTGATAAATGTATTGTGCCATATAGAAGCATTCCTATACTTTACTCATATTTCAGCGTATAAAGAACATTAGCTAATCCTAAGTTTAGTCCCCAAATCCGTGGTTAGGCTGGGAGGATACTGGCTCTCACTCCAGAGCTCCCACTTCCCTTCACCTGAAGGCTAACTCTCGCTTCAATTTCTAAACATTAGGACCAAATTGAGGATTTCAGCCCGTCACTCTGAAATCTCTAATTCTACACCCATCAAAGTATATTTCCTTATTTATTTGCATTCAACCCCCAAGAATTTCACCATTCATGGAATTTGAATTTGACCTTCACTTTTATTGTGGAACTCATAATCCTTTCGAAATATGTGTTTCCCAACCAATTTTAACAATTCAATTGGCCAGATAAAAAAGTAAATGAAGTTCTAAGTGAAAAGGTCATCACAAATTCTTCATAACAAATCAGCACATCATTTCCATTTCACAATATCAACACATCACATGAAAAGGAGAAAGACAAAGAAATCTACTCAAGACACATGTGGAAAATATGACAAAACATGGATTTTCTATATAAAAAAATGTCATACAAACAGAGTAAAGTAAAGACAACTTATCTCAAACTCTTCCCCAAGAGAATGTCAAGGAATTCCTTTGACTCCTCTTCTTTCTTCACAACAACACGCAATTCTCTCTTTAAAATAGTAAGAAAGAAGAAATCTCTCACTTTCCCTCTCCTCTCACACTCCTTAGAAGAGAAAAACACAAACCTAACTTCCTACACAAAATGGAAAGAACTCACTCTCTAAACTCTAAACTCTTCTCTTCCTTTCTTCCCCCCTTTAAAATGTGGCTCCAAAAGTGTTTAAATTCAGCCAAAACTGAATTCCCAAGAGTTTCCTCAAGCAACCTTTTGAAATCCAGCCAAATAGATTGAATCTAGTTCAAAATTGGAATAGGGCATTGTCCAACGCTGGTAGGAGCGCCGTTCGGCGCATTATTTCGCCAAAACATCGTAACTCTCTGAAAAATAGTGTTGTCCGGTGCTGGTGACAGCGCCATTCTGCACTAGTTCAATAAAATGCACTTTTATCCTTTTTGCTCCAAATTTGCTCATTTTCGTTTTGCAATGAGTGTGAGGATTGTTTACGGAGGCGTCATTGCATAATTATCGGATGGTTATTGGAGATTTCAGGTCATGCAGGGGTTATACTAAGATTATTAGTGCAGTACCGCAGCGTGAGGGAGCGACCAATTACAAGTACACCTTTCTGTGATTATAGGATAGTTATTGGCACTTTGTAAGCATTATGGGATGGTTATTGAGCTTCTACCACTGTAATAGCAGAATATGAGGGGTTACGCCTATTGTATTGCTTGAATATTAGCATGTTATTCAATCTTTAGGGCAGCGATTACTCTAACGGTACTGCGAAGTTATTCAAATGTTATGAGCTCTTCAGTGGGTTTTATAACCGCAAGACGAAGTGGTTATTCAAGGGTTAATCTCGGTAGGCCAGATAGGCGGGGCGCGTGCTTTGGATTTGATTTTCAACTGTTTTTATTGGAGGGAATGATGTTGTTTGAGTTGCATCTTTCAATTAGCTGATGTATGCAGCACTACATACATTTTCCATATGCAATAATTTCTCACGTGAAAGAGGTCACAGGAGCCTCTCTTTTTGCTTGTTAGGGCATCATCATGTGGAATGGATTGGAGAAAAAAATCAAAATTTTAAATTATTTTTTATTTCTTCTTATTATTATTATTATTTAATTTTTATTAAATATTTCTTGCTTTACATGCTTTTTGCTTGTGTATGAAATCTAACAAAATGGGTGTCCTCTTGTGGCAAAATTGACGTTCCAAATGCACTCGCACAGTTCGTTACCTGCACCCAAGAATGTATGGACAAGTTTGTTGAGGCAATTCGAGCCTGTTTCACACATTTCGACCTGAAGGAGATCTGTTAGTTAGCTGAAGCTATCCAATATTCTAATGCCTACCAGCCTTCGCCTAAGTGATAGTCAAATTCTAGCAAAATGACTCTGGTTGTATGTCCTTCACTACACGTCGGAGGGTCTTAAATGCATGTCTTACATTGCAGAAATCAACACGTGTATCAAGCAAGGTTCCATAGCTTTTGAGAAGACATCCTACACTCTCGACATCCAAAAATTGATGCGAAAAAAGACCCCAAATTAAGTGTGTTACATCATTAAGGCACAGTGCACTTGTTAGAAGAAACATAATTTTTTTATTAAACCAAGGTTATTCATGTAATTGACATAACTCGGTTAACCAAAAAGAGCAGTTATGCATATGCTAAGACGGAAAGCTCGAGAGTTCACATCCAATTCTAGGAGGCGGACAAGTCAGTTGGGTCGAGAAGGAATGTCAGGGGACTTATATCATTTAAGGGACAGCTAGAGAGATCAGATCAGGAGAGTAAACACTGGGATTCCCATCCATTCCTGGGGTCGGACCAAGGTATGGAGCCTAAGACACGGAGCCTATAACATAGGGAGGAAACCTTCGAGACTGATATCCAACATGGTAGAGTAATTAGGCATGAGACAAGAATAAGCTAAGAAGGAATGCCCACAAACATCCAAACTGAAAGGTGCGATCATAAGCTATGAAGTATGACCTAAAGGGATGGTTCTAGAGGATATGAAGCATGACCTGAAAGGGTGGGTCTGGATGCTATGAAGCATGACCTGAACGGGTGAGTCCAAAGACTATGAAGCATGACCAGAAAATGTGGGTCCAGAGGCTATGAAGCATGACCAACTGGGATGAGCGAGGAATAAAGCCTCAATATACCTGCTACAATAAGTAGAAAGTTGTGGGGGGGGAGGTGGGGCACATTCAGCCTTAAGCGGTACGGAAGGTAAGAATGTTAGATTATTTCGTGTAGTCTAAGTCATAAGAAACTAACCAAGTGTTATCTTTGATTCTCATTGAGTGAAATTCCTATAGTTCAGTAAGATGGCCAAGAAGACCGACGTATTATGAATGGAAGTACAACTAATTTAGTGACTAGATAGTATGATTAGTTGAAAAGGCTGGGTATCTCATGTAACCCAAGTCATCTATTTGTAGGTTGAGGAGGAATGCCAAAATACTCACATCCAACATGTGTGCCGGTCAAAGTGATCATATCAGGAAAAACAATGTTGGAATTACTCCCAATTTTGAGATCCGATTGAGGCATAAAACCTTAGATACCCGCTACAATAAAGAGAAATGTCAAGAAGCTAACATTCAATCTTAAGGGGTATGCAAGGTAAGAAGGTTAGATTATCTCACGTAATCTGAGTCTTCTATTGTGGTCCCCCATAAGAAACTGATAAAAGTTAACTGTGGTTTCCATTAAGTGAAGCACTAATAATTTAGTCAGGTGGCTATGAAAATAGTGGAATCAACCAATGACTGGATAACATGTTCAACTGTGAAGGCTGGATCATTTTGTGTGATCCAAGTCATCTATTTGTGCCCTCATGAAAGAACTAACTAAAAAGTCTTATGGTTTGAGAGGAACGAATTGGGGGCTATAAAACTGAGGATGTCAAAGAGACGATATGTTCTCATAGAAGAGCTAACTAAAAAGTCATATGGCTCGAGAGACATCGTAATAGGTGGCTATAAAGCCGAATGTATCACAAGACGAGATATTCTCATAAAAGAGTGGACTAATAGTCATATAGCATGAGAAACGTCGTAAAATGTGACTATAAAGCCAGAGATCGTTTCGTAGGAAACTAATTATAGTCGTATGGATCAAAAAACTTCAAAATCAAATGGCTATAAAGTTGGGAATGTTCTTCTAAAAGAACCGATTATAAAGTCATGTGGTTTAAGAGACATTGCAATCAAATCTACAAAGCCAAGGATGCTCTCATAGAAGAACTGACTGAGATGTCATATGGTTCAAGAAGCATCGAAGTGAAGTGGCTTTGAAGCCAATAGCTATGAATCTAGAAATGTTCTAAGATGTTATGCTCTCATGAAAGAACCGACTGAAAATTCATATGGCTCAAAAAGCAGCATAACAGCTGCTTATAAAGCCAAAGGCGTAAAAGGACAAGATGTTCTCATAAAAGAGCTGACTAAACAGTCATATGACTTGAGAAACATCATAACAGGTAGCTGTAAATCCGAAGACATCAAAAAATGATATGCTCTCATTCAACCTTAAGGGGTATGCAAGGTAAGAAGGTTAGATTATCTCACGTAATCTGAGTCTTTTATTGTGGTCCCCCATAAGAAACTGATAAAAGTTAACTGTGGTTCCCATTAAGTGAAGCACTAATAATTTAGTCAGGTGGCTATGAAAATAGTGGAATCAACCAATGACTGGATAACATGTTCAACTGTGAAGGCTGGATCATTTCGTGTGATCTGAGTCATCTATCTGTGCCCTCATGAAAGAACTAACTAAAAAGTCTTATGGTTTGAGAGGAACGAATTGGGGGCTATAAAACTGAGGATGTCAAAGAGACGATTTTTTCTCATAGAAGAGCTAACTAAAAAGTCATATGGCTCGAGAGACATCGTAATAGGTGGTTATAAAGCCGAATGTATCACAAGACGAGATATTCTCATAAAAGAGTGAACTAATAGTCATATAGCATGAGAAACGTCGTAAAATGTGACTATAAAGCCAGAGATCGTCTCGTAGGAAACTAATTATAGACGTATGGATCGAAAAACTTCAAAATCAAATGGCTATAAAGCTGGGAATGTTCTTCTAAAAGAACCGATTATAAAGTCATGTGGTTCAAGAGACATTGCAATCAAATCTTCAAAGCCAAGGATGCTCTCATAGAAGAACTGACTGAGATGTCATATGGTTCAAGAAGCATCGAAGTCAAGTGGCTTTGAAGCCAATAGCTATGAATCTAGAAATGTTCTAAGATGTTATTCTCTCATGAAAGAACCGACTGAAAATTCATATGGCTCAAAAAGCAAGCATAACAATGCTTATAAAGCCAAAGGCGTAAAAGGACAAGATGTTCTCATAAAAGAGCTGACTAAACAGTCATATGACTTGAGAAACATCATAACAGGTAGCTGTAAATCCGAAGACATCAAAAAATGATATGCTCTCATAAAAGAGCCAACTAAATAGTCATATGGCTAGAGAAGCATGAAATGCACAACATACTTGTTGTAGAAGAAAATAATTTTCTATTCATATTAATATAAGCAATTATCATCAATAGATCAAGATGTGGGCGTAGTTCTTTTACAGCCTAGATTTATGTATTTTAGCAATCAGGTAAAGTGCCAATGGCATGAATTTCATGTTACCTTAAAGTTCCATTTTGCTTATGAGGCTTAATCAATCCATTTGATGGGGTTAATCAAGTCCAATTGATTTCAAAATTTTATGTAAGGTTCCTTTGACCCTAGAGAGCAATGGAGAATTGTTTTCAAGTCAATTTAGTGTGTGGTTAACCCTAGTTAATTCAAATTCAATTTTGGGAGTTTAGGCCAATTAGGGTTATTATGAATGAATTGACTCAAAATATATTTTTCATAGGGTCCCCTGGTCCTAATAAACATCACCAAATTTTCCTAGAATTTATTTTACAATATGCTAATTATTGGAATTAAAATACCTAAAACAGTGAGATGAACTTGAAAAATCAATAACTTTTCACAGAGATGGCCTCTAACCTTGAAATTTCAGAGAATGTTCCCAAGATCAGAGGCTTCAAAAGCCCTATGGTCTCATGCCATGGTGAATTGTCTATGCAAATAGAGAATCAAAACATTGGAAATAGTAAATAAATTATTAAAAATAAAATACTCATCCAATTAACTTGATTTCTTTTCCACATTATTCTCATCTGTTCACTGAGCAAGATGGTATTTTTATTTTATTTTTGTGATTTTTTATGCAAAGAAATGAATTTTTGAAATTCTGGTATTTAAATAAATCCAAAAAAGCCTAATTTTCTACTTATCTGACTCGGCGCTGCGTCATACTCGTCTGGATCGAAAGCCAATGCGTCACTCTGTGATTCGGGGCCGCCATCTGACTCAGCTCTCCAGGGGCCAGCGGTTCACGTACCATTGCACTGTCCGGCTCGATCTCGACCGTCCGCTCGATACACGCGCGATCCAACGGCTCCTGGTCATCGTCTACGACTGGTGTGCACCCGTGACCGTCCACACTCAAACCCTAATATCTCTCTCGATTCTCAATGGATTTTTGAGTTCTTATACTCTATGGATTCGTCTTGAAGAGACGAACACATCTATATGGTTTATAAGCTATGAAATTAACCCAAATTAAATGGAGAATCTCCAGGAGCTCTGGAGGAAGAGTGAGTTCATACCTTTGCTCGCGAGAAGTGAAGCTTCGATCCGAGGGTTGTGTCACCTTCGATTGAGTCCAAGCAAGCTCCGGATGAAGTATCCGGCTCCGGGGAATTGTCTAAGTATGAAAGTGACCAAGGCCGATCACAAAGCTTGGAGGCCGGAAGCAATGGCCGGCCTCGGTGAGGGGCTTTTGTCGGGGAACTTCTCCTCTTGGTCCGGTGAAGGTGTAGGGTCAATCAATTTTAAGGTTGGCTCACCGTGGTGAAGTGTTCTATTTTTCGAGTGGATTTTCAACTCGAAATCGAGCTACGTTAATGGGGATTAGGGCAAAGGAACACTGGGGATCAACTGCTCTGGGTTAGGAGAAGGTCTTGGAGCAATTTTGGCAGAGTTTCCTTAAGGTCTGGTTCATCACCTTGTTTGGCCGAGAGGTGAGTGGGTTTAAATAGAGGTGGCTGGAGGGCCTCCCATGTGGGTTTAATGGCTTGGATCAACTGCCTTGGTCAAGGGAAGAATAGCCACAATGGCCATTTAGGTTGGGATAAGTCAGCTAATTCAAATTGAATTTTTGATTCAAATTAAGCCTCTCGGCCTGGAGGTTTCCGGCGGCTGTGGTGGCTGGCCGGCCAGGCATGGGTCACCCTCAGGGTCGTGGAGGTCGTGGCTTGAGTTTGGTGCCAACAATCGGCTTTGGACATGTGTAAAGGAGTTGGATTGAAATGGCATGGGAGAAGGTTATTTTGGGTTCAAAAGGGTCAACCCATGGTTTTGGGCTTGGAGCACCACCCAAGGCCTGGATCTAGGCTGAAAAGATTCATTTGGGTCAGCCAAGAGGAAATGGTGTAGTTTCCATCAAGGATTTGGTGGCTAACTTGGTTTAGTGTGTATCATGGATGAGGTTAAAAAGCTTAAGGAAGGCTTAATAAAGGGGCTCCTCCATTTGCCATAAATGACATGGTGAGGTGTCAAAACTCTCATGGCTTCATATGGCTTGCAAATGGCTCACATTTGGCTTACATTTGGCTTGGAAAAGGTTGGCTTGTTTCATGAAAAAAGGATTTTAAGGATTTTTGGTATTTAGGGGTAATTTGTCACATGGCTTAGTTTAGAAAAATTCAATGATGAATTTGAAACATAGGGAGTGATTTAATTAAATGGATGATGAGATGAAAGTGTCATGTAGGCTTTGGATTGATTTTGGGCTTTTTGAAATCATTTTGGATGGGCTTTTAAAGTGGTTTTAGGAAGTGGGATTTTGGATTTAAAGTAAATTTAGTATAAAAATTTTGTAAAGGATTGTGCCAAATAAATGTTGCAATTGGTTTAGGCATGTTTCATGAGTGGTTTGGAATCAATTTGGTGTGATTTGGAGTAGAATTGGGTTGAATTTGGGCTTTTTTGGTAAAGGGGCCAAGGTGGGCCAAATTGGGCTAGCTTGGGCTAAGGTTGGGCTAAGGTTGAATTGGGTGTAAAATTAATGTTGAAAAATGTTTATGGGAGTGTTACAAAGAGTTTTCAACTTTGGTTGGGTTCTAATTTAGGATTTGGGCCCATTTGGGTTAGGCTTCGAGCTTAGGTCAATTTAAGGGATTTTGGTTTGGGTTAGGTTTAGGTGGAGTTTAGGTTCAAATTTTGGGCAAATCAATTTAGTGTTTTGTTTGTGGGGATGTTAGGAAGGCTTTAGAAAATATTTGGGGCCAATTGGGGTTGAGTTGGGTTGGTTTGGGCTAGGTTTAGGTCATGGGCCAAAATTGGGCCTTAGGCTTCAAATTGAAATTGGGCCCAAATGTCAATCAAATTGGACTTGGATTTGATCTAAATTAATATTGGGGATATTGAATTGAAGTTTACAATTGAATTAGATAAAAATTGAGGTCAATTAGGGTGGTTTGGTTTGACATCGGGTTCACTTGGTTAAAAAATGTGTCAAATTGGGGGTTTTGGTAAAAGTGGGGTAAATTGGCAAAATTGGCCCATGGTGTTGTTGAACAAAAAATGAAATTGATAATATTTAGGATTTTCTGGAATTTTCTAGGAATTATTAGAATTTTTTGGATTTTGAGGTAAAAGGGTATTTTGGTAATTTTGGGGGGATTTGGGGGTATTTTTGGAAATTTTGGTATTTTTGGCCAAAGATGGTGATTTGAGTGGTGGGAAGTGTTTAGGATTGATTTTTAGGGATCTTGGGTAATTTAGGTAATTTTGCAAATTTTGGGTCATTTCAAGGGTATTTGGTAGGTTTGGTGGGTCGGGACGTAAGTCAAAGCGAAATTTTGAAAAAAGGAAGATTGATCAAGTGTGAGTGAAATGAAATCATTTTGGTTGAGCGATGAAGCCATATTAAGCCCATATGAGCCATGAGAGGACTCATTTGAGGCATTCACCATGTTGTTCCTAACCCTCTTAGCAGGCTTAGGGGTTAAGGACCATCCATATGAATTACCTACATGGTCGGGAAGTCAAGTTGGACGAGTGTGGTTTTAGGACTTGGAATGTGTGTGAGGAGTGTAGTGTATGTGCAAGTCGACCTCACCATGCCGGGCCGTCGGGGGTATTCCTAAGGCCAAGAAGTCCGCCAGGAACTCATCCTTTAAACCTCCACATTTGATTTCAACCCTCTAGGTTATTAGGGGTCTACAATCAAGCTTGTGGGGTTTGCGAGGAGTTAAGAAGTAGTTTGAATTTCAAAATGGTAAGTTCCATTTCTAATCCTGCAAGATTAGTCGAAAGGAAAAGCAAGGCTAGATCTAAGTACTAAAAGGAAGCAAAGACCTCCTGGTGAGGTCAACATGAATCCACTGAGCAAGGCTGTTGGACCGTGAATGCTCTTTGAAAATTCCATTGCGTCTTGCTCTTTTAGCCCACATTGGCTACATCTCATGCGAGATTTCTCCAACGCGGGGGATGTATTCCACCAAGGTTTCATCTGGTTCACATTGTCTCTACCACAAGATCAACGACGGTGATGTAGTGCGAGCTCCAACAAACCGTTTGACAAAAAGATTTTCCAATTCGTAAATGTTCTTAGTGAACCATTTGGTAACTACGCATACCAATCAATGGCGAAGCTCCGGTGAGGCATTCCTGAGTGGCGAGAACAAAAGTCTTCGCTACCCCCCCCGTGTTGCGGCGGCTTGCTAGGAAGTGTGCAGATGCTATCGGGGATTTCCGGTTCCATCGAAAGTTTTGAAAAACGGTGATACTAAACCTGCAGGGTGCGGAACGGTATCAAACTATTGCAGGTAAGTTCTACCCTTTGAAGCTAATTCCTCCATTTTTGATTGGGCCAAGGCTTCTTTCTTTTTGTTGTTCTACTATACGTTTAATGTCACTCTCCAACATCGGACCATGAACTAGATCCTTCTTTGAGTGTTTGTCGAAGGTGGACTCCTTTCTTTCATGTTAACATGAACAATTTCTGGTTGGTTTGCTTCAGTTGCTATTGGTAACGTGCATTGCCCTTGAATTGTAGCCATGACGACCATTATTTCCTCCAGTTGCTTCCTTCATTTTGACCTATCTTGCTCATCCGCGGTGTTCTCCTTAGTGGTTAAAGGAGCGTCGCACGAAAGGGGATGGTGTGGCCTCAGATCTCGATGACGTTGATTTATGCAAAACCACCTTCCATGTAATCTAGTAGTGCAGCAATTTCCATTTTCGACATCTTCTTTACGTGTGAATAGTTGTACAATGTTAACCCTGAGCTTCTCTATGGAGGACTCAATCAAACTTCCTTTTAGAATTTTTAGGTCAGCTTGGGGACTTTTGAGGAACATCATATCCCTCGAGCTCTGGCATCATTGTATAGAAACGAAGCGAAACATACGAAAATCATATTAAAAGAACCTTTTCAGATTCCTTTAAATATTCCTTCGGGATTGCTATGTTCCCTAGACCGAGGTTATACTCAAAGTTTGGTTCTTGAAGGTGAAATGATCCTCTATCTTGTGATAAGTCATCCGATGGTAAGGGTAGTACAACGGGTGATCTTTCTTGTCCACATCCTCTAGTTTCTAGTGTCATGTTGGAGATACGTCCTTCTCGATCGGACTATGGAACATCTTGCCAATGTTGCTTCGTTTTTAAAGGAGTATTCCTTGCCAAAGCTCCTTCATGTTGCGTGTCGGTCCGTGTGGTTCTGGCGAGATGGCCTGCGGCTCGAGTTTGGCGGCCTTGCGGCGAATAGGGGTTGTCGTAGGTGATCGGCTTTTAGACCTCACGTGGCTTCCTTTCTTGTAAATTCATTAGTTGCACGGTCTTTGAATTGGACCCAATTTTGAGTCCGGAAAATGGTAGGGTGCAAACATTGAAATGCAGCTCTTCCTTATGTAAAATCTCTTTTCCTTTATCTAACAAAACGATTGGTGTGGTGACGGCGAAATTTCTAACGATGGGCCCGAAGCAGTCCTCGGAAGAGATCCCGAGTGCTTCCCTAGCGGCGGACTTCACAGAATGAAAGAGTCTTTTTCAATCCACTCCTTCTTTGGCATAGAAAGCTCTTCACCAATTCTCGGGATTGAACTCTACGATAGGCTCGACGGACTTTCTCATTTCGGGTTTCATCATTTCAACGGACAAATTCTGACTTAGTTTCGACAACATCGAATCAGCATCGGCGCATTGTTGCCCGGAGTCGGGCGATTCCTCCTATTGACATCCAAACTACACTCCGGAGAGGTGAAAGAAAAGACCAACTTGGGTAGGAGCATTATCTCTTATCATTTGAAGAATTTACCGGGAAGTCGGTGACGTCTCTTGCTTTGCGGTTTTAATGAAAGTACTCAATTTAACTTGCTTTGCACGGCCCTTCTTTAAGCATGTGAATTTTTTGTTTCTTTCTTTTTATTATTGTATACTTGTCGTGTCTTGAGAAGTTTTATTTTGGTTTGAAATTTTTGACAAAATTTTATTTTATTTATGGTTTATTTGAAGGTTGTTGGAGTGAAGTTTGAGTTTGGCTGGGTTAGCGACGAGTCGAGCCGAAGAGGAATAGTATCGGACCCGGTCGAGATTTAGAAGAGGTTGAATTCACATCGAAATCATATCGATAGATCGCTCACATTCTAACACACCTATTGGGGGTCTACCTCGCCTCTTTAGGGAGGTGGGAGGATCCCGAAATCTTTGTTTAGGGGTATCTAAACGGTTGTTCCAGAATCGAAAAGGAGTTGACTACACTCATTCGAGAGCGAAATGAATGTGTTATGCCAACGGAAAGAATGGTAGTTTGGTCCGCAAGGGGCATGGAATCACTACGCAGATTTATGAAAGCAAAACCATCGATCAAAATGGAGAGAGGAACTATTCCCCCGGCGGGTCGCGAGAAATTGTCGGCATATTTTTAGGTCGAGTGTTGTATTTTGAAAAAGGGGTCGCCTACGAAATTATGGTAAATTTTAAATTTTATATTTAATTTAAATATATATATATATAATTTAGAAAGTAGCATTTGATTTTGAAAATAATTTTAAGTTTGAAAATTTTGAATGTGAAATCGAAACCGATCTCACATTCGAAATAGTTTATAAAAACAAGCACCACATCTGAGCCGTGTATCATCTCGAAGGACGAACACTGCCTTGACGATGGGGCTCGATTAAATAAACTAGAAGATTTGTGACATCCGTTTGGTGTTGTGAACCAATTTTATAAGCGGAGACAAGTTCCCACGCATAAGATAAGGAATTAAAGGGGTTTATATTACACAGGTTCTTAAAGTTCCCTATGGGAGCAAGCCCCTATAGTTAATTACATCTTAAATGACGGGAATCATTTAAGAAAACTCTCGATTAAGATCAGTGGTTCTACATTCAAGAATTTTAAAGTTTAAGGTTTTGAAAGGATTGGATTTTGGAAATTTCAATAGGGATTAGCTCTTGAAACGGTTATTTCGAAGTCCAAAGGAAGAGAAGTAGGAGAAGGCGAGGATCGAGGAATCTTGGCAACTACAGTATCACATTGTTTGGCTTCAATTTGAGAATTTACTTATTGTTTGTAATTACGCAATTTTATTTAATTATGACTTATATTTGTATGATATAATCACACGAAGTAGCCTCGAAGATGTGAGGGTTATGTCGTACAAACAACTACCTCGAATCCTAAGACCGATTAGGACTTAATTTGCATAAAATGATTATGGAAGTGCACAACAAAAGGTTGAGGATTTATGTTGCACTAGGAAAACTATCTCGAAATCTTATGGCTTGGTTATTTAATTCTAAGAATGGTTTCTTTGAGAAGTAGACCCGAGTTTTGCTGAAAGAAGATGGTCGTGCTACCCACGTACTCCAAGCTCCTTGTCGTTGTCATTGAGGTTTAGTTTTAGAAAATGATAATCAAGAGATGAGAGAAGTGTTTTGGTTTAGAGAAATCTTAAAGTCGAATGTCTTTAATGTTTTAATTAAAACAAATCTTAAAGTTGATTACACGGAGACCGATTAAGATCACACGGTTCCGTCATCCCGACATACCATTGTTTTCATTGGATTCACTTAGTCCATGAATTTGCTAAACTCAAGCTTGAATGAGTTCCACACTTTCATTTAGACCATGGGAAATCCTGTTAGCAACATGTGGGTTACATCATCGAAATTATTCCAGGATCATCCAACGAGACCTTTTAATTTAGTTGCAATTGTAGTTTTGTTGTTCTGTTTGTGATTAAATTTTGAGTTGTTTTATATTTTGAATGTTGTGGTGGTGAATTTTTATCTTGTTGTAACTTTTAATTTAGTTTTGGGTTTCAGTTTTGTGGCTATCCTAAAGGTTTCGGTTTTTCGTACGAGGGTGTCGATCTTGTTTAACATGCAAGAAAAGTAAAGTCTGATCACGGAGTAAGTAAATAAGTGCAATAAAATAAAAGCGTACTTTGGAGAGAGGTCTTCTCATTTCAAGCTGCACTTAAAATAGATGTTAAGACATTTATATATTTGCAACAAGGACCTAGGTAAAGCTAAAGGAAAGGTTCACAGTTGTCTACTAAAATCCTAATCCTATTGTTTCGTCAATCATAGCGTCTAGGTTCTTTTGTTTTTTTGTGGATGATTTTCTTCACCAAGAAGCAATTAAGTTTGATTGTTCTTCTAAAACACCCCGTCATATTGAGGAAGTATTTAGGACGGAGTCCTAAACATCTTTTCAATATTTTTAGGATTATTTTGAGTCTCGAAATGAGTTTTATTGTATTGGTGAATTGATCATTCAAAAATTTAGTTTAGTTTGTTCTTGCTTTCAGTGAATTAGGATATTTGATTATCCTATGAGTAAAGTGACATTTCACTTGATGCTTTACTTAAGAGTTATACTAATGAAAGCCTTTAGAGGGCAAATCAGTTTGTTAAAGAATTTAACCGCTTTGATTAAAGTTGAATTGATGATTTAGGATGATTTAATTTAGTTTCAAAATTGAGTTGATTTTCTCTTAAGTGTTTTAAATTGTTTGATTTGAAAAGTGTTTAGATTATTCAATTTAATTAAACTTTTAATGATTTAAATTTAAATTGACTTAATTGTAACACTTTAGGTCAATTTTAATTGGTTTGATTTTTATGTTTTTAATTATGAATTGTCTTAAAAGGTTAATTTTCTTTAATGTTTCAAATTTGTTTTAGATTTGTTTTTAAGTGATTTCAAATTAATTTTAATGTTTTAAATTTATTTCAATTTGATTATCAAATCACTTAATGTTTTAAGCTTTTAATTTAATTAAGGTTTATTTTCATTTTAATTATTTAATTATTAATTTCAATTATCATCTTACATTTAATTCAAAGTTAAATATTATTAAAATGATTCATTTAGGGATTTTAAATTAAAGAATTGATATCTTCTTAGGTCATATCCCTAACCTTAATAATCCAAATTTTTAATCTATTCTTCAAAATTTAAATTATTTAATTAATTAAAGTTCACTACAAATATTTTCAAGATAATTAGTGGGTTTCTACCCCTTCATTCCCTAGGTTTTAATCATCATAGAGAAAAGTTAAGATCAGATATTTTACCCTCCCTTTGATTAGACCTAAATATTAATTAGGGTTAAAATCCTTTAATTAACTTTATGCCCCTTTGGGCTTATTTATTTCATAACTCATCAAATTAAGCTCAAATGAACTTAAAATTTTTATTTCACTTCACTTTCGTATATCGATTAAGACATTGGAGGGGAAAAATATGATTTTTAAATTCAATTTAATTTATATAATTATTTTTGTGAAAAATAAGGGTTTTCAAAAAAAATTCAACAACATATTAGGTAAGGTTTCTGTCTTTAAGAAAATTATGGGATGTTTCTACTTACTAGAGGACCACTTGGACCAATTTTGGTAATTTTTTTAGTTATATTTTATTTATTATAATTATTTTGAGTTTTGGAGTGTTAATTAATTATAAAATAAAATTAAAGAGTTGAAAAATGAATTTTATATTTTTTATAAGTCTCTCTCTGACCTCAAGGAGTTCAGAGAAACAAATTTTATATTTTTATGGTTTTTCTTTGATTTACTAGAATTAATTTAGTGAAAAGGTTGAAAAATCCATTTTTAATATTAAAAATTGTCTTAGGGTTTTTAAATTCAATATCTTTACTTTGAGGCTTAAGAAAAATATTGGGTTTGTTCCTAAGTGATTAGGAGGTGAAATATGACATTTTTATGATTTTTAATATTTTCGTGATTTTTATGATTTTTTAATTATTAAAATATTAAAAATATGATTAAAAATGAAAATTTTTAGAAAATTTCAATTTTAATTTTTAGACTCCTCTAATATCAGAGAGCCCACAAAACTAATTTGGTGAATTTTTGAAATGTATTTTGTGTTTGTGAATTTTTTAATTTTAAAAATGGCCATACAATTTAAATAATTCATTTAATGGGCTAAATTATTCTCAATTGATAAGAATTTTTATGTAAGTTTCTCTGCATCCTAAGTGACTGTGGAGAATTGTTTTCAAGTGATTTTTATGTGTGGTTATTCCTAATTAATTAAAACTTAGTTTTGACGTTTTGGCTAAATTAGAGTTTTTGATTAAAATAAATCATGAGATAATTTTCTAATATTTCTCTAGTCAAAGGGAACACACTTTAATTTTTCTAGATTTTGAGCAACATGATAATGTTTATAATTATTATAGAAAAAACCGTGCATAATATTGAAAAATAGATATCCTCATCATGGAAATCTTCCTTGACTTTGGAAAAATCGGGAAAGATCCACCATTATGCATAGAATATTATATCAAAATTCCAAGTTATGTTGAAGCTCCTACATGCATGAAGAATTGGATGATTGAAAAAACTATTTAGTGAAATTTAAAATTAAAGTATAAATCAAATAAATATGAAATTACTTTCACATTATTCTCCTCGTTTCGGTGACGGGAGGGTATTTTTTATTTTATTTTTTGGAGTTTTCTATGAAAAGTTATGATTTTTTTGAAGTTTATGTTCAAAAATAAATCAAAAATCAATTTCCCTCTCAAACCATCACTATCAAGGGGGCCACGTGTCGCTCCATGATTTCTTTGGCGCGTTTACGTTTATGGATGAAGCTCCCATTTGAGCGCATCTCGGCTGTCCGTGCGATACATACGTGATTAGACGACTCTTGCTCCTCTCTCCTAGTGCTATTCACCCAAAACCATCCACCTTAAAACCTTGAAATCTCACTCGTTTCTCAATGAAATTGAGTGAATTATTTTTTAAATGATCGTATAATCGAGTAGCACACATCTATACGGTGATGATATACTTAAAGCATGTAAATATTTACAGAAAAATTAAAACATGCTCGATTGGAGGAAAAAAAATTTGATACCTTCGTCCAAGAGGTGAGGCCTCAGTGGAAATGGTTTGATTGAGCTTAGAAATGCTTGGAGAAGCTTTGGGAACAATTTGGCATGGTCTCCCAAAGGTAATCTTTCATCTCCTCTCTTTTGGCCATGAGAGGTGGGGTTTAAATAAGGAAGGTTATGGTGGAGCTTGGTTGGCCATGGGGGTTGATTAGTGGGTTCAAAATGTGTGCTTAGGTGGAGGGGAGGTCAGAGTTTGATTTTGGTGCAATCAATTGGGTTATGTCATGTGTAAAGGCATGGATTTAAGTGGTATGAGTGTAAGGGCCATTTTTGGGTCAATTTGGGTCAAAGCATGGATTTGGCTTGGTGCACCCTCCATGGTTTGATTTTGGTCTAAAAAGGATGATTTGGGTTAGCCAAAAGAAATGGAGAAGTTCCACGTCGAGTACTTGTGTCAATTTTGGGTTAAGGTGTGTCATGGAAAGGGTTAAAAGTGCTTAAACATGTCTTAGGAAAGAGGTTTACTCCCTTGCTATTTAAGGTTTGGTGATGTGTAAAGAGCTTACATGGCTCACATATGGCTTGACACAAGCTTCATGGCTCACATTTGGCTCCTCCATGGCTCATATTTGGCTTATCTAAGCTTGGTCAATTTGAATGAGAAAGGTATTTTTGAATTCTTTGGTTATTTTGAGATGATTTGGCATGATACTCCATTTGGAATTATTTGATGATTGATTTGGAACTTAGGAAGTGAATTTGATTAAATGGATGACAAAATGATACTTGGCATGTGGGCTTTTGAGTGGATTTGGGCTAATTGAAGTGATTTAGCTCATGGGCTTGATTTTGGGCCTTTAAATTTGGGGTGAACTTGGGCTTGTGTTTGGGTTAGGTTTGGGTGAAAATTTGGGCTAAGTAAATTTGAGTTTGGCTTAGGAAGGTGTTATGAAGAGTTGAGAAAAGATTTGGACTGATTTTGAATTAAATTGGATGGTCAATTTGATGGATTTAGACATAGGGTCAATTTTTGGGTGAATTGGGTTTGGTTGGACTTGGAGGTGGTTAGGGATCGGTGGGGGCAAATTAATGTAGAGTTTTGTTTTTAGGGTTTTTGGGAAGTTTTCAAAACAAATTTGGGGAAAATTGGATGACATTTGGGTTCAATTTGGGATGGGTTGGAGTTACTTGGTGAATTTTGGGCCTTGAGGGCCAACTTGGAATTCTTGATCAAATTGGGTTAAGTGACAAAATTAGGGTATGTAGCATTTGAAGAAAATGATGTGGATAATATTTTGGAATTTTTGGGATTTTATTGGGATTTTGGAATTTTTTGAAATTTTTAGCTATGAAGGGCATTTTAGTAATTTTGGGGAGTTTGGGGGAAGTAGTCAAAAGGCTAAATTAAATGCTCGGGAGTGGTTTAGAAAGAAATTTGGAGTCAAACAAAAGTATTCGGGGTCATTTTTGATTTATGTGGAAGGTTTTATGAATCCGGAGAGGCGTTTTTTAAGTATCGTACATTTTGGTCGCGACGAGACTGATGGTAGCTCGGAAAGTATATAGCATGTTTACGGTCAAAATTTTCGATTTGAAGAAGGAACGCTGCAGCATGAGTTTTTTTGAGAGCCCGGGTAGTGAAGTTTTGAGTTTCGGGGCCCATTTCGAGGGCAATTTGGTAATTTTTGGAGAGTTTAGGGGCCGGGGTAAAAATTGAAATTTTGTAAAAATGAAGATAGATTAGATGTAAGTAAAATGTAACCATTTTTGTTGAGCCATAAAGCCATGTTAAGCTCACCGAGTCATGAGAGGACTCATTTTAGACACTCGATATGTTATTCTTTAACCCTCTTAGCCGAGGGGGCTTGCAGGGTTGAGAGGTCAATGAATTTCTACATGTGGTCGGGAAGCAAGTTGGGTAAAGTGGTTTTAGGGTTTGGGATGTGTGTAAGAGTGTGGTGTGTGCAGGCTAGCCATCACCGGGATCCAGGCCACCCGGGGGTTGTTCTAAGGCTTGACCAACACATAGGAACTCATCCTTGCACCTCCACATGACTTCAATCTTCGAAGAGGTTTGGAGGTTTATGGTCATGCATTGGGGTTCGAGAAGAGTTAAGAGGTGTACGAATTTACAGTGGTGGGTTGTTTACGGTATACAGGGGATAGTCGAGGAGAAGTCTAATGGCTAGATCTAAGCATTAAGGAGAGAAAAGACCTCACCAAAAATGAGGTCGAAGCAACATACGTAAATTCTCGGTTGATTATCAATTAAATTGCGGCAAATAAAAGACTCTAAAACCTCGACTTAAACGATATTCTCATTACATACAGAAGCTTCTTAAGCAAATTCTTGATGTGACACTTTTCTTAATCCCGAGACGAGATAATTCTTTAATAGATGCTTTGGGGAAAAACTTGCAAAGAGTTTGGTTGTCGAGAAGAAGAAGACATAGCAATTTACGTAAAAGGACGACAAGTTCTTTATCAAATTGACATGGATAATCTGCATTAAATTGGTGAAGACATAGTGACAACAAATGATGAAAAGGATGATTGGTGACAACCAATTATTCAATATCTACAAACTGGAAGGTTACCTGAAAACACTTATATTACCACTCAAAATTAAACAAAGAACATTATCATATGCTCACAATAAATGATGTCCTTTATAAATGATCTTTTGAACAAATGTGGTTAAGGTGGCAAACCAAGTTTAAGCTCAAAGGGTGTTAAGGAGGTCCATTCGGAGGTTTATGGCAAGCACACAATCTTGGACCTAAAATGATAATGTAAATAAAAAGAATGAGATATTATTGGATGACAATAATGATGATTTCCTTGAGGTTGCAAAAAGTGTCATCGATATCGGAATGCATGGAGTAGTTTTACCGGCCATAAATATCTTGCAATATTGCATCTTGGTTGTTTAAATGTTGGGGCACCGACATAGTGGGCCCTATAGATCCTCCATCATCTAAAGGTCATCGACTTATTCTAGCAGCCAATGATTTACTTCTCCAATGAATGAGAATTAATGCGCAGAAGTCGGCGGAACAAGTCCTTTATTTCTTTAAGACACAAATTGTTTATAGATTTGGAATTTCTCGATGGGTCATATCGGACAATGGATTGGCCTTTAAAAATACAGAAAATGAGAACAGCTTTATCCAAAGACATGGGATATACGGAGGTATTCCACAGTATTATCCTAAAGCCAATGGTTTTTATTGAAGCCTTCAATAAAACATTGGTTCAAATTTTGAAAAGACATTAATCAACGGCCAAGACGGTGGCATGAACGATTAATAGAAGCTTTACGGAGCCTATAGAACTACATACCGAACACTAATACGGTCAACACCATTTACTTTGGTATATGGTTCGAGGCAATTTTACTACTCGAAGTCCAAATCCCTTCTCTCATAGTTGCGATAGCAAATAAAATAGCGAAGAAGAAAATTTCAGATTATGACTTGAAGAACTTTAGAGTTTAGAAGGCAAACGTCTGAAGCTCAACAAAATCTCGAGCTTGTATTAAGCGAAGATGATGCGGGTCCATGACAAATTAGTTTGCCTCAGAACCTTTCGAATCGGTGAATTGGTTTTAGTTCTTCAAAGACCTATACTAGCTCATCAAAAGATAGGTGGCAAATTTGAACCAATATGGGAGGGCCCATATGTAATTGAAAAGACATATTCTGAAGGATCTTAAAAGCTGATGGATTGTCAATGAGAAAGAATCTTGTCTCCGATTAATGGTCATTTCCTAAAGAAATATTATGCGACATGAAAAATGATGACTTGTTTATAAACTGGGATAATAATAAATTTATTCAAGTCTTTGTGATACAAATCTTTACTTTTTATATTTTGTGATATCTATTTCACCTATTAAACAAATGTTTTTAAGAATGATTCATTAACATAAAAAGTCTAAAATGTTACATTATCATGTTATTTACAAGAAAAATGTCTAAGAGCAAGGACTTCTTTTCACATTCCAAAGTAGTGTTTGTATAGCTTTGGACCGTGATGTATTGAAAGGATCTAAAATTCACTTTGATTTTGAGCTCTCTCAAGTTGAATTACTCTATGAAGGAGCCTTTACTATCCATTGCCGATCAACGAAGCCCGAAGGAAAACCATCTGTATTAGAGTTCAAGCTTCGTCCAGCGAAGCTATTAAAACAAAAAATGTTATTGACAATGGAAAATTAAAGTCAGTAATGGAAAATCCATCTTATGAAGATGGAATGGCATCTACTAGTGGAGTGAAAGAAATTAGCTTATGGAATGACTAGAGCGCAAAGGAGCTTGCAATAAATGGCTCGAAACTTGCGAAATGGAAAGACCAAACATAAAACCAATGGAAGAAGAAGATGGGTTCAAATTTCCAATACTTGAAAACATTTCTAAGAGACATATTAAGTCTTAGGAGAATAAATGATTGAAGAAGAAGAGAATTGAAAGGACATAATTCACTCCCGCTCCTTACGAACCCGGCATTGGATCTCACGACAACGAAGTATTAAATGACAAACGGATTGCTTCTCAAGAAGAAGTGAGACGTATTCGAACTATTAAAAGCCAATCATTTGATCAATTTCAATATATTTATGGTCGAACCATTAATATACTGGAAGGCTTTAAGTTGTTTACCGGGTTTTTGATGAAGTGGAACAAGGTGCCATTATTGATCATGTAATGGAAGCGCGTGATCGCGGCGGGGCTGGATGTCTAAAAAGGAGGATGTATTCTGAACCTAATAGATGAATTTGTGGAAAAGGTTGTGTGACTATTCAATATGAATTATATTTATAATTATGCTGTGGATAAGGACGACAATCCTCTTGGGTTAATACGAAATGAACAAGTAGATCCACTAAAATGAGTCATTATTCAGATTATCGGACGACTCATCATGTGGAATATAATGCCTACTGATTGCATTCCAGATAGTTGAATTATAAATATATATGAGGAAGGTATTTGTATACCACCTCATCTTGAGAGTCGTGATTTGAAAGACCCTTTTGCACTCTCTCCCGTATGAGCAGGTGTTTTATTAGGTTTGTTTGGAAGAAATACAAATTGTGGGTCCTGGAGAATTTCGTGGATCTTATCAGATTCTCTTAGCACGAGGATAAGTTTTAGTCTTGCAAGGCAATGGAGTTTATGTTTCAAAACAACGTATACGAGTGTGTGAGTCGGCAAGCGCATATCGATAACATTGAGAAGAATGCGCCACGAAAAGCGTCCTAAGGGATATCAACCAATACCGGAAATGGAGGAGCTACAACCCTTAGAAGTTACCATGACCCCATGAATGTTTAAACACCTAAGACATATGGAATAAACAATGTCTCGAGTGTTAGACATTTTGTGGTAGGTCTAACGATATACGAGAGCTTTTGACATAGTAGTTTACGTGTGTATGTGTGTATTGTATAATACATAATGTACTATAAACTTTTGCTATCTATGTACATTGTGGAAGTGGAATGAATCTTGTGAGATATTTCCTGACGCTGACTATGATACATCGTCAAGTCCGAAATGCCAAATGAACTAAAATGACATGATGAATAACTTATGATAACTAACATGCGAATTATCATTCGGCACATGCAAGTCGAATCCCCGGCGAATATCGCCGGCAAATATCTTAGTGAGTCATCCACTCTCTACGATTATTGAAGTCAGCACTGCGAAACGGAAATTATGACATTCCTCTAACTAGACATTGACATTTGACATTTCAAGAAATGGAATATGACATCCATTTTATCTCTCACGGTATTAGATATAAGTCCTTTTCATTACGAAATTATGGCATTCCTCTAACTAGACATCGACATTTGACATTTCGAGAAATGGAATATGACATCCATTTCTCTCTCCAGGTTATTGGATATAAGTTCTTTTCACGACACATAAATTATGGCATTCCTCAAACAAAACATTGAAATTTGACACATCGAGAAATGGAATATGACATCCATTTTCACTCTCCGGTTATTGGATATATTTCTTTTTCTTGACATAGAAATTATGGCATTCCTCTAACTAAACATTAACATTTGACACATCGAGAAATGGAATATGATTTCCATTTTCTCTCTACAGTTGTTGGATATAAGTCCTTTTCGACACGAAATTATGGCATTCCTACAACAAACATTGACATTTGACACATCGAGAAATGGAATATGACATCCATTTTCTCTCTCTTGTTATTAGATATAAGTCCTTTCGACACGGGAATTTATGGTATTTCAACGAATATTCCTTTACAGAAAGGGGACTTAAGTCGCATAGTTTTCCTTCTCGGAAATGACATATAAGACTGTCCCAACATTTTCAATGACATAAGCAGCGCCTCCTTTCTGAGTTATTATGAGACATTTCTTGACCATAGATATTCGGATCATTTCGATGTTGGCCTTGATATGTGCGGCATACTTATGTAGTATTCCACACATATTGGGGAACCCCCTTTGTTGAACTAATTTTTATGAAAGGTCTCAATAAACCCAGTGACCCGACGGGTCGACCCTTGACACAAAGTCGACTTTGGTGAAATGGTCCCGATCTTGACCCCGATGACCCCGGCCACTGCGGCCAATGGGTCGATCCTTAGCTCAAGTGAACTTTGGTCGAAATGGTCAATCCACGACCCAATGACCAACCCTCTTGACCCAACGAGGTCAATCCTTGACCCAAAAATTGACTTTGGTCAAGGCGGTCGGTTATTGACACGATAACGATTATTGACCCAATGACTGATTATTGACCCAATAAGCCAACTTTTGACCCAAAAAAATAACTTTGGACAAACTGATCAATTTTTGACTCAAAGATCAACCATTGAATACCAAGTCAATCAAGATACTAAAATGGTCAAATATGACTTATTTGACCCGATTAATTTATCCCGTAGACCCGATGTCTGAGTTTGGTCGGCCTTATTTAGATAGGTCAAATTTAGTGAAATGGCTAACATATACTCTTTTGACAATAAAATTAACTTCAAAAGATAGACATTGACATAATCTACTTGATATTGATCAAATTTTCAAAATTTAACCCAAGGGTCGCTACGTTGACCATTAGATTAACCTAAACCTAAAATTGGTCAACATGACCAAATTAAACCTACGAAGTGAAAAAAATTGTTGGACATTATGACTAATCGAAACCATAAAAGGTTAGGAAAGTCCAGATTAATCACCCTTGGACCAAAATGGGTAAACTTGGGTCAACCTAGGTCAGCTATGGTCAATCAAAGACAAATTTGGTCAAAATATAATTTGGACAAAAAATAATATAAATTAATCAAATAATTATTCGAAAATTTTTTTGTTAATTAATGGCCAATAATATAATTTTTAACATTTTAATTAATTATATAATTAATTAAAATGAAGATGTAATCAAAAGCCATGAAATAAGAAAAAATTCAATTTTAAATAAAAATGACATAGAAAATAATCAAGTAATTAATTTGGAATTGTTTTCGATTAATAAATGATTAATAAAATAATTTACAATATTTAATTAATGTCATAAATAATTAAAATAAAAATTAAATTAACCTACATCCAAAAACACAAAAAATACCTTTCATTAAAGCATAATATCCTTAGAAATTGATAAGAATTAAGACATAAAGAAATAGGTATTTTTTATAGATCAGTCACCCATGACCCATGGGACTCATTAGATATAGGTTAACACATTAAATAACCCATAATTCACCACTTTAACCATGGTTAAGAAGGTTCATCATTAAGGGAAATGAGATGTCATCCTCTCCCAAATTTAAAGTATGACTCATCTCCTCCATCAAGATGAGGTGGCTCACAACTTTAGGTGTCTCATGAACTCACCAATGGAAGTAAAATACTAATTAAACTCTCTTGGATACCATGCTTAACTCAAGTTATGTTCTATCATAACTAAATTATAATTTTTTTAATGAGAGGTTAATGTGTCATCCCCACATTAAAAATTTAAATGACATATTGAAAGGAAAAGGGCTTGCCTTCTTGACTCACCGTTCACCTCCTAACCACCCAATGGAGGGGAAATAAGTGTCTAACTCATTCCACACCATGGTTAGAGGCCATCATGGCTAAGGCATGCAGGGAATGACTAAGTATCTAAGGTGTCACCATTCCTCCAAATGAAACAAATGAATTTGGAAATTACCTAGGGGAGGTGAATTCAGCAAGATTCACCAAGCCCAAGCCACCTCACAAGGGATCTAATGAAGGCGAGACAAGATCCAAACTCAAAACCTTCACCATGGTTAAACCTATGATGCCTAGGCTCGGAAATTGGCAATCCATCATTGACATAGCCTAAATCTTCCCCCAAAACATTAATGAGACAGATAGCAACCTCCCTAGATGATCTAAAGCCAGCCCAAACTCACCTAAGGTCAGCCATGGCTATAAAAGGACCCAAACCCAAGCCATGGAAGGAGAGGAGACAAAATTTGAAACTCCCTAATTACTGCCCAAATCCCTTAACTCCCAACATCAAATTTTCTCCTCAAAGCCTAAGCAATTGATCCCCAATGGAACCAGGCTCTCAAACCCACCATACCCCCTTAATTTGACCAACCTGAGAGCACAAAAAATAAGCCAAAACTAGGACAAAATGGGTTTCTGAAATCAAACTCCGCCAAATCCAAAATTTACCTTCTCAAATCCATTTAGGGTCAGAAGGGGAAGAGCCAAACTGTATTTGAGCTTCTCCATAGCCTCTAGCCTTCTATTCACCATCTTACATTGAACCGAGCTCCTCAAAATTCAAAATCATATACATACCCAATTTGAACTCAAATTGAAGTCTCTAGAAGCTTTCTGGGACCTAGACGACCAATCCAAAGCAATCAGATCAGAGTTTAATATGCAGTGGCCAAGGTGTGGTTCCTCCCCATTAATGGCAGTCGGGTTTAACACTTTGTGAAAGAAATCATTCCAAAACCCATACAAAGCCATATGGATGTCTTCGTCTCCTCAAGACGAAGCTGTAGGATCAAAAATCACTTGATTTCATCAAGAATCGAGTGAGATAATGATCCTAGACCATGGACGGACTGCGGGATCAGAGGGATGAAGACGATCAACCATAGTCGTTTGTTTCCGTGTTTTGAAAATGGACGGTTAAGATTAAATCTCGCTGTCTCCTGTGATCGGATCCCCACAGGGGATTAAGCGCATTTTAACCCATCCGAGGACACGCGGCAGCCAAAGATTTATTTGGATTTAATTAAATCCAGATAAACCTTAAAAACTTTAAAATTACATATCTTGACATCGAAAATTCATAAAAATATGACAAAATAACCCCTGGATTCAGCAAGAAGAGGAGAAAATTATGAGAATAAAATCATAATTTTATTCTCTAAATTTATTTTTTATTTAATTAAATACTCTCTGAAGTATTTTAATTATTAAACATTATTTACAATTCAGAAAAATATGAAAATTTTAGGGAAGAACCTTTAAGTCCTTAGACACATCTCCTGATTTTTCCAAGGCTAGGATAATTCTCTAAGATATGATTTCCTAATTTTCAAGACACTTTATAATTATTTTTAATAATAATTAAAAAAATTTGAAAAATGGAAAATTAAAATTCAAAATGGTTAGGAATTTTAGGGTGACAAACAATGATCTTAAAATAATAATTCTTAAGCCATTATGTCAATTTTAAAAGACATTTTAAAATAGAGTTAAGATTTATTAATTATGAATTAATATTTTAAAACCCTTTCCTTCACGTACTTAGCCCATTTCACAATGGACTAAGTCAATGATGAGTCTAAACATAAATAAACTCAAATCAAACATTAATTAAGTTGAAGGACATATTAAACTTAATTAACTCATTAAACATTAATTACATTAGGTTTAATACAAAATTAAACTTTAATTAGGTTTAAAGACATATTAAACTTAATTAACTCATTAAACCTTAATTACATTAGGTTTAATACAAAATTAGACTTTAATTAGGTTTAAGGAAAAATAAAACTTAATTAACTCATTAAACCTTAATTACATTAGGTTTAATTCAAAATCAAATATCAATTAAATTTAAGGACATATTAAATTTAATTAACCCATTAAACCTTAATTACATTAGGTTTAATCTAATACAAATTATAATTAGGTTTAAAGACATATTAAACTTAATTAACCCCTTTCACTATAATTACACTAGGTTTAAGACAAATCAAACCATGATTAGGTATAATCTCTAACTAGACCAAATTAAAGACCTTAAACCTTACTTACATTAGGTTTAAGTAACCTTTAAACCTTAATTAGGTTTAACCCATTAAACCTAATTAAACCATTGAGTCTTAAACTAAATTAGACTCAAACTTAAACTATAATTAATTATACCACATTAGACTTAATTAAACTATTAAACCTTAACTAATTACTTAAGTATACCGCATTAGAATTAATTAAACTATTTAACCTTAACTAACTAAGGTTTAATCAAACATAAACTATAATTAAGTCTACCACATTATACTTAATTAAACTATTAAACCTTAACTAACTAAGGTTTAATCAAACTTAAACTATAGTTAAGTCTACTAGATTAGACTTAATTAAACTATTAAACCTTAACTAACTAAGGCTTAATCAAACTTAAACTATAATTAAGTCTACTACATTAGACTTAATTAAACCATTAAACCTTAACTAACTAAGGCTTAATCAAACTTAAACTATAATTAAGTCTACCACATTAGACTTAATTAAACTATTAAACCTTAACTAACTAAGGCTTAATCAAACTTAAACTATAATTAAGTCTACCACATTAGACTTAATTAAACTATTAAACCTTAACTAACTAAGGCTTAATCAAACTTAAACTATAATTAAGTCTACCACATTAGACTTAATTAAATTATTAGACCTTAGCTAACTAAGGTTTAATCAAACTTAAACTATAATTAAGTATACCACATTATACTTAATTAAATTACTAAACATTAGCTCCCACGTTCCCCTCGTTTGAGGGCTAACATCTACACTTCAGCACCCAAACGATATGACCGAATTGAAGATTTTAGTCTGTCACTCTAAAATCTCTAATTCTACGCCCAATGAATATTATTTCCCTAATTATTTGCACCCTACTTCCGAGGACTTTGACCTTCTTGAATCTCAGATGTAATCTTTACTATAGTTGTTAAACTCAACATATTTTAACTAATCAATTGGCAAGATTGAAAGTAAACTAAGATTTAAGTAAAAGATTATCACAACTTCTTTAAACTTTTATGGCACACTAATTTAATTTACCATTTCACAAAAACATCAAAACAAGGAGAAAGACAGAAAAACTACTCAGATTTCATGGAGAGGATACAATAAAACTTGGATTTCATATATAAAAGAAAAGTTCTACAAACTAAAGTAAATAAACACAACTTATCTTAAATTCCTCCCCAAGCAACTCCTTGAAGTTCTTCTAAATCTCCTTCTTTCTTTACAATACGCAGAATTTTCCTTCGAAACGGCAATGAAGAGGAGATCTCTCACTTCCTTTCCACTCTTATAATCTCTCAAAGAATTCCTTACAAATTCCACTATTTGAACTCACTAATTTAACACTAGAAACACTATATAGACTCACTAGACTCACACACTTGACTATCTAATGGATTAGAATGAAACGTGGTGGACACAAATGGATGCTAGTGGACCCTTTTTTCGGCCCCAATTGTTCCTTTTAAAATAGTTGAAGAGTTTCCAAGAGTTTTCCAAGCATCCCTTCGAAAATCGTCCACATTCGATGTATTTCATGAAAGAACCGTCGATCCCGTCGTGGGCGGCCTCGAGCTCGTCGTCGGCAGCCTTCTTGAATACTTGCCTTCGACCCCTTCTGAATAAGCCCCGCTGTCGGCGGCCTCAATCTTTGCCATCGGCGGGTTCCCTTGTAATATATTTTGAACTCTCGGGAAAAATGCGCCGTCGGCGCCCTAGATCAAATTTTCATAATTTTAGTCATTTTTGCTCCAAATTCACTTCTTTTTGCATATTTTCACTCCATTGTCCATAAATCAATATAGCTGCAGAAAAACACCAAAAATACCATTCTTTAAAGTGCAATATCATCAAAATCAATATAAAATATGCATGAAAATCTTAACATTTTTTCCTTGGGTCACATAGCCTAAATCTTCCCCCAAAACATTAATGAGACAGATAGCAACCTTTCCAGATGATCTAAAGCAAGCCCAAGCTCACCTAAGGTCAGCCATGGCTATAAAAGGACACAAACCCAAGCCATGGAAGGAGAGGAGACAAAATTTAAAACTCCCTAATTACTGCCCAAATCCCTTAACTCCCAACATCAAATTTTCTCCTCAAAGCCTAAGCAATTGATCCCCAATGGAACCAGGCTTTCAAACCTACAATAACTCCTTAATTTGACCAACTCGAGAGCACAAAAAAAAGCTAAAACTAGCACAAAATGGATTTCTGAAATCAAACTCCACCAAATCCAAAATTTACCTTCCCAAATCTATTTAGAGGTCAGAAGGGGAAGAGCCCAACTGAAATTGAGCTTCTCCATAGCCTCTAGCCTTCTATTCACCATCTCACATGAACCGAGCTCCTCAAAATTCAATATCATATACAGAACCAATTTGAACTCAAATTGAAGTCTCTGGAAGCTTTATGGGACCTAGACAACCAATCCAAAGCAATCAGATCATAGTTTAATACAATCTGGCCAAGGTATGGTTCCTCCCCATTAATGGCGGTCGTGTTTCACACTTTGTGAAAGAAATCATTCCAAAATCCCTACAAAGCCATATGGATGTCTTCTTCTCCTCAAGACGAAGCTGTAGGATCAAAAATCACTTGATTTCATTAAGAATCAAGTGAGATATTGATCCTAGACCATGGACGGTCTGCGGGATCAGAGGGATGAAGACGATGAACCACAGCCGTCTATTTCCATGTTTTGGAAATGGACGCTTAAGATTAAATCCCGCTGTCTCCTGTGTTTAGATTCCCGCAGGGGATTAAGTGCGTTTCGACCCGTCTGAGGACACGCGGCAGCCAAAGATTTATCTGGATTTAATTAAATGCAGATAAACCTTAAAAACATCAAAATTACATATCTTGACATAGAAATTCACAAAAATATGACAAAATTACCCCTGGATTCAGCAAGAGGAGGAGAAAATTATGAGACTAAAATCATAATTTTATTCTTTGTATTTAATTTTTATTTAATTAAATATTCTCTGAAGTATTTTAATTATTAAAAATTATTTACAATTTAGAAAAATATGAAAATTTTAGGGAAGAACCTTTAAGTCCTTAGACACATCTCCTGATTTTTCCAAGGCTAGGATAATTCTCTATGACATGATTTCCTGGTTTTCAAGATACTTTATAACTATTTTTAATAATAACTATAAAAATTTGAAAATATGGAAAATTAAAATTCAAAATGGTTAGAAATTTTATAGTGACAGACAATGATCTTAAAATAATAATTCTTAAGTCATTATGTTAATTTTAAAAGACATTTTAAAATAGGGTTAAGATTTATTAATTAAAAATTAATATTTTAAAACCCTTTCCTTCACCTACTTAGCCCATTTCACAATGGACTAAGTCAATGATGAGTCTAAACCTAAATAAACTCAAATCAAATATTAATTAAGTTTAAGGACATATTAAACTTAATTAACTCATTAAACCTTAATTACATTAGGTTAATACAAAATTAAACTTTAATTAGGTTCAAAGACATATTAAACTTAATTAACTCATTAAACATTAATTACATTAGGTTTAATACAAAATTAAATTTAATTAGGTTTAAGGAAATATTAAACTTAATTAACTCATTAAACCTTAATTACATTAGGTTTAATCCAAAATCAAACAACAATTAAGTTTAAGGACATATTAAATTTAATTAACCCATTAAACCTTAATTACATTAGGTTTAATCTAACACAAATTATAATAAAGTTTAAAGACATATTAAACTTAATTAACCCCTTTAACCTTAATTACATTAGGTTTAAGACAAATCAAACCATGATTAGGTCTAATCTCTAACTAGACCTAATTAAATGCCTTAAACCTTACTTACATTAGGTTTAAGTAACATTTAAACCCTAATTAGGTTTAACCCATTAAACCTAATTAAACTATTAAGTCTTAAATTAAATTAGACTTAATCAAACTTAATTTATAATTAAGTCTACCACATTAGACTTAATTAAACTATTAAACCTTAACTAATTAAGGTTTAATCAAACTTAAATTATAATTAAGTCTACCATATTATACTTAATTAAACTATTAAACCTTAACTAACTAAGGTTTAAACAAACTTAAATAATAATTAAGTCTACCACATTAGACTTAATTAAACTATTAAACCTTAATTAAATAAGGTTTAATCAAACTTAAACAATAATTAAGTCTACCACATTAGACTTAAATAAACTATTAAACCTTAACTAACTAAAGTTTAATCAAACTTAAACTATAATTAAGTCTACCACATTAAACTTAATTAAATTATTAAACCTTAATTAACTAAGGTTTAATCAAACTTAAACTATAATTAAGTCTACCACATTAGACTTAATTAAACTATTAAACCTTAACTAACTAAGGTTTAATCAAACTTAAACTATAACTAAGTCTACCACATTAGACTTAATTAAACTATTAAACCTTAACTAACTATGGTTTAATCAAACTTAAACTATAATTAAGTCTACCACATTATACTTAATTAAACTATTAAACCTTAACTAACTAAGATTTAATCAAACATAAACTATAATTAAGTCTACCACATTAGACTTAATTAAACTCACATTAGATTTAATTAAACTATTAAATCTTAGATAACTAAGGTTTAATCAAACTTAAACTATAATTAAGTCTACCACATTAGACTATTAAACCTTAGCTAACTAAGGTTTAATCAAACTTAAGCTATAATTAAATCTACCATATTAGACTTAATTAAACTATTAAACCTTAACTAACTAAGGTTTAATCAAACTTAAACTATAATTAAGTCTACCACATTAGACTTAATTAAATTTTTAAACCTTAGCTAACTAAGGTTTAATCAAACATAAACTATAATTAAGTCTACCATATTAGATTTAATTAAACTATTAAACCTTAACTAACTGAGGTTTAATTAAACTTAAACTATAATTAAGTCTACCATGTAAGACTTAATTAACTAAGGTTTAATTAAATTAAGTCTAAACCTATTAGACTTAATTAAATGTTTAAATCTTACTAAAATAAAATCTAAATAATCTCAAATCCCGGTTAAGTCAAATTGGACTTAATTAAACCTTAAGACTTACCTAAAAAGGACTTGAATGCTCTAGAATTCTAATTAAGTCTATTCTATTTAGACTTGATTAACCTTTGAGTACTATTTAAATAAGGCTTAAAACTTAATTAACTCTATTTTAACTAAACCTAACTCAAACATATCTAATTTAAGTTCAAACATACATGAACTCAAGTTAATTAAATTCAACCTACATTGAATCTAATTTAAATTTCTAACTTAAGTTCAAACAGACATGAATTCAAGTTAATTAAATTCAACCTACATTGAATCTAATTTTAAATTTCTAACTTAAGTTCAAACAGACATGAACTCAAGTTAATTATATTAAATCTACATTGAATCTAACTTTCTAACTTAAATTCAAATAGACTTAAACTCAAATTTTAGGTTTAAACTTAATTTGAATTTAAGTCAAACTTAAGTTCAAACCACATCGGACTTACTTGAACTCAAACTGAACCTAAATCGACATAAACATTAGGTTCAACCCAAACTTAACTTAAAATATAAACCTTAGGATTAACCTAAACTGAACCTAAATCAAAATAATCATTATATTCAACTCAAACTAAACCCAAACCGACATAAATTTTAAGTTCGACCCACATCGAACTTAACTCGACATAAAATTAAACATAAATCGACATAAAATCCAAAATCAAATCCAAACCGACATAAATTATTTTAGTGGGTACATCTTTATTTAAACAATGGACATAAAATTAAACCTGACCCAAATCAACATTCAAGACATACTAAATCGACATTTCAAATGAAAGTTGGACATCCGACAATTCTGAAACAATGGACATTCTAACCAAATAAATATTTTTTATGACATTAGTTCTGACATTGTTTTCTTTGCAGGACAAAGACAAGTTTCGTTTAGATTTCCTTTGCATGTTATAGGGTGTGCTAACTCTGTTTTGCAGAACTTTCTGGAAATGAGACAAACAACAATGACATCAAAACAACGACAAAACACAACATTAAAATGACAAAACCAAAATAAAACTAAAATTTTTAGGATAGCCACCAAACAAACGAACAATAACAACAAAAATGACAAACAACAAAACAAAAATGATAAACAAGATGACATGACAATAAGATAAAACTGACATGACAAAATGACATTTAGGATTGATAGTGGGTACATCTTTCCTTAAAAAAACCAGAAAACAAATGATCAACATTAATCAGAAGTTTTCTTAGACAATTATAAATTGCCTAAGATGTAATTAACTATATGAGCTTGCTCCTATATGAGATTTAAAAAACCCACGATAGATATCACATCTAGCAATCTCTAGTTAAAATTTCATGATTTTCCTTATATTGAAATTCTAGGATAAGGTATTTTAGAATCTTCTTTTATATGGATTATCCTAAACATCATTTTCTACTGTTTTCTATTAGCCCTCACTATCTTTAATTAGGGCAATATTAAACAGAGTGGCGACTCCTTGACATTGACATGATACGGGAATTGACGGCGACGATACGCGACAAATTGTCGCCATGATTTTGATGTTTTGCAGCTTTAAGAAGTTTTGAAGTTTGAAAAGGCTTGATTTGGAGTTTAAAAGGTTTGAAGTTTTGAAAATGGTTTGAATGTCTGAAAACATTTGAAATTTTGAAAAAAGTTTGAATGTTTGAATACGTTTTAAAGTTTGAAAAGGTTTGAAAGTTTGAAATGGTTTGATTTGAACTTTAAAATGTTTGGAAGTTTGAAAAAAATTTTATTTGAGGAAGGTTAAGCTAAATTTTACCAGGGTTTGAAGTTTGAAAAAAGGTTTGAATTGAAAATTGTTTAAAGTTTGAAAATGCTTGATTTTTAGTTTAAAATTAATTTAAGTTGTAAAAAGTTTGCATGTTTTTAGTTTTGAAAAGGTTTGAAGGTTTAATTTGAAGGTTTAATTTGAAGAGTTGATTTGAAAGATATATATTTCAGCTAAAAATTTGAGTTAAGAGGTCTTAATTTTAGGGGCATGATTTGGGAAAGTTGATTTCAAGGTCTTGAGTCCTAGACTTTAGGATTGGCTTGAAGGATTTATATATGGAACTTAAGATTCTAACCCTAAGGTAAATTAGACTCTATAAGCAGGCTAAACAAGGGGAATAACCTAACCTTTGGGTATAACACTCCTAGTTAAGATGCCTACGTGTTTCCATCTTTCTGGATTCATCAGTATCCTTAGACTGGTAAATATAAATAGATCTTCATAGTCACCATAGCAATAACAAATGAAAACCTTCTTAGCTATTAGCTGAGTTGAGTTACCTTTGTTATCACTCGTGAGCTACTTCATCCTATGACACCTACATAATTTAAGGGAGTTATAAGGCTTATTATTCTATATGTCCTAGTCCTTAGCATTAATTAGAATACCTAGTAATCTAACCTAGGCTTCTAGACAGAACTATTATAGAGATATGTGTGATACTAAGTTTTATTTCTAAGTTGACGAACCTATGATTCATAGTCGATCTACCTAATGGAGATTTCCGTTATTTTGATTAGTGAATTTTAGATTTTGTTTGTGGGTTTGATATTTTTTAATTCAGGATTTGGTTTAATCTCCTAATATTTTGATCAACATGCAAATCGAGCGTCAAATTTTGTATTAGGTTTTCTATCTTAGGTTAACGTTCTTCCAATTAGTTTATTATTCTATGTTTCAAGCACACAAAAAATTCCATATGTATGTTATTCAAGATTTTTATACTTTCATATTTAATATTTTGGTTTATTCACATGTTTCTAATATTTATTTTAAATTTTATTTTTTACATACACAATATAATTTTAATAATAAATATTTTTTATCATTCAAAAATAGTATAAGTATTAGACATGTGGATGAGTCAAGTATTAGATATAGAAGTATAAATTAATTTTAGTGTTTGGATGTTCATGTATTAAGCATGCCACTTGCAAATTATAAGTGCATCTTGTAAATACATATAAATATAGCATGTAAAAAATATAAGATTTGCATGTCTTGTCCTAAACTTAAATGTTCTAGTATCAGAGTTTGCACAAAACAGTAAAAACTAAAAAGGGATGTAAGAATAAGGTAGTGCCCTGAAAATGTTTTAATTACTTGTGTGATTTTCTTAGAGTTGGTTAGTAAAAGAAAACTTTGAGTTTTAAATAACTTTATAAAGATTTTAAAGGGTTTTAAAAAATTCAAAGGGTTTAGATGATGCAAAAGTTTAATTTCATATCGTAAAATTTTATGATTCGAAATTATTTAATTTTAAAGTTAATCTTTATGTTTAGGATTTTGAATTATTTGAAAAATTTTATCATTAATGGTTAAGTTTTAATATTTATGGGAGATTTGAAAGTTCAGTATATGTTTTGAATTTGAAAGTTAATTTTTAAAATTTAAGGGTGATTTGAAAGTGTAGTACATATTTTGAATTTCAAAGTTGCCTTAAAATTTATGAGTGATTTAAAAGACGTGACTTCCCAAATTAATTGATGGACTATATATATATATATAGATATATAGATATATATATATATATATATATATATATATATATATATATATATATATATATATATATATATATATATATATCTGTGCGTGTGTGCGTGCGTGTGCGTGTGTGTGCGTGCGTGCGTGCGCGTGCGCGTGCGTGTGTATGTGTATTCGTGTGTGCGTCCGTGCGTCTATGCGCGCGTACTTGCGTCTGTGCGTGCGTAAACTTCTTTTATTTTGTAGAAAGTTTTAAATATTTTTCCTACCTAAGTGTGTAAACTCTAATGATTTAAACCTATTAGTTTGCAAGTGGTTTTATCCTTGTGAACTTGCAAACACAAATTTATTTATGTAAGAATCACACTTTATAGATTTTCAACACAACATGATTGCCACTCATTTTTTTTATATTAAACAACACGGAGAACATAACTTTGTATGAATATTGCATAAGCTCATTAAATCATAACTTGCATAAATATTACAAAAGCACATACACAGAATTTTATTTGAGGACTTAGACATATTCACATAAACATACTTTCATAGAACTTTGGAAAGAATATAATCACTTATGGATAAAATCTTCCAAAAGATCACATATTCATAAAATTTTCCTATAAGGTACCTAAACATGGGATTTTCTAAAGGCACGTAAACATGATATATTTCCATATGTAACATAAATATGAATTTCTTCTATAAGGAACATAAATATGAGATTTTTTTCTTAAAAGACATAACATGAAATTATTCTAGGGTACACAAACATGAGATTTTTCATGAGGGACACAAACATGGAATTTTTCTTAAAGAACAAAATCATGGAATTGTCCATAAAGAAAATAAACATGAAATTTTACTTAAGGCATATAAAGATGAAATTTTTCATGAAGTACATGAAGATGAACACGAAAACTTTTCCATAAGAAATATGAACATGGAATTTTTTATAAAGGATATCAACATGATGTATTTTCTTAAGGAACCTAAATATGGACTTTTTCTTAAAGTACATTAATATGGAAATTTTCATAAAGAACATAAGCATAAAAATTTTTCTAGGGCATATAAAGATTAAGTTTTTCATAAAAGACATGGGCATGAAAATATTTCCATAAGGACAATAAACATGATATTTTTCTTAAATGACATAAATATAGAATTTTTCTCGAAGAACATAAATATGGGATTTTTCTTTAAAAGACATAAATGATGTTCCTAAGTTGGCTAGTAATTTGGTTTATATTTATATACTTTATTGATAAAATTGCACTGTTGAGAAAGGTATTTTGTGTTCATTTTACAAGTAGCAGAGGAGAATTGAAGCGTTTATAGTAGGAATGGACATGAAGCCAAAGCGCACATAATTGCCACAGCGCGCCTAGGCGCCAGACATTGGTGTCTATGCAAAACCTGCTACCAGACCCGAGAGCTTGGCGCGTAGGCGCAAGCCAATGAGTGCTTAGGCGCTGCAATACTAGATGACGACCACATGGCTAACCGATGTATAATCCAAACAGAGAGCTTGGTGCTTATGCGCCGCCCCTGGGCGCCTAAGCAGGCTGGCGCCTAGGCGCCTTGAACTGAAAGTTGAGTTAGGGAAGTTCTGACTTCCAGATCATGGGAGATCGTGCTGAAACATGTAGTGATCATGGAAGATACTTGGGAGAATATTATAAAACACAAGGAGATTGCAGAGGAGATGGTTGTTTTTGGGTTGTTGTCATTGTTGTCATTGTTGTCATTGTTGTTGGATGTAGATGCTTGGTGGTTTCTGCCTTGCTGGAATTCCATTCTTCTTCTCCCTGGGCAGTGAAGAGGGGCAGTACGACAATAGCATAAGATAGGAAGTAAGAGAGTTTTCTTTTATTTCATCTGCTTAAAGCTAAGTAATTTGTTGTAGTTTATGTAATCTTTTATTTGTGAGATATTTGTAGTTGAATTCTCTTTGAATCAATGTATTGTGTTGATATTATAAGTAGCATAGTGAGTAAACTTCCTATTCTTCCTTGAGATGGGTAAGTTGATAAATTGAATTGAGAAGTTTGTTTAATTAAAATTAATCCATGGTAACTTCCTGAACTTCATTTACATTTCATTCTGGCAAAATGTTGTGTTAAAACTGTTGTGAATTATAAGTTTTGGGAAAGACTATGGTGGAATCAACTAAGTTAATCACATTAACCTATAGGAATAGGAATATATCCTGTAGGGAGAAGCAATTGTTAGAAAAACATGCTATGATTGGTTTAGTAATGAGATTTATGAAATTAAATTTATTAGTAATGGGATTTATGAAATTAAATTTATTTCTAACCTTGCTTGTTTATACCACTAGGAGGAGGTAAATAAGAATGTTGTTCATATTTGTCACTAAGCTCTTCTACTTGCTATTCTTAATTTAAAGAGATCTACATAAACCTTTCAAGGAAGAACCATAAATTATTTGACACCTTAAATTTATTTGTGTAAAGTTAAGATTGCTTTTGTAGGATTTAGAACAAAACAAAATTTTACGCTATGAATAAAATATGTAGGCTAGAACTTTTTCTATTGGGATTCATCTTAGTCCCTGTGAGATCCACATCTTGACTCAAATATCGGTACTACTGAAACACCACGTACACTTACGTATGTCATCTGTGTGTTGCAGCACTTGGTGCGTGTCAATAAACATGGGATTTTTTTAAGGCACATGTACATCGCATTTCACATAAGTCACATAAACTTAGGATTTTTCTTAACTCACATAAAGAATTTTTTCTTACAAGTAACCTAAACATGAAATTAGTTTCTTTTCTAAGGCGCATAAATATGAGATTTTACATATGTCACATAAATAAGAGAAATTTTCATGAGTCACATAAACATGAGAAATTTTCGTTAAGTCATATAAACATGAAATTTCCTATAAGGATTTACATGCCAAATGAAGGAGAACTTAATCACATGAGTCTTAGGGTTCGTTTGGGGCAGCTTATTTGGTGTGGTGACGTTTTGAAAACGAACCTAGCCTGTTTGGGTAAACTGCGTCTTGACAGCTTATGCATTTTCAAAACACAGAAAACAGCTTTTTCACACAGCACCTAGATGCAGCTTTCTAGCAGCGGTCTGACTTTTTCAAAAAAATAAAATTTTGTAATAGCAACCGCACCAAGCTTATCAGTAGATTGTTTTTAATTAGTTTGTCAACAGATTATTCAATAAGCTGCAGCTGCCCTAAATGGACCCTTATAGGGTCTCTTTGGGGCAGTTGTAGATCATTTATAATCTGCTGATAAGCAGATTATCTTGATAATCTGATAATATGTAGATTATCAGGATAAGCTGGCTTGTTGTTTGGGGAAGTCTATTCAGAACAGCTTATTAGCAGTTGTTGATAGATAAATGACCATTATGCCCTTGTTTGGATAAATGAAAATTACTTTATATAAACAAACTACATCTGAGAGTAACTTTACTTATAAAAAACTACATATATGAATTAAATTCACTTAAACAAATACATATAAGAATTAATTTCACATAAGTAAACCACATTGAGAATTAAACTCACATAAACAAATCACATGTGAGAAATAACTTTGCATTAACAAATCACATACAAGAATTTCATGTAAACAAACTATATATGAGAATAAACTTCACATAAACAAAAAAGATAAGAAAATTAACTTTAAATAAATACTGTAGTTTGCATAAACCTTACCAAAAAAAATGAAATGATAACCATAATATCAACAGAAATATAAATCCCATTTCTCCTCTAATTTATTTAAATATAAGATAGAAATAGATTTATGAGGTTTAGAAAAATTTTAAATGGGTAAAGAAAGTGGAGAAGAATGAAAAACAACCTTCTTAGAATGTTTTTTTTTTATGCTAGAACTGTTTGACTTCTGCCAAGAAGAAGAGAAGTAGGAAAAAAAATGAGAGGCTCACCGTGGAGGGATTAAGGTGTGGTGTTGCGCGTGTGAGGGAGTTGGGTTTCGTGAGTTGTGGATCGAGGACGAGGGATTTGCCGCTCTTGAAGGCAAACATGTGAATGTTTTAGGTGCAAAGGGCGAAGGGTTGAAGGAGAGCTTCAATCCTTGGAGCCTTTCATCTGTCAAGGTACTGCGGTTCGAGTGTTGGAGAGATTCGAGCCCTCTTCCTCTTCGCCGACCGAGACAAGCTGGGAGAAAATCGCGAAGGGCAGAGGAGATCGGTATGGACGATATCGGGGACGAGATCGGGGGCTGAAGGGTAATAAGCGTGAACAAAAATCGGAAAGCGGTGTCAAAAGCGTGGCCTCAAATAACGAAGGATCAGCGTTGAGCGATATCCTACCGCAATCCATATGCACGAAACAAATGCTCGTAGTGTTTTACAAAACGCCCCCACACCTCATTAAGCTGCCCCAAACGAGCCCTAAATGTGTTTAATCTTTGTTATGATTGTGCGAATAGCATACACATGTAAATAATGTCTAAATTACTAAGCACATCAAGTAAACAAAACATAGATCATGAAAGTGACTAATCAAGTATAAGGAGGGATAGGGTGGAAGTGATTTTCAACCAAGATAAGAAGAAAAAGAAGATGAGTTAGGGTTATGGTTTCGTCCATAGGACATAAAGGAGGAGGGAGATAAGTTAGGGTTAGGGTTTCAACCATAGAAAATAAAGGAGCAGATGAGTTATCATGAAAAATAAAGGATAAGGGAAATGATTTGGTTCGACTAAAGGAAGAAGAGGAGAAGTAAAGTAATGGTAGAAGAAGAAGAAGAATAATAATAATAATAATAATAATAATAATAATAAAACGAAGAAGAAGAAGAAGAAGAAGAAGAAGAAGAAGAAGAAGAAGAAGAAGAAGAAGAAGAAGAAGATGAGAACGTAGTGGTGGAATAATTCGGGTAAGAGATGAAGAAGAGAGGGTGGTGTAGTAGAATAGAAGAGAAGAATATGGTGGTGGGGTGATTCAGCTAAGAGAAGAGGGAGGAGAGAGTGATTGTGGTTTGACAAGGAGAATAGGGAGAATAGATGAAGTAAAAGAAGAAGAAGAGTAAGTTGAAGAAAAAAAAAAGAAGTAGAAGAAGCATAAAGGGAAGTGAAAGAGAAGTGTGGTGGTGAGAATAGAGAAGAAGAAGAAGAGAAAGAGAAGGGTGGTGGTGAGAGAAGAAGAAGAAAAGGAAGAAGTGAAGAAGGAAAAGAATGGGAAGAAGTGAAGAAAAAAACTTGGAGTGAAGAAGAACTGCAGAAAGAAAATAGTGGAGAAATCGAAGAACACCAGAGGGAAAGCTGACCAAATGAGAGAGAGCAAGGTGCCAGAGTAAAGAACAATTGGAGAGAGAGAGGATGAATGGCCGGATTTTTTTGTCTAGAGGTGAGGAGATGGTTCATATAAGGGGTGAAGGCAGTGGAGGCCGAAGGCGAGATCAATTAGCACTTTAAAATTGAGCGGGAGTAGGTGGAGTAAAGGCGGCATGATCACACCGCTCTCTGGTGTAATTACTTCATTCCCTTGAGTAGAGCGGCATAGTCACACCACAAGCTAGAGTGATTATGCCAGCTGTGACGTAGCACGCCACAAGCTAGCGTGGTTATGCTAGTTGTGACGTAACCACACCACAAGCTCACATGGTTACAATAGCTAGGAACATAAGCACCGCTCAAAGCGGCTTCAAGGTTTTTGTGGTGTACCAACACTACAGGCATAGCTATACCAACAGGGGCATGACTACACCAAATTGTGGCGTAGCTGCTCCGACTAGAAAATTTTGGGGGTTTTGTGCTATTGAGCTCCTTTCAAGCCCATAATCATTGTTTTGCATGTAACACACCCAAGGATAGAGGAAGGGCATGTACAAGATAAATATGACAAAAAATGAGGTCAACAACAACAAAAATGCTAAAAAAATAGTAGAGAGAAAATTTTCGGCAACCTTAAGAAGCACAAGAAAGTCATGGTCTATTGAACGTTTCGAACAGCTATTTATGATGTTTAAAATGTCCTACTGGAATTCTTATTCTATTACAGAGGTCAACTAAATTTTTCTGAACATATCCTTGTGCAAAGGTCAATATTTCGACATACCCCCATTTTCGAGTGCTATCATATCCACCAGAAACCATAATTTTCAGGCCTTCTACTACTTTTGGCAGTTATAGTGGCCTGAAATAGGCCTTTTTCTTGTAGCAAAATAGAGAACTACAGATTAAGGAAATATATCTGTAGTATTGAGTATGATATATCGAATTATATTCTACATAGGTATTCTCTTTATATAGGACAGTTGGATGTATTATCAAATAGAGGAGAAGATTACAAAGGTGAAGCCTATGGTGAGGATAAACGTATTTGGTCGAGGATGGACGGCTGACAGGGAAAGGTAGGGATGTATGCTACTCCACCTGCTAGCATGAAAATTCAGAAAAGATTCCATGAGATACAGAAGGGTTACACATTCTACCTGAAATATGGGATGCTTCCAACACAATAAAAATGAAGCTCTCCATTGTGGAGAAGATCACACAGAGAAATATATAAATAATTCAGCTCTTAGTGGCCAATGAAATTTCGTATGTTGGGTACTCGGGCAACAATTCTTGAGCTGCGCAATTCCATTCTTAATAGAAATCTACACTTCTACATCTTCAACGTCTCCACACTTTTCAAAATTCAAATTATTCGATTCCCATCAATGTCCGCTGAATTCCTCCTTTCATCGCTCCAAACAAATTTTAGCCTCTGTATTAAAGAACCGCTCTGAAACAATTGAAGTACTCCGCTAAGATGCATCCAAAAAGTCGTTTCTACAAAAAACTCTTAACTAATAACGCAAGCCAGTGTAATGTAGATTATTCCGGGGCTCACACAAGTTCACAAGACAAGAATAAACATGGAATAATGAAAAATTATACCAAGAACCTGGGTAATTATTTTTTGAATTTTCCATCTATAACCTTGACAGGAGTGTTATTTGGATCGATAGACTGATTCCTAGAAGCTTATCTCTCTTCTCTCTGCAAAAAAGTTACCTGTGGGTAACTGGTTTGGCAGCAGGACAATCCATACACCAGTATCTGCACCTTCCTCAGCTGACATGTTTCCTTGCCAACCAGTCATGGCAGTCTTCACCCAGCCAGGGCAGTAGCAATTGATGTAAATTCTATGACCTTCGGGCTTGCTGGAAAGCAGCTTTGCCATTAATCTAGTGTAAGCATTTACAGCAAGTTTTGAAACTGAGTAGTCGGTGAACATTTGAGGCCACCCATTAGCCATCCAAGTTCCATCTTTCACTTGTTTAAGGAACTCAGCAACCATGCCATCAATAAGTTCCTCAGAGAGAGATTCATCAGTCAGGAGTTTCTCTCTCAGGTTTGAATCGCCCAATCTCTGCAAGGGCAGCATACTCAGACTCAGAAATGCCTCCATAAAGACAAAGATGGAGTAATCAGGTATTTACAAACTGAAAAAGCCTTTAATGTAGGATAACTCCATAGTATATTGAATAATAGTTAGCTATGGCCATTAGATTTACTGTTTAACTGTCTGAATAGAACTAAAAAAAAATAGCTCAGATAAACATACATTTCGCCTTCCATTCACTCTACCGAGTCTTGAGCTAACATTCAATATCCGAGCACCATTCTCAGAAGGTCTCATCGCTGGGATTATAGCTTCAATGACCCTCTTTGTGCCAACATAGTTTGTTTCAATAACCGTCTCTGCAAATTCAACTGAATTTTCTGATCCTAAATTAAAATTGAAACCAGCATTGTTTACCTGCAGCACAATAAAAAAACTCAAGGAATATAAGCTAGCAAAATTAACCGAATGGAAAATAATAATTTTGGTGGTGATGTAGCACAAGAATCAGTTTTACCAGTCACAAGAAATCAAATCAACAAGAAAGTTAGCCAGTCACAAGCAACATGAGGACAGACTAATTTATTCGGAAGTTAGATTTTATTTTGTTATCTTTTCTGTCATTTTTAATTTTTGGCTAGACTGTTGAAGTTTTACGCAAATAATGAGAGAACTTTATGCAAAATTATCATCAGATGAATATGATTTCATGATTAGCAATTATGAATTTTTTTCCCATAAATTTTTAGGTTTTCCCATGTCCTTAATTAAAACCAGCCCTCTTCCCTCCATTCAAAAGAATGGGCTGACCTGTCCATCCATTCCTCACTTCCTAAGTTTGTTTTAGAGTTGATGTTGAAACTATTTCTTTGATGATTTCATAAATGGAAAAAAGTTGATTGTGAAAAAAGAATATCAGGGTTTCTTTCAAGAATTGGAGGCTTAATGGCCAACTAAGGGTCTGTTTGGGGCAACTGCAGCTTATCCGAACATGTTGATAAGTCAGCTTTATTTCATTATATTCGTGTATTTGCGGTAATCCGGATAGTTCGTCATCGATTTAGTTTGTGCGTTTAAAAAACAGTTGATTCTGGATAAATGACCATTCTGCCCCTGTTTTGGATAATCGTTTAGCTGTTTGGTTTTTGCGTTTCGAAAACAGTTGATTTGCAGGATTTTTTAAGTAAATGAACAATCCATTTCTATATATTTACCTAAAGTAGTTTCTTTGAAAGCATTTCAGCATTCAATGTAGCACTCACAAAAATCATAGTAATATAAATAGGACAAACAAATATGAATAAAATGCAAGCAATTCCTATAATATATCATAGTAATACAAATAGGACAAACGAATATGAATAAAATGCAAGCAATTCCTACAACATATCATAGTAATAGAAATAGGACTAACGAATATGAATAAGACAATTATGCCCATAAATACCCAGAGAAACTCATCCACTGTTCTCAAAAAATTTCAATTTGTTATTAACACTGAAGTTTCCCCCTCGTTAGGGAAGTTCCAAGGAGTATGGCTTTTAAATAGTTCAATAACTTTATATGCTTATTTTTCCTTATAATGCAACCGGTTCTTATAATCTGAGCAAATTTTAATCCCAATTTAATGAGAAAAAGAAGAACAAACAAAACATGACGGCAGCTACATCCATTATAAAATAGATAAATTTGAGTTATGGGAATCATAAAAAATATAACTGCATAAATTTCTCAAACCATAAATACAGCAAGCATGGATCGGGCTTAGCAGAGGTAGGAGCGGCTTCCCTCCTATGGCAAGGACCGGGCTTAGCAGCGAGGGCTTCGACTTCCATCCTAGGCACCGAACGGGTACAGCATCGAGGTCTCGCACGCTCCAAGCAGAAGAAGCAGTGCCGAAGGAACACGAAGAGGAGTGCCGAATAAGCACGGAGCGGCTTTGCGAGCTCGATCGCGAGGCAGGGAAAGGGGCGAACGAGGTCACAGGAGGGCACGAGTGGAATAATACATATATTTACGCGAACTAAACGCCGACCGTAGGGTTAGTGCCGCGGCTGACTTGTTTAAGGAATGAAAAACGGGATTATTGAATAAGCAGGTGAACCGTGCAAACCGAACGGTACGGCAGCGTTTTCAAACACCGCCCTTACTTATAAGCTGCCCCAAACGGGCCCTAAATAACGAGGGGATTTGGTAATTTTTCACATCCTATGACGAGTGATAGATTTTGAGGCAGTTTAATTGCAAGTAAAGTGAGTATATTCCAAATACAAGTTTAAAATTTGAAGAGTTTAGTTTGAGAAAAACAGAATGCAGTGTAAAATTCAATGAATTTCAAATGTAGCATTTTGTTCAATTCTAGTGTATTTCAAATCACCAAATTTGAGTGAGTTCTAACTAGACTACAAACTATGGTTATTTCTGCCGCTTGCCATCGCCTCCTGTTGCCATTGCCAGCCATCACTATCATAGCCTCCAGCCGTAGGCCATCATCTGTTATAGGTCACCACCATGAACAACAACCGTCATCATTGCCTCCTGCTACTCTCCTCTGTCCATCATCACCACCATCGTTGTTGTAGCTGCCACTACAATTGCCTGTCGCCTCTGCTGTCACCAACACCGTCAATCACCGTCGTTGCCACTGCTTGCAGTTGCCGCAACCCGTCACTGCCACCAGCCATCTCCATCATCAACTTTAGCCACCATACATCACCTTCGTGTTTTACGTTAATTTCATTTTTCTTCAAACTAAAAATGAAAATTTACTTTACACTAAACCAATCAACTCCAAAATATTTCATATAGACTACATTTTTTTTAGCAAATCATCTTAGCAATTTTAATTCTCTTATTCTGAAAATCTTATTTACTATTCTGTCAAAAAATCCTAAGCCAAAGCCCATATTAAGTTACTTGCTAAAACAAGGGCAAACAAGATCTAGTCTATTTCCAATGGATTTTCAATCACCCTAAAACATTTGGATATTTTTCAAGCATTAAACCCATCTGCCAAGGACAAATATCCTCCCCAAACCTGGCAACCATACTAGGATCCTGCATGACCTAGCCTCATAAAAAACATATGAAAATATCAAAAAGTCAAAAAATTTCATGAAATTTCTATAACATATTTCTACACCATAAACTAAATTTTCCATGTGTTTCCAAGCCCTAGGATAACCTATATTATCCAGACAGAAAGTCTAATGACAGATCTAGAGATTTCATGTTTAGGTATTCGTCTTGCTTGGTCAAAAACGAGTTTTCCCTTAGTCTCATTCATCCAATCCATAGCACATTACTTCTGCATATCAACCAACTTCTCACGAAGCTTTTTAACCCAAAAGAAAACCCTAGATCCCCTCTCTAAGTTTTGATATGTAAGCACAAGGTTGACGAAAGAAATAAGCTTTGAAAAAAACACTAGCAAGAGGAATCATTTTTTCAGTTAGCATTGGATTAATCTCCTAGCTTTGCTATTTCCTTAGTGATGTGAGATATTTTCATGTCAGGCTATAAATTTGCTCCATCTATTGTCATTCTTTCAATACTTTTCTTTACAAAGTAACTAGCCATTTATCATAACTTATCCTTAAATTTTTTATAAGTAGCACTAAATATCACTAAGTGAATTCCATAAAATATTCTTATAAATTAATTAAACTGTATAATTTTTACTGACACTTATTAACTAATAAAACTTGTTTTATAAATTTTTATATAAGATCACTTGTTCGAATGCTTTTATATCCCATGCCACTTTGAATGTAGAGTGTATAAACAACTATATTATCTATATAATCTATATTCACTAATTGAAATCAACAAGAACAAAATAGTTTGAGGGATTATAAAAACTAATTGAAAGTCTGAATATTAGGAAAAATAATCACAAGAAGAGGCTAGAGCAAGTTTAAAATTTATTGAAAGAGAGTAATAATAAAATGCAAACCATAGTAGAGAATGTTATGGGGAAGATTAACCAATTGAACATTAGGTTGCAGACACCACCTTTAGCACCTAGACAACACATCTCACTTACGAATTTTCATGTAAAGGAGAACCTTCATGTGAGCCACAACGAGAGGAATAGAAACAACATTAGGGAAGACAATTAAACTAAGGTTATCCAACTAAAAAAATCATGATTGAAGGTCTCCTAATTGATGGGGTCAATATTCTCAGCAAATTTCTAGATTGGCTTAGCTAAACGAATAATTTTTTTTATTGATATATAATGAATTATTATTATGAGGGAGTTTTTGATGCTAAAAAGAAGCTTATGGACTGTGTAAAAATGTATTAGTTTAATATTTTAGCTGACCATGGATAAACTCGATCAAGACTTAGTCAACACTACCTTGAACAACTAGGATTGGAAGAACTCAAATTATGTCAGATTTGACTCACTAAGTCAAACAAGTCTATGGGTTTAAAGAACTAGTCAAACAAGGGAAATCGACAAAATGCACTTCCATCCTCTATTAAAAGACGTACCATCCATCCTACGAAGGAGAAACCTCATTGTTTGTACTACATATTGCATCCTTTGAAATAGAATAGGCATCACAGCTTTTAAGCCTCAAAACTTTAGTAAAGATCTTCCAAAGACAACTCTCTTTCTTTCTCTCCCACAGATCTTAGGGAGCAGTTTGGGATGCTTCTAACAATCTATAATATATGTTGTGAAAAGTTTGTCAAAAAGGCTATTGTTTGAAGTTTATATAATTTCTTTAATCATAGATCATAAAATTTTCAAATGTTTAAGAGGGGTGGTTTGTGCAGTTTAAAATTAGTTTTTAAAATTTGACTAATTTTATTTCTTTTTAAAATAATTAAAAAATTGCAAGGATCCTTTGTTAAAAAAATACAAAGGACAAAGTTTAACGTAAAGAAATTAATTTTTCAAAGTTCCTAAGAACTATTGTTATATAATAAGTTCATCGAGGCAGAAAAATATTTCATGTCTCAAAAAACTTTTCTAAATCACATATCATAAGCAAAATTAGATCACAAAGCATTTTGATATAACTAAAGACGCAATAAAAGTAAGGATTTAGAAAGTGAAAAAAAAAAAAAAAACTAATATATGTGGTTTGGCCACCACTTTTTACACCTTGTACCAAAAAAAAATCAAATCTACCCAAAACTTTTTAAACATTGTCAGACCATACTAATTTATATTTATGATCAATAAAATAATTAATACAATCCAAAACTCATGGTATTGATAGAGTTAAGAAACCACAAAAAAAAGTTATGGTTATAACAAAAGTAGATAAACTCAATCATAGAAATCAACTTTACATAGTGCACTCATGAAGATAATAGCCATGTAGCTGATATTTGAAACACAAAGCTAACAGCAATATGTCCTTTAATTGACACTAGTCTCAAATCTGTAAGCTTAGGAGGACAACCCTCTCCATTCTATAAATTTAAAGGGTGTGCTGAAAGATAAACATTGAAAGTTAAGAATTTCAAATCTTTATGAAAATTTCATCACAAAATCCAAGGTACATAATGACCTCAACTGCAACACTTTCACTCTCTCCACCTTTTCTTTTTCCTATCAAAGACTATATGTGCCTCATGTGAGACCCATATGCGTCTTTCTAGGCACAATGCAGATGTTTGCATCACTTAGGCTCTCAATGCACCACCCATATTCACCTCGTCATAGAAGGAATCCAACAAAGCCTTATGCCTTACACTACCTAAAATGCTTTCATAGGCACAGTAAGATGGATTGGATCACTATCATTACACTATTCATAAGGATGAAGCAAAAGCATAGCCCAATGTCCACAAAAATCAAAAGCACACCAAACATGTCTAATATAAACCACTTCATTATTGCCAGACTATATAAGCTTGAGATGAATAAGCCTTAAGTATGAACATCCTCACACTCTCTTGTTTTGAAAGAGCAAAATAAAAAAAAAAAGAACATGAATAATTCTTTTATTTATAAACTCATAAATTATTATATTTTCAAGTATTGGAGATTTTAAGCTTATTTTCACACATTCTCAATAAAACAAATATTTAATAAGAAAATTCAAAACAAATTGCATTGTTCAATCATATCAATTGAATTGGCTGATTAGGTTTGATCTTAGATTCAAACTACTAGACTAATTAAAAAATTATGAAAATAATGGAAATTGATATTATGACTGATTGTACGATATACATTATATTATACAATTTGCTATGATTTTAAATAAATTGACAGGACAAAATTTACCTTGATAGAATAGTTTAAAAATTAAATTGATCATAATATACAATGGTCATAGTATTGTGCAATCTATTTTTTTTTTATTTAAACGTAACTAACATTTTCTTAAACTATGTTAACCAGACGATCACAATTTGAATTGATCTTATAGTATGGTTGTCATCATACGAAATATTTAACAAGTAACATGAATTTTAAGTTATATTTGATTGAATATGACTATCAATTGAAATAAGACTCTTGCACTGATAAGTTTTGATATTTCGCTATTGAAAACTTGTTTTTCTGACCAAGAAAAAGAGATCATTAACTTTTACAAGTTCTTTTGTTAAGGGTTGATTACCTAACAAATTATGCTAGGAATGGTCGGCATAACGCCTCAAATTGATAGGGGTAACTTGCTTTTCACTTTTAGTAAAAGTATTTATGCTCTTTAATTATCCATAAAGGCTTTGCCATCATCATGACACCAATGAAATATATCTCACTTAGTTGAAGAGATAAATATTTGTTCTTTTTGCTTTTAAGTCCTGTTTTTTCATTCTCCATGTCATCATCAAGGCACAAAAGAAGTTACTTTCTCATAATTAAAGAGATAAATACTAGAAGGTTTTGCCTTTCCAATGATGAATGCAATCAAAAAATTTCATGATATAAGAGAATGCCATTGTCATGAACATGTAGCAAAACCAAAATGGAGAAAGATGAGACTTCGAAACACTTTGCCTTTCTTGAAGATGATTGTGTTAAAATTATGAATTACAATTAAAAGAGACTTTAAAAGAGTATGGTCCCAAATTCTCAACTTAATGCTTGCACAAAGAAATTGCTTACTTCTTTGATGGTATTTCAAAAGACAAATCAAAACTTGATGGATCCCTAGAAGAGGTTCAACAACATTACTTATAAGATCTAGCATTAGTCCGTTCAAACTCTAACCCAGAATCAATTCTCATAGGTCAAACATGCTAAAGAAGCAAATGATATCAACCTTCTCAAATAAAATCCTCAACAAGATCAAGATCATGAAAATTCAGCATTTTACTCAAGAAATGTTGTACTCTATTGCCTCAGCCTACGATAATCCACTCAAAACAGACACTCCTACTCTTAATCTTTCCCGTCCCTCTGAAGCCAGGGTACTTGTTGAAAGAGACATCACTTCAATCGCTCCTGAGGAAATTTGGATAGGATCACAACATCAAGGATATTGGGAAAAGGTTATTATTGAGTCACTCCCTTCGTATTGCTCGCATTGTCGTATGTTTAGCCTTTCCAATTCTCCAAGTCACCATCTACACCCACATCTAAGACCAAAGAAGGAAAGTGCTCAGCCAGAGACGGTGATTCCCCCTCCTGATCTGCTCCAAGTTATTGACACTTTTGATCATCAGAAGGATAGTCCTGAAGATGCCACTATCCTCGCAGGTGATATGCCACACAAAGCTTATGATGTAGGTCCTACTTTGGAATCTCTTCTCGTGGGGGCAGGAGAGACATTTCACACTTCATGTGCCCTATAATCTAACTTTGATGTCACGGGTGGTAACACTTTACTGAGTTTCTACCGCCTCATCAGATAGAGCATTTTAGTGAGCTGGAGAAATTAACTCGAAACTTATTACTTGGTGTCTGGTTCTCAGATGAATTAATGCATAATACTTGAATAGAATGCCTCCTTCATGCTAAAAATGCTGAAGATTTTTTTTGTTGCTGTTTTATTTATTTATTTATTTATTTGTTTCTTTTTTGCATGTTACCAAATACAGCTACCTTTTTAACACTTGGGAATGATTTCATCAACTTTGGATTATTGGATGATTTCAGTTGGAAAGTGATATCTCTTTAAGGGAATAAATCTGTGTCAATTTTTTTGGCCTGATTGCACATCTTTTGTTCGTTGGCCTATCCTTTGGACTTGCAAGAGGCTATGGCTCATAATATGTTGATTTTATTGATGGTTTATGACCTAGGGTTAATATTTACAAGAAATTAACATTAGTTAGAGGCTTAAATTTAATTAGGTTAACTATTAACCTACAAGCTTACGACAGTATTAAATTATTTTTATGATCAAAAAGATAATTTATTTTAGCTATATTTATTCATAGTTTTGGTTGCTAATATTACTTGTATATATCGGAAGGGCAATATTTTTAATGTTAGATATACTCAAAAAAGACCTTACAAGAGTCTGAGAAAATGTGTAGCTCCAAATTAAAATGCTAGCTCCAGATTGAAATGCTAGCCATCTACACAATAATTCATGAGATCACATAAGTCTAGAAGTTTAAGCTTTCTAGGAACAATAAAATTTTGAGGTGTCAAAAAATTTTTTGTTTACTCTTACTTGTATGTGTTTTAGGTATAGATGTGGTTAAGATAACCACCATATACACACACAAGAGTTGAATAGATAAAATTTAATGAAAAGATTAATTCAAACTGATAATATTAGATCATAATGTATGATACATATCACAGTATAATATACTTTAGTTTGAAAGTTTTTAATCAGATCAATATGTATTAATTATGATTTTTAAAATTAAAAATAATGATCAATTTGATAAATGTAAATTGTATAGTATGATTATCTCTATTTTCAATGGTTTATTTAATTAATTCAAATTTATATTAATTTTTTATGTACAACCTGTTTTTAAAATTAATCTAATTTATATGTTAAACTTAACAATTAATGGAAATTATTTTGTAATGGACCTAACTGATCATACTATATAATCAATTGGTACTTTATTTCATTGATTTAGAGTTTTGACCCTCCTAATGAATTTAAAATTGGACTTTTTCAAACTCTGAACATATTGGAGCATGAGAACTAGTTAGAGAAAAAAAAGAGAAATAGTTGAGAATATAGAGAAATTTTCTTAAAGGAAATTATTTGATAATGGATTTGGAACCCTAAAGGATAGTTTTTTTACATGGGCGTATACTTCGTAATCCTTTCAATTGAAGAAATGTATAAGTCATATATTTGTGTTTGGTGAGAGGTCTCTAGATCTCAAAATATTCATAGAAATCTCAGTGTCACTGGTGGGCTAGAATTGCAATCTTCTTGCATGGAGTGAAAGAGATGATATATATTTTCTTCATTACCAATTAAGGAGATAAAATTGATTATCTTTCTATAAGAGGGGGGAGGGGGAGAGAGAGAGTGTGAGAGAGAGAGAGAGAGAGTGTGTGTGTGAGAGTGAGAGAGAGAGATGGATGGAGGCATTTTGTTGAACCATGATAAATTTGACTGCATCCCTTTATTCTTTATTTTAGTTGTTCTTGACACTATCATATGATGAAGGATTTGATCTGATTATTGTTTATGTTAGTTGTTGGTTAGATAATGTTTATAATTACTCTTAATTATAAAGCATATTGTGTGATAACTAATTATGAAAAAACAAATAAAATCAAAATATAATTTCTATGTTATTATTACTCTTAATTATTAAAATATATCGAGTGATAACTAATTGTAGGAATTATGCCGCACAACAATAAATTAGTTTGTGTAAATTTACTCTTCAATTCAATTGTTCTTCAGACTTTGTTATATGATTAAGTCTCTTGTGACCATGTGTTTTTTGGATCTACCTACTCTATCAAAATCTAGACAATTTTAGCTGATCGAACTGCTATCAAAACCCTCCATTGGGTTGGGTGGATTGTCACAGTGCAGAGAACATTGGTATCATCCTATTCATAAATAGCATATATTTAACATCATTCCTATCATTTGCATTTGGTTCATTTGGTTGGCTAGAAATTCCCACAAGCATGAGAATTATTGCATTAAGCAGGATAGGATGATTTCAAATATCCTATCTTATATACATAAGTTGTTTATTTATCATAAATTTAAGCCATCATTCTTTGCTAGCTTAGAGGATTGGCTTGGTTATGATATACCTGGCAGAAATTATTGTAATGTCTCTCTTGTATGGTGGAAACAACCGTCTTTCCCCTGGATTAAGGTAAATAGTGATGGTAGTTGGAAGGTTGATTGTGCAGGTTTAGGTGGGGTCTACAGGTCTCATTCTGGTAAACTATTATGCTTTTTTTCTTCACCTTGTATGGCTATTTGTGCATTATTCGCAGAGTTATAAGCTGTTAGGTTGGCCTTATCTATTGCGGCTAAAATAAATTGGAGCTTCTTGCAAATTGAGATGGATTCAACTATTCTGTTGGACATATTGGCAAAAGATAAAGAACCTCCTTAGCATTTAAGTGTTGATTTATATAGGATTAAGCAACTTTCAGCAAATATTGTCATCACATGGAGCTACACACACAGAGAAAACTAATAGGCCAGCAGATTTTCTTGCCAAATTTGCTACACAGACTAAGACTATAATCCTGAAGACCAAGCCAAATTCTGATCTTAAGCTGCTCCTAATGGGGGACAATCTCAATATGCCCTACCTTAGACCTTTTTCTTAAGATGGGATGTCTATTTATTGTTGTTTTTCTCTATCTTCCTCTTTGCTTGGATTTAACTATTTTTTTTGTTTTGGAGTCTTCTTGGGTATACTTGTATCTGTTTTGGAGACTTTTTTGGGTGAGTTTGTACACCTGGAGTTTGGAATCCTAGGAGTGAGTACTGTATTTTTTTTTTTTTTTGATTTGTAGTGGGATCTAATTTTTTAAAAACATGTAACATTACTTTTGAGCAATAAAATTACCTACAGGTTTCCTTAAAAAAAAAAAAGAAGTCTCTTGTGCCCTTATTATTGTTTGTGTTAGATGATAGTTACAAAGTGATTTTAAATACTCTTAAATGTTAAAGTATATTGTGTGATAATTAATCGTGAAAAACCAATAAAATCATTAATCGTTGGTGTCTATATTTTAGATTACTTTTGCATTATTAATTTCTCCATTTATTTTTGAAGGAAAAAAATATATAAAATCGTCTCTCCCTTTACATACACATGATGACCTCCATATAATTTTCATAACTCGACAATTGCATTGAAAAAAAATCTACATAGGGTTATCCAACGGAGGTCATAAGCAATGAATATGACGACATGAATATCAAGTTTGAACAATTTTAATTTTTGTCAAACTTGCCCAATCGACACGTCGAAGCATCGAGCATACTTTGCATGTCCTTATATGAAAGGAAAATATAATTATATGTGAGTGGCAGGTGAAAAATTTCAGTGAAACGACATCCATCCGCTAAGACAATCATTTGAGCTCTACTATTCACGCGCCGACTTTCTTACTCAAAACTGCCCTCATTGTCCTCGATTCTTGCTCCCAACGATGATAACTTCAGTAGCAAGCCACAAATTCCAATACCAGTTGCTCACTTCTACTGCTAACTTTTTGGAAAAGATGAGGCTAGAATACAAAAAGTTTTATTCCCTTGTACAGGTAAAAAAAGTACTGTAATAGAGAAAATAATATACTAACTATAAATTAAGACAACACATTAGAAATATCAAAACCGAAAATTAAACTAAAAAAGTGATCTGCTCAGAGATGAATGAGGGCTCAAACTAAAAATACACTGTCTATGATCAGATTCTATCTTATCAAGAAGTCATCCTAAACGAACAACACAAGGGTCCATATGAAAAAGAACAAGGAGTATCTATCCAAAAAATGAGGAATTTCAACCACAAAAGTGAAGGAAGATCGCCAAATTGACATGTAATAAGCTAGTTGAGCCCCATAGATTTTCAATATTTCATCCTTGCTCTCCAAAATAGCCAAAAGCTCTGAGAAAGCATAAAAGTCCGTCTAGAACAAATAAATTGTCCTGCTGAATCATTTCTAAGAAATTTACTTTGTAAAAGGCTTCCAAAAACCCAGTTGTATATAGAAGAGAGGCAACCACGAAGTAATAGCATTATATAGTAATAATTGAACTTCAGAATCTCCAATTCCCATATTATCTCTAAGAAAGTAGAATCCAGTGAATCTCCCAAAAAATAGAATAATCATCATTCTCATCCAAAATCTTAAGCCCATCAAAGAAATCAATACAGAACAATAATATTGTCCGTGTGAATCTTGAATCAAAGATGAAAGTGCCGTGATATGTCTATGAAATAAAAAGATCTTCCAAACTTTTCTGAGAGATGTCTCTTAGCAAAAAGCAGAGTTTCAAATCAAAAGACTTAAGATAAATAAAAAATAACACATATTAAAGAACACTCCCATATATCCACATTTGAGTATTGAAGTATAGTGTTCATGAATTGTAGAAATAGAAAGCTTTCTCAGATTAATCGTATAGATCCCATAAAGAAAAAGAAAGAGAAGAATAAGAGAATTCTTTGGAACGCCATAAGAATTAAAGAAAAACTGAACCACCCTAGTTACAACAGATATAATAATGAAATATGGCTGCGAATATCATACTTGAACTTCCATTTCCTACTCTTATATTTAATGACATTTTTAATATTTAAGCTGACTATATCAGCAATAGCAGACTCCTTCCTCAATGTTTTATCATTTCTTTCAAGCCAAAGGTGATGAGATGCTACCTGAGCATCAAGAAGACAGTAAAACCTAGTAGCCTTACAGGTGATTGTCTCAACATGAACAAGATTTTGGTGAAAGCTTCAGCCAATATGGAAGAAAGTGTCCATGGGGGTGGCCTGTTGGATAATATTAAATGTAAAAGGACATTCAAAGAAGAGATGATCGTGATTTTAGGGCTACTTTTATAAAAAGCACATGTTTTGCAAGGAAATGCCTCTACATTCAGAAAATACATAGTGTTTAAGCCCTTAATAAGAACTTTTCAAGAGAAGGTTGCATACTTAATGGAGTACCCTTTACACCAAAGTTGTTTACTTCAATGTGAAAAAGGTAAATCTTTATATAGAAAAAGTTAAACAACTTTGTGAGGAATTTTATCTTTCTCTATATGTATACAAGAAAGCCCATTATTGGATATTAAAATTATGGTAATGGAATTGATGCATTTTAAAGGGGCAGTGTGAGTGTGAGTGAGGGCCCATGTGTTCTTACAAATGAAATTTTTTAGGAGAGAATATGAAGAGCAGCCTGTTGACCTCGTTTTTGTCGAGGTTTAGTTTTCCTTCTAGACCTAGGATTCTAGCCTCAGGAGTTTCCCCCGACGATCCTAGTTTCTTAGCGATGGGACCCACCTCATTTTAGAGAGTCTGGAGCCGCTTCGTTACTCTTTGAAATCCTGTACGAGATTCCGTACCGCTAGTTTGTAGCCGGTCGAAATTGACGTCAGGAATTCAAATTGAGTCCTTAAAGGACCCCTGGACATTAGGACAGCCTCGTGCACGCCTTATACGTCTGGACGCACAAATTCTCAGTTCGCGACCTCGACGCCTTCAATTTCTTCGCAGTGGGCTGGAGCTGGAGTCAGAACGCTGGAACGATCGACATCAGTCAAAATTTCAGAAAAGGCCAAATTTGACGCACTTTCAACGTGACCGTCGACGAGGTTGTTAGAACGACCTCGGATGACGAAACGGACTGCGCAGACAAGTCCGGAACGTCGATTTTACCTAAAATGGACGTTAACTTTGCGACTGACAGCTTCTTACGGGCACTCCACACCCAAAACAAGCCGACAGCTTCTGGCGACTCCGCTGAGGATTTGCTTCTCTCCATTTAAATCAGGAAATCTTATCTTCATACGTCGGTAATGTGTCCATGTCCCTTATGGACCAGATTACCCTTCTTTCGTTCACATACTTCACTTATTTCTTTCTTGGGTAAGCCCGTTCGACTCTTTTGGACTTCAGGACCGTCTGTTCAATCACCTTTTGAAGAGGGAGGTTCAGGAGACCATTAAAGACTTTTTGATCTTCGTGTGGGGTCGGACCCCCAATAGGTGTGTTGGTGGACTAGTTCCACCTGGGCATTGTGCGTTGTGAAGTTGGTCCCGCATTAGGTCCTAAACTTTGCATTTTCTTCATTTCCTTTGGGTTTGGTTTGTTTTTCTGAGAATCAAGCCAAGTTGTTGCTTCTCTTCACGCTTGTTAATTTGCTAATTGCAACTCGTCGATGCTTTAATCACAAATAAATAATAAATTTGAAAAATAAAATAATAGAGGATGCCCAATTCATAAGACAAGTGCGTCAACTTGAGTACTTCTGTCGAAACTGCAATGCACGGGACATCGCTGACTTTCAGAAATTCTTCAAATGGCAGGAACAATGCCTTCAACAAAGTTGATCTTTTCTTTTGCCTCTGGAATGGAGTTCGCTGTCAACAGGGACAAACTGCCTAACTTGGCAATTATTAAGTTTGGACAAGGGTTCGATGATATTGGAGTTAAGTTCGGAAAGGTTGCCGTCACTGTAATGAAGTTCGAAACAAATAAGTCCGTGCAGCCTATCGTAGAGTTTGACTTGGAATCGCCAAAGAGTTCTCCCCTTCAAAAGTGTTGGCTGAAAAGAGCTCTAATAGTGCTAAAAATACAGTCATTAGGATTTCTCCGAGAACTGTTTTTGCCCCTACTACCGGATTCACTGTCACCGCGCCAGCTGTTTTGCTGAGTAAGGGAAAAGAGATTCTATATGAGGAAAAGTCAGTTGACGCTTATACCCCACCATTTTCTGGATTCGAAATTGGGTCCAATTCAAAGACCGTGCAACTGATGAAGGCACAGGAAAGGAGGCGCAGCCAGGAAATTTTGAAAACCAAACAACCTCGACAATTCCGCCAACAACAGACAACGATATGGCCAATCTAGCCAACAACTACATCAGCCAGGATCACACCAAACAGGAATTAAGCAGATGTCCATCGCAGAACGATAGAAAGTGGTGTATTCCTTCAGGGAGGAAACCGTGTCGAAGGTGTTCCACGACTTGCTAATGAGACCATAATTCAGACTTCCGAAGCCGAAAAAGCCAGAGGAAGCTAGCATGAAAGATCATCCTCAATACTGCCCATACCACCAGTTGTCGGCCATTTGTTTTCAAGGATTGGCTTGAAGAGAATTTCAGAAGTGGAAATGTGATAATCCCGAAAGAATATTTAAAAGAACCTGAAGAAGATTCTGTAAATATGGTTTCGGAGGATTCAATCGACTCCTACACGACGCCGGTGCTCGGGGAAATAAGTGATGTTTCTAGAAAATCTCCAGTTGACCTTAAAGTCATCAAAGGAAAGTCAATTGAGGCTACTGTGGAAAAGCTTCGAGCTGTCATTGCACAACTGTCTAAAGATCAGAAAGGAGATATCGAAGACGAAGATTACGGCCTAGCAGATTACATGGAATGTGACTTTGCAGAAATCAATGTCGTCGAGACCCGAGCCATGTTAGCTGCGAGCGACACTCCTCTTTGTGAGGAGAACGCCGCAGATGAGTGGCAGAGGGTCATCCAATGAAAGGACGAACGATCCGATTGTCTCGAAAAGAAAATTGAAGAATTGACAACCGCCATGATTGCGATGCAAAGACAATTACAATCACCGCAGACAACACCTCCAGAAACGAACCAACCAGAAACCATTAATGATGCAGATGATAGAAGAGAGTTCGCCTTTGATGAACAACCGAAAGATTCTGCTCAGAGTGTCATACCAAAAAGGGAATTTAAACAAATTGTCGAACAAATTCGGGAGGCTATAGCCCAGTCTAAGAGTGGGGCATTGATTTTAAAGGGTAGACCCTACACAGAGGAATTTGATGTCGTACCTTACCCTAAAGGTTTTGTGTCACCGAACTTTAAGATATTTGACGGGACTGGAAATCTCAGACAGCACATAGCACATTTCCGAGCCAATTGCGGCAATACCAGAGGTAACGAAGAATTGCTTTGTCGTCATTTTGTCAGCAGTTTGTCAGGAATATCATTTGATTAGTATGTCGAATTGTCCAACGGGTCGATGAAGACATTCTTCTACTTAGAGCAGTTGTTCGTGAAAAGATTTGCCGGAGCACAACATCATATTTCTATTGGAGATCTCGTGATAGAAAGACAAAAGCCTAACGAGACTTTAGTGGATTATATCTTGAAGTGGAGAAACCTTAGCATGAAGTGTGAGCCTCAGCTACAGGAACATCATGCGATTGAGATCTTGCTCAAGAGCATCCATGGGCTAATAGCTTTCATGCTTAAGGAACTCACCATCAAGTCTTTCGAGAAGTTACTCAGCAAAGCCAACAATTTGCAAGAAGTCAAGCATATGAATTCTTATAAGAAGGCCGAGAAGTCCAAGACATATGAAAGGAAATCTGGAACAGTTGCAGTGGTTAACAGGGGAAAGCGATCGTTGCAAATACAAGCCGAACAACCTCAACAGATCTTCCAACGTACTCATCAGAATATTCAGCAATCATCTCAGCAGAGACCTTACCAGACATACAAAAGACAAATTTCAACCATACCCCACAGAATGTACTCTTTTAAAGATGAAGCAGCGAAAAAGATGTTCTGCAGTCTGATCAAGAATCTCGAGTTCAGGTTGCCAAAGCCGAAGAAGCCTGACGAGGTCAACAAGAAAGGACATCTGAGATATTGCCCATACCATAGGTTCACTGGACACACCATAGAGGAATGCTGCAATTTCAAAGACTAGCTCGAGGAGAATTTCAAGAATGGGGACGTAACGATCCCGGAAGAATATTTGAAAGGAACCTGAAAAAGGTCCTATTAATATAATTTCGGTCGATTTGTTTGTTCTAACCTATTCCTACGCAACTGCCAATGAATGAAATGCCTCTTGGCTACTATTGTGCTACTTTTGTTGCTTAGTATGATTTATACCATCCCTTCTATCGCAATGAATGAAAGAAAAATGAGTTTGTTTTTGTTCAAGATTGCTCAATACTGGAAAGCTCAAATTTGGATATTCTGCTAAAGCTACGACTTCAGAAAGAATGAAATTAATGCCCTAATAACTGAGTTGTTTTCTTTAAGGAATTCCGACTGGGTCCTAAGTGGATCTCAAAATGAAGCAGTGTGTTTGAAATACGAGTAATTGACTCGGGATATCAAGAGCTTTTTAATTTTTTGCATTGTGGCTGGGTCCAGACTTTCAAATAATTATAATATCTCAAGATTCATATTAAGGGACATTTCAGAATTATTAATTGGAGTTTCGACATTCAAAATCTTTAACAGAAATATTTCTTACCAGATACAGTAATTCTCAGAAAATAAAAGGAGCATAAAAAAAAGAAGAAAAAAAAAGGTGTTCCTGAGGAGAAGCTTGAGGTGAGCACACAATCAAAAAATGGTATCCCAATCAAGACATTCAAAATCTTTAACATGTGCTCCACCGGATATAGTAATCCTCAATAATAAAAAAGAGAAAAAACAAGAATCTCCTCGAGAAGAAGATCGAGGCAAGACGTATAATCAAAATTTTTATCTTAATTCTCCTCAGATTAATGAAACTGAAAAGCGTAACCTTAGAAGTTCCTCCGATATTATGCTTTGAGAAAGTCGAAGTGATTCATGTCTTTTAGTTGATCATTAATTAGCTCAGAAATATCTTCGGACAATGAAAAATATTTTGATCACATGATCGGAAATTCTGAAATCTGCTTAAGCCCAGAAAGAAAGAATTAAAGGAATGATGATGATAATAGCAGTTAATGGAAATTCGACCCTGAAGCCGTATCTTTCAGTGTCCAGCAAATACAACTCTAACTTCAACTTGAAGAACGTTAGAGCAATTTCTCAAAGACAACTTCAACAACCTTTATAGAATCTGCAACAAATCAAATGATGACTGCTACAAACAAAGCTGCGAAGTCGCAGCAACTCGATTGATGGCGTTCTTAGAGATAACACACCTTTATAGTGCTTGAAGAAATATAATTCGATAGCATCTTAAAGAGTGAGTTATTTTCATGCAGTCGCTTAGTCGATGGACGATGCTTGAAAGCATCATGCATTGTGTTTCAAAGATAAAGACTCGTTCTTAGGAGCTCAGATGCTGCATCTGTCTAAAACTGAGTCCAAATCTTAAAACAAATGCAACAAAATAAAAATCAACATTTAAAAAAATTTCTGCTTGAAAAAATTTTCAAAAATCTCTGCACTGCACAAGTTGCACGGATTTCTCCCAAATTCAAATATCAAATTCCAAATCTGAATTCTCCAGTCTGAGGCTGTGATTGATATCCCTTTAATTCTCTGTCATTCGAGAAAGGATCAGCTGATTCTATTGACATGGAGCCGCGAGTTTCGATTGGTTCTGTTGGCGTGGAATCACATCATTTTCCAAACAAGCACCCTTTCGGTCAACTCTTTGAGTGGGATATGAAACCCCATATTCTCACTTAATTTGTTTCCTTCAACGAAAATATTTCAAATCGAAATTTAGAGGATGAGGATTTTACATCCCATTCCGCGTTGCTTTAGGATCTCATCCTATCGGAATCCTTCCATATTTTAGAGGTAGAGGATCCCAACATCTGATACCGCATTGCTTTGCAATGATTTTCTTATATATTTTAGAGGTGGAGGATCCCGATGTCAGATCCGCGTTGACTGTCAGATGATCTCCTGACATATTTTAGAGGTGGAGGATCCCAGCATCCGATACCGCATTGCTTTGCAATGATCTCCTTATATATTTTAGACGTAGAGAATCCCAGCATCCGTTACAGCATTGCTCTGTAATGACCTCCTTTTAAATTTTAGAGGTAGAGGATCCCAGCATCTGATACTGCATTGCTTTGCAATGATCTCCTGACATATTTTAGAGGTGGAAGATTCCACGTCCGATCATTGCCGTTCTGCGAAGATCTCCTATCGATTTTAGAGGTAGAGGATCACGATGTATCGAATATCGCATTGCTTTCGCGATGATCTCTGCTATATTTTGGAGGTAGGGGATCCCGGTATCCGATACCGCATTGCTTTCTGATGATCTCACGATATATTTTAGAAGTGGAGGATCCAAAGCATCCGATACCTCTTTCTAGATGATCTCCTTATATATTTAAGAGATGGAGGATCTCGGCGTCCGATACTCGCATTCATTTTCGTGATGATCTCATTATATATTTTAGAGGTAGAGGATCCCGATATCCGATACCGCATTGCTTTCGCGATGTTCTCCTGCTATATTTTAGAGGTAGGGATCCAGGTGTCCGATACTGGCGTTCGTTTACGATGATCTCCTGCTATATTTTAGAGGTAGAGGATCACGATATCCGATACCGCATTCTTCTAGATGATCTCCTTATATATTTTAGAGGATCACAACATCCGATCTTGCATTGTTTCTGCAATGATCTCCCGACATATTTTAGAGGTAGAGGATCACGACATCAGATCTCGCATTCGTCTCTGTGATGATCTCCTTATATATTTTAGAGTAGAGGATCCCGACATCCGATACCGCATTCTTTCTGCAATGATCTTCTGATATATTTTAGAGGTAGAGGATCCCAGCATCCGATACCGCATTGCTCTGCAATGATCTCCTGACATATTTTAAAGGTAGAGGATCCCAGCATCCAATACCGCATTGCTTTGCAATAATCTCCTTCTATAACTTTAGAGGTAGAGAATCCTAGCATCTGATACCGCATTGCTCTGCAATGATCTCCTTACATATTTTAGAGGTAGAGGATCCTAGCATCCGATACCGCATTGCTCTGCAATGATCTCCTGACATATTTTAAAGGATCACAACATCTGATACCACATTGCTTTGCAATGATCTCCTTATATATTTTAGAGCTAGAGGATCCCAGCATCCGATACCGCATTTCTTTGCAATGATCTCCTGATATATTTTAGAGGTGGAGGATCACAACATCCGATACCGCATTGTTTTGCAATGATCTCCTACCATATTTTAGAGGTAGAGGATCCCAGCATCTGATACCGCATTGCTTTGCAATGATCTATCAAATTTTAGAGGTAGAGGATCCCAGTATCCGATACCGCATTGCTCTGCAATGATCTCCTTATATATTTTAAAGGTAGAGGATCCCAACATCCGATACCACATTGCTTTGCAATGATCTCCTTCGATATTTTAGAGGTGGAGGATCCCAGCATTCGATACCGCATTGCTTTACAATGAATCACACGATATTTTAGAGGATGAGGATTCCATATCCGATCCGCATTGCTTAGCAATGATTCACACTATATTTTCACATGATATTTTATAGGATGAGGATTTTATATCCGATTCCGCGTTGCTTTAGGAGCCCCTCCTATTGCAATCTTTCCTACGATATTCTAGAGGTTGAGAATTTCACATTCGATATCGCGTTGCTTTAGGATCTCCCCCTATCGTAATCTTTCAAATTAAATCCTGCAATATTCTAGAGGATGAGGATTTTATATCCGATCTAGCGTTGCTTTAGAAGCCCTCCTATTGCAATCTTTCAAACGATATTCCCGAGGTTGAGGGAATAAGCCCTTGATTAATTCGAGGCATCCTGTCCTCAATCTTTGAGATCGGTATAAGACCCCCTTAAAAGGAATATGGCATCCTTTCTCTTCCTTCCACCACAAATTTTATTTATACTTCGATCCACACCTCGGGATCAATACCTGATATTATTTCCCATTCTCGATACACATCTTAAATTTGATAACTCCAATTCCACTCTCCAATCCCCAGCGAGAGTTTTTAATCCTCGATTTTGATCTAATATTCACATGCTAATTCCCCAGCGAGAGTTCTGGAATCTTCAGTTTTGGAGATTTACTAGCATTCCAGTGAAGCAATGATAGCACTTTACTCTACACTTTTTTCTAGGTGCGTCGACTAGAGGTACGTGTTGGTTTGTTGATCTCGTCGGTCGACGCCCGATACGCACGGTGTGTTGCCCACAGCACCGCACCTATTGGGGTACATTGTTGTTGACCTCGTTTTTATCGAGGTTTAGTTTTCCTCCTAGACCTAGGATTCTAGCCTCAGGAGTTTCCCCCGACGATCCTAGTTTCTTAGAGATGGGACCCACCTCGTTTTAGAGAGTCTGGAGCCACTTCGTTACTCTTTGAAATCCTGTACGAGATTCCATACTGCTAGTTCGTAGTCGGTCGAAATTGATGTTAGGAATTCAAATTGAGTCCCTATAGGACCCCTGGACATTAGGACAGCCTCGTGCACGCCTTACACGTCTGGATGCACAAATTCTTAGTTCGCGACCTCGACGCCTTCAATTTCTTCGCAGTGGACTGGAGCTGGAGTCAGAACGCCGGGACGATCGACATCAAAGTCAGAATTTCAGAAAAGGCCGAATTTGACGCACTTTCGACGTGATCGTCGACGAGGTTATCCGAACGACCTCGGATGACGAAACGAACTGCGCCGACGCGTCCGGAATGTCGATTTTACCTACAATGGACGTTAACTTTGCGACCGACAGCTTCTTACCGGCACTCCACACCCAAAACAACGCCGACGCAGCCAAACCAATTAAGACCAGCCCTCCATTTTTTTCATATAGAGAAATCCTATCCAACTAATGATTAAAGGAGAGGTTGCTATTATAGGTAACCTTCAAGGTAATACCATTTCTGATTTTTCTAGACACAGTCAAATCTTTTCAGAATATAGAAGTCCTACCTCATCTGATATGGAAAATGGAACCATAGTGAAGTAAACACCATTTTCATAAAGCATTCTCAGAGTTATAAAATTCTGAAATGAATTTGGCTTTACACATGACATTTAAAGTGTTTTGGTTTGGAAGACCCAAACCTCCACAATGTTTCGGTCTGGTGATATTATTCTTGGCAATGATATGCAAGTTGCTGCTATAATTGCAAAAGAGAAGAAACTTACATTAAACCAATAAGAATAGAAGTGGATCGAAACCAATAAGAGAAACTGGTTAACTGAAATCTACCTGCAAAGGAGAGCAATTTTTTCTTCCAACCATTTATCTTTAATGCTCTCCTAAGTATGTGGACAGTTATAAGCTGTGATTTCAGATGAGTTAATAACAATACCAATGTATTTTGAAGGCAGTGTTTTCTCAGAAAAACCTAAAGATTGTATTATCTGAAGCTTACTCAATGTTGAGACAGATTTTCAAAAATAGATTAAGGACTTATTTAGACTAGTGATCCCCTGATATTTATACTTACAAATATGATATGAAAATTGGCAACGGCACCAAAAACTTGAGCCGCTAGGAATATATTTGTGACAAAAACTTGACTCCACACCAAATATATATGTGCTAATGATTTAGAAATGAAAATTATGATTTTATAATATGGGATACTACGTAAGTATACGTATCGTTTGATCAGTAACATGTAGACTTTCGATTAAGCTCCTAGATATCGAACTCACAGGGAAAATTTGAAAATCTTTAAAGGAATCAGAAATTTATCTTTTTACTTTTTGTATGGTTTTTGAAAGTATGTCTTGATTTTGAAAAGTTTTGAAAGTTGATTTGTCTTTAGAAATTTCCTTAATAAAATTTTAAGCAAGAAATTAAAATTATAATAACTAATAACATTGTATGAAAAACACTATTAAGCTAGAATATTTTTTTCTTCGCTTTTATGAATTAGTAATAATTATTACAGTATTGTTGTGGAAGTATTTAAATTTGTTGTGACAGATAGAAGCAAATGTGTTCTTTACCCTTACTTGGTTTTATAAAAAACATAGGTTAATTTGAAATTTTTATCATTTTGAGCATGGTTAGGCAGGGAAGATACTGGGTCTCTCATCTCTAGAGTTCATCGATTCCACCAGCTGGAGCTAACTTCTCATAACGAAACTCAAAACTTCGAACCAAATTAGGGGTTTTAGTACATCACTCTAAAATCCTACTAATTTTACTCACTTCCATAAAAATATCTTCTAATATTACATTCAATTATATGTACTACGATTCTCACTCATATAATTGAATGTGATTCTTACTAGCTTTTATGAGACAATACACGAATTGGATCTTACATAATCTCGAAATTCTACAACTTAACAGGCGAAATTAAGAAGCAAACAAAGTTTTCAGAATCAATCTTCACAACTTCTTCCAACTTTTAAACACTTATACTTTCCACAACAATTCTCTATAAATTAATTACTTCTCCATTCAAGAAAGAAAAAGATAAAGTAAACTACTCAGAATGCATTGATAAAATACAAAAACACATTGATTTGAAATTAAAAACCATATGAAAAATAACAAACGAAAACAAGTATTAATTAAAAAACTAAATGTAAGAGCAAAAGTAAACACTTATATGAAAATCCACTCCACAACACTCAGGAAGTTCCTCTGAAACTTTGACTCTTCGCTAAACTACTCCTCAGAGCAAGCCTCCCAACTCCGATGACTCAGAATACAGACTTTAGACTTCAATAAAAACTAAACTAAAAGAAAGAAAAGAAGTGGGAAGAATAAGACTTCACTCTGACTCTTTTCTCCTTTCTACTCTCTACTTCTAATCTTAATAAAAACTTTCTTTATAATGCATTGGAAAAACAGTGGAAGAACCCTTCAAAATGAAAAGGAAGAGCCTCCACTTATCTTTCCTAAGACTCTCTTTAAATAGTAAACCAAAAGGTATCTTGGTGTCTCTTCAAATGTGTCCAGATTCAATGTATCTACCAAGAAATGCACCCCTTCATTCAAACTTGCCGCCCAAAGGAAGTTATGGAAGTTACCAACAAGAGTTGCATCCCATCCCCTTTAAAATTTGCATCAAATTGCCAAATTTTCATTTTTCATCTTTTTTGCTCCAAATTTGATCTAATTTTGCTTCTTTCATCATGAACATCCATTTTCATCATATCTACAAGAAAAACACAAAATACATTCCATTAAAGTGCAATATCATTAAAAAATAGGTATAAAAATGTGCATAAAAATACTACATATTTTAGGTGTATCAAAATCCCCCAAACTTAAAATGTTATTTGTCCTCAAGTGACAGTTAATCTCATAGAACATTTTAGCATGCAAATTACGTAATGAGTTTCTTAGGAAAATAACGAAATTTTGTTCTAGAAATGGAATAGTCCAATTTAGAAAACATTTCAGTAATTAAATCCAACTTAAAGTTTAGAAAGTTCTTAAGTAAAGGAAAATGACAAATATAAGTTTCTATCTAATTCAGAAATATTTGTAGTTCTTCAAAATATAGGATCTAAACACTTATTTTTCTCACTTAAAAATCTTTATTTGAAAATAATTTTACTTACTATATTATAACCTTAAACTTTAGATTTTCTCTGAACTTATATCTTAAACTTTAGGTATGAAACTAATTTTTGATTAGACTCTTAAATCCTCAAGCTTCTCCTCCCATTTCATATACTATTTTTCACTTCTTTTTTTTTTTTTTTTTATAAGACAAGGATTAATATATCTGGATAGGCCTTTAATGATTTTGAATTCCACCCTTCTATTTAAAATAAATGTCAGATACACATCTTTCACTTAAAAATCATATTAATAATATTTGAAAATTACTCTTCAATAAAAAAAATTTAAGCTTTGAAGAATAAAAGTCAAATCTTCTATTTATCCAAAAATACAAAACTTCTACTAAAGATAGTTTAAACTTTATTTAACACATATTCATTAAGAAAATTTTAACTTTAAGTTTTTACATGATTACTATAAATTTTAACTAAATTCTTTTATTCGCTCTATATTCAAAATTTTTGTTCCCTTAATATAACTTCATGTACATAATCGTTCTCAATCAAAAATAAGATTTATTTTAAGTATTCTTGAGAATCAAATAAAATTTTAGGTTTTTGAAAATCTTTGTTTTTAAAATCCCCCAAAACTTTAATTTTTAGTTAAGATAAAACATTTAAGCATAAGAAATTATACATTGGTGAGAAATAAAAACTGACATATCATGCTTGCAAAAATTTTTAATATCCTAATATGCAAGTATAACAATTTAAATAACAGGAGTAACATGAAATCAAATTTAGTTTTTCAAAACATTTTTTTTTATACAATGAAAAGTAAAAATTTCAAAAAGACTTCTACATTAGTGAAGGTTTTCAAAGCAAATACACACCAACTAAAATAACACACTGATACAGATAACAGATGATAGTGTAATTTGAAAAATTTTAAACATGTAGTTTCCTAAGTAGAAGTTCCCAATAGTGGTTTATAATCTCCTAACAGTTTTTGATTAAAGTACAACTACTAAAAACTCTGACATAACATACACATTAAAAAATTTACTATTACACACACTACCACAAAGCAACATATAAAACATCAATACAACAACAACAATACATCTAAATATGCATAACAGAAAAATAATACAAACTACAGTCAGCATACTATCAAGGTTCACATCACAACACAATGATCAAACTAAATACTAAACAAAACACATATCAGTACATCAACAACAAAAATACCACAACGAAAACAAATAACATAAATCTACTCATCATCCTCATCATCATCATCATCCTGCTCGTTCCAATCCCTAGATGGCACATAAGGTATGTAGAATGGATGAGGGGGCATCTCAGCACTTCGATCACTGCTAATCAGTCTATCCAAATATTGATAACTCTCCTCATGCTCATCATGTTTCACAATATATCTTTCTACATTATCCATCTTACCATCCATATCTTTCGGATGCTCTCGAGTAAGACTCGCTTTTTTCAAAAATGTTCTTAATAAACCAATCTGTGAATCAGTAGATGATGAAGGACGTGAAGTAGAAGCACGAGAAGTGGATACAGTAGAAGCCCTACCAAATTCTCCTCTCCAACCAAACTCTGAATGTACAGTGTAAGCACCAACGTTTACACTGGTAATTGGTCTCAATGGCTGAAGTACCTCTTCCCAGGTTTCAAACTTCACTCCAGATCGTTCACATAATGAATGAATCAAGGAAGGAAATCTCATACCTGCAGTAGTGGTTGATCTAGCACAGCTCAAAACATAATCATAAATTATACCTCCAATGTCAATAGGCTTCCCTTGCTGAATACAATGGTTCAACACAGCTCTTTCTCTCGTTACTTCACTAGTATGACTCGAAGGTAACAACTTATATGAGATAAAATAATGTCATGCCTTAGAAATGACATTCAATTTGGAAGCAGTAAAAGTTCACTCTTCTATCATTAGTTATTTTCCATAATCCTCTTCCATCAGTCAGAAATTCCATGATCTCATCTAATTCTCCTTCCGTAGGATGATAGTTAGAATAAAAACAAAACATGTCAGGAGGTAGTCCATAAAAAATATTGATTGCCCCGTAAGAAAAGTTGACCTCATGCCTCCTAACCATCACTTGATTATCTTCTGCAGCAGGCAAATTTGCATAAAATTCTCTAACCACGTAAACAACAAGCAACAAGTGAGAAGCAACGAGTAATTCTCCCGGTTCCTTCTAGCAATCATATCTTCAATCACCTCTCCCGGTTTACTAAACACACGCTCGAGAATCAACTTACGTGATTGCAGTGCATCGACGTATCGTTCCTCAGCCCTCATACTAACAAATTTGTCAGAATCAAATCTTGTCTTTTCTCATGCACGCTTTGACTTTGGAGCCATCTCTAAAAAATCACAAAAAAATTCACCATAAATTCCAAAATCAAACTGAATTTGCTAAAATATCTTCCAAAAGATATTTTCACTAAATCCAAGCAATTTCTCAAGTTTTTCCTCAAATTTTCACCATGAATAGTGATTTTAAGATTTTCCAAAATGTACTCAAAATACATGGTGAAAATCAAAAATTTTTACTTAAGAGTAGTGCTCTTACCTCAAGGAATCCAAATCTAACAATTTTTGTTGAGATCGGCTCTTAAATGATCCACAATATGATGCCCTAGGCTCCTCTTTCGCGATAAACCGAAGGTTGAAGACGATGGGGTGTTTTAAAAATGGCATTTTTCGGGTTTTTAACTGTTGGGAACCAATTTTCGCGAAATGGCATCTAAGCGCAAACTCTCGGCACTTAGCCGAGAAATCTGCCGCTTAAGCGCCGGCACTTTAGCGCTTAGCCGCTAATACCTAAATTTTCACAATTAAGGTATATGCACTAAATCACTTGGTTAATCACCCTTAATTACTCTAGAATAATTATTTCTCCCCACATAAATCTTCAATATTCCAAATCAAAATTTAATATCCATTAATTCCACACAAATTTCACAAAAACACAAACTTATATTAAAACAAACATAACACTTAATACAATTCTAGAATTTCTATCCACACATAAAGGATGAAATTCTCTAAATACAAGAGACTTTAATCTCAAATTAATAAGTATACATCTCTAGGATGTAACCATCACATCATCAGGCTTAGTTAATACTTAAATATAAACACTAAACATACCAAACATAACACACATAAACACTAAACATAAAACATAAGAACACTAAACAAATAAGAACAAAGCACTCTTAATTCCATTCTCCATTAGGCGGATTATATTCAGGACCACTATTATTCTCATTTGACCCTTCTGGAATATAAATTTGATAGAACGGGCGATAATTGTTCATTCTTACATCTTCTTCTTCAATCCATTTGTTCTTTACAAACATCGCCTTATCCGTTTCTTCCACATACCTTGAATGACTGAATTGCATCTTGAGTTGTCATCCCATGTGCTCCAACTGCAAATTAGTTTCATTGATCTTTACTTCCATTGAAGTCACTCGGGCTTCAATATTTGTAATCATTTCCGCAATACCTTGAATACTAACAGCGAGATATCCATTGAATAATTCTTTAGCACTATAACTAATGAACTTACTTTTGTCAGAATCTTGCTTCTTCTTCATCTCCTTCTCCCAGGAGGGCATGTTGCACTCAAAACTCTCTTCTTAAGACTCAGAAATGAAAATAGGACGTGGGGCAAGTGTTTCTCTTAAATCAGGTCCTTTTTATAGACTTAGGAAGTGCTAAATCTGCCCTAAGACGTTTTAAAACTCCAAAATAACTTCCAAAACTACTCCCACACGATCTAGGCTTCTAGAACCTCATTTTTCACGTTTTTTATAACTGCGGTGCTTAAGCGCCAATCAGTCGGCGCTTAGCCGTTGCTCAATTTAGCACGTGTCCGCTAAGTGTCCAAATTTTCATTCTGACTTCTCTAAGTCATCAATTAAGGTCAAATAAACTCTACTATAGTTTAAAAACTCCAAATTACTACCACTAAAAACATAAAAACAAACCAAACAAAGCACACAAAACAAACATAAAGCAAAGCACACCGATAATTATGAGTTGTTCCTCACAAATCGCTTGTTTTAACGTCTTCAGTCTGACATACCCAGAACTCATTCTGAGTGACCCAACATCAAATTATTATCAGATTTAGATTTATTGACTGAAAAATATGGTTTAAGTCTATGTCCGTTAACTTTAAATATTTTTCCAAGTCTTAGATCTCGAATATCTACAACTTCATAAGAATAAACTTTTATCACAATAAATGGACCCATCCACTCGGACTTAAGTTTTCTAGAAAATATTCTCAATCTAGCATTATACAAGTAAAACTTTTTGTCCCGATACAAGACTTTTAGTAAGAATCTTCCGATCATGCCATAACTTCATCTTTTCCTTATAAATCTTAAGATTTTCATAAGATTCATTCGATTATTTCTTCAAGCTCATTCAATTGCAATAATCTCTTTTCAATGAGCATCTTTCAAATTATAATCGAACTCTTTAATAGACTCAATATGCTTTATGCTCAAGTTCAAAAGGTAAATGACAAGCTTTTCCAAAATCAACTTATATGGGGACATTCCTATAGTGTTCTGTAAGCAATCCTATAGACCCACAAAGCATAATCCAGCTTGATCGACCAATCATTTCTATTCGGATTAACAGCTTTTTCCAATATTCTTTTAATTTCACGATCGGATAATTCAACCAAACCACTCGTTCATGGATGATAAGCAAGATAGCAATGCGATGATTAATATGATATTTCTTTGCTAACTTCCCAATAATCGCATTTCTAAAATGACTTCCCCCATCGACTATGATTACTCTTGTATTCCAAATCCGCAAAATATATTCTTTTCTAAAAACTTCGCAACACTTCGAGCATCACATCGAGTAAAGCAATAGACTTCAATCCATTCGAAAATATAGTCTACTCGCTATTAAAATATAAACATTTCCGAAAGATGGTGTAAATGGTCCCATAAAATCTAAATTCTCAAACATCAAATATTTCAACTTCCAACATATAATTGAAGGGCATCTCATTTCTTCTAGAAATATTGCCTACACGCTGACATTTATCATAATTTTTAATATAAACATTCACATCCTTAAAAATTATAGGCCAATAAAATCCTTATTGTAAGATTTTATATGCAGTTTTATCACATCCAAAATGTCCCCCATAATCAGAATCATCACATTTTTGAATAATTTCATAAATCTCTTCCAAAGGTATACATCTTCGAATTATAAGATCCTTTTCTTATTTATATAAAAATGGGTCATCTCAAAAATAAATCTTAACATCAGACAAAAATTTCTTCTTTTTTTGGTATGTCAAACCATAGGATATAATATTACTAACAATAAAGTTCTACTATGTCCGCATACCGCTGAACACGCAATTATTTAACGATTGAATAGTTTTTCATCGTGAAAATGTTCATTAATTTCTTCAATATCACGAGAGATTTTTCAATTTCAAGCTCTGACAAATGATCGCAATTCGATTATCGAACCCTTCCTATCTACTATCTCAAAATCAAATTCTCGTAAAAGAATCCATCTTATCAGTCTCGGTTTCAGCATCATTTTTCTTTATTAAGTATTTAATAACAGAATGATCAGTCATACACAACACATTTAGTTCCAATTAAATATGATCGAAATTTATCAAAGACAAATACTATAACTAATAACTCTTCTCGCAAGTAGTATAATTAATTTGAAGCTTCATTAAGAGTTTTACCGACATAATAAATTACTTTGAAAATTTTATCATATTTCGAACCTAAAACAAAGACCAATAAGCATAATCACTAGTATCACACATTAATTTAAAATGTTTTTCCCAATTTAGTGAAATTATTACGAGTGCAGTCGATTAATTTTTCTTTAATGTTTCAAAGCTTTACGGCGACTCATTATCAAAATTAAAAATTGCGATACATTTTCAAGAAACGGCATAAAGGTTTTTGTAATCTTTGAAAAGTCTTTGATGTAATGCTCCGTAGAATCCAAAGATGTCCTAAAAAACTTCTAATTCCCTCGCATCGGTTTGCAAGATAAATTAGATATAACTTGAATTTTTGCGGATCTACCTCCAAACCTTTTTCACGAAATCTGATGTCCAAAAACAATTCCTCCTGCTACCATAAATTGATATTTTTCCCAATTAAGGACCAAATTAGTTTCTTCACGGCGTTTTATAACTTTAGATAGATGTTCTAAACATGAATCAAACGAAATTCCAAACACTGAAAAGTCATCCATAAAAACATCAATCCCTTTTTCAATTAAATCACAAAAAATAGCCATCATACATCTCTACGAAATATAGCGAGGTGCATTACATAAACTAAAGGACATTCTTCTAAAAACAAACGTACTCGTCGCCGCTACAAGAGTTTTCGCCTTGAAAAGTTAGTTTTGAAATTTAATTTAATTTATAATATACGCATTGATTTTTGAAAATAAAATTTTAAATTTTAAAATATGAGAATTTGGAAAGTGACGGATCCTATTCGTTAAGTGGTTTGAATGAACGAAAGCAACATCGCAAGTAACGCATCTATCCCGAAGCATCGTACACCCTACTCGACAATATCGCTCGATCAAATAAACCACAAAATTCATGACATCCGTTCCTGTCTCGCGAACCTTTTATGCTGATCGACAAATTCCCTATTTAATACAAAAGAATTAAATAGTGTTTATATTATCCGTGTCTTTAAAACTCCCTATGTATGCAAGCCCCTATAGTTAATTACCCTCGAACGACCGAAGTCACTCGAGAGAACTCTCGATTTAGATCGCGAGTTTCTATCTTCACGAAGTCAAAGGGTAGGGTTTTTCAACGAAATTCGAGAGTAGGAAATCCAATAGTGAAAGGCGCGAATGATGAATAAGCTTATTTCTGAGTCAAAGCGAAAGAGCGGTAGGATGTCACGGATCTCGAGGAGGACTCGAGGACATCCCGTACTATCCTATGGTCGGGCTTTAAATTTTGGAAAGAGATTTTATTTCGATTTCAATCCCGCAAATTAATTATAAGTGATTACGTTCGCATAACGCCCGACTACGCAAACTACCCGAAGGACAGGAGGGCTTACGTCGTATCGGACGACAACCTCGGAAACCTAAGCGAGTTAGGGCTTATATCGCACGTGAGGACCGTGCAAAGGCCTAAAAGAGAAAGGTGAGGATTTATGCTCGCACTGAGCGAACTACCTCGAAACCTAAGGCTCATTATTTAAACTAAGGAGTGGTTTCTACTGAGGAGATACATGTGCTATTGAAGAAGATGGCCGTGCTGCCCACCGTGCTCCATGCTCCACGTCATATGCAAGATCGCGATTTGGTGTAAGTTTTGAATTAAAGTCGATACGCAAATTATTTTTATTTTCAAGTGAGTGTGTGTGATCGTGACAGAGAGTAAGTAAAAGTAAACGAGAACAAGGAGCATGCTCGTAACAGAGTTAAACAAGAACATACTAAACGAGAGTACATGCCGAAAGTAAACACGCTGAATAGTGTGTACCGAAAGTAAGCTGCTATACTACAAGGAAAGAGTGCAAAGAAAGTAAAGCATGCTAAGTGCAAGTAAGCACGAGAACGTAAAACATGCCAAGCAGTATATACCGAAAGAAGAACTAAGCTAAGTATGAATGCATACTAAAAGTAGAAGTGCGATAACAAGAAAGAAAGTGAAGATCGTGTCACGGGAGTACTCGTATGATCCCGCTTATCCTCGATACTGCTCGTTACATTCGTTTACGACTATTTTTATGGTCTTTTTCTTATTTATTTCCCGCAACAAGTCGCATCAAAAGAGCAGAGCAAGAGTAGTAGTGAAAGCAACCTACTAAACGGGGTACTACGGTAGAAAGAAGACAAAGTACGTAAACCCGATAAGAAAAGTGAAAGAAAGACAGTCATGAAAACGTCGAGAAAACGAAGAAAAATCGTAAAAGAAAACTAGAAATCGAGAAAGCAAGAAAAGAACGTCCGTAGAAAACTCCGAGAAAAGTAACGAACGAAAACAAAGCAAAACCGTAGGAAAACACGGAAAACACTGAAGAAACCTACAAATGACCCGTAAGCACGGTGGTGTTTCGACTCGTAGCCGTGCTAATATCCGACTCGAGCGCCGACTACTATCCCAACTTTCTGCAGTGCTGCGCTCTAATCCGACTCGAATAAACCAACCGTGACCTTTGTAAGTTTTCACACATTTCATTTTTTTCGTGTTTTCATGCAAGCAAAACTATAGCAGTAAGTAGTGCATGTAAGTAATGCGATGTAGTTTTGTATTTTTCAAACATATGTATTTTTTTCGTTTTAAAACATTTCAATCCACTGAGTCGACTACCTAATGAGACTCGAGACTACGAACTTTAGACTCGTCTGCAGAGAAACCCCAGGACGGCCGAACGGTTCCGTGACTCCCGCTCTACTCTCTACGTAGTCTTCGAGACAGCGGCCCCATTCTACGGCTCTCGTAATTTTTCTCGTTTTGCAGCCTCATCAATGTCCCCACCGCACTTACGCACTTGTTGATGGCCCATATATAACCCAAGGAGGTTATATATGCACACCTACATGTCCCCCGTATGTGTGTGGGTTAAGCCAAGAAACAAGGTGAAAACTAGTGACGAGGGGTCAAGGAAAAGGAGAGAAAAGACAAGTAAATCACCCCGACTCCCGACCGACCTCACATGTCCTATGAAAAGGACTAAAGGCACCTCGACACTCTCGGAGAATGTGAGGACTAGACCCCTAAGAACACACTCCCCGTTTTCCCAAATACGTAAAATCATAAATGAAGATAAAATGAAATAAAATAAAGAAAAGAAGCGCCGTCGCCTGGATGCTCGGATCCCTAGCTCACTAAACTGGAGAGGCTATCACAAATTCCAAGATTTTGCCCTTTACTTTCTTTCTTCTTCTTCTTTTTTCAAGTTTCATAAAATTCAAGGCCTTAAACAAGTGTGGAACAAGGCCTACCAATTCCGATATCAACTTATCACATGATTGCCACAATTCCAACTTTGTATAACTTCATCAATTTCAACATTTAACCATCAAATATTGACTGAGGCAAATAAGAAACATGCCTACATGTATCCAAATCATCTCACAAATAGATGTAGCAAGAAATAAGAAGGAAACAAGTATCATCACACATATTAAGGTTCTCGGCCAAGACAAGTATAAAAAGGAGGCAAATTAAGGCCCCCAACAAGCTTCAACTATCATCATGAAGCTCACGGCCAAGCCCAACAAAAGACAATAAGATAAGGCTTCCCACAATTCATCACACCACAAATGAAGTTCACGCGCCAAGGCCCCCAACAAGCCGCTCACACACTTCCATCTCAACACAAAGCCAAAACCCGAGCCCCTAAGGGTCGAACCTGACCCATACAAAGCCAAAGCAGCATTCCTAAACTTTGCTAAAACACTTTCAAAAATTTAAGCTCAAACCCTTCTTGAATCAAGCTCAACCGCGAGCCACAATGGCCTCCTCCAGACTCCGCCGGAAAACCCTCAAAATCAAGCCCGAGCATATAGTCCAAAGAAGCCTCAACAAACACCTGCAGCCGGACTCACACCCGAGCCCCACTACAAGTCAGAGGAACACTGCCAGCAAAGCAACAAACAAAGTAACAAAAGTGCCCCAAACCAAGTGCTAGAAGGGACAAAATCCAAGCAAAACAAACAAAAAAAGAGGGGAAAGATCTCACCCCAAATCCAAATCCAAATGCCGTGAAAGAGGGGCGGCCGCAAGAGCAACAGTACAAAGACAAAAAAAAAAGAAAAAAATAAAGCAGTCCCCAATTTCATGTGCAAAGCTAGACAGGCAAATGAAACACAAGCCGAGCCCTCATGTACATGGGCTAGTCGTCATGCAAAGAAAACACAAAACGAGAGCATAGCAAGGCTTGAAACAAGTCCTCTCAAAAAACCGAGAGAAGAAAAAACAAGCAAAGCTCAAACGAATCTCAAGAGAGTAAGCAGCGGGATGGACTAAGAAAACCGAAGCAAGCAATAAGGCTCAAAACAGCACCCTAAACCGAGAAAACAAAAACAACAAAACAGAGCGGCCCCAACCTTCTCTTTTTTTAACATGAAAATAAAACCTCGCTTTCAATCAAGCTCACCGCGAGCCAAAAATAAAATCTGAAATAGAAGCTAAACATGAAGCTCTAAATAAGCATTTCCATACCACCAACATCCAAGCATAAGTCTTCAACATATTTCAACTGAAAGTAAACTTAAAACTCTCCAAATCAATTCAAAGCCTCCCTAACATGCTTTTTTTTTTCTTTTTTTTTTTTTGAATGAAGAAGAAGTAGGAGGAGTAAAAAAGAGAAAGAGCGGCTCCTCATACATTTAGCTAAATAAACCATTCCATGCTTCACATTAGATTAGGATAAGTATAGAATAAGTAAAGAAGAGCAAGGAGCAACCACATGCCATTTTGAATATACAACCATGTCCAACTCAAGCATAGCAATCTGAACTAAAAGTCCATACCTCAATGTATGTCCAAGCAAAACACACCAAGAGATCCAACAGCAGGGACCGAACGGCGCAAACCAGGCCAAAATCGAGCAGCCAAGTCCCAAGAAATTCAGGGAGTCAAGCCAACAACACTCTACCTCACTCAAGCTAAAACTCGTGAGGATCCGCGAGCAACAGAGAAGAAGAAGAGTGAAGAGAGGGGAAGAAGAGAAGCAAGCAGTAGCACTCGTAACCACCCACCCACAAGCAACAACCAACCAACCCTAGACTTCCCTCAAGATGAGGCTTATATAGCCGGCCTCAAGAAGGAGGAGGAGAAGAAGCCCACTTACCCGGACGCTCGGCAGAGGAAAAGAGGCGGGAGAGAGTGGCGACAAAGTCGCCGAAAAGGGCGACAATGGAGGCAGTGGAAGGCCGAAAGGGGCCTCGCTGCGAGCAGTGTCGCCGGGGAAGTGGCGAGAAGGTACAGGGACCAAGGTCTGAGCTCGCGCAGAGCCGCAGGAGGCGGGATCGGACCGGAGAAAAGAAAAAGGCGAGCCCGATGAGAGAGTAGGGTTAAGGTTTAAAAATGGGATTTAAAAAGGATTTTTTTTTTAAATATAAAATAAAACTTATTTTAATAAAATAACGATCAAATTTCGCGTCGCGAACCCGCGCTCCAAACACGACAAGTTATACGTCTTTTCCTAGCAAGTTCGACGTCCCGACGCAATGGCGCAGCTCCGTTTCGCGATCCGAGGTCGTTCGGAGAACCTCGTCACCGGCCGAGTCGAAAGTGCGTCAAATTCGATTTCGTCGAAATTCGACCTCGATGCGCGCTCGTCTCGGCATTCCGACTTCCGATCTCGATCCGTCGCGAGAATTCGAAGACGTCGAGGCCGGGGCTCGAGGAATTTGTGCTCGGTGGTGCGTAAAGTGTGCACAAGGCTACCCTAAGGTCCAAGTGGTCCTATAGGAACTCAATTCGGAGTCCTAACGCTAATTCCAACCTACCACCGCGAGCAAGAGGTCGTGAATTCCGTCCGGATTCCAAAAGAGTGTCGAAGTGGTTTCAAGCATTCTAAGACGAGGTGGGTCCAAAGGCTAGGAATCTAAGATCGTCTGGGAAGCTCCTAAAGCTAGAACCCTAGATCCTAGGAGGAAAACTAAACCTCGACAAAAGCTGAGGTCAACAAATGGACCCCCAATAGGTGTGGTGCGCCGGACAGGCACACCGCGCGTATCAAGGCGCTGACCGAAGAAGATCAACGAACCAACACGGAGCCGTCTAAGTAAAGGGTACTCGTGACAGTGCCACAAGAACGGGAGAGAGAGAGGAGTTTCCGCAGTGGAAACAAGAGGGGAAAGAGAAACCAATTAAAGCGCCGCAACCTCAAGTTGCGAAGACAAATTAAGTTCAAATTCGATTTAATTCATTTTCTTTCAATTTCGCTTCAATTTCGATTTTAATTTTGATTTCAAATTTCAATTTTAATTTCGATTTCGATTCGGAGTTTCAATTTCAAACTTTAGTGAGGAATTTCAAATTTAGGAGGGCGGAAAGATCGAGAAAACCAACGAAAACTCGTGAAACTCGCGAAAGCCTTCAAAATTTATGGATTTCATGGAACTCGATGCAAATCATGAGAATTTATGGCAATTCATGGAAATGCATGCAATTTATGGAGAACATGCAAAATTTTATGAGATTTATGCATATTCATTGAATTTCTATAAGATTTATTGAATTTATTGGAATTTACTAATTTATGGAATTTATGAGAATTTATGGAATTTATGGAAATTTATGACAATTGCATGCAATTTATCGGACTATAACATGCAAAATTTATGAATTTATAACATTTATGACATTTATAATTTATAGAATTTATGGAATTTATGAGATCATTTATGCTGAATTTATGAGAATTTATGAAATGCATTGTAATTTATTGAAAACATGCAAAATTTATTAATTTATGAACATTTATCGAATTTATGATGAATTTATGGAGAATTTATGGAGTTTATTGGACATTTATGATAATTTACATTTGACTGAATTTACTGAAACTGCATTGCAATTTATTGAAATTACATGCAAAATTTTATGAATTTATGGAACATTTATGGCAATTTATGGAATTTATGCAGAATTTACTGAGTTTATAGAGCATTTATTGAATTTTATGGAGAATTTATGGAATTTATGGAGACATTTATTGAATTTATGGAGAATTTATTGAATTTATGAATTTATAGAGATTTGATGATAATTTATGGAGAATTTATCGAAATTCTACTGTGAATTTATGGAATAATTATGACAGAATTTATGAATTTATAATGATTTATGACATTTATGGAATTTATTGGAGAATTTATTGAAATGCATGCAATTTATTGAAAATTTGCTGAAATTTATTAATTTATGGAGACATTTATGACATTTATGGAATTTATGAAATTTATGTAGGATTTATTGAATTTATGCAAAATTTATCGAATTTATGGAAAATTTATGACATTTACGAATTTACAGAATTTACTGAAATGCATGCAATTTATGGAAAACATGCAAAATTTATTGAATTTATGAAAATTTATTAATACGCACTGATGATTTATGAAGGATTTATGAGGCTTTCGAAGAGTCCACCGAGTTCGCGGAATTACTCGCAAGAGAGACGCGGAATTGTGAATTTGCTTTAAAGTTTCGTTAATTTTAATTTTCTTTTCTTTAGTTTGAAATTTAATTTTTGTTTCGTTCTTCGCTCGTCGCAACTTTTTCGACCAACGCATGGTCATGCGGCTTTTCATTCGTAGCGCAACTGAAGGCGCATCCGAACGCAAATATCTGACTTGCAGAAAAGAGAATTTCTTCATTAATTCTGATCCAAAATTTGGTACAAATCGATGTCTCATCGAGAAGAACATCCAAAAGTATCGCGGTACATCCGAAAGTAACCGGAATACCGTATGGTGAGCGGCAGACCGGCACAAAACGGTAAACATCCGCTTCTCCGAAGTCGTCGCGCGAACAAGCCAACTCCGTCAGCTACGCTCCGAACAAAAGTTCCCTCACGTACGAAGGTCGCTATGTCACAGCGGCAACCGACGAAGTCCCTCCAGCCTCCGGGTCCGGCTCGTAGTAGTACGGTGCTTTGTCGATGTCCATTCTTCGGAAAGTGACTCGAGACTCTTTCGTATCCGACTCCCGGATGCAAAGGCTTGGCTAAATCCGCTCCATTTCCTTTCAAAACCAAAACGCATCCGACCGGCAGCTGGAATTTTCACGAACCTCCGACTCCTCCGGCCCAACGATCCGTATCTCTCTTCCAAAGAGAATATCGCTTTCACCGAGAAGCGAGACCGTGCGTAAAGGCCGAACGAAGTCATGGTGGTCGATGCGAGGCGGATGCAGCCCCTCCTCGTAGATATTTATTATGCAACAGCAGAATACAGCTCACAGTGCAAAGACGTGTCATTCTATCATCCTTTTCGATCATCTTCTTAATTTCCGCGGCATGTCATCCACCTCATCATATGGTAGGATCCCCTGGGATTCCCTTTCTGTCCTCGGCGAAGTTGTAACAAAGAACCACACCGAATCGTGATTCCGCCCTTGCCACGCTTCCATTTTCTAGGCTCTGAATAGGTCTTCTCCATCGCAGTCCTTCTCTCGCCCCGCTTCGTAACTCGTACACACAACGTAGAATTTCTTTCGCTCCCTACTCGAGAAGACATTTGTATACGCCCTCGAGTCCCTCGAGGATATTCACAAACTTCAGTACCGTATTTCTTCGTAATGCTCGAATTCTTGTTTTCTCGACTTTTCTCGATCTTAGCCATTATGTAATCTCGGAATTATCCGCCGTCGTCTAGCCGTACAAACCGCGGTACGTAGGGCTCGACACCGGGTGCTCTCCCTCTCTCCTCCTCGTGGAGGCGGCCGCGTAAGCCTCGTAGGTCCCGAACTCCTCCAGGTGAAGTACGTGACACCGCGGGCATTCCGAGAACGCTCCTACACGTGTCGACTCGTCGAGGAAAGTCTGTGCTGCACCTCGGGCATCCCGTGAAAATTTCTTCAAGCAGGTCGACTGGCGGCACTGGCTCTGAAGTGTACTCGGGCTCTGTCTCAGTAGCAGGAGAACTGGCTGATGTCTCTTTCATTTCTGGATTGTGGTCTTCTTCTTCAAGAATTGGTGGGAGCTCTGCGGCTGCTCTCCGAACTTGTCTTCTTTCAAGTGTTTCGATCTTACGGCGCTTGCGACGGTAAACATTTCTCTTCCATGTGCGTGTCCTTGGCGGATCTGGAACTCGGCCCCGTATCTCGCGGTGACTAGGTCACCTCCCGGTTCGGGCAACCATCGACGGAATCCTTTTATCTTCGCCTAGAGGTGTGAATCGACGAAACCTCCGTACCATATTGTCTCGACGTCTCCCCAATTTCCCTGTGACTCGATCCGACAACGTATTTCATGTTTGCCATTTCGCAGTGATGGACTAACCTCATGAGGGAACCCTCGTAGTCCACACCGACTCGTGAGAAGTCCAAGTCAAGCTCTACCACACCGCCTTCCGTGCTTTCTCTTCATTTAGCGTCGATTATAGCCGTCTTTAAAAGCGAGAACCAACTTCCGACCCGTCATCCTCCCGCGGAAAACAAAGGACTTGTCGCCGTGTCGAATTCAAAAACGAACAAGAACAAAACAACTTATAATTAAGTGCATTAACCAATTAAAGGGATGAGATTTATTTAATTCAATTTAGGAAAGGGGAGTCAACGAAGGTGACAAAACCATTAAGGGAAGAACATTAACATTTTTTATTATCTCGTGAAAGTTCATCTTATTAAAATTTCATTATTACAAAAATTTTCTGGAACCCAGTCCTAGACATCGGCCGTAAAGCTACTCCTAGGAACTAGCATCGTCTTCGCAGCTCGTTCTTCGACGCGTCACGTAGCCGTAGTATTTCTTCAAGTAACGTCCATTAATCCGCAACATGGGTCTTCCGCCTCGGGAATCCACTAGCCGGCACGACCCTCCGTATCGACTTTCTCCACTACAAATGGTCCTTCCCGTGTCGGTTCAAACTTTCCACCTATCTCGGTGTGCAAGAATAGGTCTTCGAAGAACAAGGACGAGGTCACCAACTTCGAACGACCTCGGCGGACCAATTTGTCGTGGGCTCGAATCATCTTCGCTCGATAAAGTTCCGTGCTCGCCGCGCGAGCGCCTTCTTCCTTCAAGGCTTTCTAGCTTCTTCAAGTCGTAGTTTGGCGTTGTCTTCCGTTGTAATTTTGTCGGCGACGGCGATTTCGAGAGAAGGTAGCCGAACTTCCAACTGGAGAACGGCTTCGGACCCATACACAAGAGCGTATGGTGTAGATCGCGTCGGCGTTCGACAGCTTGTACGGTATGCCCACAAGGCTTCTACAGCTGCTCGTGCCATTGTCGTTTGTTGTCTTCGAGCGTCTTCTTCAAAATCCGTACCAAAGTTTTGTTGAATGCTTCCGCTAAGCCATTCGCCTCTAGGGCAAGAGATCGTAGAATACCTCCAATCTATCCCGTGTCGTCCGACGAAGCTATTAATCTTTGTGCTTTCAGGCGGACCCATTATCGGAGATGATCCCGCGCGAACACCGAAACGGCAGACAACCCGATTTCGAAAACTCGAAGAACGTGCCGCGCCGTAACTTTTCGTAACCGCACCGCCTCGCCCACTCGGAGAAGTAATCCGTAGCCGCGAGAACGAATCGGTGTCCTCTGAAGACGCGAGGGTCTATCGGACCCACTATATCCGTGCCCCAACACTCGAATGGCCACGACGCAACCGTCGGGTGTAGCACATTCGGAGGTCGGTGCAAGACCACTCCGTGCACCCGACACCGGTGACACCTCTTCGTCGTTTCCATGCAGCCTGATATCATCGCCGGCCAATAATATCCGAGCCTCTTAATCTTCATCTTCATTTTCGGTCCCGACCCGTGAGCACCACACAATCCGGCGCGAACTTCTTCGACGATACTCGCGCTTCCGGCTCGCTCGTACATCGTAACCACATCCGATCGAAGGACCTTCCGTACAAAACATTGTCGATTAAAGCGTACGACATTGCTCTTTCCGGATCCGATGTGCCACCGACTTATCTTCCCGGCAACTTCCCGCTTGCAAATATTCTATCAATGGCTTACGCCAATCTTCGTCGATATCGCCCACATCAACTCGTCGCTCCTTCTTTTCTTCGAATTTCGTAGATCTTCGAGGTCGACTCGGACAAAACCCGTCTTCCTCGCACAGATGATGTCACCGTAGTCCTCCGCGGACATGCTAATTCCTTAGCAAGTTTAGCTAAAGCGTCCGCGCGGGCATCGTCCGCTCGAGGGACCCCGTAGAACACCACACTCGGGGATCTCGCTCCAACAACTTCATCGCGTACTTGTGATATTCCGCTAGCCTCGCTTCGAACCTGCACCGTCCGGCCATTTCGCCGAATGACGAGCCGAGAGTCGCCGTGGATGACGATGTCCGTTATTTCCATTAGAATCGTCAACTCCAATCCCGTGATTAGCGCTTCATATCTCGCTTCATTATCGGTGCACGGCTCCGACAAGTGATAGGAGAATCGCAACGATTCCCCGATCCGTGTAATGAAGATCAAACCACCCCGCTTGCACGGTGTCACCGTTCCCGATCCTTTATCCCTCTCCGTCGACGAAGCTCCATCGAAGTACATCTCCCAACGTCGAGCATCGGGGTCTTCTACTTGCATTATCCGTTCATCCGCAGATCGTCGTCGAGAGGGGACCCACCAGTAAGGGTGCGCCGCAAGGAAGTCCGCAAGAATCGCCTTTCGATAGCGCGAAGAGGCACGAACGTTATATCAAATCGCAATAATATCATCGACCACCTTGCTAAACGTCCGAAAGTGTTGGTCGGGTCATCAAATATCGCAACGGATTAACCTTCGAAATCGGCTGACCTTATGAGACAACATGTAATGTCTAAGCCTTCCGAGCGGCGAAAACTAAAGCTAGTACAACGTTTCTCAATAGGAGGATACTTTACCTCCGCAGTGATTAGACGTCGACTCAAGCAGTAGAGTGCGTTTTCTTTACCCTCGTCATCGACTCGGGCGAGTAAGGCTCCGAGGGAGTCATCTAAAGCCGCGGTAGTAAAGCATCAACGGTCTACCCGGATAGTGGCCGCTAAACATGAGTAAGTGTCGTCAGTATCGCTTAATATCTTCGAAAGCCCGTCGACACGGCTCTCCCCAAACAAATTTAGCATCCTTTCTGAGTAAATTCGAGAAAGGCTGACACCTACCCGACGGATTAGATATAAAGCGTCTTAGGTATGCCAACTTCCTCGAAAAGAGCGTAATTGCTTCGTGGCCTCGGGATGAGGCATTTCTAATATCGCTTAATCTTCTCTCGGATCGATTTCGATTCCCCGATGACTCGACAACGAATCCTAGAAATTTCCCGAGGTAACGCCGAAGGCGCATTTCAAGGGATTCATCTCGAGATTATATTGCCGTAATCGTTCAAACACAATCCTCAAGTCATACAAATGATTCTCCTTCACTTTACTCTCGATGACCGTGTCGTCCACGTAAGCATTCAACTCTGTTATGGATGAGGTCATCGAAGATCTCTGTCATTGCTCGCTGGTAAGTAGCTCCTGCGTTCTTCAAACCGAACGGCATTACGGTGTAGCAAGAGATTCCAATCGGAGTTCCGAAAGCCGTAAGCGTCGCATCCTCTCGGAGCCATCTCGATCCGATTGTAGCCCGAAGATCCATCCATGAAAGAGAAAACTTCGTGCGACGACGCGATGTCCACCATCAATTCCGGTATCGGCAACGAAACTCGTCCTTCGGCATGCCTTATTTAAGTCCCCGAAGTCGACACATACACGGATTTGTCCGTTCTTCTTCTTAACAGTGTACGACATCGGCTAACCACGCGGGGTATTGCTCCTCCCGCACAAAGTTAGCATCGATTAGCTTCTTCACCTCGGCAACGACTTGTCGCTCTATTTCGAGGCGCATTCTTCTAGTGAGCTTGCTTCACCGGAGTTATACTTCGATCTAATCCAAGCTTGTGGACCGCAACATCCGGAGACAAACCCGGCATTTCTTCGTAGCTCCATGCAAAACAATCCTCGAATTCTCGACAAGAGTTTAACCAAATCTTTAGATTCTTCTTCGCCGAGTAGAGAACTTATGAAGGTAGGTCGAGGTTGTTCTTCCGTTCCAAGATTGATTTCTTTCAACTCATCGACCGTCGACTCGATTTCCTCCTCGACCTCGGTGGAGCATCATCTATCGGCGAGTCTTCGTAGTTATCCTCTCGTATCGTAAGCATTCTTCTTCTCGTTCCGGTAGTAACAACCATGCAAAATTCCGAATCATCGACCGGTCCTATCGTACCAAACCCGAGACCTTCCTTTGAATCGAGTTTCTTCCCTTTCGTATTCCATAACTTTTCAAACGATTGCAACTTGTCCTTCGACATTTGTTTCGGCACATATCCTCGTTGAATTAATTTTTGCACACACGGCGAGAAGTAACCAAAAGGTAATTCCATTAATTCATTAGAAACATTCTCATCCAAATTTACAGTGGATTTCCGAACTAGAAGGAGAAGCACGATGGAACTCGATCGGCTTCATGCCCGCACTATGAACTTCCTTAACCTTCTAAGCTCCCAACCCGCCGAGGCGTATCGGGGTTAAGGTCATGGCTCGAACATACGTGGCTGATCCGATCATACATCGACTCGTACTCACTTTTCTCCTTATCCTCCACAGAGATCTCGAACCGAGGCTTCTTTTGGTCGATTGCCATTGCATCTTCTTCCACGTCTATGCCGATAGTCCGGTCTTTTCCGTTCAACAATATTGTTAGTTCTTCCTCGCCCGCGTCCCCGGCCTCGACCTCGGATGCGTGGGCTAAAAGAACTTCCACCCTCTTGTTGTAAAGGAACGGTGGAATATCGTCGAACCGGAATCGACCGGTCTTGCTCTCGCGATCCTTTCGGAATCTTCAATCTTGTTTAACATGACATCTCCGACGTAACGGCCTTCTTCGTGAGGTGCGTAGTAGACGGCGTCTTCGTGAATGCCCACCTCGTGTATCGAAAACGGTTGTAGATCTCCTTTTATGCAATATTCTCGACCATCCTCGTAGTATTCGATGCACCGGTGCAACGATGACGGAACCATATTATGCTCGTGAATCCACTCGTCGGCCAAGTAAGGCGTTGAACGAAGTGTCCGCGTCGATGATATGGAATTTCACAAGCTGTTACTAAGTCACCAACCTTCATTAGTAGCGTTATCGAACCAAGAGCTCTTTCTCCTTTCCTGATTAAATCCTCTTAACATCATTTTATCTGCGGAGAGTTCTTCCACATCGATGTCCGTGTACGTTAATGTCCGTAGACTCATTATGTCGATGGATGCTCCGGATCCACCAAAACTCTAGAAAGCACGAACCGGTCGACGCCGACCGAAATGTAGAGAGGACGATTATGCTCCGTAGTACCAAGTAGCAGATCTTCATCTGCGGAAAGTCACGCCAGTCGTTCCTTCAACGAACAAACTTCATCCGAGGATGTGCTAGCCAACCGCGCTAAGCAAATATCCGGATCAAGTAAGCGCTTTAACCGCAGACTCTCTCATCTCCTTCGACAGATCGCAGCGTCGTAAATGCTCGACCTGGCCGGCAACTTCCTAAGATGGGCTAGTACGTTGTAATCCACTTCGCTCGAGCTTCCGGTTTCTTCGGGCATGTGTCTCTTCCATTGCCGGAGGTAGCTCCTCTCGAGTAATCGCTCGTTTTCCTTTATCCATCGGGGTCGTCCCCGAGGGTAACACTTTCCCTCTTCTTGGTATACTTCGTTATCTCTTCCGGCGCCGTAGTCGTTTCTTCCGGTGTTGAATTTGAATCCGACAAATCCAAGTCGATGGCAATCGGCGTGCCTTTACATTCGAGAACGGGTTCGTCACTTTCCGAACTCGTCGTAACCGGTGTCGTCGACATCTTCATCTTCATCGACACGTTCATCGAACTTCGTATGACTCGAGGATCGTTTCGAGAATCGAAATCGGGGTTAAATTGGTTATGATCAGTTATATCGTTAGTAGACACAACCAAAACGTAACCAGAATCAGAATCAGAATCGTTAAATTCAAAGTGTCTTAAAGGGACGAAGAGGAAATAGTACAAAGTCAGGGGTTCGAGGAATTTCTCCCCCAAATCCGAGACAACTAATCTAACAGGAGCAGCCCCTATCCTACCCCTCGCGCTATCGGTCCTTATTTCGTCCACGTTCTTCTTCGCTTCATCTCTCGTCGCGGCGACTTCTCCAAAGTGTAACCGTGATTACCGGGCCGAGCGGGCTGCGTGCTCCGAACCGAGGCTCGTGGCCGACGTGGTCGAAATTCGAATTCCTCCGGAAGATCCGGTCCAAGTTGTGTCCCATCCTTCATTCGCCGGATGCGATTCCACTAGGTGAACATGCTCATCCGAAATCACATTTACGTAACCCTTTTCAGTGTTCTTTTAAATATTCTTTCGAATAGCAATATTCCCTCTTTATAGTTCCTCTCAAGCCAATCCTCGAAGCCGGCGCTTTCATAGTGCGGCCGAGTAACTCCGTGGTAAGGACGTAGTCGGGATGATCTTTCTTATCAACCTCCTCCGGTTTCTTCGGCTCGTGCAAACCGAATTCCGGCTTCGATTAAATTTCCGAACATCTTTGCCACGGCGTCATCCCCGAAGGAATACACCCTGGCCGAGTCGGGTCTTCATCGTTGGAACTCGTCTTCTATCTTCTTTATAGGGCCTCTCGTCGGAACGGCCGCCGACTGTGCCGGCTAACCGCCGGACATGCCGAACATATTGCGGCGGTCGTTGAACGAACCGTGGCGGCCGCCGAACGTACCGCGGCAGCGGCCGCAGATATCGTGGTAACGGCCGCCGAAACCGCCGTGGCCGCCGCACGCATCGTCGTGACGGCTCGCCTCGAATCCGCACGGGCCGCTTACCCTCGTCCACCGTCGCTACTACTCCGTACTTCTTCTCGAACGCTTTTATTACTCCGGGCTTTTCGGTCTTTTCGAGATTCCGTATGCTCGATTTCTTCGCAGCCGCCGGCTTGCATCGAGTAGCTTCTCAAACGACTCGACGGCGAGTCCTTTAAGCATGAAAGCTGATTGGTCCGTGGATGCTCTCGAGTAAGACCTCAATCGCATGTCGCTCCCGTAATCGGGGCTCGCACTTCATGCTCAAGTTTCTCCACCGTAGAATATACTCTACCGCCGTCTCCGTAGGTTTCGCCGCTCCATTATAAGATCTCCAACTGTGATGTGATGGTGTACTCCGGCGAATCTCTTTACGAACAAATTTTCCAACTCTGTGAACGTCTTTATCGACCCATTCGGCAGCTCTGCGTACCAATCAAATGCGATCCCTGAAAGACTGCTCACGAACTGACGGAAAAGCAACGCCTCGCTACCCCCCGCATTGCAACAACTCGCTCGGAAGTGTGCAACGTGCCGACGGGGTCGCCCGTTCCATCGAAAGTCTTAAAGGTTGGTGGAACGAAACCTTTAGGATATGGGACGGAATCGAACTCCTCCGGTAGGGTCTACCCTTTGAAATCGACGCGCCCCTTTCGATCGGGCTAAGGCTTCCTTCACTTCGTCGCTCGACCTAACCGCTTAATGTCTTTTCGGCACCATATTCGGAGTTGAATCCTTCTTCGGCGGTCCATCTCGACTCGCAGAAGCGACTTCCCTCCTTTCATCGAGTGATATGGACGATCTCCGGCGGATTCATCTCTCGGAGATGCCACTTGCCGCGAGTGCGACCGTCCCCGTGCGGCAACCATAACGCCCATCATCTCTTCGATCCTCTTTTCAAGGCGGCCGATGATTTCGTCCTTCCGCCGTGAAGACCTTCGCCACTCATCCGCCGTGTTCTCCTCGCAGACGGAGCATCACGTGCGGACGACGTAGCTCGGGTTTCAACGACGTAGAGCTCCGCGAATTCTTCCTCCATGTAGTCTCGACAGGTCGTAGTCTTCATCGCTAACATTTACTCCTCGTTCTCTTGCTAGCCTCGTGATTTCAGCTTCCGAGCTTCTTCGCTTATCATCAACTTCTTCCCTTTAACCATCTTCGAGATCACTCGGCACTTCGGAATGTTTCCCGTAGCGAGCTTCGCAGCCGTAAGTAGCAACTCGGAGTATCGGACTTATTATCCATTTCGTGGGAACACTCCGTGATCCTTTCAAAAGCATCGGTCCCGCGGCTTTAGGTATCCAAGCCTTCTTTCTCAACGTTGATACCTTGAGACGGGTGTCTCGGTGGTGCGATCGCCGTGTCGAAAGGAGGTATGGTCCCTAAAGTGTGAACCCGACGCTATAGGAAGCGATCTCTTCCCGTTATTCTTCTTCGAAAGCTCTTCATTACAAGCGCAGCAGGCAACGGTCTCGGACCCGTGCGAGACTCGACCGATTTGCGACCGACGAGCTTCGAATCGTTGTAGCGACGTCCGGAACGGTAGCGAGGCGAGAAACACGGCTCCCTAGTCGTAACTCGGGCCGGAACACGAGGTGGTGGTAGCGTAGCAAAGAATCCTACGAAGACTTTCTTCTCCAGAGAAGCGCACAACTGGATGAAACCTACTCCCTTCGAGGAGATGAGAAGTTCCAAATTCCGCATCCTCTTCCGGCTGAAAGGTCGGCTCAACTGAAGTAAATCTCTTCGCAGCCTTCGAATTCTTCGTCTTAGGTTCTTTCTCCGTATTTTAGTTAACGGCGCGGCTTGCGAACCGGAACCAACTTCGAATACCGACGGTGCGTAGGCGAACAAATTTACTGCAATCCCTTTCGCACAAGATCTCCTTTCCTTTTGCGTACCGTAGAGTCGGTGCGGTGATTGCAAACCCGGAGGCGGTAGCGGTAACGATCCTCCTCGGCACGCGTACAACGTGACTTAGCGGACACGGGGGCACAGCTTAGCAGAGCACTCCCGGTCTTCGGCCTCTCGATCGCGGGGAAATCCGCATCTTCATTCAAGTCGTATTCGAGGGCAGTGCTCGGCGACCTCCGACGGAGCGAGCCTTCATGACTACGTACGGCGCTTTTCCGAGGATGACTTCGACCTCGTCGAAGCTCGGTACCAAACTTTATCATTGCTCCCCGGTGGAGCGCAGCCTTGTCGCGGGGTAGGTTTCCGTCGAACGAGAAGATCAACTTTGGTGACGCCATTCCAACCGTCGCCGAGAAGAGCTCCAAAAGGTTAGTCACGGCCTACCTCGCAATTTCGCAGAAAACTAAAATCAACGAAGGTCGTCTTACTGACCGGGTAACACTTTATTATTATTATCTCGATGTTTTAGCTTATTTCAATTTTATCTCGGATTACGATTTAATTCATTAACGGCACGCGAAAAGGACGCAAAAGGGAAAGAAAGTTCAGGACCCTGGCCCCGAGCCAAACTCACAACCGTACCTCGCGCACAACACCTATCTGGGGTCCGACCCCACAAGATCAAAAGAAAAACCCTATGGCTTCTCGAACCACTCGTTTAAAGGTGATTTAAACAGACGGTTCTGAAATCCAAAAGAGTTGACTGTGCTTGCCCAAGAAAGAAATGAGCGAAGCAAGCCAACGCAAGAATGACAATTTGGACCATGAGGGACATGGACACATTGTCGATGTGCGAAGATAGAAACCTTCGATTTAATTGGAGAGTAGTAGTTATTCCCAACGGAGTCGCCGTAAGTTGTCGGCCGCTTAAGGATGTGCTTTGGAAAGCGTTTTTGAAATTTAATTTAATTTATATATACGCATTGATTTTTGAAAATAAAATTTTAAATTTTAAAATATGAGAATTTGGAAAGGACGGATCCCATTCGTTAAGTGATTTGAATGAACGAGCGCAACATCGCAAGTAACGCATCTATCCCGACACATGACACCCTACTCGACAATATCGCTCGATCAAATAAACCACAAAATTCATGACATCCGTTCTGTCTCGCGAACCTTTTATGTGGACCGACAAATTCCCTATTTAATACAAAAGAATTAAATAGTGGTTTATATTATCTCGGGTCTTTAAAACTCCCTATGAGGCAAGCCCCTATAGCTTAATTACCCCTCAAATGACCGAAATCACCGAGAGAACTCTCGATTTAGATCGCGGGTTTCTATCTTCACGAAGTCAAAGGGTAGGTTTTTCAACGAAATTCGAGAGTAGGAAATCCAATAGGTGAAAGGCGCAATGATGAATCAGCTATTTCGGAGTCAAAGGAAAGAAGGGCAGGATGTCACGCATCTCGAGGAGGACCTCGAGGACATCCCGTACTATCCTATGGTCGGCTTTAAATTTTGGAAAGAGATTTTATTTCGATTTCAATCTCGCAAATTAATTATAGGGATTACGTTTGCATAATGCCTGGCTATGCAAACTACCTGAAAGACAGGAGGGCTTACGTCGTATCAGACGACAACCTCGGAAACCTAAGCGAGTTAGGGCTTATATCGCACAGGAGGGCTGTGCAAAGGCCTAAAAGAAAAGGTGAGGATTTATGCCGCGCTAGGCGAACTACCTCGAAACCTAAGGCTTATTATTTAAACTAAGGGAGGGGTTTCGTCGAAGGAGATACGAGTTTCGTCGAAGAAGATGGCCGTGCCGCCCACCGTGCTCCATGCTCCACGTCGTAGCAAGATCGCGATTTAGGTTTAAGCTTTGAATTAAAGTCGATATGCAAATTATTTTTATTTTCAAGTGAATGTGTGCGATCGTGACAGAGTAGTAAAAGTAAACAAGAACAGCGAGCATGTCGTGACATAGTTAAACAAGTAAACATACTAAACAGGAGTACATGCCGAAAGTAAACATGCTGAAGCATGCGATCGAAAGTAACATGCCATACTAAGATGAAAGAGTGCAAAGAAAGTAAGACGTTACGCGTAAAGAGAATGTAAAACATGCTAAGCGATATAACCGAAAGTAAGAACTAACTAGCATGAATGCATGCTAAAAGTAGAGCAGTACAAGAGTAAAGAGAAGTGAGACCGTGTCACGAGAGTACCAGTATGTCCCGCTTATCCTCGATGCGCCGTTACTCGTTTATTATTATTTTTATGTGTCTTTTCTTTATTTATTTCCCGTAACATTATTAAGCATGTAAAAGCAGCAGAGAGAGAGAGTAGAGTGAAAACAACCTAACTAAACAAGTAGTACTACGTGTGTAGAAGAAGACAAAGTACGTAAACCCGATAAGAAAAGCTAAAGAAAGACGGCAGGAAAACGTCGAGAAAACGAAGAAAAATCGTAAAAGAAAACTAGGAAATCGAGAAAGCAATAAAAAGAACGTCCGTAGAAAACTCCGAGAAAAGTAACGAACGAAAATAAAGCAAAACCGTAGGAAAACACGGAAAACACTAGAAGAAACCTACAAATGACCCGTAAGCACTGGCGGTGTTTCGACTCGCAGCCGTGCTAATATCCGACTCGAGTGCCGACTACTATCCCAACTTTCTCGTGATGCGATCCTAATCCGACTCGAATAGCCTAACCGTGGACTTTTATAAGTTTTCACACATTTCATTTTTTTTGTTTTCATGCAAGCAAAAGTCTGTAGGTAGGTAGAGCTACGTGTAGAAATGGAGGTAGTTTTGTATTTTTCAAACATATGTATTTTTTTTGTTTTAAAACATTTCGATCCACAGTGTCGACTACCTAATAGGACTCGTGACTACGAACTTTAGATCGGCTCGACAGTAGAAACCCCAGTGACGGCCGAATGGTTCCGTGACTCCTCGCTCTACTCTCTACAGCAGTCTCGAGACAGGCGGCCCCATTCTACGGCTCTCGTAATTTTTCTCGTTTTGCAGCCTCATCAATGTCCCCACCGCACTTACAGACCTTGTTGATGGCCCATATATAACCCAAGGAGGTTATATATGCACACCTACATGTCCCCCGTATGTGTGTGTTGCGTTAAAAACAAGCGAAAACTAGTGACGATGGGTCAAGGAAAAGGAGAGAAAAGACAAGTAAATCACCCCGACTCCCGACCGACCTCATATGTCCTATGAAAAGCGACTAAAGGCACCTCGACACTCTCGAGAATGTGAGGACTAGACCCCTAAGAACACACTCTCGTTTTCCCAAATAGCGGTAAAATCATAAATGAAGATAAAATGAAATAAAATAAAGAAAAGAAGCGCCACGCTCCTGGATGCTCGGATCCCTAGCTCACTAAACCAGGAGGGCTATCACAAATTCCAAGATTTTGCCCTTTACTTTCCTTTCTTCTTCTTCTTTTTTTCAAGTTTCATAAAATTCAAGGCCTTAAACAAGCGTGGAACAAGCGCCTACCAATTCCGATATCAACTTATCACATGATTGCCACAATTCCAACTTTGTATAACTTCATCAATTTCAACATTTAACCATCAAATATTGACTGAGGCAAATAAGAAACATGCCTACATGTATCCAAATCATCTCACAAATAGATGTAGCAAGAAATAAGGAAGAAGCAAGTATCACCACACATATTAAGGTTCTCGGCCAAGACAAGTATAAAAAGGAGGCAGCTAAGGCCCCCAACAAGCTTCAACTATCATCATGAAGCTCACGGCCAAGCCCAACAAAAAGACAATAAGATAAGGCTTCCCACAATTCATCACACCACAAATGAAGTTCACGGCCAAGGCCCCCAACAAGCCGCTCACACACTTCCATCTCAACACAAAGCCAAAACCCGAGCCCCCTAAGGGTCGAACCTGCACCCATACAAAGCCAAAGCAGATTCCTAAACTTTGCTAAAACACTTTCAAAAATTTAAGCTCAAACCCTTCTTGAATTAAGCTCGACCGCGAGCCACAATGGCCTCCTCCGGACCCGCTCGGAAAACCCTCAAAATCAAGCCCGAGCATATAGTCCAAACAAGCCTCAACAAACACCCGGAGCCGACTCACACCCGAGCCCCACTACAAGCCGAGGAACAGAATCGCCAGCAAAGCAACAAACAAAGTAACAAAAGTGCCCCAAACCAAGTGCTAGAAGGGACAAAATCAAGCAAAACGAAAACAAAGAAAAAGAGGGGAAAGATCTCACCCCAAATCCAAATCCAAATGCCGTGAAAGAGGGCGGCCGCAAGAGCAAGCAGCTGACAAAAAAAAAAAAAAAGAAAACAAAAAGCAGTCCCCGATTTCAGAGTGCAAGAGAGCTAACTCGAGCCATGACAAATGAGAACACAAGGCCGAGCCCCTCATGTACAATGGGGCTAGCTGCTATGCAGCAAAACACAAAACGAGCAGCAGCAAGGCTTGAAACAGCCCTAAAAAAAAAACCGAGAGAAGAAAAAAAAAAACAGCAAAGCTCAAACACAATCCGAAGAGAGTAGCGGGAGAGGGATCTAAGAAAACCGAAAGTAAAGCAATAAGGCTCAAACATGTACTTAAACCGAGAAAACAAAAAAACAAACGAGGAGCGGCCCCAACCTTCTCTTTTTTTTTAACATGAAAATAAAACCTGCTTTCAATCAAGCTCACCGTGAGCCAAAAATAAAATCTGAAATAGAGCTAAACATGAAGCCTAAATAAGCATTTCCATACCACCAACATCCAAGCATAAGTCTTCAACATATTTCAACTGAAAGTAAACTTAAAACTCTCCAAATCAATTCAAAGCCTCCCTAACATGCTTTTTTTTCCTTTTTTTTTTTTGAATGAAGAAGAAGTAGGAGGAGTAAAAAAGAGAAAGAGCAGGCTCCTCATACATTTAGCTAAATAAACCATTCCATGCTTCACATTAGATTAGGATAAGTATAGAATAAGTAAAGAAGAGCAAGGAGCAACCACATGCCATTTTGAATATACAACCATGTCCAACTCAAGCATAGCAATCCGAACTAAAAGTCCATACCTCAATGTATGTCCAAGCAAAACACACCAAGAGATCCAACCAAGCAGGGACCGAACGGCGCAAACCGAGCCAAAATCGAGCAACCAAGTCCCAAGAAATTCAAGGAGTCAAGCCAACAACACTCTACCTCACTCAAGCTAAAACTCGTGGAGGATCCGCGAGCAACAGAGAAGAAGAAGAGTGAAGAGAGGGGAAGTAAGAGAAGCAGCACAGAAGCACTCTCGCAACCTAGCCACCCACAAGCAACAACCAACCCTAGACTTCCCTCAAGATGAGGCTTATATAGCCGGCCTCAAGAAGGAGGAGGAGAAGAAGCCACTTACCTGGACGTCGGCTAGAGGAAAAGAGGCGGGAGAGAGTGGCGACAAAGTCGCTGAAAAGGGCGACAATGGAGGCAGGGAAGGCCGAAAGGGGCCTGCCGTGAGCAGGTCGCCAGGGGAAGTGGCGAGAAGGTACAGGGACCAAGGTCGGAGCTCGCGCAGGAGCCGAGGAGGCGGGATCGGGACCGGAGAAAAGAAAAAAAAAAGGCGAGCCCGGATGAGAGAGTAGGGTTAAGGTTTAAAAAAAAATGGGATTTAAAAAGGATTTTTTTTTAATATAAAATAAAACTTATTTTAATAAAATAACGACCAAATTTCTCGTCGCGAGTCCGCGCTCCAAACACGACAAGTCATACGTCTTTTCCTAAGCAAGTTCGACGTCCCGGACGCAATGGCGCGAGTCCGTTTCGCGATCCGAGGTCGTTCGGAGAACCTCGTCACCGGCCGAGTCGAAAGTGCGTCAAATTCGATTTCGTCGAAATTCGACCTCGATGGCGCTCGTCCCGCATTCCGACTTCGATCTCGATCCGTCGCGGAGAATTCAAGACGTCGAGGCCGGGGCTCGAGGAATTTGTGCTCGGTGGTGCGGAAAGTGTGCACAAGGCTACCCTAAGGTCCAATGGTCCTATAGAACTCAATTCGGAGTCCTAACGCTAATTCCAACCTACCACCGCGAGCAAGAGGTCGGGAATTCCGTCCGGATTCCAAAAGAGTGTCGAAGTGGTTTCAAGCATTCTAAGACGAGGCGGGTCCAAAGGCTAGGAATCTAAGATCGTCTGGGAAGCTCCTAAAGCTAGAACCCTGCATCCTAGGAGGAAAACTAAACCTCGACAAAAGTGAGGTCAACAGCACTATAAGGACTAGTAAACGTAGCTCTCTCGATCCTCGGTGAGCAATTCGAATTTCAGTGATACGGTATATCCATCCAGAAAACAAAAGTATTTATGTCCAGCTAGTCTATCCAAAATTTGATCTAGAAAATAGAGTGGAAAATGATATTTCCTTGTGGCAAGGTTTAATTTTCTATAATCAATGCATATTCGTCACCCTGTAACTTGTCTTGTTGGTATCATTTCATTATTTTTATTAACAGTCACAGTTATTCCTCTTTTCTTAGGAACACAGTGAATAGGACTAACTCATGCACTATCTGAAATAGGGTAGATAATTACAGCATCCAACCATTTTAAAATTTCTTTCTTAACAACATCTTTCATGATAGGATTTAATCTCCTTTGGGATCGGCCCGCGGTTCGCAATTATCTTCCATAAGAATTCCAGTGCATACAAATCGAAGGATCGATTCCTTTAATATCGACGAATTGTCCATCCAAAGGCTTTCTGTGCTTCTTCAAAATTTCAAGCAAACTCTCTTCTTCTTTTTCGATTAATCGAGAGGAAATTATAACGAAGCAAGGTTGATGATTCACCTAAAAAAACATACTTCAAATGATCGAGAAGCATTTTTAGCTCAAGTTCGGGAGGCTTTTCAATTGATGGACTATAAGATTCATCTTTTTCAGTCATATCCAACAATTCAAAACTTTCATGAACATACTTTAAATCTTCCTCTTGAAAATCTTCAGAATCAAATAACTCTTCTTGCTTATATTCCAATTCTTATCTTTCAGCTTTCTCTTCATAAGTTGATTTGAAATGATATTCACTTAAATATTCAATAACTTTTATCCTATAACACTCTTCTTTACAACTAGCAGGATGTTTTATCGATTTTGAAATATTAAATGTAACATTCTGATCATTAACCCTCATCGTTAATTCTCCTTTTTGCACATCTATCATGGCTCTGCCTGTAGCTAGAAAAGGTCTCCCCAAAATTATGGGTATCTCTCTATCTTCCTTCATATCTAACACAATGAAATCCACAGGAAAAATAAATTGATCCACTTTTACCAAAACATCTTCTATAACTTCTTTAGGATATGTGATCGAACGATCTCGCTAATTGCGCAGTAACGAATAGATGGGGTTATTTCTCCTAGTCCCAGTCTTTTGAATATTGATAGAGGCATAAGGTTAATGCTTGCACCGAAATCACATAAAGCTTTTCCACAGAATCTCACTGATTGCACATGGAATTGTGAAACTACCAGGATCTTTAAGTTTTTCAGGAAGTTTTTTTCGAATTATAGCACTGCACTCCTCACTAAGTGCAACAGTCTCATTTTCTTCAAACTTCCTCTTTTTATTAAGAATATCCTTCATAAATTTTGCATAGCTTGGCATTTGTTCTAGGGTTTCAACAAATAGAATATTAATGGTAAGCTTCTTTAATATCTCCAAGAATTTTGAAAATTATTTATCCAATTTTTGTTGACGAAGTCTCTGAGGAAACGGAGGTGGTGGTTTTTCTAAATCAACCTTAGGTGGAGAAACAGGTCTTTCCAAACCTTTCGGAGCGTCCTATTTAGGTCTTTCAATCTCTTCTTTCTCTACTTCAGTTTCTTTTTTAATTCTACCTTCCAATTCTTTTCCACTTCTCAGTTGAATTGTTTTTACTTGTTCTTTATTCTTTTCTCTTGGATTTACTTCAGTATTACTTAGAAGTATTCCTTGGGATCTGTTACTTAAAGCATTTTCAATTTGTCCCAATTGATTTTCAATATTTCTGATGGTTGCTCCTTGAATTTGTAATTGATTTCCCATATGTGATACTACTTCTTCCTTAGACAACTTCTTCTCTATATATTGTAAAGCATTATTATTATTAGAATGATAAGTTAATCTATTATTATTATAACCTTGGTTGTCCCAATTTCCCAATGGGTTTACTTGGTGGTTCCCCCATTGTTGATTAACACCACCCTTATTATTGTTATTCCAGTTAAAATTTGGACGATTCTTCCAACTTGGGTTATAATAATTCGAATATGGGTTGTTAGGTTTGATTATAGCATTCACAGCTTCTGGTGAAGAGTAAGAATCAACCATTTGGCCTAATGAATTTTCTTCAATCATGAGATTTGGTCGAGAAAAATTCATCCAAAATTTGTCTATCTTCCTTGATACAGCAGCAACTTAATTTGCTAACATTGTAAAAGCATCATTCTCATAAACACTGGCTACTTTTTTAGGATTTAACCTTTCAGAAGGTCATTGAAAATTATTAGTAGTCATTTCTTCAATTAAAGCATAAACATCATAAAATGGTTTAGACATTAATGATCCACCAAGAAGAAGATCGATGATCGATCTAAGAGATCCAACTAATCTATTATAAAAAGTTCGAATTATTAACCAATCCGGTATCGCATGATGTGGACATTTCCCGAGGAGATCTTTAAATTTTTCTCACGCTTCATATATCGATTCCCCTTCAAACCGACAAAAAGATGTTATATCATTTCTCAACTTAAGTAATCTTAGATGGTGGAAAATATTTATCAAGGAATTTTTTGATAGCTTCACCCCAAGTTCTAATTGATCCGAGTGCTAATGAATGTAACCATATTTTAGCTTTATCCCTTAGTGAGAAAGGAAAAGTCTAAGTCTAATAAAGATCATCCGAAACACCATCATATTTAAAAGTAGATACAACTATAGAAAATTAGCAAGATGCAAATTAGGATCTTCAATTGTTGCTCCCCCAAACTGATTATTAGACACCATCTGGATAATAACAGTTTTAAGCTCAAAAGAATTAAGCAGCAACAGCAGGGTTTTGATAATTACCACGAAATTTATCTAATGTATGGTTAACATAATCTCTTAAAGGTCTTAATTCTTGATGGATGCCTACATTTTGATTTTGATGATTTGTCATTTCTTGAATATTTTTATCTTTTTCTGTATTTTTAATTTTTTCTGATAGTTCTTTCTAATTCAGAATTGTAAGGCACAAGTCTCTCAGAACATGAACTACGCAAACAGCAATAAAACAAAACAAAACACAACACACTAAAAAAAACAAAGAAAAGTAAAAATTTAAAATTTCTTAATTCTCTTTAAAATACAATTTAATTAATTTTCCCCAGCAACGACGCCAAAAACTTGATCCCCTGATATTTATACTTACAAATATGATATAAAAATTAGCAACGACACCAAAAACTTGAGCCACTAGGAATATATGTGTGTCAAAAACTTGACTCCACATCAAATATATATGTGCTAATGATTTAGATATGAAAATTATGATTTTATAATATGGGATACTACGCAAGTATACGTATCGTTTATCAAGTAATATAGGACTTTCTGATTAAGCCCCGAGATATCGAACCTACAGGAAAAATTTGAAAATCTTTAAAGGAATCAGAAAATTATCTTTTTACTTTTTTTATAACTTTTGAAAGTATGTCTTGATTTTGAAAAGTTTTGAAAGTTGATTTGTCTTTAGAAATTTCCTTAATGAAATTTTAAGCAAGAAATTAAAATTATAATAACTAATAACACTGTATGAAAAACACTATTAACTAGAATATTTTTTTCTTTCCTTTTATGAAGTAGTAATAATTATTACAGTATTGTTGTGGAAGTATTTAAATTTGTTGTGACAGATAGAAGCAAATGTGTTATTTACCCTTATTTGGTTCTATAAAAAACATAGGTTAATTTGAAATTTTTATCATTTTGAGCATGGTTAGGCAGAGAAGATACCAGTCTCTCACTCTAGAGTTCCTCGATTCCCACCAACCGCGAGCTAACTTCCATAATAAAACTCAAAACTTCAAACCAAATTAAGGGTTTTAGTCCGTCACTTTAAAATCCTCTAATTTTACTTCATTCCATAAAAATATTTTCTAATATTACATTCAATTATATGACTACAATTCTCACCCATATAATCGTATGCGATTCTTACTAACTTTTATGAGACAATACCGTACGTGGATCTTACATAATCTCAAGAAATTCTACAACTTAACAGACCAAATTAAGAGGTAAACAAAGTTTTCAGAATCAATCTTCACAACTTATTCCAACTTTTAAACACTTATACTTTCCATAACAATTCTCTATAAATTAATTACTTCTCCATTTAAGAAAAAAAAAGATAAAGTAAACTACTCAGAATGCATTGAGAAAATACAAAAACACATTGATTTGAAATTAAAAACCATATGAAAAACAACAAACGAAAACAAGTATTAATTAAAAAACTAAATGTAAGAACAAAAGTAAACACTTATCTGAAAATCTTCTCCACAAGACTCAGGAAGTTCCTCTGAATTGATTTGAAATTAAAAACTATATGAAAAACAAGAAACGAAAATAAATATTAATTAAAAAACTAAATGTAAGAACAAAAGTAAATACTTATCTGAAAATCCTCTCCACAAGACTCAGGAAGTTCCTCTGAAACTTTGACTCTTCGCTAAACTACTCCTCATAGAAGTCTCCCAACTCCGATGACTCGAATACGTACTTCGTACTTCAATAAAAACTAAACTAAAAGAAAGAAAAGAAGTGGGAAGAATAAGACTTCACTCTGATCATTTTCTCCTTTCTACTCTCTACTCCTAATCTTAATAAAAACTTTCTTCAAAATGCAGTGAAAGAACAGTGGAAGAACCCTTCAAAATGCAAAGGAAGAGCCTCCACTTATCTTTCCTAAAACTCTCTTTAAATAGTAAACCAAAAGGTGCCTTGATGTCTCTTCAAATGTGTCCAGATTCAATGTATCTACCAAGGAATGCACCTCTTCATTCAAACTTGCCACCCAAAGGAAGTAATGGAAGTTACCACCAAGAGTTGCATCTCATCTCCTTTGAAATTGGCACCAAATTCATTTGAATTTCGATTTTTAACTGTGGCGGCTAAGCGCCCTCGCCACGGCTACATTAGCCAGCGTGCTAAATTTTCATTTTTCATCTTTTTTTGCTCCAAATTTGATCCAATTTTGCTTCTTTCATCACGACCATCCATTTTCATCATACCTACATGAAAAACACAAAATACCTTCCATTAAAGTGCAATATCATTAAAAATAGGTATAAAAATGTGCATAAAAATACTATATATTTTAGGTGTATCAACTAGCTTGAAGATTTGAGGTACCCTAAAATCAACAATTGTGTTTGAAAGCCCAAGACTGCAGCAGGATGAAGCTTTGTCAAAGACTAACAAATCGTCAACACAAATGAGGTGTTTATTGCTTCATGACATATCATAATCCGCATTTATATTCTAGTTTTTATCCAGCAGCATGAAAATGCATCTATAGCAATTGTGAAACGATAAGGTTGTAAAGAAATAACCATGAAGCTCACTATTTAAAATAATGAAAAAAGAAATATCCTTGGTGCAAGCAATGATCCAGCCCGCTTTTTAATTCTTTCATAGAAGAAATCCCTTCTAAAAATATCAAACACCAAATTTTGACACACAATAGTTCAGCACAATTGAAGTTAAAGCCACAAAAAGTTTCATTAGCGATGATGATATTTCAGCGGTATCTTCCTGACACAGGCTGCTTGTGTTGGATGTATGATTTTGACCAGAAGAGGCTTTATTCTATCAGCCAGGAACTTTGCAATAACCTTGTACAAAGTGTTGTAAATAGAAATTGACCTGAAGTCATTTAGTTCCTGAGCATGAGTACTTAGGAATCGAGGTTATTACAGTATGTTTAAGCCTGTTGGAAAGTTGAGAAGTATGAAATAAATTTCAGATAGCTTCAATACAACTGTTCCCAGCTAGATCCCAGCCGTTCTTAAAAATTTTGGATGAAAATCCATCAGGGCCCAGACTTTTATTAAAAGAAATGCCAAAACATGCACTTTATTATATCCAAATCAAAGAGTTCAGTGGTGAGGTATACAGTTCAGTTGGAGAAAGCGTTTGGCCAGTGGGACGTTGTGATGAGAGCAGGAGTAGTATTGTGGATATTGAGAAGTTTAGAGAAGTAATTTATGGATTCATCCATTATAGCTTGTTAAATGTTAAGTGAAAAGCCATTAGAAGAGATCTCTTTTATAAAATTCCTGGTTCTTCTGCATTTTACATTTTGATTTAGGAACTTAATGTCATTTCATTTTCACCCTTGGAAAGCCAAGCAAACTTAGCTCACTATTTTATCGACTTAGTTTCATAGGAAAGAAATTTAGATATCTTATTTTGAGCGTTTTGAGCATGGGTTAAAAGATCTATATCAAGAGAATTTCTTTTTAGAAGACTGTGTATCTGATGCAAAGAGGCTTTGATATTAGCAATAGATTTTAAAATATAGTTAAGATGAATTCCATTGAGATAGCATTTTTAACATTTTTCAACTATTCCATATAGCAAATAATGGGTCAACCGAAACAGGTACAAGCCAGGTCTCTTTGACAGTCTTTTCGAAATCAGGGAGGACACTCCAGTAATTCTTATATTGAAATCTGCATTTAGGAATGAAATCGGTCCCGAAAGTGAGAATGAGGGGAGAGTGATCTGAAGTAAGAGCCTCCATAATATTGTAGCTAGATAATTGGAAGGAAGAGAACCAGCTGTCATTCCCAAAGGCTTAATCCAGGAGACATCTTATGGGGTTGTGGGTATGCTTGTCAAACCATCGGTAAGAAATGCCATGGTTAGGTAATTCCATGAGACCAGCCTAAGCAATGCAATTGTTGAAATCAACCATTTTACTGGGAATAGGTGGAATGCCTCCAACATTGTCTTTCATACTCAGAATGCAATTAAAGTCCCCAACCACATTCTAAGGCTGGGAAATAGAATGGGCTAAAGAAGAAAGAGTATGCTAGAGATCTTTCCTTTTCATAGCACTATATTTAGCATAAATGAATGTTATAAAGAATTTAACAGAAAAGGAGACTGAAATAGAATCATGAAATATATTGTTGCTGAATGTCCAAAGCATTAAAAACTACAATAGCAGGGGTCCGCTTGAACCAAATTCTGAGAAGAATGAAAGTTCTGAACAGAGTATTCAGCATGAAATATAGAAAAATTCCTAGTGGAATGAGGGTCAGAGAGGGAGGGAGTGGAGAGCATTGTTTCCAATAAGCGCAGTAAGTCCAATTTTTATCTTTAACTAATTTTCTACTGTCAGTGATTCTAATATCACTAATGAAACCCCTTATAATCCAAACAGCTATTTTTTGAAAAGAAAAAAAAAGCAATATGAAAACATAGAAAAAAAAGTTATTTGAAAGGGGAGTACCCTTCTGCCTTCCTTTTTTTGTCTTGGGTTGGGGAGAGGAATGAAGAGGGAAGGTGTCGGGAGGGGAAAGGGTTAGATTAGTTGTGTTCTTAGGTGAAGAAGAGGAATTTAGAGGCTGAATACCTTGAGGAATCAGGGTTAACTTTGCAAGGGGCAATGTAGACTCAGAGGAGTTGAGGGCTTGCTGAGAGGCCAGAAGGGACTTTTTAAGTGGCGAGGTAGATGAAAATGAATTTTTGTTTTCAGCTATAAGGGTGGATGTTTTAAGGTCAGATGCAGGTATGGTGGGGAGAGGGTTAGGAGAAGAAGGGAGGAAGAAGGAAGTATAATAGAAATGGCAAGAGATCTACTTCGGCTTTGGGAGGAGGGTTTTTTAGAATTCATCATGTATCAACTTCTGCCTCTATTGAGAGGAAAAAAAGAGGGAGGTTTGTAGGAATGAGATTTAGGTCAGGAGAAGTTTTCGTGAGCGAATGTGTTGCAAGTTGTCAGCCGCTGAAATGCGTCTTCTAGATTTAATTTAATGTATAAGTATTGTTGATCTCGCTTTCGATCGTGCTTGTGTTAAAATTTCGCGACGATACCAAATTTCGACGCAATTTTGACGCAATTGTCGACGAGGTTGCCCAGACGACCTCGGACGGCGAAACGGACTGCGCCGATGCGTCCGGAACGTCGATTTCACTTAAAATCGACGTTAAGTTTGCGACGATAGCCCGTCGGGTGCGAGAGTTATGATTTGGGGCGTATTTTCAAACAAATTAATTTTAAATCTTTTAAATTAAAATTTAAGCCCTAAAATTCTATTCTCCCTCACTCGACCCGCTCGGTTCGCTCGTCTCCCGTGCTCGAGCCCTGTAGGAGCTCTCTGCGACTCCTCTCCCGCGCTCGATTGTTCTCCTTTTTCGACCGTTTATCCCTCGAGCCTCTCGCGATCACTCCCATGCCTGTCTCTGCGCGAGTAGACGGCCCCTGCGGCATCTCGTCTGTGCAAACGTTATCCCTGCGGCGCGTGCGCAAGTGGCCCGAGGCTCCTTGCGACATTTTCCCCCATTCTCTCGTGCCTTACCCGAGCTTACTCGACTCCTTAGGTAGAGAACGGCACTCCTCCCTCCCCTTGCCCTATTTAAACCCCATTTTGGAATGGTTGGGGGTTGGCCCGATTTGTCTTGTGAGAAGGGGAGGTGCTGCCGGTGTGGTCTTCGATTCTCTGCCTTTCTTGTGTGCTCTGCACCTTCTGGTATTTCTCCTCTCCCTTCTTCTTTTCGGTTTGGCCCAAGGAAGCCGTGATTCATGCTGTAGCTGTAGGCCTAGCTTCCTTGTTTTTCTTATGTTTCGGCTGGGCCTGGGCATGCTAGAGAGGACTGCTTTATCACATATTCATTCTCTTGGAAATTTCTTGCACGTTTTGGCTTGATGAAGAAGATGGAAGGTTTCATTCAGCTTTGTATATACGTGGAGTTTGTTTCTTTACTACCTCTCTCTTGTTAGAAAGCATGCTAGGGGAAGTGTTAGGCTTAATTTGGAAATGTTTATGTTTCCCTCATACAAAGTATCTTATGATAGCAAAGCTGTGAATGTTTGGGGGCTTAGTTCCTGGGCTTCTTGCATTTTGCCCCTTTATGGAAGTATGAAAAGTTTTATTTGAAAGCTATATACACGTGGAGTTTTATTCTTTACTTCTCCTATCTCTTCTTTATCAAACAAAAAATGCATGTTACGGAAGGTTCAAGCTGATTTAAAGAAAATTTTCATGCTTATCTACATTGGAAATATATTGTGGCTCTACACTTTGATACGTTAGATGCATGGAAATGTTTATCTTAGCTTCATGTTTAGTTTGATTGTAGCCTTGTTATGGCTCATTTTAACCTCATCTAGAGGCTTGGTTGGCTTGTTTTAGCTCATACCCGTGAGCCCAGCTTTGGATATATAGTTGCTACTCTTGTTCTAATGTTTTAAAGAATTTGTATTGGCTTTATTGGGATTGGGTTTGAGCACTATGCTGGCTCAGTTTCATTTTGTGGTGAGCCTCTGTTTAGGCCTTGTGCTGGATTTGTCTCAGCTTCATATCTAGTTCGGTTTTAGCCTTGCTATAGTTTGAATTTTCGGATTTGTGTTAGAATTAATGTTGGGTTTGTCCTGGATTCATATGTGGCTCGGTCTTCTTTTAATCTTGTTGTTTCCCATGTTTTAATTTAAAGCTGGATTTGCTCCCAGCTTAGCTATGGTTTGGGCTGGCTTATTTGGCTTTCTCGGGCTTTAGTTTCATATGGGGGCTGTTGTGGTTTAAAGCTGGGCTTGTCTTAGCCTTGTCGTGACTCGGTTTTTTTTTTTTTTTTTTTTTTGGCTCTTTTGACGCTTCGGTTTTAGCTCTTTTAATGCTCCTGATTTTGACATTATAATTGATATTGTTATGACTTGGAGCTGGGCTTGTCCTCACTTTTGTTGTGGCTCGGTTTTAGCTCTTTTGATGCTTATGATTTTGGCTTTATGCTTGGGCTGTTACAACTTGCAGCTGGGATGATTTTATTTAGCTATATGGTGGCTCGGGTTTGGCTTTTATGTGAGCTGGTAGCTGCTCCTATGGGGGGGTGTTAGTTGGGCCTTGGAGTTGGATTACGGTGGCTCGTGTAAGGCTTTGTTGTTGGAGTTTGGTGAGATGTGTTGAGGCTGAGCTCTAAGTCTATTTAGTAAGGGCTCTCTAATGTGTTTGTGGAGGATTTGGGTTCAGTTTGGGGCTTTGTCGTGAGCCTCTTGATGTTGATTTGTGATTTTGAGGATGGGTGGGTGCTTTACTCATTGCTGCCCCTTTGTTGTGGCCTTAGCCGAGAGCCTCATAGTGGTGATTAATGTGGTGATGGCTTTGCTTATTGCTATGTTTGAACTTGGAATTGATGGGAAATGTAATTCAGAATTGTTTCTTATCTGCTTATGGGAGTGAATTGGGCATCGATACTTAAGGCACTTTCTTAAAGATTTTATTTGGTGGGATTGGTGCTAGTTTTGAGGCTTTTGGGCTGGTATACTCACTTTCTTATGGATTGGAAGTTTTCCTGATTCTCCTATTGTGATCCCGGCCCCGAGCCAGTAGGTAGACCTATTAAGAGAGTCTGTGCCTTAGGGGCTGATATCTGTTTTTGAGATTTGACGTATCCGGATTTTACTGCAGGTTTGGAGTCTGGTAGTCAGTTTTCCCCGAGTCATTTTTCTTTTCTTTTCTCGTTTGATTTGCGAAGTTTTTAAACGGTTCTCGAAGGTCACTGCTTTTGGTTTTAGTTTATCTGAATGCAAGGGATACCCATTTCGGGGCCGATCCAATTGTGTCTAAGTGAGAAAATGACGTCCCCAGGACTGATTCAAGGACCTCGGGCCATGCTTTCAGCGTTCTGTTGTTACATGTTTTAGGGGCGAGTGGATTAACCTTCCTCCCGTTTTAGTCTCTTCGGGTCTGGAGGTGTGGTAATCTCCTCTTCTTCCCCTCCTTATTGATTTACACGTGTTCCCCGCTTCACTGGGAGTCGGTTTTGTTTTGTTTTGTTTTGTTTTGTTTTGGGGCAATGACGGCGATGATGCAAAAGGCACGCCAGTGATAGAGTAGAATGATATCCCATCCTACGACATCAGGACTCGCTCCAGGGCCCTGGTGAACCGTAGGATGACGGTATCATTCACCGTTACAAGGCAAGCGGGACACCCGTACCTTCTTAGGATTGTTAGCGATCCTTTACCCGACGAAATGATCGACCCGTGGACAATCATAATTTTCAAAATCTGATAAAAATATGATATTACATTTTGAAACAAAAAAATATATATATATCTTTCCACTACAATCGGAAATTGATAAAACTCTCTTTTGTATGCCTGAAACTCATGTGCATGCTAAAAATATAAATTTCAAAAACTATATTATAAAATATGGTTGTCCACTTATTGATTATTAGTTTTGGGTTAAGGAACACTCTCCTGAGTCAGGTTTAGTTAGACACCCTTCTTGCTGAGTGGCGAGCTTTATACACTCGTGTGACCGAGTAGCCTTCGACGACCCTTCGAGCAGTACTACACAGTTCTGAGCCTAGCCCCGACCCGAGTGCTTGCGATTTTCTTCGGGCTTTCGTTTGATTTTTGATGAAGCACTCGTGGTCCTTTTTCCGGATTTCCCGAGGTTTTGGTGATTTTATTTTTGACTTTCGTTTGTTTTCTCGGGTTTTTCCGTTACAAGTCAGTCTCCTTGCTTTCTCGAGCTTTTCGACGACTTTTTCCTTCTCTTGTTTGGCTTTTATGTGATACACTCCTGCTGGCTACACATAAGAAGACTACGGATCTCCCAGGTATACAGGTTTGTTTATTTTTACAGTATGTTCCTTTATATACCTGTTGCTACTGCATGCTCTACTGTTTAGCACGTTATACTGTACCTTGTTGCATGCTTTACTGTTTTTTCCCGTGCTGCATATCTTGTTATAAACTATACAACATTTAAACATACTTGCATAGGATGTTTAGAAGACCTCGACCATGAGGCCACTCGATTGAACATTTTAATTCGCCATTCTAGAAAACTCAACCTCTTCACTGCAAGGAGCTTGGAGCCGGCATGGTGGGCAAGCACGATAGCCTTCGACGACGAGAGTGCATCTTCATCAAGCAAGACTATAGGATAGCCCGGAAGTCGGCGAGGTCCGCTTCGGATCTCCGATATCCCCAGTCTCTTTCCCTTTGGATTCTACGATATAACATTCCAAACTTCGAGCCAATTCCTTTGCACACCTCCATATCTTACTTCGTTGAAAAGTTCTATCCTTTAGACACCTTCGATTTTTATCGAAGTTTTCTTAAGTCGATTTCGATCATTTAAGATGTAATTAACTATAAGGGCTCACCTCTTATAGGAGGCATTTCCGAACCCAAATTAAAATAAACCCTATTTAATCCTTTATATTAAATAGGGGAATTTGTCGGCAAACAAAATGGTTTCGCAGACCAAACGGACGTCATATATTTTTTAGTTTATTTGATCGAGGGATAAATGCATGACTTGAGGTGTAGCGCTCTTTCATTTAAACTATGAAAAATATGAGGCCGGTCTGATTCCCTTCCTTTTCTTGAGGATCCTTCCGAAGCGGGCGACGGGATTTCGATTCTGGCGACCGACAGCTTCTTACGGGCACTTCACGCACAAAACAACGCCGACAAGTATATTGATTTTTGAAAATAAACTTTAAATTTTAAAATATGAGAATGAACGAATCTCATTTATTTAGTAGTTTGAATGAACGAGCACGATATCGCAAGTAACGCATCTATCCCGAGTAGACACACTACTTGACGCTATCGCTCGATTAAATAAACTACACAATTCATGACATCCTTTCTGGTCTGCGAACCTTTATGTGGACCGCTAAATTCTCCTATTTAATACAAAAGAATTAAGTAGGGTTTATATTACCTGGGTTCATAAAGCTCCTTATAGAGGCAAGCCCCTATAGTCAATTACCACTCAAATGACCGAAGTCACCTGAGAGAACTCTCGATTTAGATCGTGGTTTCTATCTTCATGAATTCAAATGGTAGGGTTTTCGAAGTGTGGTAAGTAGGAAATCCAATAGGTGAGAGGCGCGATGTGGAACAATTATTTTCAGAGTCAAAGAAAAGAGAGGTAGGAGATGTCACGGATCTTGAGGAGAACCTCGATGACTTCCCAGACTATCCTAATGTTGGGCTTTAAATTTTGGAAATGAATTTATTTAAGTTTCAATCCCACCAATTAATTATAGGATTTACATTTACATAATCTCCTGATTATGCAAACGACCTGAAAGGTAGGAGGATTTACATCGTACCGGACGACGACCTCGGAATCCTAAGCAAGTTAGGGCTTATATTGCATAACGAAGCCGTGCAAAAGCCTAAAAGAACATGTGTGGATTTATGTCGCACTAGCGACTACCTCGAAGTCTCTGGCGCTCATTATTTAAACTAAGGAATGATTTTGCTGATGTAGACACAAGTTTTGCTGTTGAAGATGGTCGTGTTGCCCTCGAAGTCATGCTCCGTGCTCCACGTCGTAGCAAGGTTGCAATTTGAGGTTTAAGTTATTAACAGGGGATATGCAAGTTGTTAAAGTTAATTATTTCATTTTATTATGTACCTTTAATTATTACTTTATCAGTAATCGTGGAGCGTGTGCTATAAAGGACAGTGAGTAGAAAAGAAAGCAGTAAAACAGGTATATGCTACGCTAAGCAGTAAACATGCTACACGAAGCAGGAGTAGGTACGAAAAAAAGTAAAGCATGCTACGCTAACAGATATGTATGCTGAAAAAGTAAAACAAGTTATACTAACTGAAACAAGTACCGAGGAAAGTAAAACATGCTACGCTAGCAGGTATATATGCTAAAAAGTAAAGCATGTAACGCAGTAAATAAAAGAAATGACAGTGCTACAAGTGTACCGTAGGCGCTGATTACCCGCGGCGTATTGTTACCTGTTTATTATTATCACTTTTATCTCCTGCAGGAAAGGCGTCAGTACCGAAACAAAGCAAGAGTGAACGTAGTAAGGAAAACCTGACTAAGTAGGGGTACTACCGTACGTGCAGGAAAAGCGAGGTGCAAAACCCGGCGGTAAATCCAAAAGAAAAATGCGAAGGAAGAAAAAGAAACTCGAAAGAAAGGCGAAAGAAAGCAAAGAAAATCGAGAAAGAAGACAAAGAAATCCCGTAGAAAATCTTGAAGAAAATCACGAACAAACACGAAAAAGTCGTAGTGAAAACCACAAAAACACCAAAAGAAGAAACTCACAGATGTCCCGCTAAACACACGGCGAACCGTAAGAAAGCCATGGGACATCTGAAAAGGACCGTAAGCATGGTGACGGGGAGGACTCAGAGCCGGATCGTGTGCTTCTCAATCTCGGACAAGAGCTACGGACCGACACCCTACAGTGAGTAGCGTCCTAACCTCGACTCGAGTAATTAACCGTGGACCTTCACTAGTTTTCATTCATTTTAGTTTCGCATGCATATAAATTTATAGTGAAAGCGTAATTTTGTTAGTAAGGTGGAAATTTTGTTGCAAAAATATTTTTTTATTTTGTAAAGTAATACAGATCACTGTGCTAACCACCCTAATCGAACTATGACTACTAACAACTTACGTATTGGTGCAACAGATCTCGCCAAGAATCGACGAATAAGATTGCTCGGTCCCAAGCCGCGACTCTAATGGATATTTTATGCATTGGCAAATGGTATACTATTCTAAACCCTCTTTTTTAAGCACACATAAGCATTATCGTCGCTGTCCTAACCCCAACCACCCTACTTACAACCTTGCTATATGTGCACATCTACACGTCCCCTGTAGGTGCGGACATTGAACCAAGAAGCAAGGAGAAAAACAAGGGATGAGGGATCAATAAAAGGAGAGAGGGGAAAGCAGCCCACCTAACGCAATTCTTGTAAAAGAGGTGAACTGATTTCCAACACCAGTCAAAACAAGTCAATCACCCTGGACTGTCGACCGTCCTTACACGACCTACAAAGACCTAAAGAAATGTCGGCACTCTCGGAGAGGATGAGAACTAGACACCTAGGGAAAACACTCCATTTTCCCAAGTAACAGCAATAAAGAACGAAAACGGACATAAAGTTATCGACAGAGCCCCCAGACTCTAGGCTACCGCTAAAGAAAGCTAGACTCAGCCAGAGAAAACAACTCTGTAAAGCTAACACAAATTCCGATACAAATGTTAAAACTGCGGTCACAGATGCCGCAGATACGAACCCAACAAATATTGTAATTTGAGCCCCTCAAACATTATAATACAAGTCCAGCAAAAATTAAAGCGCAGACCCAACATAAAGGGAACCCGAGCCCACCAAAAGGGCCAAACCGAGAGCACCAAAAAGGGCAAAACCAGCCCATTCAAAGGGCAACCGAGAGCAGCAAGGGGGCAAAACTAGCCCATTCAAAGGGCAAAACCGAGCATTACAAAGAGTAGGAAAATAACCCAGCTAGGGGTAAAACCAGCCCATTCAAAGGGCAAAACCGAGAGCAGCAAGGGGGCAAAACTAGCCCATTCAAAGGGCAAAACCGAGCATCACAAAGAGTAGGAAAATAGCCCAGCTAGGGGCAAACCAGAGGCAACAAGCCACAAAAAAAAAACGCAGCCTAGCAGGGGGCAAAGAAAACAACAGAACCGAGCACCTACGGGTGGTGCAAATGGCAGTCGTATAGGCAATTAAAACAGAGAAACAAAGCTCCCTAAACGACGCAAGAGGGAGCAGCACAAGACAGCGGATCCGAGCCTCTCATAGGCTTAAAACGGAAGCTCCAAAAGTGCCAAAGACAAAGCCACATCAAGCACAATACGAACTACTAATGCCTCTCCTCCTCCATATAATTCTCCCACAAGCATTAAACCTTTCATGTATGTCATGGTAAACAATTGAATGAAATAAAGGCAAGCCACAACAAGTGTTTCTCGAGTATAAAGGGCCTCTAACATGCATTTCAAACTTCCAAGCCATACAAACAACATGGGTAAGAGAGAAACACCGACATAAAAGAGGAGCACTAATATTTACAAAGCATGCATATGAGGCTCAAACTTTCCAAACTATCATATTTTCCTTATCCACTTTTGATTTTAAAATAGGCTTCTCAAACATTTCAGGTTTTATAAAGTAGAGGCCTAAACATCTCAAATCTTGAAGAATAGAAACCATCACATTTTAAGCAAGTAGAGCAAAAAGAAAAAAAGAAAGGAGCCAATGTCATGCCACATGTTTATGTATCCAGATTAAGGAAAAGAGAGAGAGCTAACACTTATCAGAAACCTAATCGAATTTCAGCTAACCAAGAAGATATAGCTCCCCCTTTTGAAACCAGTTAAACCAACTTTCAACATTTAAGCCTACTAAAACTTGTATGAATCTCGGCACCTGCTCATGTTTTCCTTTTTTACATGTGCTTCAAATAAATAAAAAAAAATGTCATCAAATCTGTGTAAGATCCTACTAGCATGCCACTAGAGAAGGAGAGCAAGAAACTATCATTCGTGCTACCAAATAAGCCGTTCCATAGCATGTAAACATCCAACCGAAACAGTAAACAGGAAGGACTGAACCAACAACAAAATTACAGGCTCTCTGGGCCAAACCGAAAAGAAGAGGGGGAGATGAGGAAGGTTACCAGTTAAGTTGAACAGCACAAAAAGAAATAGCTCGGGTAAGCCAACAAGCAAGCCGAACCCCACTACCGAGCAGCTCAAGGCCCGAGCAACACCAACAGGGCAAAATGTGCAGCACTCCTTTTTCCTTCTTGGCTAGAGCCAAGCCTTTTCTCAAGCCTAGAACACACACTCACACAAGAAGACAAGAGGAGAGAAATGGCAGCACACCCTTAAAGATAAGATCAGCCAACCCTAACCCTATCCTTAAGAGAGGCTTATATAGCCAGCTCAAAGAAGAAGAGGCCACACATACTTACCTGGAGAGGTCGGCTAGAGTGGAAGGAGGCGGGAGGAGTGGCGACAAATGTCGCAGAAAAGAGTGGCGATAGGAGGCGGGAGTGGCGGCAGGGAATGCCAAAAGCACCTGCTGCGAGCAGAGTCAGGGGAAGTGGCGAGGCACAATGGGGACCTGGGTCGAAGTCGCGCAGGGAGTCGTGGGAGCCAGGGCGAGCAGGGTTTGATCGGCTGGGAGGCGCGACTGAGAGGGAGGAATGAAATAAGGCTCGGGAGCGTGCGTGTGTTAGGGAATTAGGGGTTAGGGAAGGAAAATAAGTGTTTAGGATTCTTTTTTTTATTTTTTTTTAAGTTAATATTTTATTTGAATTTTTGTCGATTCGAACAAAATTTGACCCCACACGAAACCATATCAAAATTGGTATCCTTCCCAGCTAAAATCGACGTTCCGGACGCAATGGCGCAGTCCGTTTCGCAATCCGAGGTTGTTCGGACAACTTCGTCGTCGATCTTGTCGAAAGTACATCAAATTTGGTCTTGTTTGAACTTCGAGCTTGCTGTTGATCGTCTCGACATTCTGCCTTTCGATTCTGGTCTTTCGCGGAGAACTTGAAGACGTCGAGGCTGCAAAACGAAGAATTTGTGCGCAGTAGTGCAAGAAACGTGCGCAAGGCCATCCTAAGGTCCCGTGGTCCTATGGGAACTCAATTTGGACTCCTAACGTCAATTCCAACCTGCTATAAACTAGAGGTACGGAATTTTGTCCAGGACTCCAAAAGAGTAAAGAGGTGGCTCCGAAATTTCTAAAACGAGGTGGGTCCACTGCTAGGAATCTAAGATCGTCAGGGAAGCTCCTAAGGCTAGAACCCTAAATCCTAAGAGGTAAACTAAACATCGACAAAAGTGCGGTCAACACAAGTCTTACATGGATCAAGTTTCCATTCGTAGATGACAAGTTGTATCATGTCTTTACCATTCCTGAAATGATTATGGAATCCACAAAGTAGATTTAGTATGAATCTGAACACTGTTCCTTGAAAATGTAAGTCTCGATTTTGGAGCAAGGGGGTCTACAGCTCACGGTACACCAATTTCACTCTCGATGTTGGAGATCCCACTTTCAGACTAGAAACATAGAGGCAAGTTAAGAAGCTTAATACAAATGGGAATCTCTAAGAAATATTCATTAATTGGTTGAAATGAAGAATACTATTTTTTTAATGATAAAAGATTACCATTAAAAAATGAGCGCCTCCTTCTAAAACCATTTCATAATCATCTACACAAGTGAGCTTAAAAAGAAAAAAAAACCTTCAGCTAATGAGATAAGATAAATTGTACCTTTCAATATCCAGATTTTAGAAATTCTTTGTAAGAGATTACCATAGAATGATCGTTACTCAAGAGCATATCCCACTAGCGATAAATTTCATCTCTTTGTGCCCTCAAGAACTTTTGCCTCCAAAAAGGAGGGCATATCTTCTAAGGGTGGAATATATGAAAGATTAAAAGCAGTAGAGCTCGCGACATGGGAAGAAATTAGGCCCTTGTAAGTGAGAGAAAGGGAAGGCAAAAATAGGATCAGAAGAAGGAAGGGGAGGAAAGTCAGACATGCCAAGAGAGGTGGAGCGACTTAGGCTAAGCCCCTCTGCCTAAAGAAAGCTTGAGAAAACTAGAGAAGTTACGATTTGGAAATTTGGAAGAAGGCAAAAAACAAGAATAATGGGGCACGCAAGAGAAACCCAAGCAGAGACATCTACTGCAAACTTAATTGTAGTTTTTCACCTCATATATTGCTGCTAGACTCGTGCTCGTCGCCATCTGAAGATACAAAGCCACACTCTCACTAGCAAGACCCTCTGCTCGACCCCAATCAACATTAACACCACATAAATCGCCAATTGCTGCTCTTCTTCTCCTCAAACCCACTACGAACAGCCAACCTTCTCCATTTTCTCTCATCAGATGGCCAAATTAACCTATAAATCCAAGCCACGACTACTCTTCTTCTCATTTTTCTCATCATGCTTGTTGAACTAAACTTAAATAGCCGCCATTCACCACCTACCCAAGCCCTCTCATCTTTCCCTATCTACACAAATCTAAAAATAAATTATATATATATTGTGAAAAAAATGTTAAAAAATAATATATATATATATATATATATATATATATATATAAAAGAAGCCCCGAGTCCTATTTTATTGAAATAAAAGGGGTACAAAACAAGTAGTATGAGAGAGTTCAATAGATGGAGCTCTACTCATAAACAAAATGCAGAAATAGCTCAAAACAAAAGGATACAAAAGACAGAAAAAAGAAAAACATGCAAATAAACATTGTCTATGAACGAGGTCTCTTAGGTCTTCCTTTTCCTCTGGTTCTGCGCATCCAGAAATCAAACTCTGAAGTAAATGCCCATTACCAGGAGAAATCAATGTATCATCCAATAATTTTCCAAGTTGAATAGTACTCTCAGCCTTCTTCTTCCGCCGGAAAGTGTATACATGTCATTCTTCTTCTGAAGACTGGTCGATTTGATCCATAGAAGGAAAGACAGTTGTAGTGATAGGTTCCACATTGTCTTCAGACTGTTCATTTTCCACCTCTGAGGTTCGAACCACTGGGATAGTCACAATTCGCTCCACCTCTCCAGCAGGATCAGAAGAGGGTGAAGGGGTAAGTAACAATGGTAAGCAGTTCATTAACCTGTCTAATAACAGCTTCAAAAGGTTCCTTATTTTCAAGTGATACAGATGGGGAAGCAATGTCTGCCAAACCATTGGCCTCAATTTTCTTACCCACAGAAGTCCCAGCATTTCCTTTAGAGTTATTTGACAATCTCTTTGTTGGGGGATAGAGTCTATAGCAACTATCCCTAGTATGTACAAACATTCTGCAGTGATGACAGTAATAAGGTTTTTTCTTCATCACCACGTCCTGCCAAACAACTTCCTGATTAGAGCCCACCCAAATTCGATGGGCTTCAGGAAGAGTAATATCCCTCTCAATTAGGAGTCTAGCAGCAGCAGGCCTAGCCTTGTTATAAGTTCGAGCATCCATTCTCAGTGAGGTACCAAGGGCTCTGCCAATTTGAAACAGAAGATTTTGATTGAAATATCTATAAGGAAGGCCTGGAAACTTAAACCAAATAGGAATCACAGGAGGTTCCTTAGAGGGGTCAAATCTGGAGTCCACTTTAAAATCTTCATTTCAGTCCCTGCAATGAAAACAGACTGCTTGAAAATTGCCTAGCATAGTTCTCCTCCACTGTTAAATTAATCAATAGATTCTTTCATCCAACAGTCCCATCTTCCAAGCTCCGATGAAGTGGAATGAGTTAAAGAAATTCCTAATTCCATTTTCGGATGTCCCAAGCCAAACTTACCAATAAGGGTAAACTTCACCTCCTCATTTAATGCATTTAATTTATTCTCAGAAAAAATAATGGCAGGAGAGCCATCTTTCTCCAATAGAGGAACAATAGAGAGAAGACAAATAGAGTGAAGAAAAATAATGGCAAGTTTTACTCATATCCCAAATATGACCAAGCTGCAGTCACAATTGGATATTCAGCATGATAGAAGAAAAATAGAGAGAAGACAACACCCCCTTGTACAAGTTTAGTGCCGAAACTAAGCTTTTAACCTTACTTATTTTGATGAGCTGAGAACACAAAAAAGAGACATTTCAATAGCTCAACAAGCTCAAATAGAACCAAAGAATTCCATGAAATAGGAAACTTTTAAGCAAAGTTGTGTCCTATTAATAATGATTTATCCAACCAATTTGGCTTCATTGGTCGTTTAGTAGTAAATCCACTTTGTATGAAGCATGGACAAAAGGAATGTCCCATCTTTAACAAGTTTGTCTTGCCTTGAGCAACGATTGAAGTAATGTTCCATCATTAAGATGTCCGCCAAACAAGCATAAATTGATGAAATTTACATCAACTTAATAATCACTGAGGACCATGTCACTGATGAGCCTCCTTCAACATTTCTATTAAGCATGAAGTACAAACCAATGGAATACATCCTTACACCCAATTCATTAGTTCTACCGTTAGGTTGGGTTTATCCTTCATCAAATCTACTAAGCAAAAAAAATAATAGTTATGTATCTGGTATATTACTCCAATAGTTGAGCAAGATCCACTATCAACAAGTCAACTAAGCATGAGGTGTTAAACTGATGAGAACCTCTATCAACTGAATAAGTTATTGTAACAAAGTCAGAAAGTATAAAAATTTTGTGAACTGGGTTCCCAAATTTAGGACTAGTTTTGGTTCCACCCAAAAGCAGAAATAACCTTAAAGAACCAAAAAGATAAACATGTTCAAAAGTAAGAAAAATTCAATGAGCACTCATGAAGAAGATACAAGCACAAGCCTGATGTTAGTACAAGCACGCTATAAGAAAACACAAAAGGGTGCATCAAGGAAGCAAATGCCTGTAGTTGAGCTCTAACATATGTTATTTTTGCTTTCTTAGGGGCACGTTATGAATACACAGCCTCAAGGGCTAGAGCGTATTCCAGTCAGCCTTTTAAAGTACTTGATAATGCACATGACATAATAGAATTTTTTGTTAAAAATTTTCCATACCATTAGCATCACGGTAGACTATTACACGACATCATAGAGAATATTGTATATCCTATTACAATTTTCGCAGGTGAACCACCAGATTCTCCATGAGCGTGAAACTTCATTTAGACTAGCCATCATTAGTTCTGATAGCATTAAGGGTTTTCCATGAACTATCTCATGTAGCCTGCAAGACTGACTATCTATCTCTATTCTTGTAAAGTTAAAGAGCCCCTACTACTGCTAGGAAAGTGGAAATGGAGTATAAAAAATTTCACCTCCCGGTAAGCTAAGCCCCATACATACATATCAGAAAATAAAAGTGTCCAATGTGATCCAACATGATGTTAGCATTGTAACGCTGGTATATTTTCAAACATTTATCAACAACCATATAAAAGCTTTTGGTCTTTAGACTGGGCCCCTAAAATTGCTTTAAATGATAAAACATCTAAAATTATTTGGAATAATTTGAGTGACACATTATATTTTAAAAACTCTATGTGAGTACTTATTAGGGTGTAAGACTTTAACAATACTTTTTAAGTGACTCTTTTGTACTATTATTCTTATTTTCCTAAGCATTCAAGTGCTGTCCTCCCCTGTGTTTCTAGTTTTCTCAGTTACCAGATACTGCATATCATTCTTTATTTTTCTCATGATTTTGAGTAACTATCAAGCATAGTGAACGCTCGCTGAATGGTACTACTGCAAAAGTTAATTTTAATGAAATATTTAGGTGATTATTGTCTGAATGATGCCATTAAATCTGATAGCTTGGTTGGCACCTATTGGCATAACTTGAACTGCAATTGGAGGGGCTTTATACCAAACAGCATTATTTTCTATCAATTCATTGAAAAAATGATACTGACGTACGACACACTTTAAAATTATCTTGTACTTCCATTATCGAGCAACCTTTAAACTAGAAGACCCACAAATCCAACAGCAAGGCAAAAGTATTTGTGTAAGAATGAAGAACAAGAACGAAGAAGACAACAGAAATGCACAGAGTTTTAGGCAATGGAAGCACTTTTTGCAGTATCTGACAATAATCAGCAACTAAAAGCTACAGTTTGGTCCTCTTGAGCTCACAGTTTGTGAAATTCTCTCAGATAATTGCAATTGTGGTTAAAAAAAGAAAAGGGTTTCTGTTGTGTATGTGTAAGTTGTAACAAACTAGCTAAACAGAGAAGGAAATCATGGGCCCATTATATTTACAAAACACCAAAACATGACATCTTTATCATCTTGAGCACAATAACACCATACCATTTAGGCTTTAACCATCTTCACTCAATCCAATACAGGGTTTATGTCAAATCCATAAGTTTTTTAACCAACATCCAAATATTGACAATGGCATTTACAGACAGGATACATTACACTTCCTCTACATCCTGTACATGCTTCTGGACATGCAGATGCCATCTTAGTAGACCCTCTGTAAAGTATTTCATTATGATTGCCAGTTCTACATCTAAAATACAGAATTCATTGATCTGCCTTATGAACCTGTATGTATATCTAAGATACACTCTGCAGCATGTATAGCTAGAAACAGATAAAAAATTAATCAATGATCCAAGAAACTGTCTTTGTAGAGATCGATTATTATCAAGCATACAAGCTAGAAAAGGATAGAACAGCAGACTCATTATAATAACAAAAAATTATTTTTTAGGGGCATGAACAAACATAACACAAAATTCTTATGTATTTACATATCTAATACCTATACATTCTTATTTACATCCATACCATTCAAATCTTTAACATCACATCAAAAATACCTCCATCACTATTATTTTAAAAGTGAAATACACTTTTTCATGCATGAGTTTATGACATATAAATATCAAATTTTTGAGTGTTAGATACGTTAAGACGTAAATTTCCCCCCTTTTTTTGGAGAACATAATGACGACAGGTAAAGCTCTTACGAACCAGGATGTCGACTGCACCATAATTGAGGGCAACCCACTTCGAAAAGGATTCAACAGATGCTTGATTTGAGATGTCAAGCTGGTGAGAATTGACACTCAGGCCTTCATTCTGCAGCATCTCTGCTACTTGGCGCCCACGCTCTGCATCCCTGGAGGTCATGATTACATGGAGACCGTAAGCTGCTAACTGGCGAGTAATCTCAAAGCCAATTCCCCTATTGGCTCCTGTCACGACAGCCACCGTCTCAGAAGACCACCATCTATCAGGGATGAACAAATCAGTACAGAAGCAGAATGAATGCACGTAATCAAGAAGAAAGCAGCACGTTCGAGCATTTTGCCGAACGGGTTGTCAGCGTTGCAGTGAGCGTACCTGTGGCCGTGCAAGATTGGTTTTTTTTTTAGCTCAGATATTTCCTGCAGTCGTTTTTCTCGCCTTTCCTTGGCCCTCTCTTTCCCCTTCTTTCCCATCTTTAGAAAACGGAAGTGAGGATAATCAGGACACGGTGAGTTCAAAAATGAACGAGCCGTAGATGATTCAAATGGAGCTGGTAACGGCTACAAATTTGCAGCATACGGCTGGGGGAAGGATTCTTTTGCATCATCAACTTCATATATTTTATATCACTCGAATGGTTCCATCTTAACTAAACAACACCGTCGTTGATATAAAATAAACATACTTCTAACGCTTCACCGCTATAGAGTTAGCCGGCTCCCGATTGCTCAAGGCTCAAGGGTTCCCGATGCACATCTCTTCTGCCTGCTGGTTCTGAAGGATCTGAGGAAACTCAGAGTACACCCACTGAGGTATGAACCGGGTCAAATAAGTTGTTAAGCAATTGATTTAACTCATAACTGATCAATTCACCAACAAACTCCTTGCTCAATGTGTCAAGGACATTGCATACATAGCCGCGGCATAACCTTCAAAGTGTGATTTCCCACCATGAGATCGCAGGTTTGATGGGTGAGTATTGCTCTTTGTACTCACCTTTCCCTAAATAGATTTCAAAGCCATTCCATACATAATTAATCTTTTTGATATTGAAACTTACATTTAGCAAAACTTCTACTTACCCCAACAATTATTTAAATTAGCTTATGAATTAGACCATCAAGAGTCATCCAAACATATAAAACTATTATTCAGCTCAAAGTAAAGTTATTAGGGACTACATCAAAGAAGTATCACTCTCAAAGATTTAATTGTTGTCATTAGTTCATCAAGTAATAAGATAATAATTAATTTGTGCTACTAAATATTATCAAGTCTTCCCATGTTATCTATAGTGTGGAACCTTGACTCAAGCTTATAAATATGGAGCTTAAAGATGAGTCCAATAAAAATTGAGTTAATTCACACATGTTTGTTCTTCTAATAGAGATGTGTTAAAATCACATAAGTTCTATATTCAATTCTCTTTTTCTCTCCTCTATTTTGTAAGAAGCTTTTTCACATATTTTAGTAATGTTATTGCATTTGCCATGAATATTTTTTAAATCCAACATACTTTTAGGAGTAATGTGCATTAAAAACACCTAAGACAAAGTGTGAAGAAATAGTTTATCATGAAGGGATAGAGGGCATGTTTTGTTGAAAAACAATAACACCATTGAAATCCTCATACTTTTTTTATATCAAATGAGCCCAAGTCAAAATTTTTATTCATAACCATCATAACCACCTTAGCATGTCAATTTGACATAACTTGTTCTAGTCAACTTCTTCAGAACAAATTGAGTTGTTGGATTCCTTGTTTCGTTCTCTTCAAAATGACACCCGCTTTACTTTTTTGAACAAACCAGTCTAACTACTCAGCTACACAAAATTTTCAAATTTGTCGCATAATATAATGCTAAGAATTTTATATTATTTGGCAGCCAAGTCAAATAAATTTGCAATTAACAAGAATACTTATTAGAATTGCATAACAATAAAAACAATGGCTCAAGTTTGGACTTTCAAAGATGTATCTTCAAATTTTATCATCTATAAGCACATAGATATTTTAGAGCATTAAATTTCACGCCAACTATGAATGATACATACTTTTGAAAGAGTGTTATTAAATCCCTGTCATCATTCATCAATGAGCACCAATTTTAGTTGTAGAATGCATTTTTCATGAATATTATAGAGGAATGGCTAGAGTTCAAAATTTGTGATTTTAATATGTATAAAGATGGATTCAACTATTCATGTTGCTTATTATTAGTCGAGCACTTTTTTCTCGAAAAAAAATAATAATAATGCAAGTTTTTCCACATTCAAGAGGAATTATTAGGAGGTTCTTGTGTTTGCCATTTGAGAGAATTACTTCTTACTATGAAATTAATAAAAATGTTTGACACTTAGTTATATGATGACAAAAAACAATTGAATAATTGTCAAACACTTCTAAATATGAGGAAAGAGCATGACAAGACACTGAGGAATTTATTTTTTTTGTTTCCAACATGAAATGCTAGAGTTAAGGGACTTAGAACCAACATTACTATTAGATTCATTAACTCAGGGAAAATGATGAGATCCATGTAGATTTGAACATGGATTATAGAAACATACAAATTTATTTAAGCTACTAAAACTCACTAATACATACATTAATATAGTGGACTATGATTGTGCATCTATATGGCAGCCTTAACTCTTTCCCATCAATTTATTATCTACTTTGGCCCAGTCACCTCATGGTTTTGCCCCATTGTTTTAACATCCCAAGAGGTCACCCATTCTACGAGTGCTCCATGACAAGCACACTTAATATTAGAATTTATATCAAAATTCCACCGTTACAACAAAAGGTTCTTTGATTTTCAAGAGTTCGTATTCAATGTACTTAAGGGAATTCACAATCTCCCCTACTTAAGTACCTGATGCCCTCGTTTGTTCTATATACCTAGAATCATCCACCATACTGAAAAAGCTCTTGCAATGGCCCTTACAGATTCAACATGTGGCTTCTATAGTAGCACTTTGTCCCATCCAAGGTACTAGCACTTCCTTAGAAGAGTTATGTTCATTAAAGGAATAATTTGGGGTGACTTTCAAAGATGATGACTTGTTGCTAGATACCACTGACCACAACCGTCATCTATACATTTTAGTAAACATTGTAATATTTATGCTCTCTAAAATATTAGTGGATCCAAAATAATCTATCAACATAATGAATCTACAGACATTAGCATTATTCGACATCAACACACACAAGATTACGACTGACAAGATGATTCCAAGGGGATTCGATCAGAAAAGAGAAAGATTACTTGGATAAATAACACTATCAATGAGGATTGGTAATTTAATTAGAATAATGAAATTCCATATTATTGACTCTAAAAATTTGTTCAATTCCTTGCTGGCTCGACCATGGATTCATGAATGTAAGATGCTCCTTTCATATCTACACAAATGTATAAAAAGTTATGGAGGTGGTCTAGAGGGATGCATAAAGGGGAATTTACAACCATTTTCAATACATGAAATAGCCATTAATGAGAACGTCGCCTATTATGCTCCTCCAAAAAAAGGATTACAAGAACAGACCATCTGACTCCAAATTAAAAAACTTCCACCATTCCTTCACAATGATATGGTGGAAAGTCTTTTAGCGCTTGCTTTTGAGATTAAGGCCTGAAACAGGGCGAGGAAGAGTTAGCAAGGTTGTTGAGCGGAGGAATCCAACTATCAACATTGACTTAGAAGATAGCTCCGAGGATGAAAGGATTGAGAAGAATGCAATAAAAAAAATCAAAGGAAACTTCAGTTTGAGATCTCTTTAGAAAATGAAGGAAAAAGTAAATACGAGTCAATGTATGATAAGATTAACCACAATGTACAGGCAATGGCCCTAACCCCGATTCATTCACATAAAGTTGAGGGTTTAGAGGTCAAGGAAGTACAAACTTTAGGCATGAAACTAATAAAATTCCATCATGGTTTTTCTTCTTCTAATTCCAAAGTCAATGTTAAACTAGAAGAAGATGCTTCTACTGAACTAATGGAATGGTCAAAAACTTGTTCAATGTAGTGTTATGCCTAAACGATTGCCAAAAGACAGGTTACGCCTTTTCAAGGAATTTTAGAGCAACAAAAATTGAACTTTCAACTTGAAAGAATGTGTTGTGTTTGTAGGCATGGTTGATGATATGAAATTTTGTCTGGTTGTTACTCATGGATCTGGTGAAGATTGCCTCGAAGCAGAGAATAACTTCGAAGACTCTCAAATAGAAGAAGCTTCACCAGCATTTGAAGAAGAAATCAGGTCAACAATTGGTGAACTAAAAGAGTTCAATTTAGAGACTGAAGATAAGCCTATACCTACTTTTGTCTGTTCCTTATTAAATGATGAAGAATACATAGAATTTGTCAAGTTATTGTCAAATATCAGAGACTGTTTTGTTTAGAGTTAGGATAAGATGCTTGGGTTCGCACTAGAGGTTGCAGTTCATAAGCTTGGGTTACATCAGACTATAATCCCAGTCAAACAAGATCTTAGAAGGATGCACCTCGAAATCAAGCAACAAGTCATCGCCGAGGTCATGAAATTAATGGATGCTAAATTTTTAAGATAAGAGCAATATCTAACATAGTTAGCTAAGTAGTGTCGATCAAAAGGAAGAATGGACATATTCAAGTCTGTATCAATTTTAGAGACTTGAACAAAGTGTACCCAAAGGATGAGATCCCATTACCAATTCCAGAACTAATTGTATACATTATGTCATCTCACGTAATCTTCTCATTTATGGACATATCATCCAGGTACAATCAAATCAAGATGGCATCAGAAGATGCAACACTATAGCCTTCATAATATTGTTATACGGTGATGTCGTTTGGATTGAAGTATGTTGGAGCAACATAACAACAAGCTATGATGAGGATTTTTTACAATCTCATCCACAGTCTAGTTAAATGTTACATGGATGATTTGGCCATCAAAAGCAAGCAAAGGAAATATTACATGCAAGATTTGAGAATTGTCTTTGAACGATTATGAAAATTTAATCATAAAATGAATCCTTTAAAGTGAACATTTTATGTCACCTCAGATAAATTTTTAGGATTTGTTGTTTGTCACTGTGGAATTGAAATCAATCTAGAGAAGTTTGAAGCTATCTTAGAAATGCCACCTCTAGAATTGACATACTTAAGACTCGTTATATCTAATCTGTCGGGACAGTGTCAGCCATTTTTTGTGGTGACTAAAAAGGATGCCAAGTTTGCTTGGGACAAAAAATGTTAACGGGCCTGTGAAAGTATTAAAGAAATAGTTAATGACACCTCCTGTATTAGTAGCCCTGCACTCCTACTAAGAAGCATTGTATAGGTTTAATCTTTACAGCCCAAAAGCTCAGACACAACATGCTATTTCATAAGTTCAACCTTATTTTGAAGTTTAATCCATTACAATAATTAATGAACTAACCGACACTTCATTATAGGTTAGCATGGTAGTCAATGGTATTATTACAATTTCGATATAACTTTCGTACAAGTTCCAACCATCAAGGGGCAGATCTTAGTGGAATTTCTAGCGGTACACTCGTTGCTAGCTAACTCTTCCCTCAAAGACGGGTTGCCAAATGAATAAGTGATGAACGTAGGACATCCTAATGCTTAACATTGAGAGATGTACTTTGATGGAGCTTTGTCAGCATAGAAAGACAAAAAATCACATACGATAGAACTCGACAATGTAGGGATTGGTCTGATCTTCATTACAACATTTTAAGGGATGTTAAGGTACTCTTACCACTTGATAGAGCCATGTAAAAATATTAAATTTGAATATGAAGCTCTAATAACTTCCTAGAGTTGGTTATACTAATAGAGATAACCGACATCGATATCTACGGTGATTCATAGCTCATCATTTAGAAAGTGGCCTGACAGTACAATATTTTGAAGCTGAAACTGGAGTAATACTTCTATTATACGATGAAGTTATTGGAACAAATCCTAAATGTGACGTTATATAGAATCATGAGAGGATATAGCACCCATGCAAATGCTTTAGTAAATCTTGCTAAAGAGTTTGCATGCCCACAGGAAGATTCCATGAACATTACAATACAAGAATGACAAGTGCTATCTCAAATTGACATGGATACCCTGCATAAGTTGGGAAGTGAAGAGACAATCACGGTAGTTGCTAAAGACGTAGGAGATTGGCACCAACCACTTATCAAGTACTTACAGACAGGAAACTGATAAACAACAAATCATCAACATATTAGATTGTTGACCTCATTTTTGATGAGGTCTTCTCTTCCCTCTTTAGTGTTTAGGATCTAGCCTTAGGCTTTTCCTTTGACTATCTTAGAGGACTAGAATTGAGACCCATCCCTTAGAAATTTGAACTACTTCTTGCCTCCCTGCAAACCCCACAAGCTTGATTATAGACCCCTAATCACCTAGAGGGTTGAGATCAAGAGTGAAGGTTTAAAGGATGAGTTCCCTATAGGACTCTTTGGCCTTGTGACTACCTCGGTGGCCCGGTCCGGTGAAGGTCGACTTACACACTCACTACACTCACACTCTACACTCTCACACACACAATCCAAATCCTAAAACCACACCCATAGCCAACTTGACTCCTTGACTCATGTAGGTTATTCATATGGATGGACCTTAACCCCTAAGCCCCTGGTTAAGAGGGTTAGGAACAACATAGTGAATGCCTGAAATGAGTCCTCCCATGGCTCATATAGGCTTAACATGGCTTCATGGCTCAATCAAAGTGATTCCATTCCACTCATATTTGATCAATCTTCATTATTCCAAAATTTCAATTTTTGTTCCCGGGGACCCTACACCTACCAAACCTACTAAAAGTCCTTAGAATTGCCCAAATCCTCCAAAATTTCCAAATCACCCAAAATTCCCCAAAATTAACCTTGAACATTTCCTCACCAATCAAATTGATCATCCATAGCCAATAATACCAAAAATTCCAAAAATACCCCCCAATACCCTCCAAATATACAAAATGCCCCTCTTAGCCAAAAAATCCAAAAATTCAGAAATCTCCCAAAAAATTCCAGAAAATCCTAAATATTCCCAATTTCATTTTGTCCAACTACACCATGGGCCAATTTTGTCAATTTACACCACTTTTACCAAAACCCCCAATTTAGCCCATTCTTAACCCAAGTGAACCCAATGTCAAACCAAATCTACCCAATTGACCCCAATTTTGGTCCAATTCAATTCTAAACTTCAATTTAATATCCACAATATCAATCTAGACCAAATCCAAGTCCAATTTGATTGGCATTTGAATCCAATTTCACCTTTGACCTTAAAGCCCAATTTGGACCCATGACCCAAACTTAGCCCAAACCAAACCAATTCAACTCCAATTGACCCCAAACCTTTTCTAAACCTTCCCTAACATCCCCACAAACAAAACGCTAACATAATTTGCCCAAAATTTGGACCCAAACCCCACTCAAATTCAACCCAAAACCAAAAAGCCCAATTTTGACCTAAACCCAAACCTAACCCAAATAAGCCCAAGTCCCAAAACCAAAACCCAACCAAAGTTAAAACCTCTTTGAAACATTCCCATAAACATTTTGCAACATTAATTTTACATCAATTTCAACCTTAGCCCAACATTGGCCTATATTAGCCCAATTTGACCAACATTGGCCCATTTACCAAATGAACCCAAATTCAACCCAATTCAATTCCAAACCACCTCAAATTTGCTTCAAATCATTCAAGACACATCCTTAAACTAGATTCAACATTTATTTGGCATGGCCCTTTGCAAAATTTTTTATCTAAAAGCCCATTGCTAAACATAAAGGCCCACTCCCTTAAACCTTCCTAAAAGCCCATTTCCACCAAATTCAAAAGCCCAAATCAATCTAAAGCCCACATGACACTTTCCCTCATCACACATTCAATTTAAAATCATTCCTAAAGTCCTAATTTATCAATTAAACAATTCCAAATCAAGCCTCATAACAATTCCCATCAAAATGCCAAAATTCACAAAATCCTTTTTTATGAAATCGACCAAGCTCTTGCCAAGCCATAGGTGAGCCAAAGACAAGCCATGTACAAGCCATATGAAGCCATGGGATGTTTGACATGTGACCATACCCAAAGTAGCAAGAGGAGGGCCCCCTTTCTTAAACCTTCATTAAGCTTTTTAACCCCTTCCATGTTACACACTAAACCATGATTAGCCACATCACTTTAGATGGGGACTTCACCACCCCTTTCTAGCTGATGCAAATGATCCTCCCTCAGCCCAAATCAGCCATGGGGAGGTGAACCTAACCCAAAATCATGGCTTAGACCAAATGAAGCCAAAATGGCCTCTCCCCCATGCCATTTTAATCCAAGCCCTTTACACATGGCAAAGCTCAATCGCTCGCACAAACCTCCAGCCCCGACCCACCCGAACCCGAGGGTGACCCATGCCTCGCCGGCGCACCGCCCGGATCGCCGGAAAACACCATGGCCGAAACCTCGGGAGGAGCCAAATTTTGGAATTCCACCTTGCCGAGCCGCCTCACTCCAAATGGCCATTGCGACTGTTCTTCTCCTCACTGAGAGCAGCTCGATCCCAACCCTTAAACCCCCCGGAGGCCCTCCAGCCTCTCCTATTTAAACACCCCCTCCTCTCGGCCAAATGAGGTGCTGAACAAAACCTTATTGAAACCCTGCCAAAATCATCCCAGACCACTCTCTACACATAGAGAACTTGATCCCCACTGAAATTCCCCTGCCATTTCCTCTCTGTGAGCTCAATTTCAGAGTTGAAATCCAAGCCCAAAACCAGGACACTTCACCACATTGAGTCAATCTTCAAATCGATTGACTCTACACCTTCACCGTACCAAGAGGAGAAGTTTCCCAAGCAAAAGCCCCCTCACCGGGCCAGCCATTGCTTCCAGCCTCCAAGCTTTGTGATCGGGCTTGGTCGAAATCATACCTGGACAATTCACTGTGCCAAGGGACTTCATCTGGAGCTTGCTTGGACCCAATCGAACGTGACACAACCCTCAGATTGAAGCTTCACTTCTCTGAGCAAAGGTATGGACTTACTCTTCATCCCGAGCTTACAGAGATTCTCCATTTAGTTTGAGTTAATTTCAATGCATGTTTACCATATGGATGTGTTCGTCTCTTCAAGACGAATCCATAGAGCATGAGAACACATAAATCCGTCAAGAATCGAGTGAGAAATTAGGGTTAGAAGGTCTACGGTCACGTGTTCGCACCAGTCGTAGACGATGACTGAGAGCCATTGGATCGCGTGTGTATCAGATGGACGGCTAGGATCGCGTCGGACCAGAACATGTTATGTGAAAGCCGGGTCCCAGGACGGCTGACTCAGATGGCGGCGCCCAATCATAGCGCGACACGCACCCCCTTCGGAGCTGCCGAGATTGACGCGGCGCCGCGTGGATAAGTAGATAAATAGGCTATTTTTCTATTTATTTAATTACTAGAACTTCAAAAATCCATAACTTTATGTAGAAAAATCCTAAAAATAAAATAAAAATTACTCTTGCTCAGTGAACAGAGGAGAATCATGTGGAAAAGAAATCAAGTAATTTCATTAAGTATTTTATTTTTAATAATTTATTTACTCTCTGCATTGTTTTAATTCTCCATTTGCATAGGCAATTCATCATGACATGAGACCATAGGGCTGTTGAAGCCTCTGAACTTGGGAACATTCCCTGAATTTTCCAAGGTCGAGGCCATCCCTACGAGAAGTTATTGATTTTTCAAGTTCATGTTACTCGTTTTGAGTATTTTAATTCCACTAATTAGCATGTTGAGAAATAAATTTTAGGAAAATTTGGTGATGTTACTTGTGACTCGTAGGGACCTAGGAAAAATAAGTTTTGAGTTAATTCACTTTGAACAACCCTAATTGGCCTAAACACCTAAAATTGAACTTTAATTAATTAGGGTTAACCATTCATAAAATTAACTTAAAAACAATTCTCAACTGTCCTCTAGGGATAGGAGAACACCACATAAAAATTTGAAACCAATTGGACTCGATTAACCCTACCAAATGGTTGATTAAGTCTCTTAAGCAAAATCGGTAAAATTAAACTTTAAAAATTTATAACTCACAAAACACTTTTCAAAAATACACAAAAATGGTTTTGGAGCCTCTCTGATATCAGAGGAACTTAGGAAAATTAAAATTGTAATTTTCTAAAAAAGTTGATTTTTATTATTATTTTAATATTTTTAATAATTAAAAAATAATAAAAATCATAAAAATATTAAAAATCATCAAAATGTCACATTTTGAATTCTAATCATTTAGGAACAAACCAAATATTTTTCTTAAGTCCCTAGGGTAAGATATTGAATTTTAAAGGCTTAATGTATTTTTTAATATTAAAAAATGTATTTTCTAACCTTTTCACTAAAATAATTCTAATAAATCAAAGAAAAATTAGAAAAATATAAAATTTGTTTCTCTAAACTCCTTGAGGTTAGAGAGATTTAATAAATATATAAAATCCATTTTTCAACTTTAATTTTATTTTAAAATTAATTAATGCTCCAAAATTCAAAATAATTCTAATAAATAAAATATAATTCAAAAAATCACCAAAATTGGTCCAAATGATCCACTGATCATTAGGAATATCCCATAATTTTCTTAAGGATAGAAACATTTCCTTGGTCATGTTATTGAATTTTCCTTGAAAATCCCTATTTTTCATAAAAAATAATTACATAAATAAATTAAATACAAAAAAATCACATTTTCTCCTCTAATGTCTTAATTGACATGTAAGTGAGGTCACACAAAAATTTCAAGTTCATTTGAGCTTAATTTAGTGAGTTATAAAATTATTAAGCTTGAAGGGCATAATGGTAATTAAAATTTTCAACCTTTAATTAAAATTTTAGGATTAATCAAAAAGGGGAGGGTAAAATATTTGATTTAAACTGATTTTGGATGATTGAAACTTAAATGGTTAAGGGTAGCAACCCACCAATCATTTTAAGAATAATTAAAGTAAACCTTAATTAATTAATTAATCAAATTTGGAAGATTAATGGAAAATTGAAATTATTAAAGTAGGGATATTATCTAAGAAGATATTTATTCTTTAATTTAAAAATCCCTAAATAAATCACTTCAATAATACTTAAAAAGAAAATTAAAAGAATAATCTCAATTAAATTAAAATTCAAATTAAATTAAAATTAAATTGAAATTTAAATTAAATTAAGTTAAATTGAAATTAAATTAAATTAAAATAAAAATCAAATTAAATTAAATTAAAATTAGATTAAAATTAAATTAAATTGAAATTAAATTAAATAAAAATAAAATTAAATTAAATTAAATTAAAATTAAATTTAAATTAAAAATTAAATTAAATTGAATTAAATTAAAATCAAATCAAGTTAAATTAAATCAAATTAAATCAAAATTAAATTAAGTTAAATTAAAATTAAATTGAATTAAATTAAATTAAAATCATTTAATAACAAACCTAAATGAAATTATTAAGAATTAAATCTAAAATAACATGAACACTATTCCAAACTTAAACTAATTTTCTATAATTAAATCAAAATTAAAATTAAATCATTAAGTTCAAATCATTAAAATATTTAATAATTTGATTTGTCCTTTTAAGCTCTTATTATTATAACTCTTAAATGAAGTATCAAGTGAAGCGTTACCTCACTTATAGGATATTCAAATGTCCTAGTTCACTGAGCAAAAGAACAAAACTTAAACTCCTGCATGATTAATTCACTTGTATAATTAAATTCTCTTGGACTTAAAATAATCCTGAGAGGTATTGAAAAGATGTTTAAGACTCGTCTTAAGCACTTCCTCAATATGATAGGATGTTTATAAGAACAATTGAATTTAATTGTTCTTCGATGAAGAAAATCATCCTTAAACCAAAACACAAGAACCTAGACGTCATAGGAGATGACTAGCTATAGGATTGAGGACTTTGGTAGACAACCAAAACCTTTCCCTTAGCTTTACCTAGGTACTTGTTGGAATATTTAAATGCCTTAACATGTGTTTTAAGTGCAACTTGGGATGACGGGAAGACCCTCCGGTATACTTTTATTTTATTGCAATTTACTTTAATGCAAATGCACTTTACTTTTCTTGCATTATAAACAACTGTTGCATGAAAACAAAAACATTTAGGATAGTCCCTGAACTGAAACCAAAACTAAATTAAAAGTCATTACAAGATAAAAATCACCGCCACAACATTCTGAAATATAAAACAACTCAAAATTTAATCACAAACAGAACACAAAACTACAATTGCAACTAAATTAAAACGTCTCGTTAAATGATCGAAATACCTCAGATGATGTAACCCACGTGTTGCTAACGGGATTTCCCACTGTCTAAATGAAGGTGTGGAACTCATTCGACTGAGTTTAGCAAATTCATCTGGACTAAGTGAATTCGATGAAAATAACGGTGTCGGGATGACGGAACCGTGGGATCTTAATCGGTTCTGTTTAATCAACCTTAAGATTTGTTTAATTAAAATATTAAAAACACTTGGATTTTAAGATTTTCTCTAAACCAAAACACTTCTCTCATCTCCCGATTTATGACTTCTAAAACTAAACCTCTGCAACAACAAGGAGCTCGGAGCATGGTGGGCAGCACGGCCATCGTCATCAGCAAAACCTGAGTCTACTTTAGCAAATCAGTCTTAGAATTAAACAACAAAGCCATAGGATTTCGAGGTAGTTTGCCTAGTGAAACATAAATCCTCAAATCTTCGTTAGGCATTTGCATGATCATATCATGTAAATTAAGCCCTAACCGGTCTTAGGACTCCGAGGTGATCGTTCGGTACGACATAAACCCTCACATCTTCGAGGCCGATCGTATGATTATGTTATACGAATATAAGTCCTAATTAACTAAAATTAAGCAAGATTGAAATATCGTATAATATTAGGATTTTCTCAAATCTAAGCCAAACAATAGGATAGTTTGGGAAGTTGCCAAGATTCTTCTTGTATCCTCAACTTCTCCTACTTTTCTTCCTTTAGATTCTCAAAAATAAATTGTTCCAAATTTTGAGTCATTCCCTTTTGAATTTCCAAAAATTCGATCCTTTGAAAACCTTAAACTTTGAAATTCATGAGAGCAAAACCACTGATCATTATCAAGAGTTTTCTTAAATGATTCCCGTCATTTAAGATGTAATTAACTATAGGGGCTTGCCCTTATAGGGAACTTTAAGAGCCCATGTAATATAAACCCTGCTTAATTCATTTATATTAAGCAGGGGAACTTGTCGGCTTATAAAATTGGTTCGCAGACCAAACGGATGTCACAAATCTTCTAGTTTATTTAATCGAGCCCCATCGTCAAGCAGCGTGTTTGTCCTTCGAGATAGATACACGGTTTGTGATGTGGTGCTCGTTTATATAAACTATTCGGGATGTGAGATCAGTTTGATTTCATATCTTAAAATTTTGAAACTCAAAATTATTTTCAAAATCAAATACTACTTTCTAAATTATATATATATTTAAATTAAATTTAAAATCTAAAAATAATTCGCCGACAATGTCTGTAGGCGACCTCCTTTTCAAAACACATAACCTAAAAATATGCCGACATACTTCTGGCGACTCCGCTGGGGACAAGTTCCTCTCTCCATTTTAATCAGATGGTTTTGCTTTCATAAATCGCTAGTGAGCCCATGCCCCTAGTGGACCAAACTACCATTCTTCCGTTGGAATACCCCGTTCATTTCTCGTCTTGAACGAGTATAGCCAACTCCTCTCGGATTTAGGAGCCACTGTTTAGACACCCCTAAACAGAGAGGTTCTGAAATCCTTTTGCCTCTTTTCTGAGGTAGGGTGGACCCCCAATAGATGTTAGTTTAGGAGCGATCCTTCGAGTCGAGAAGTCTTGCATAAGACTTTCTCTTCCTTTTCAATTCTGAATCGGATTCCTTACCTTCTCTACACCTTTGAACATTCCGTTCCTAATAAACAAACCCTCTAATGAATGACTCTTTTAACAAATAACTCCTTTTTATAAATACATGAACAAAAATGTGTTCGAACTCTTTTCGATTCCTTTCTTTTCGTCCTGATGAGAAGAAGCATAACTTGGGACTGACAATCAGAATCTACCTTGCAGAAAATGTCTGCCCCAAAGCTGATTTTCTCCTTCACCAATAGACTGGTCTTCACTATTTACAAGGATGAGCTGCCCGACAATGGGATCATCCGTTTTGGACAAGGATTTGGCAACACAAATGTCAAGATCACCGACGTCACCCTTTTCACACTTACAGACAAAGTGTCTGAAACTGAAAGACCTTCGATCGAGTTTAACCTTAAGTCAACTCAAGAGTTCCCTCCCCGCAAAGGGTTCCAGCTCGAGAGGAATACTACCGTCCATGGAGGATCGTTATCTCTACCCCACCTGGTCTAGTCGTCTCTCGCACCTACCCCGCTCCGCCAAACTGAAGGGGAAGGAAGTTCAAATTTGTAACGAGCATGTTACCGTGGAGGGTACAGATTCCCGTGCAAGACCTTCTGTTTTTGAAATTGGGTCCAGCTCAAGGATTCCACCCCTAACACGGACTCAGAGAAGAAACAGAGGTAGGAAGATCGCGGAAAGGCCGTGGCCGCCGAAGTCGCTTTCGAAGAAATCCCCGAGTACACACCACTACCTGAATACATACCATTGCCTGAGTATACACTGCTTTTGGAAGGAAGTAGATTCCATCCCCTTTCCACCGCAGCTGACGAGGAAAATGTCCGCAAGATTGCTTCTACATTACCTCGACCCACATACTATAGCGACAGCCGAAAGAAAAGGGCTAGGATTACACCATTCGCCCGACTACGGACCGTGATGAGAAGTTAGCAAAGAAAGAGAAATGTCCTGTATCGGAGATTTTAAGAAGAATAGGGCGGGTGCCAGCCAAGTCTCGTCTTGGGCCGCGAGTAGAACCCGTTATCGCCACAGAAAAGCCGAATAAGAGGGTGAAGGCTAGTCTACATGTTGTTGTTTCAGGTTTACAGATCAGGGAGGATACCACCTTCCAGCATTCAGCCGATAGACCATCCGGTCCCAGCCTTCGCCGCTAGAAGGATGGTATGGCGTCCTACTACTGGCCAATTAAGACCAAAATAATGACCTGAAAAGGAAAGTCTCGTCAGGAGACTCGAGTTCGAAGAGAGCACCACTGCAATGAAGGGGACTCCCAAGAAGGAAATCCAACAGCCATCGCATGATAACTGCGAAACCGCACAAAAAAGACCATTGGAAGACGCTATGGAAAAGCTAAGAACCGACATTCAATGATTAGCAAGAGAAAGAGAAGAAAAGTTTGGAGATGAAGTCGATTCGTTGGAATTCATGGATGACGAATATGTGGAGATCAACATGGTTGAGACACGAGCATCATCAGTTTCGCAAGGTGCTCCAGCACTGCGAGAGAGATGAACCGGAAGCATTAAGAGCACAAATTCGAGAAAAAGATGATACAATCTCTCAAATGGCAAAAAGGATGGAAGAGATGGTCTGCAGCCTCTAGCCACTCTTCGTAGTCGCCTCAACCCCCAAGAGAAACGCCTCCAGAAGTTATTCATATTATAGACGGAGGAAAAGAGATTACATCCGTTAACGGAGACGATTAGCCGAAGAAAGATTCTACCCATAATATGATTCCGCAGAAGGACATCAAGAACATGGTGGAACAAAGAAATGCGAGAAGCCTCAGCACGCTCTAAGAGTGGAGCATCTATTCAGACGGGCAGACCTTACCCCGAAGAATTTGATGCAAGATAATACCCAAAAGGCTTCGTACCACCTCTCGTTCAAGATTTTCGATGGTACCGGAAACCCTCGACAAGCATGTTGCACATTTTCGCGCTAGCTGCTGCAACGCCGTGGAAGTGACGCCTTACTCTTCCGACAATTCGTCGGCACTCGTCGTGGATCGCCTTCGATTAGTATGCGGAGTTACCGAACGGTTTGGTAAAGACATTTTCGTAATTAGAAAACCTTTTCGTGAAACGGCTTGTCGGAGCTCAAGACCATATCACCATCGGTGACTTAGTGGTGGAGAAACGAAACCGAACGAAACTTTAGTGGACTACATACTTCGATGGAGAAATCTAAGCATGAAGTGCGAGCCACAGCCTACAAGAGCAAGATGCGCCGGTATCTTGCTTAAAAGCATTCACGGCCCGATAAGCACTTCTCCTTAAGGGATTTACAATTAAGACTTTCGAGAAGTTGTTAAGCAAGGCCGGAAGCTTGCAAGAGGAAGCGAAGCAACTAAGTTTTGTCGATAAAACAGACAAACAGAAGCCTGTGAAGACATTTAAAAAGAAATTCGGGATCGTCGTTGCAGTCGATAAAGGCAAGCAGCCAATGCAAATACAAATGGAGCAAGCCTCGACCCACTATCAACAACCTCAACAGAATTACCAACAACCTCAACCCCGTTATCAGCCAACTCAACAATATGAGCAACCGCCTCGCCCACAGCCGCACGTTAAAAGAGCTTATAAATAGAGAATATCCATTCAAGAATGAGGCAAGGCTAAAGATGTTCCGCGAGCTTGATGAAGACTTCGGATTTTCGACCGCTGTAACCCGAGAAGCCGAAGAAGTCGATAAGAAAGACCATCCCAACTACCGCCCTTACCACCGGATGCTTGGACATAAGATAGAGGATTGCATCACCTTCAAAAGTCGGCTTCGACAACATCTCCGAAAAGGGAACATAACGATCCCAAAGGAATACATGAAAGAACCCCGTAAAGGAGGTTCCGTCAATGTTATTTCAACGGATCCCATTGTTCCAATAGACCCTTACACGACCGATGATGGATGGAGTACCGCTGGACGAAGTCATCGAAGAAAATTTTGGATCGCATCCAAACCGCTTCGGCGCGTGCTTCAATTCAGAGTTTGAAACCTGTCAAGCCGGCGCTATCGCTTGCAATTGAAGAGCCACCCCAGGAAGAAACGATCATAGAAAAGAAGGAGATCGAAGAAGAAGAAGAAAAGACCGAGGCTCCCAAGGCTAGACTAGGGGCTGCTTATCCTAGGATGGTTGTTTCCGATTCGGGGGAAAAATTCCTCGAACCTCTCGACTCGTTCGATTATTTGCTCGCTCCGACGGGATCTTATAATGATAAGAGTTATGGCGTTGGCTACGTTTTCGATCGTTTCTAATGATTACGTAACTAACGCCAACCAATCTAATCCGGATCTCGATTCCGATACAAATAACAATTCTCAAATCATACACAACCTCGACAATCACGATGACAAAGAAGACATTCATCAAGAAGGCTACGAAAGTTCAACAAGCAATGAATCTATTTGTGAATTTCAAGGAACTCCAATCACAATAGAGTTAGAGCTTTCGTATCTCGAAGCGACCCGCAAGAACCCGTCATGCCGATTCAAAAGGAGACACTAGTAAACTCGCATCGGACTCAGAAGAAATCACAGAAGTCAACTTAAGGAGCGGAAGGATTCTACCTCCGATAATGGGTCCAAAAGACAAAGGAAAGCAGGTGGTTGTTCAGGAAGAATCAACCCCAGCAGAAGAATTGCCCATTCGGGAAGAAACTGAGACACATGGTAAAAAAGTGGACTATAACGTGCTAGCCCATCTTAGGAAACTACCAGCCAAGCTAAGCATCTACGACGCTCTCATCTTATCAAAAGAGATGAGGGAAGCTCGATCAAGGCCTTACTTGATCCAGCAGATTTGTTTAGCTCGATGGCCGAAGATTCCTTAGACGAGGTTTGCTCGTTAAAGGAACAACGAGGTGTTACCTTCATGGACAAGGATCTACTACTTGGGACGACTCGATCATAACCGACCGTTGTACATTTCAGCCACAATCGGGAAGTTTACGCTCTCGCAGTATTGGTGGATCCAAGAGCGTCAATCAACATAATGAATCTTCGGACGCTAGCATACTTGGAAATTGATGCTCGCGACCTCGAAGCGGACAAGAAGTTAATAAGAGGATTCAACCAGAAAGGAGAAAGAGCCCTTGGATCAATAACACTGTTGATGAAGACCGGTGACTTAGCAAAGACAACCGCAAAATTCCACATAATTGACTCTGAGACATCGTTCAACGCTCTATCGGGCCGGCCGTGGATCCATGAAAACCGGATGGTACCATCGTCTCCGCATCGATGCATAAAATACTACGAAGGAGGAGAACAAGTGCATTAAAGGTGATTTGCAACCTTTCTCCGTACATGAGATTGGAATCCATGAAGATGCAGACTTATTACGCACCTCTCGAAGAAAACAATCTTCTCCGAAACACCGTGCCAAATGAGGCAAAAAAATTCGAGACAATGAAGAACCTGAAGTTCCGGTCCAACGGTCACTCACCACTCCCTTACGGCGAGATGGTGAAGGTTTCTCCAGAACTCGCATCCGAGGTCGAGGTCGGGGACGAGGTCGTGGAAGAGACACTGGGACGGTTGGACAGAAAAAGCCGATGATCAATGTTGATTGGGAGAACAGCTCTGAGGAAGAAGAGGAAATCAAGAAAGAAGCAGCTACTATAAACCGGAAGAAACCACAATTCAAGATTTCTCTCGAAGATGAGAAGAACGAAGAATACAAATTGATGTACGAGAAGATTAACCACTATGTACACACTATGACCCTGACCCCGATCCAGTCTAATAAGATCGTGGGTGTGGTGGTCAAAGAAGTACATAGTAGCAGTGCAAAGCCAATCAAATTTTACCGTGGCACTTCTTCTTCCAATACTGAAAACGATGTATAATTTGAAGATGTCACTTCTTCCGAATTAATGAAATTACCTTTTGAGTGGTACTCTCCCTGTGTTCAAAATTTAATGCAGCGTGGTGTCTTACCTCGACAATGGACAAAAGACCGATCACAACACTTCGAAAAATTATGGAATAATGCCGGTCGGCCTCCCAATTCAAAACATGGTCTCGGATTCGGCACAGTAGGTTCAGTTGACGATACGGAATTTTGTTTGGTTGTCACTTGCGAACCTAATGAAGACTGCTTGGAAACTACAGAAGAGCTCGAAGATCTGCAAATTGGAGACGCTCCACCAGAGTTCGAAGAAGAAATCAAATCTATAATAGATGAGTTAATGGAAGTTAACTTAGGTACTAGCGAAAAGCCTAGACCAACCTTTGTTAGCTCCTTACTCAATAAAGAAGATTCCGAGGAAATGATCAAGCTATTAATGGAATTCAAGGACCTGTTTTGCTTGGAGTTACGATGAAATGCCGGATTAGCTCTAGAAGTCGCAGTTCACAGTGCTAGGAGTAGATCCTACTTCCGTTCCAATCAGACAAGCTTCCAGAAGAATGCGTTTGGAAATTGAACAACAAGTAATAGCTGAAGTTAAGAAGCTAATCGACGCTAAATTTGTCCGTGAAGAACAATACCCTACTTGGCTAGCCAATGTGGTACAAGTCAGGAAGAAGAATGGTCAGATCAGAATCTGCGTGGATTTCAGAGACTTGAACAAAGCATGCCCGAAGGATGAATTTCCACTACCAATTCCGCAGTTAATGATCGACATCGCTTCGACACATGAAATATTCTCTTTCATGGATGGATCTTCAGGATACAACCAGATAAAGATGGCACCAGAAGACGAAAAGCTCATGGCATTCAGAACACTAATCGGAGTGTATTGCTACACAGTAATGCCATTCGGACTAAAGAACGCAGGAGCAACTTACCAAAGAGCAATGACAAAGATTTTTGATGATCTCATTCACAACCAAGTCGAGTGCTACGTGGACGATGTGGTCATCAAAAGCAAACTGAAGGAAGATCACTCGTATGATTTGAGAATTGTTTTCGAGCGACTAAGGCAATACAACCTTAAGATGAATCCCTTAAAATGCGCCTTCGGCGTTACCTCCAGGAAATTCTTAGGATTTGTTGTCCGACATCGTGGGATTGAAATCGATCCGAAAATGATTAAAGCTATCTTAGAAATGCCGCCTCCCAAAACCTTAAAACAGCTACGATCCTTTCAAGGGAAGCTGACATATCTTCGACGCTTTATCTCGAACTTGTCAGGTAGGTGTCAGCCCTTCTCGGCATTAGTTAAAAAGGACGCCAAATTCATTTGGGAAGAGAAATGCCAACGGGCCTTCGAGGACATTAAAAAATACTTAATGACACCTCCTGTCTTAGCAGCCCCGGTCTCGGTAGCACCATCGATACTTTATACCACGGCTCTAGATGACTCCTTGGAGCCCCGCTAGCCTGTGTCAATGATGAGGGAAAAGAAAATGCTCTCTACTACTTAAGCCGTCGTTTGATTCCGATGGAAGTAAAGTATCCTCGAATTGAGAAGCATTGTTTAGCCCTGATCTTCGCCGCACAGAAACTCAGGCATTACATGCTCTTTCATAAGGTCAACATTATCTCGAAAGTTAATCCGTTGCAATATTTGATGACCCGTCCAACACTTTCTGGCAGACATGCCAGGTGGTCGATGATACTATTGCAATTCGACATAACTTTCGTTCCTCTTCGTGCCGTAAAGGGACAAGTGCTAGCTGACTTCCTTGCAGCACACCCTTTACCGGCAGATTCGCCTCTCGACGAAGATTTGCCAGACGAGCAGATAATGAGCCTAAAAGACACTGATGATCAACGTTGGGAACTATACTTCGACGGAGCGTCCTCAGCACAGATGGACAAAGAATTGCAAACGATAGTGCCCGGTAAGGCAGGAATCGGACTAATCTTTATAACACCGGAGCGGGGGATGTTAAGATACTCCTACCACTTAACAGAGCCGTGCACAAACAACGAGGCGGAATATGAAGCCCTCATAACGAGACTAGAACCGACTATTCAAATGGGAATAACGGATATCAATATCTACGGAGATTCTCGATTGATCATTCAACGAGTCACCGTACAATACAAAATTTTAAAGCCAAGACTCGAGCAATACTTTCAGTATGCCATGAAACTGTTGGAACAAATTCCGCATGTAACAATCTACAAGATCCCCAGAAGAGAAAATGCTCTCGCAGATGTGCTAGCTCGCCTTGCAAAAGAATTTGCCTCCTCACAAGATGAGTCAGTTGAGGTGTCAGTTCAAGGACGACAGGTCCTATCAAGCTCGACATGGATATGATACAGAAATCAGAAAAAGCAGAAGAGTCAGTTGCAGCAGTGACGGAAAAGACAGAAGATTGGCGTCGACCGCTAATGACTACTCGCAAATAGGGAAATTACCGGACGATAAGTCATTAGCACATCAAATCAAGAAAAGAGCTCTGTCTTACGCATTAATAAACAGTACATTATACAGAAGGTCTTTTGATCAAATGTGGTTAAGATGCCTGAACGTGACCGAGGCTCGTGAAATTGTCAAAGAAGTGCATTCAGGACTTTGTGGAGCTCATCAGTCGGGTCCGAAAATGAAAATGAAAATTAAAAGACTAGGGTATTACTGGCCCTCGATGATGACCGACTGCATGAAGATTGCCAAAAGATTTCACCAGTGTCAAGTGCAGGGAGTGGTACTACACCAACCTCCAAATGTGCTACATTCGACTATCGCATCGCGGCCATTCGAGTGTTAGGACACGGATATAGTGGGTCCGATAGAACCACCTTCTTCAAGAGGACATCGCTTCATCCTCTGCAGCACTGCGACTACTTTTCTAAATGGGCGTGACGGCTCCACTCGGAGAAGTAAAGGCACACCACGTGCTACAGCTTTTCAAAAATCAAGTCGTCTACCGTTTCGGAGTACCGCGCGAATCATTTCGGATAATGGGTCCGCATTCGGAAGTACAAAGATCAACAATTTTGTCGAAGACATGGAATCGATTGGCGATACTCAACAATCTACTACCCAAGAGCAAACGGCTTGACCGAGGCTTTTAATAAAACTCTCGTTCAAATTTTAAAGAAAACTTTGGATGACAACAAGAGAAATTGGTACGAGAAGTTGTTAGAAGCCTTATGGGCATACATGACGACTTTCAGAACTCCTACTCAGTCTACGCCTTACGCTTTAGCGTACGGGTCCGAGGCCGTTTTACCTTTGGAGGTCCAGCTACCATCACTCAGGATTGCAGTTGCAAATAAAATTACTACAGAAGAAAATGCCAGATTACGACCGGAAGAACTGGAAAACTTGGAAGGAAAAAGACTTGCAGCGCAACAAAATTTGGAACTGTACCAAGCTAAGATGATCCAGGCCCATGATAAACTGGTCCGCTCGAGAACTTTCAAAGTTGGTGACTTAGTTCTTGTTCTCAGAAGACCTATTCTTGCACATCGCAAGATAGGAGGCAAATTTGAACCGACTCGGGAAGGGCCGTTTGTGGTCGAGGCGATCTACTCGGGAGGCTCCTACCAACTTGTGAATTACCAAGGAGAACGACAAATGCTTCCAATCAATGGACGATATTTGAAGAAGTATTACGCAACCCGATGTTTCGAAGGGTGGCCTCTAAAATAGAGTCTTATCCCTAGAAACACGGGTGAAGCAATCACTTTGTGATCGGGTCCGAACCCAAAAACATAAAAATGGATAAAATAAAAAAAATGTACTAAAAATAAAATATGTGAAAATCATAATAATAAAGTTTTACCCATTCCTTTCAAATCAAATCTTTTTCCTGATCTTTCTTTATCTTTTCCTGCTTTCCTTAAAAACTAAAATTGGAATAAGTGAATAAGAATCTTCAGTGATAAATACTTTCTTAATGTTCTTATTCTTAGTACAGCCCCTGATCCTTTCCTTATTTTCTTCGCAGGGAAATGTTGAACGAGCGGTTGGTCATAAACTTTAAAAATGGCGTGAGTCTCGCACTCGATGAAAAGAGGGTGAAGGATGGAGCAGTGATAGAAATTGATTCTGACTTCACACCAGCCAGCCTACAGTATGAAGAAAATGATTGGGTCCCGAGTGGACCGAGAAGAGCTTCATAGCCGTGACGATGATGAAGATGGGTGGCCCAAGCCGCCAATCCAAGCAACAAGAAAAGAAAGACAAACACCGAGGAAAGCAAGAAAATCAAGTCGATAGTTGCCACGGTAGAGGGCGGGCTCGTCGGCGCCGCGCCCACGTAAATTCAAGAAGTAAGGAGAGCTACGCTCACTGCTACTCAAAGAAGGAATAAGAATCACCGTATCTGCAAGATGTTGACTAAACTAGCAGCAGATCAACAAGAGGAAACAGCCACCTTCGCCAACACACACATTTCAAAGATACCTGTTCGTCAGGAACCTGAAAAAGAGAGAACAAGCTCCAAGAACAACAGAAAGGATAAGGTAAACTCTGAGAAGATCAGAGGCAGAGAGATCGCCTCGACGTCAGATATAGATACCGTATCTGAAGAACCTTGTTGCTGAAGCAACCCCGGAGGATGTCCCGACAGAGACAATCCCCGAGTAGCCAAGGTATGTTGGAAAACGTGACGGGATTGAGCCATACATCCCGTAATACGTTACTAGGCCTCGTCACTTGCAGATCATCCCAGAATATGAACTAGAAAGAATGCAAAATGTTGAGAAGAAGACTTTCGAATACTTTGAAAGGATTAGAGGCAAAAGAATCAACATTTTGGAAGGCCTCGAGTTACACACAGGTGTATTCTCAGAGTACGAGCAACAGAAGATTGCAGATTGCATCTTAGAACTTTAGAAGATGGGTCGAGCAGGCCGTCTGAGAGAAAAGACTTATTCGGAACCCCAAAAATGGATACCAGGGAAAGGAAGAGTCACAATACAATGCGGATGTTGCTATAACTTCGCAGAGGACAAAAAAGGAAATCCATCAGGGGTACTCCTTCACGGTGAGGTGGATCCAATGCCGAGAATAATTAAAAGAATGGTGAATGATAATGTGAAGGGTACTGTCAGCAGACTGCATACCCAATAGTTACATCATCAACATTTATCAGAAGGGCGACTGCATACCTCCACACATAGACCACCATGACTTTGTCAGACCTTTCTGCACAGTTTTGTTCGTCAACCAATGCAATATATGTTCGGATCTGACCTCCGGATAGCAGGCCCGGGTAAGTTCCGAGGGCCGGTGGAGATACCACTTCCGGTAGGTTCCGTCATGATATTACAAGGAAATGGAGCGTACGTCGCAAAGCATTGTATACCGGGAGTACCAGTGGAGCGGATCTCCGTCACTTTTAGAAGGATGGACGACGAAAGGCACCATACCACTTCCAGCCGGATCCGAATCGGAGAATCTCCGGCCACAGGAAATAAGCACACCTCCAATGCACATCCATGTGGCATTCCTGCCAAGGATGGCTTGGAAGGTGATGTTATTGACCGTGTATCTCATTATTCAGACATGGATTTAACAAACATTTTTTTGGATGGATCAACAAGAATCATACATAGTCCGTTTTGAGTCATGGATTGTATGAGAGATATTTAGATCGAGTTGTATGATGTATCTTCAACAAGATTGGAATGAAAGTGACCATGTCACATTTTGCCTTCACCTCTTTTTGTGCAAATTGACTGGGAAACGCCATTAAAGTTAAATGAACTTCGAACAAAGAACAGAAAAGAAAAAGGAAAATAAATAAGAACTCTCTTCATAAAAATCCAAACATTAAAAAAAGAATTTCAAATCCACATGAACACCAAATAAAAAAAATGGGATAGTTAAAGAACAAACAAAACAAATCTAAAGCTCAAATTGAATTCCAGTTTACGTCCATCTTTTCAAATCCTCCAATCCTTCTTCAAATCAAGATCTATTCCAGACCTCCTCTGAAACCCTCTCTCGGGACGATTTCAGAATCACGAGGAATCTTCAATTTGATTCGGATGGCATGGGTTTGTACCCTTCGCCAAATAATCAGACTTTGATTGATTCCCATGGGATATGGAGCACTTTCATATCTCATTTCGATCTCCCGCTAAATCCAAATCTCAGTAAAATTCTTCATAGTCAACAAAATCTTTCACAACCACTGCATAAACCGAATCTCGGCAAAAATTCCCCATGGACCTCAAGCAAAATTTCCCTCAATCTCTCGCATAAATAAATTTCAACAAAATTCTTCAATCTCGACATTCGGGATAGAGCTTCCGCCCTACTCCCATCTCAGCAAATCTCAGCATTCGGAATAGGCTTCCGCCCTACTCCCATCTCAGCAATCTCAACATTCGGGATAGGTTTCCGCCGTACTCCCATCTCAGCAATCTCAGCATTCGGGATAGGCTTCCGCCGTACTCCCATCTCAGCAATCTCAGCATTCGGGATAGGCTTCCGTCGTACTCCCATCTCAGCAAATCTCAGCATTCGGGATAGGCTTCCGCCCTACTCCCATCTCAGCAAATCTTAGCATTCGGGATAGGCTTCCGCCTACTCCCATCTCGACCAATCTCAGCATTCGGGATAGGCTTCCGCCCTACTCCCATCTCAGCAATCTCAGCATTCGGGATAAGCTTCCGCCCTACTCCCTTCTCAGCAATTCTCAGCACTCGGGATAGGCACAATCCTACTCCTTTCTCAGCAATCTCAAAATTTGATCTTCTCAGCAAGAAATTGTAATTAAAGCACTCTGCATTTCAGATAGGCTTTGTCCTATTCTTCCTCAGCATTTGGGATAGGCTCAGTCCTAATCCTTCTCAGCATACACAAATGGAATAGGTTCAGTCCTGCTTCCTTCTCAGCATACAAATGCATTCGGGTGGGTCTTAGCCCTACTCTTTCTTCTGCATAAAACCAAAATTGAAACTCAAATCGAAATTTAAACTCATAATTAAAACTTAAAATAAAAAAAATGAAACGAATCTAAGATCCAATCTCTTGAAATCTTGTGATCTGAAATTCACCTCCTTTTTCCCCAGCGAGAGTTCTGGAATCTTCAGTCTTGGAGATTTACCCGATACTCCCCAGCGGAAATTCTTCTACTTCATCCTAAGTTCGTCACTTGGACATCTGTTTTGGTTTTGTTGATTTCTTCGGTCAACTCCAATATGCGCGGTGAGCTTGGTTAGCAAACACACCTATTGGGGGTCCATTTGTTGACCTCATTTTTGATGAGGTCTTCTCTTCCCTCTTTAGTGTTTAGGATCTAGCCTTAGGCATTTCCTTTGACTATCTTAGAGGACTAGAATTGAGACCCATCCCTTAGAAATTTGAACCACTTCTTGCCTCCCTGTAAACCCCACAAGCTTGATTATAGACCCCTAATCACCTAGAGGGTTGAGATCAAGAGTGAAGGTTTAAAGGATGAGTTCCCTATAGGACTCTTTGGCCTTAGGACTACCCTGGGTGGCCTGGTCTGGTGAAGGTTGACTTACACACTCACTACACTCACACTCTACACTCTCACACACAATCCAAATCCTAAAACCACACCCATACCCAACTTGACTCCTTGACTCATGTAGGTAATTCATATGGATGGACCTTAACCCCTAAGCCCCTGGTTAAGAGGGTTAGGAACAACATAGTGAATGCCTCAAATGAGTCCTCCCATGGGTCATATAGGCTTAACATGGTTTCATGGCTCAATAAAAGTGATTCCATTCCACTCATATTTGATCAATCTTCATTATTCCAAAATTTCAATTTTTGGCTCCAGGGACCCTACACCTACCAAACCTACTAAAAGCCCTTAGAATTGCCTAAATCCTCCAAAATTTCCAAATCACCCAAAATTCCCCAAAATTAACCTTGAACATTTCCTCACTAATCAAATTGATCATCCATAGCCAAAAATACCAAAAATTCCAAAAATACCCCCCAATACCCTCCAAATACCCAAAATTCCCCTCTTAGCCAAAAAATCCAAAAATTCAGAAAATTCCCAGAAAATTCCAGAAAATCCCAAATATCCCCAATTTCATTTTGTCCAACTACACCATGGGCCAATTTTGTCAATATACCTCACTTTTACCAAAACCCCCAATTTAGCCCATTCTTAACCCAAGTGAACCCAATGTCAAACCAAATCTACCAAATTGACCCCAATTTTGGTCCAATTCAATTCTAAACTTCAATTTAATATCCACAATATCAATCTAGACCAAATCTAAGTCCAATTTGATTGACATTTGAATCCAATTTCACTTTTGACCTTAAAGCCCAATTTGGACCCATGACCCAAACTTAGCCCAAACCAAACCAATTCAACTCCAATTGACCCCAAACCTTTTCTAAACCTTCCCTAACATCCCCACAAACAAAAAACTAACATAATTTGCCCAAAATTTGGACCCAAACCCCACTCAAATTCAACCCAAAACCAAAAAGCCCAATTTTGACCTAAACCCAAACCTAACCCAAATAAGCCCAAGTCCCAAAACCAAAACCCAACCAAAGTTAAAACCTCTTTGAAACATTCCCATAAACATTTCCCAACATTAATTTTACATCAATTTCAACCTTAGCCCAACATTGGCCCATATTAGCCCAATTTGACCTACATTGGCCCATTTACCAAATGAACCCAAATTCAACCCAATTCAATTCCAAACCACCTCAAATTTGCTTCAAATCATTCAAGACACATCCTTAAACTAGATTCAACATTTATTTAGCATGGCCCTTTGCAAAATTTTTTATCTAAAAGCCCATTGCTAAACATAAATGCCCACTCCCCTAAACCTTCCTAAAAGCCCATTTCCACCAAATTTAAAAGCCCAAATCAATCTAAAGCCCACATGACACTTTCCCTCATCACACATTCAATTTAAAATCATTCCTAAAGTCCTAATTTATCAATTAAACAATTCCAAATCAAGCCTCATAACAATTCCCATCAAAATGCCAAAATTCACAAAATCCTTTTTATGAAATTGACCAAGCTCTTGCCAAGCCATAAGTGAGCCAAAGACAAGCCATGTACAAGCCATATGAAGCCATGGGATGTTTGACATGTGACCATACCCAAAGTAGCAAGAGGAGGGCCCCCTTTCTTAAACCTTCATTAAGCTTTTTAACCCCTTCCATGTTACACACTAAACCATGATTAGCCACATCACTTTAGATGGGGACTTCACCACCCCTTTCTAGGCGATGCAAATGATCCTCCCTCAGCCCAAATCGGCCATGGGGAGGTGAACCTAACCCAAAATCATGGCTTGGACCAAATCAAGCCAAAATGGCCTCTCCCCCATGCCATTTTAATCCAAGCCCTTTACACATGGCAAAGCTCAATCGCTCGCACAAATCTCCAGCCCGACCCACCCGAACCCGAGGGTGACCCATGCCTGCCGCCGCCGCCCGGATCGCCGGAAAACACCATGGCCGAGACCTCGGGAGGAGCCAAATTTTGGAATTCCACCTTGCTCGAGCCGCCTCACTCCAAATGGCCATTGCAGCTGTTCTTCTCCTCACCAGAGCAGCTGATCCCAACCCTTAAACCCCCCTGGGAGGCCCTCCAGCCTCTCCTATTTAAACACCCCCTCCTCTCGGCGAAAGGAGGTGTTGAAAAAAATCTTAATGAAACCCTGCCAAAGTCATCCCAGACCACTCTCTACACATAGAGAACTTGATCCCCAATGAAATCCCCCTGCCATTTCCTCTCGCGAGCTCGATTTCGTAGTCGAAATCCGGGCCCGTAACCGTGACACTTCACCACAGCTGAGTCAACCTTCAAATCGATTGACTCTACACCTTCACTCGGACTAAGAGGAGAAGTTTCCCAACAAAAGCCCCCTCACCGAGCCAGCCATTGCTTCCAGGCCTCCAAGCTTTGTGATCGGGCTTGGTCGAAATCATACCTGCACAATTCACTGTGCCAAGGGACTTCATCTGGAGCTTGCTTGGACCCAATCGAACGTGACAAAACCCTTAGATTGAAGCTTCACTTCTCTGAGCAAAGGTATGGACTGACTCTTCCTCCCGAGCTTACAGAGATTCTCCATTTAGTTTAAGTTAATTTCAATGCATGTTTACCGTATGGATGTGTTCGTCTCTTCAAGGCGAATCCATAGAGCATGAGAACCCATAAATCCGTTGAGAATCGAGTGAGAAATTAGGGTTAAAAGGTCTACGGTCACGGGTTCGCACCAGTCGGAGACGATGACTGGGAGCCATTGGATCGCGCGTGTATCGGATGGACGGCTCTGATCGCGTCGGACCAGAACATGTTACGTGAAAGGCGGGTCCCGGGACGGCTGACACAGATGGCGACGCCCAATCACAGCGCGACACGCACCCTCTCGGAGCCGCCGAGGCCGACGCGGCGCCGCGTGGATAAGTAGATAAATAGGCTATTTTTCTATTTATTTAATTACCAGAACTTCAAAAATTCATAACTTTGTGTAGAAAAATCCTAAAAATAAAATAAAAATACCCTCTTGCTCAGTGAACAGAGGAGAATCATGTGGAAAGAAATCAATTAATTTCATTATGTATTTTATTTTTAATGATTTATTTACTCTCTGCATTGTTTTAATTCTCAATTTGCATAGGCAATTCATCATGGCATGAGACCATAGAGCTGTTGAAGCCTCCGAACTTGGGAACATTCCCTGAATTTTCCAAGGTCAGAGGCCATCCCTATGAGAAGTTATTAATTTTTCAAGTTCAAGTTACTGTTTTGAGTATTTTAATTCCACTAATTAGCATGTTGAGAAATAAATTTTAGGAAAACTTGGTGATGTTACTTGTGACCAGAGGGACCTAGGAAAAATAAGTTTTGAGTTAATTCACTTTGAACAACCCTAATTGGCCTAAACACCTAAAATTGAACTTTAATTAATTAGAGTTAACCATTCATAAAATTAACTTAAAAACAATTCTCAACTGTCCTCTAGGGATAGGAGAACACCACATAAAAATTTGAAACCAATTGGACTTGATTAACCCTACCAAATGGGTTGATTAAGTCTCTTAAGCAAAATGGGCAAAATTAAACTTTAAAAATTTATAACTCTCAAAATACTTTTCAAAAATACACAAAAATGGTTTTGGAGCCTCTCTGATATCAGAGGAACTTAGGAAAATTAAAATTGTAATTTTCTAAAAAAGTTGATTTTTATCATTATTTTAATATTTTTAATAATTAAAAAATAATAAAAATCATAAAAATATTAAAAATCATCAAAATGTCACATTTTGAATTCTAATCATTTAGGAACAAACTAAATATTTTTCTTAAGTCCCTAGGGTAAGATATTGAATTTTAAAGGCTTAATGTATTTTTTAAAATTAAAAAATGTATTTTCCAACCTTTTCACTAAAATAATTTTAATAAATCAAAGAAAAATCAAAAAAATATAAAATTTATTTCTTTGAACTCCTTGAGGTCAGAGAGATTTAAGAAAAATATAAAATACATTTTTCAACTTTAATTTTATTTTAAAATTAATTAATGCTCCAAAACTCGAAATAATTCTAATAAATAAAATATAATTCAAAAAATCACCAAAATGGGTCCAAATGGTCCTCTGGTCATTAGGAATACCCCATAATTTACTTAAAGACAGAAACATTTCCTTGGTCATGTTATTGAATTTTCCTTGAAAATCTCTATTTTTCATAAAAAATAATTACATAAATAAATTAAATACAGAAAAATCACATTTTCTCTTCTAATGTCTTAATTGACATGTAAGTGAGGTCACACAAAAAGTTCAAAGTTAATTTGAGCTTAATTTAGTGAGTTATAAAATTATTAAGCTTGAAGGGCAAAATGGTAATTAAAATTTTCAACCTTTAATTAAAATTTTAGGATTAATCAAAAAGGGGAGGGTAAAATATCTGATTTAAACTGATTTTGGATGATTGAAACTTAAATGGTTAAGGGTAGGAACCCACCAATCATTTTAAGAATAATTAAAGTAAACCTTAATTAATTAATTAATCAAATTTGGAAGATTAATGAAAAATTGAAATTATTAAAGTAGGGATATTATCTAAGAAGATATTTATTCTTTAATTTAAAAATCCCTAAATTAATCACTTCAATAATACTTAAAAAGAAAATTAAAAGAATAATCTCAATTAAATTAGAATTGAAATTAAATTAAAATTAAATTGAAATTTAAATTAAATTAAGTTAAATTGAAATTAAATTAAATTAAAATTAAATTAAAATAAAAATCAAATTAAATTAAATTAAAGTTAGATTACAATTAAATTAAATTGAAATTAAATTAAATAAAAATAAAATTAAATTGAATTAAATTAAAATTAAATTTAAATTAAAAATTAAATTAAATTGAATTAAATTAAAATCAAATTGAAGTTAAATTAAATCAAATTAAATCAAAATTAAATTAAATTAAATTAAAATTAAATTGAATTAAATTAAATTAAAATTATTTAATAACAAACCTAAATGAAATCATTAAGAATTAAATCTAAAATAACTTGAACACTGTTCCAAACTTAAACTAATTTTCTATAATTAAATCAAAATTAAAATTAAATCATTAAGTTCAAATCATTAAAATATTTAATAATTTGATTTGCCCTTTTAAGCTCTTATAATTATAAATCTTAAATGAAGTATCAAGTGAAGCGTTACCTCACTTATAGGATATTCAAATGTCCTAGTTCACTGAGCAAAAGAACAAAACTTAAACTCCTGGATGATTAATTCACTTGTATAATTAAATTCTCTTGGACTTAAAATAATCCTAGAGGTATTGAAAAGATGTTTAAGACTCGTCTTAAGCACTTCCTCAATATGATAGGATGTTTATAAGAACAATTGAATTTAATTGTTCTTTCGATGAAGAAAATCGTCCTTAAACTAAAACACAAGAACCTAGACGTCATAGGAGATGACTAGCTATAGGATTAGAACTTTGGTAGACAACCAAAACCTTTCCCTTAGCTTTACCTAGGTACTTGTTGGAATATTTAAATGCCTTAACATGTGTTTTAAGTGCAGCTTGGGATGACGGGAAGACCCTCCAGGTATGATTTTATTTTATTGAAATTTACTTTAATGCAAATGCATGCCTTTACTTTTCTTGCATGATAAACAACTGTTGCATGAAAACCAAAACCTTTAGGATAGTCCCTGAACTGAAACCAAAACTAAATTAAAAGTCATTACAAGATAAAAATCACCGCCACAACATTCTGAAATATAAAACAACTCAAAATTTAATCACAAACAGAACACAAAACTACAATTGCAACTAAATTAAAACGTCTCGTTGAATGATCGGGAATACCTCGGATGATGTAACCCACGTGTTGCTAACGGGATTTCCCACGGCCTAAATGAAGGTGTGGAACTCATTCAGTTGAGTTTAGCAAATTCATCTGGACTAAGTGAATTCGATGAAAATAATGGTGCTGGGATGACGTGAACCGTGGGATCTTAATCGGCTTCGTTTAATCAACCTTAAGATTTGTTTAATTAAAATATTAAAAACACTTGGAATTTAAGATTTTCTCTAAACCAAAACACTTCTCTCATCTCCTGATTTATGACTTCTAAAACTAAACCTCTGCAACAACAAGGAGCTCGGAGCATGGTGGGCAGCACGGCCATCGTCATCAGCAAAACCTGAGTCTACTTTAGCAAAACTGTCTTAGAAATAAACAACAAAGCCATAGGATTTCGAGGTAGTTTGCCTAGTGCAACATAAATCCTCAAATCTTCGTTAGGCATTTGCATAATCATATCATGTAAATTAAGCCCTAACCGGTCTTGGGACTCCGAGGTGATCGTTCGGTACGACATAAACCCTCACATCTTCGAGGCTGATTGTATGATTATGTCATACGAATATAAGTCCTAATTAACTAAAATTGGCAAGATTGAAATATCAGATAATATTAGGATTTTCTCAAATCTAAGCCAAACAATAGGATTGTTTGGGAAGTTACCAAGATTCTTCTTGGATCCTCAGCTTCTCCTACTTCTCTTCCTTTGGATTCTAAAAAATAAATTGTTCCAAATTTTGAGTCATTCCCTTTTGAATTTCCAAAAATCCGATCCTTTGAAAACCTTAAACTTTGAAATTCTTAAGAGCAAAAGCACTGATCATTATCGAGAGTTTTCTTAAATGATTCCCGTCATTTAAGATGTAATTAACTATAGGGGCTTGCCCTTATAAGGAACTTTAAGAACCCATGTAATATAAACCCTGCTTAATTCATTTATATTAAGTAGGGGAACTTGTCGGCTTATAAAATTGGTTCGCAGACCAAACAGATGTCACAAATCTTCTAGTTTATTTAATCGAGCCCCATCGTCAAGCAGTGTGTTTGTCCTTCGAGATAGATACACGGTTTGTGATGTGGTGCTCGTTTATATAAACTATTCGGGATGTGAGATCAGTTTGATTTCATATCTTAAAATTTTGAAACTCAAAATTATTTTCAAAATCAAATACTACTTTCTAAATTATATATATATTTAAATTAAATTTAAAATCTAAAAAAAATTTGCCGACAATTTCTGTAGGCGACCCCTTTTCAAAACACATAACCTAAAAATATGCTGACATAGATAAAGAAAAGTGCATTGTCATATTCCTTGGTAAATAATGTCTTGTATTGAAGATCATTTGACCTGATGTGGCTAACATGTTTGAAGAGGATAAAAGCACAAGAAATTTTCAAGAAAGTGCATGCAGAACTGTGTGCTGCCCATCAGTCAGGCCCAAAAATGAAAATGAAAATTAAAAGGTTGGGTTACTACTAGCCAACAATGATGATCATTTACATGTGGGCTGCCAAAAGCTATCACCAGTGCCAAATACATGTCATGGTTCTACATCAACCTACAAATGTACAACATCCAATGATTGCATCGTTGCCATTTAAGTGTTGGGGCACAGATATAGTGGGTCTTATTGACCCTCCATCTCTAAAGGGACACCGACTCATTCTCACAGCAACGAATTACTTCTCAAAATGGGCAGAGATAGTGCCATTAAGAGAAGCCAAAGCACATCATGCTCTTCAGTTCTTCAAAACTCAGATTGTGTACCATATTAGCATTCTGTGAAGAATTACCTCATACAACAGAGCCTTAAAAAACATAAAGATCAACAATTTCGTTAGATGACAAAGGATCGACTAGAGGTACTCTATGATCTAACACCCAAGAGCAAGAGGTCTAGCATAAGCCTTCAAAAAAAAAACTTGTGCAAACTCTGAAGAAGACACTAGATGATAACAAGCGAGAATGACACGAGCAATTGCTTGAAGCTCTACGGGCATATAAGAAGTTGTTCGAAACTCCAATTCAATCTATATTGTGTATTGGTCTGAGGCCGTGATTTCCTTGAAAGTACAACTTCCTTATCTCAGGGTTGTTGTAGAAAACAAGATCACAGTAGAGGAGAACACCAAACTCCAACTGGAGGAGTTAGAAAACCTTGAAGGATAGTGACTATCGGTGCAGCAGAACTTAGAGTTGTACCAGGTCAAGATGATACTAGCCCACGAAAAAATGGTCCTCTCGATGATGTTCAGAGTTGTTGATTTAGTCTTTGTTCTCAGAAGACCTATTCTTGCACACTACAAGATAGGAGGAAAGTTTGAACCAACTTGGGAGGGACCTTTCGGGGTTGAAATGGTCTACACCAGAGGTCTTACTAGTTAGTGGACTGCCAAGGCGAAAGTCCTATGCTTCCTATCAACGAACTTGAAAAAGTATTATGTGTTGTCACGTTTCAAGGGACAAACTTCAAAGATGACATTCAATTCTCAAGGTACGTCGATGCAATAATTGTTTGTAACTGAGTCCAAAAATAACATGTAAAAAAATTATGAAATAAAAAAAATTTCGTTAATAAAATCAAATCCCCTCATGCTAAATTTTGGATTTCTACAAAATTAACCAAAATAAAAATATATTTTAATAAAATATATGTATAACTTCAAAGTCACATACTTAATAACAACTAAGTATTATTCTTGTTTAGTTTGAATTTCGACATGCTAACTTTCTCCTATGTTCTGTAATGAAATGTTAAGCAAGAGGCTGATCTTCTCCTTTAAAATGACATAAATTTCACACTAGACGAGGAAAGAGTGGCACAAGGAGCCATAATAAAATTTGAACTGGACTTCAAGGAGGTCAAAATGGAATTTTGGGGCACCAGTTGATTGAGGTCAGCCGGGAAGAGGTGAGTGGCCTGAAGCTTGTACTCACTTTTCAACGGAAGAAGGAGGGCATGCCCATGAAAAGGAGGAAGCTTGAAGAAGACAAAGAAGTGTTCTGAGAGTCAGATAGCCCAGCAGAGAAAACAAACTAGATATTTTCCATGATCATGGCAGTAAAGGGCAAGCTCGTTAGTGCTCCCTTGAAGAAGCCCTCAGAAGTTTTGACTAAGAAGACGCCCCTAACACTCATGTAGCATAGAGACCTTAATCGTTGCAAACACATAATGTTTAATTGACTAGAGATGAGATGGGCCAATGAAGCAGCTTCAGAGCATATACCAGTTGTTCAGGAGAAGAGATGCTTGAGCAGTCGGTGGGGAACACTCTTCCCCAGTCTTCAACAAGACATATGGAGTTGGATTCCGTCTAGGACCACACTCTTCCAGAGTATACGCAAGCTGAGCCATGCATAAAATGTGTAGAATGCAACAACTCCCCGGCAGAGTGCGCCATGGTTCTGATAGTACAAAGAAGCGAGGAACACCCAAATGTTGAGCCATATGTTCCTTAATTTGTCAAGCTGAGACAACTACAAATAATATCTGATTATGAATTGAAAATTTTTCAGAGGGTCTAAAAATGGAACTTTGAACATCTTGAGAGGATGCAGGAAAAGGATGTCAATATCCTGTATGGATTGTAGTTGCACACTGATGTGTTTTCTGAGTACAAGCAGAGGAAGATGATCGACTGCATCTTCAACTTATGGGACAGAGGTCAAGCAGGCCGCTTAAGGAAAAGAACGTAGACAGAGCTGTTGAACTCATTTTTTTTAGGTCTAAACTTCCTCTTAGTAGTTAAGATCTAGCCATAGGGCTTCCCCTTGGTTATCTTAGAGGACTAGAGATGGAGCCCACCACCTAGAAATTTAAACCACTTCCGAGCTTTTCTTGAAGCCCTACATAGATGGTTACAAATCTCCAAACCACTTTAAAGGTTGTGACCAATATGTGGAAGTTCAAGGATGAGTTCCCATAGGAATGATTGAACTTAGGGCAACCCTGGATGACTAGGGCTTGGTCTTGCACACATGCCCTAATTCTTTGATTTCCCCACTTGTCTCAAAAACCTAAACCAATTCCTCTCTACTCCTTTAAGAAACTCACATGGGAGTTCCAAAGCCTTTGATCTCTGATTAAGATGGCTAGGATCAATATGTGAAGGTTCATAAAGAGGTTGTCATTGAGCTAAACTTGGTCCCAAAGTGGTTAGGCATGGCTAAGACTCATGGTCAAATGCCCTAAAATTCCAAAATATACCAAAACCTCTAAATTTAATTCAAAATCTTAACCAAATCATTGTAAACCAAAAAATTGGCCCAAAATCACCCAAACCTACTCAAATCGGCCAAATTACTAAAATACCCCTAAAACACCAAAAAATTGCAAAAATCCAAATTTCACCCAATTAAATCTTAAGAATCATTTGAAACTTCTCCATATCACCAAATTGTCCTAAAATTTTCAAATTTAACCATTTTGACCAAATATCCAATTTTACCCCTAAAGTGTCAAATCCCCAAATCAACTCCAATTTCCACCAAATTGATCCCAAATTTCCCTAATTTCAATTCTAAACCTTAATTTAACATGAATAATCTCAATTTAAGCCATTTTATGCCCAATTGAACCAATCCCAAATCCTAATTTCGATTTTGAGCAAAAATCCCCAATTTGACCCAATCCTAAAATTTCATTAAATTAAACCCCATAACCAACCTAGTTTCCTCAATTTTGAATTCTAAACTCTTCATAACAATCCCCTAAAACATTTTAAACTCTTAATTGGGCTAAAACTAAACTCAAACCTACTCAAACCAAAACCCCCAATTTTGACCTAAAATCCCAAATTCCCCAAATTGAGCTTCATGACCAATCTACATATCCTAATTTCAAATCCAAATCAAATTCAACATATCAAAATCCAATTTAAACCAATTTTAATCCAATTTGATTAATTCATATTCAATTTCAAAAATAAAAATTATCTCATGCATGTTTAAATGGCCCATCCCATTATGCATTTTCAAAAGCCTATAACATTAATTTTAAAAGCCCAATTTGAGCCCACATGACAAAAATCCCTTCTTCATCATCTCATGGCATTTAAATCACATCATCATGACATTACATGAAGCATACCATGCAAGCACATGAAATTTTACCAAAATGAGGCATGTTGACATTTCTTCCCAAAATTCATAAAAAAAATTGAAAATTGCCTTTTGCATCAAACTTTCTCATGGCATCATGCATCATGCCATGACTCATGGAGCCTTCCATGGCCATCCCAAAGTTAATTTTTCCAAAAATGGAAAGTAGAGGTGATCACTCCCTCTTCTATCCTTCACTTGGACTTACCCCTTCTAAAATGATTGAACCACTTGCCCAAACCCCTAAGCCAGTCATTTGATCTCACCTAAACTTGCTTAAGGATCTTAGGAGTTGTTCTAACTACTTTGATACATGGTTTAGCCAAGTGACCAAGGGATTAAACCCAATCTAGACAATTTAACACAAACCTCAATTCTCTCTTAGACTTGCACCATGAGGCCACGATATAACTAAATTGACTCCACCACTTAACCTCCTTGGCTCACCTGACCCTGGCTGGCCAACCACCCCAACCGCTGGAAAACACCACAACAGAGAGGTCAAATATAACTTAAACCCAAAAGTGAACCCATCTGAGCTGGCTAAACCTTATTGGCCTTTGGAGCACTTCTTCCATCCACCTAAGCGGCCTCTCTGCCAGGCAAGCTTACCCTGATAAAATCCATGGATTCCTCTATAAATTGAGCCACCCTCGAAGTCCTAAATGATGATGCATCAAACCCTAACTAAGCTCTGTAAAATCTATCCCAAATCATTCCCACAGCCCAGAGAAGTTCATCCCCACTGTCTTCAAACCTTGGTTCCCTCCGCATAAGCCCAATTTCAGTGCTCAAAATCAGGTTGGAAATAGACACCTCTCAAAACTCTACAAGACCCCAAATTTATTGATCCCTTAGCTTCCTCAGAGTGAGAGAAGAAGATCCCCACAGAAAGCCCCATCTCCAGAGCCCTCAACACTAGCCTTTCTCCTCAGCCTTCCCACCCACTGAAGGAGTTCTGATCTAATAATTCACCAGGCCAAACCAAAACTTCTATGAGGTTCATCAGAGTCCTCTGAAGCTTTTGAAAGCACCCGATTGAGGCCACACCTCTCAGGCAAAGGTATTGAACTCTCTCCTAATATGAGCTTAATTCGATTCTCCAAGCATGTTGGCTTAATTTAAGACTTGATTAACCGTATAGATAGGTTTGTCTCTCTTAGATGAAGCTCTAGGTTAAAACCCCATATGATTTGTTGAGAATCCAGTGAGATATTAGGGTTAGAAAACGTGCGGTTCTCAATTTGAACCAGTTGGAGACGATGACCCAGAACAATCTGATCACGTGTGTATCAGACGGACGGTACTAATGCGGTCGGGCAAAGGAGCCCCATCAACACTGAATCAGATGGTGGCGTATAGTAGCGCGACACCACATATTCTTTTGACAGGTACGAGAATTCATTCAGTGTTGACGCAGATAAGTAGAAAATAAGGATTAAATGGATTTATTTAATTCAGCTAACTTCAAAAATTCATAACTTGTTGTAGAAAACTCCTAAAAATAAAAGAAAAATATACTCTTTCTCAGTTAACAGAAAAGAATATTGTGAAATAAAAACTATAATATTTTTTCCTATATTTATTTTTAAATTAATTAAGTGGTAATAAGATTCATTAAATCATAACTTATTAAATACAAATCATCATGGCATGAGGTTTGGAGGGCTTAAAGGCTCTCTGATTAAGGATCTTCCCTGGTTTTTCTATAGTCATGGGAGATCTTTAACTTGAGATCCCTAATTTTCAAGTTAAACCCCTCTATTTTATATAAAAATTATAATAATTAAAATAAAAATAAAAAAAAATAAAATTTGCTTTGGTAGGTTCATTGAGGTTAAAAGATCATAAGAAAAATATAAAATGGATTTTATTAATTAAAAATATCATTTTATGTAATTAACTCATTAAAATGAAAGAAAATTTGAATAACTAAAATATAATAGAAAAAAACCAGAAACCTAAGCCCACACTAAAGTAAATGGTTAGGGGAAATATCCATAAAAATTTAAGCTCAATATGAATTGATTTGATCACTAAACTTGAATTTTCAATTAAATGACATTTTTAGCAACAAAATAATTATAATAATTAAAATACAAGTCAAAAAAATATAAAAATGGTTTTGCGAGTTTCTTATGACAAGAGGAATTTAAGAAAAATAAAATTGAAGTTAAAGAAAATAATTCATTTTTAACCTATTTTCTAATTTTAAAATAATTAAAAATAATTAAAAAATCATAAAAATACTAAGATATTGAAATACACAAAAATATTTCAAATTACTTTCTGTTCACTTCAAAACAATTAGAATATTTTTCTTAATTTTATAAATAAATTTATAAATTTTAAAAGGCTTAAAATGAATTTTAAAAGGTTTAAATTGGATTTTCCTTAATTCTGCATTAAAATAATTCCAATAAATAAAATAAAAATAACAAAAATACAAAATTTATTTCTCTGAATTCCTTGAACTCAGAGAAATTTAAGAAAAATATAAAACTTAATTTTCAACTTAAATAATATTTTAAATTTAATTAATTCTCGAAATCAACAAATAATTATAATAATTAAGATAAAACTAAAAAAATTATGAAAATTGGTCTAAATGGCCCTCTAACATAGGTGAATCTTTAATAAATTTCTTAAGGATAAATGATCAGTCTTGGAAGATTAAATGAATTAACATGGAAAATACCCATTTTGAATTAAAATAATTAAAAAAAATAAAATAAAAATCAGAAAATTACATTTTCTCCTCTGATTTTTTTAATTGATCTATGAGTAGGGTAACATACCAATTTTAAAGTTATTTGGGTTAAATTTAAAAAGTTATGAAGTGATAAAGCCTAAAGGGAAAAATTGTAATTATGGAATTTAATCTTTAATAAATGTTTAGGTCTAACCAAAAGGGTAGATGGGCAATGAATAACCTTAATGTAAATTCTTAGATGATTGAAACATAAGGGGTTAAGAGGTAGAAACCACTTCACCACTTTTTCATACTAAGGGTAAAGTTGTAATTTCTTAAATTAATTAAAAATTGAAAGTTAAACAAATTTGATGATCCTAAAGTAAAGGGGATTTTCATCTAGGAAGACTTTAACTCACTAATATAAAGCCCCTAATCAATGGTTTGATGATAATGAAAATTTTAATAAAGATCAAAAGTCACTTAAATCAATATTCCCTTAAAATTATAAATCTACCCATAAAAGCTTAAGGGCAAGGCAGTGAAACATGTTTAATTCTAACTTCACTTAATAAGGTTTAGAGAAGTGAACATACTCATTTAAAAATAATTTTGAAAACATTACTAGCCCAACCTTAATTAAATTGGCTAAGTCCACTAACAATTAAACTTGCCCCTAAAGGTTTTCACCCACATAACTTCTGAACGAAACATCAAATGATTGTTACCCCACTCAAGGGATAATCAAAACATCTAAGTTCATTGAGTAGGGATTAAAACATCATTAACAAATCTTAGTTGAACATGGATGATTAATTGGAATATATAATTAAACCAAATGCACTCTAAGTGGACCCAATGCTTTGAGGAAGATGTTCAAGGTTATGCCTCGAGCACTTCCTCAATCTAATGGGTTATCTTAAAAGAACAATTGAATTATATTATTCTTTGATCAAGAAAAATCATCCTTAACATAGCTTAGGAACCCACCAAGTTATGAGATATGATCCCTTGTTGAACTTAAACCTCTGAACTTTAATCACCACTTCTATACCTGCTTTAAATGCAAAAAATTTTAGCGAATGTACTCAAAGACTGTCAAGTATGCATTTATGTTTATTTATTGCATTTTACTTTGCTTTATTGATTAAACTCTTTACTTCTTCCTACATGTCAAAACTGAAACACTTAGGATAGTCATAAAAGCAAAACAAAACAAAAAGAAGATCAACTCACAACAATCAAAATATAAGATAATTCAAGATTTAATCACAAACAAAACAACAATTGTAATTAAATTAATACGTCTCTATCGAATGAATGGTAATCCCTCGGAGGAGGTAATCTAAGATTGCTAACGAGATTTTCCATGGTCTGGATGAAATTATGGAAATCATTCATTTGAGTTTAGTAAATTCATGTAGACTAGGTGAATTAGAAGAAAATAGTAGTGTCAGAATAATGGAACCGTGGGATCCTAACTGATATCCCTAAATCAACTTAAATATTTCCCCTTGAAAAAAACATTTAAATAATATTGAAAAATTGACAATCACACCAGAACTTGAACTCTAGAACTTGACACTTCTCTCATCTTTGCAAATTGACATTTCTAGACTAAACCCGCTGCGACGAGGAGCTTAGAGCAAATACAGTGGGCAACACGACCATCTTCAACTGTAAAACAAATCTGCGTCAACTAAATCATTCCTTAGAATTAAAATAACAAAGCCATAGGACTTCGAGGTTGTTCTTCTAGTAGGACATATCCCTCACTTTATCTCTTTAAGCCTTTGCACCTTGTGCAATATAAACCCTAACTCGTCTTAGGTTTCTGAGTTTTTCGTTTGGTATGACATAAATCCTCCTATCTTCCAAGCTTTTTGCATAATCAGTATTATGCAAATGTAAGCCCTAAATAATAAAATTGATATGATAAAACGTTTAATATCACTTCCAAAATTAAAGCCACACAATAGGATAGTTTGAGAAGTCACTAAGGTTCTCCTCTCGATCCTTGACATACCCTACCTCTCATTCCTATGGATTCTAAAAAGAATAGCAGTTCCTATTTAATCCATTCCCAATTGATATTCTCTAAGTCCACCCTTAAAATCTTTGAACTTTGAATGTTGAGAGCAAAACCATTGATCTTTATCGAGTGATTTATTGGGTGACTTCGGTCATTTAAAGTGTAATTAACTATAAGGGATTACCTTTATAGGGAACTTTAGAACCTAGGTAATATAACCCTTCCTAATTATCTTGTATTAGGTAGGGAAACTTGTCAGTAAACATAAAATTTGTTCACAAACCAAATTGATGTCATAAATCTATTATTATTTTTAATCGAGTCTCATTATCAGTTATTGTGTCTATCCCTCAGGATAGATGCTTGACTTACGGTGTATGATTAGTTTATTTAAACTATTAAGGATACGAGATCAATTTGGTCTCATATTTTTCAAAAATAAAAACACTACTTTCCAAATTATTTAAAATTATATATACATAAATTAAGTTAAAATGTGTTCAATAATTTCTGGCAACTCCGCTGGGGACTAGTTCCTCTCTTCATTTTGATCAGATGGTTTTGCTTTCATATATTGGTAGTGAGTTCATGTCCTTGGTGGACCAAACTACCATTCCTCCGTTGTCATACCTCACTCATTTCTGCCTTGAACGGGTATAGCCAACTCTTAGATTCTAGAACCACTGTTTAAACAGCCTTAAACAAAGAGGTTCGAGAATCTTTCCACCTCCCAAGGTGAGGTGGACCCCCAATAGGTGTGTTGGTGTATGAGGTGTGTTGTGAAGTCAGTTCTGGACTGGGTCTTGAATTTCACTTTTACTTCGTGTCTCTCGGGTTTAACTTGCTATCGGTAAATTAAACCAAATTTCTACCCTCATCCTGTTTAAATTATGAAATTAAAGCAAAATTCGTTAACATATGTATATAAAAATTACACTCCAAAATCCAAAAAAATAATATAATAATAAAGAATAAATAAAATAAGAAGAAAATATAAAATAAAATAAGAAGAAAATATAAAATAAAATAAAATAATGCATAAATAATCCACATAATTAAAATTTAAAATACACACACACACACACACAAAGAAAATTGCTCAGTTTAGAGTACAATGTGCGTTAACTTGAGTACTTTTGTTGAAACTGCAAAGCACTGGATGTCACTAACTTATGGAAATTCTTCAAATGACAGGGGAGAATGTCTTCACCAAATTTGATATTTTCTATTGCCACCGGAGTGTAGTTTGTTGTTAATAGGAATGAGTTATCTGATCTGGAAGTCTGAAATAAATACGTTCGTTGAGCCTATTGTTGAGTTCAATTTGAAGTTTGCTACAGAATTATCCCATCTGAAGGGGATGTTGTTTGAAAAGAAGTCTTCTATTGTTGTGACGTCTACTGCTAGGAATGTTGGGACTGCTCCCATCATCATTTCTGCTCTTTCCCCTGGATTCGCTGTCGCTGCACCAGTTGCTCTACCAACTAAAGGAAAGAGATTCTATACGAGGAAAAGCCAGTCAATTCTTATGACTTGCCATTTTTTGTATTTGAGATTAGGTCCAATTTGAAGCTCGTGCAACTAACAAAGGCATAAGAAAAGAGGTCCAGCTAGGAAATTATGAAAGTCAAGCAGCAGTGAAAATCCCGCCAGCACCTGCAGTAGTCCGATCAACAGTCAACTCAATAAAGACCAAATCATACAGATAAAAAGACCTCAGTAATAATGACAAAAAGATTAAGCAAGGCATATCCATTTAAAAGAGAGTCGATGTCGAAGATATTCCGTGACTTACTTCTAAATTCAGAATTTAGACTATTAGAACCGAACAAAGAGGATCACCCCCAATACTGCCCATTCCACCGGTTGCTCAGCCACACCATAGAAGACTGATTCATCATATATGATTAGCTAAAGAAGAATTTCAAAAATGGAAACGTAACGATCCTAGAGGAATATTTAAAAGAACCTAAAAAAGGTTCTGTAAATTTGATTTCGGGTAACTCAATTGACTTCTACACAACAACGCTCGTGCTTGAGGAAATAAGTCATGTTTCTTAAAAATTTTCAGTTGAACTTAAAGTTATTAAGGAAAAGTCAATTGGGTCTGCTTTAGAAAAGCTATGAGTTGACATTGCATAACTGTCCAAAGATCGTAAAGAAAATATTGAAGATAAAGATTAAAACCTAGCATGATACATGGGAGTTGATTTCACAGAAATCAATATAATTGAGACTGGAGCCACACCATCTTCGTGTGATGCTCCTTTACCTTCCAAGGAGAATGCTGCAGATGAATTTCAAAGGGTCTTCCAACAAAGGGATGAACAGATCAGCCGTCTCGAGGAGAAAGTTGAGAATATGATGACCGCAATGATTACAATGCAAAGACAGTCACAATCACTGCAGATGGCACCACTAAGACAAACCATTCGAAAGCCATTCATATTACAAATGAAAGAAATGAATTCACCACGAACGAAAAAACAAAGAATGATCCAGTTCAGGGTCTGATACCAGAAAATGACATTAAACAAATGGTGGAATAATAGATGAGAGAAGCCTTGGTCCAATAAAAAATGGGGGAATCAGTTGGTGGCATCCAGAGTTGTGGGATTCCGGCTCATCGCCTGGCCCATTGCCGCCGAGATTCTCTTATGTAGATTTCAATGTTATTGTTTGGAGTCGCCACTCAGTTTGTCCATTTTATTGCTCTAATCTTCAAGAGATCTTATTTCTTCAGATCATGTACAAGATCCTCGGATATTAAGAAATTTGAAGAAAATAAGGGTTGATAAAATAGAAAACAGTAGAATAAGAAATGTCAGTGATAATCCTTACATAAGGAGATTCTAGAATACCTTATTCTAGAAATTTTTATATAAGGAGGATCACATGTAAAATTTTGATAACCAGAGATTTCTAGGTGTGATACCTATCTTGAGTTCTTAAATCTCTTATAGGAGCAAGCTCCTATAGTTAATTACATCTTAGACAATTAGAATTGTCTAAGAAAACTCATGATTAATGTTAACACTTGTTTTCTAAGAAATTTCAAGAACAAGGAAAGAAACATCAATGTTCAATCCTAGGGGTAATATGTTTCTAAATGTTATGTATTACCCTAAAGGATTGATTTTGTCAATAATATTTTTTATGTTGATTTCATTTTTGTTTGGTTGTTTGTCATTTTATTGTCATTTTATCTTGTAGTTTGTTATTTGTTTGGTGGCTATCATAAAAGTTTAGGTTTTGTGACTATCCTAAAAGTTTAGGTTTTGTTTCATTGTTTGTCATTTTGATTTTATTTTGTCAATGTTATTTTGTTTTATTTTTTTAATGTCATTGTTTTGATGTCGTTTTGTTTTGTTTTGTTGTCGTTTGTCCCTTTTTCAGAATGTCACCCTGCAAAATAGAGTTATCACACCCTAATAACATTTAAAGAAAATCTAAAGTAGAACGTGTCTTCAACCTGCAAGAAAACAGTGTCAGAGTAATGTCAAATTTATTTTTTTAAAATGTGTTAATTTAATTGATTAAGTTTTTATTTTTAGACAACCTGATCAGGATGTCCATGGCACTGTCATCCTAGGGTCGTTGAATGCCTTGATCTACTTAGTCCGAAAGGTGTTTAAACCAGGAATGGAAGACTCCTATCAACAACCAGGATTGTATCATCCAAGAAATCTTCATAGATTAAGAACACTGGGGTTCAAGTTGCATTTTGTGATCTTTTTTCAATAAGATTTCATTTAAGGTTTAATGTCTTTTGGGATTTTAGGTCGGAAAATTTTAGATTTTTACAATTTAATAACTAATTAAATTTTCCATGTGTCATTTTTATTTATTTTTATATGTCAATTTTGATTTATTTATTTAAGTCTAATGTAATTTAGACCTTAAGAAAGGAGTCAAGTTTATTTAGCTCTAATGTTTGTAAGATCTAATTAGACTTGAGAATTTTAGATTTAGTGTTGTTTGAATCAAATGATTTCGATTTAAATCTAATATGAAGGATTAGACTTAGGAATTTAGATACAAATGTCTTTTGAATCTAAAGGTTTTGGATTAAGTCGAGTGTAAGTTAGACTTGGGAATTTATATTCAATGTCGTTTGAATCTATTATTTTTGAGTTAAATCTAATATAAATTAGATTTAGGAATTTAGATTCAATTTCTTTTGAATCGAAAGGTTTTGAATTAAGTCTAATATAAATTAGACTTGAGAACTTAGATTAAGTGTAGTTTGAATCTAATATTTTCGAGTTAAATCTAATATGAATTAGATTTAGGAGTTTGGATTGAATATCTTTTGAATCTAGAGGTTTCAGATTAAGTCTAATATAAATTAGACTTGGGAACTTAGATTCAGTTTCGTATCTAATACTTTTGAGTTAAATCTAATATGAATTAGATTTAGAAATTTAGATTCAAATGTCTTTTAAATCTAAAGGTTTGAATTAAGTCTAGTATAAAGACTTAATAACTTAGATTCAGTATCATTTGAATCTAATATTTTCGAGTTAAATCTAATATGAATTAGATTTAGGAATTTAGGTTCAAATGTCTTTTGAATATAAAGGTTTTAAGAAATTGGACAAAGTCAAAATGTAAATTAGATTTAATGTTTAAGTCCTAATATTGGTTGGACCTAAAGAAATTTAGTTAACTTTAGACTTAAAGTTTTAGGTCCTGATGTCAATTGGACTTAAAGATTTAGTTGGGTTTGATTCAATTTTTGATTGAATGTTGAATTTAAATTCAATGTAGGCTGAACTTTGGATTGATCCTAGGTTCAATATGGGTTGAATCTTAAGTTAAGGGCTTTGACTTAAGTTTAACTTTGAGTTGATCATAAGTTAAAGGTTTGGTTTAGACTCAATGTGGTTCAAACCTAAGGGTTTGATCTAAGTTTAACTTTGGGTTGATCTTAAGTTAAAAGTTTTGGTTTAGGTTTTATGTGGTTTGAACCCAATTTAAGTGTGTTGACTTAAGTTCAACTTTGGGTTGATCTTAAGTTAAAGGTTTAGTTTAGGTTCAATGTGGATTAAACCTAAGTTAAATTTGAGTTAGGTCTAATGCAAGTTGAACCTAAGCTAAGTTTGGGTTAGGTTCAAGTTAGGTTGATCCTAATTTTTAAGTCCAATGTAGATTGAACCTAAGTTTAGGAAAGATTTAATGTAGGTTAAACCTAAAAGATTTAAGTTCAAGTTAGGTTGAACCTAAGTATAGGTTAAGGTTATGTTTAATATATGTTGAACCTAAAAGGTTTAAATTTAATTTAGGTTCAAATTGGGTTGAACCTAAGTAGGTTAAGATTAGGTTCAATTGATGTTGAACCTAAAAGGTTTAAGTTTGACTTAGGTTCAAGTTAGGTGAACCTAAGTATAGGTTAGGGTTAGGTTCAATGTATGTTGAACCTAAAAGGTTTAAGTTTGACTTAGGTTCAAGTCGGGTCGAACCTAAGTATGGTTAAGGTTAGGTTCAATATATATCGAACCTAAAAGATTTAAGTTTGACTCATGTTCAAGTCGAGTTGAATCAAGTATAGGTTAAGGTTACAATCAATATATATTGAACCTAAGAGGTTTAATTTTTACTCAGGTTCAAGTTTGGTTGAACCTAAGTATAGGTTATGGTTAGGTTCAATGTATATTGAACCTAAAAGGTTTAAGTTTGACTTAGGTTTAAGTTGGAATAAACCTAAGTATAGGTTAAGGTTAAGTTAAATGTTTGTTGAACCTAAAAGGTTTAAGTTTAATTAAACCTAATTTAAGTCTGGTTTAGTTGATTAATTAGACTTAATAGTGGTTAAGTCTAATTGGATCATGGTTAATTAAACCTAATTTAGGTAAGGTTTAATTGATTAATTAGACTTAATTGTGGTTAAGTCTAATTGGATTATGGTTAATTAAACCTAATTTAGGTAAGGTTTAATTGATTAATTAGACTTAATTAAGTTAAGTCTAATTGGGTTATGGTTAATTAAACCAAATTTAGGTAAGGTTTAATTGATTAATTAGACTTAATTAGGTAAAGTTTAATTGGGTTATATTTAATTAAACCTAATTTAAGTAAGGTTTAATTGATTAGTTAGACTTAATTAGGTTCAGGTCTAATTAGGGTTTAGGATTAACTAAACATAATTTAAGTAATGTTTAATTGATTTAATAAAACCTAATTAGGGTCAGGTCTAATTAGGGTTTAGGATTAATTAAACCTAATTTAAGTAAGATTTAATTGATTTAATTAGACCTAATTAAAGTTAGGTCTAATTTGGGTTTGTGATTAATTAAACCTAATTTAAGTAACGTTTAATTTATTTAATTAGACTTATTTAGGGTTAGGTCTAATTAGGGTTTAAGATTAATTAAAACTAGTTTAAGTATGGTTTAATTGATTTAATTAGACCTAATTAGGGTTAGATCTAATTAGGGTTTATGTTTAATTAAATCTAATTTAAGTATGGTCTAATTGAATTAATTAGACCTAATTAGGGTTAGGTCTAATTAGGGTTTGTGATTAATTAAACCTAATTTAAGTAAGGTTTAATTGATTTAATTAGTCCTAATTAGGGTGAGGCCTAATTAGGGTTTATGCTTAATTAAACTTAGTTTAAGTAAGTTTTAATTGATTTAATTAGACCTAATTAGGGTTAGGTCTAATTAGGGTTTCAGGTTAATTAAACCTAATTTAAGAAGGGTTTAATTGATTTAATTAGACCTAAGTAGGTTTAGGTCTAATTAGGTTTTAGGATTAATTAAACTAAATTTATGTAAGGTTTAATTGATTTAATTACACCTAATTAAGGTTAGGTCTAATTAGAGTTTAGAAATAATTATACCTAATTTAAATAAGGTTTAATTTATTTAATTAAACCCAATTAGGGTTAGGTCTAATTAGGGTTTAGGATTAATTAAAGCTAATTTAAATAAGGTTTAATTGATTTAAATAGAACTAATAAGAGTTAGGTATAATTAGGGTTTAATTTTTCTTAAACATAATGTAATTAAGGTTTTAAGATAATTAATCAGATCTAATGAAGGTTAGACCTAATTAAAGTTTGATTTGTCTTAAACCTAATGTATTTAAGGTTTAAAATAATTTATCAGGTCTAATGAGGGGTTAGACCTAATTAAGGTTTGATTTTTCTTAAACCTAATGTAATTAAGGTTTAAAATAATTAATCAGGTTTATTGAGGGGTTAGACCTAATTAAGGCTTGATTTGAGTCTATTCGGTGGTGTTAGACTCATAATTGAAAGTCCAATGTGGAATGTGCTAAGTATGGTGAAGATTTGAGTTTTAAAGGATTTTAGGATTTTAAATGTTTATTTATAATTAATAATTTTAACCCTAAAAATGAAAATTTCATTTTAAATTTTAAAAAAGGCTAAGATTTATTATTTTAGGGTTTAAATCTGTCACCCTAAGGTTATTAACCAATTTCTAATTTAACTTCTTAATTAATGCTTTTTTATAATTATTATTAAAAATAATTACAAAGTTTTATACAAATTAAGAAATCCTATTATAGAGAATTTTCCTAGCTTTAGAAAAATCAGAGGATGTTCATAAGAACATAAAGGTTGATACCTAAAATTTTCATATTTTTCTGAGTTATAAATAATTTTCAATAATCAAATTACTCTCTAGAGTATTTAATTAATTAAAAATTAAATATACTCCTTAATTCATGATTTCATTTCCACATTATTCCTCTCATTATCCTGAGTTTAGGGGTATGTTTATTATATTTTTAATGATTTTTATTTGTCAAGATATGGATGTTTGATAAATTCAAGGTTAATTTGGATTTAATTAAATCCTTATTAACCCAAAATTTTTAGGGGAGGCCGTGTGTCGTCGGATGTGTCGAAATGCAGCTAATCAGCTGCGAGATTCAGAACAACAGATTGGCTAGGATTGAATCAGAGCTGTTCATTTCCAAAACACAGAAATGGACGACATCCATTCATCTCCTTCCTTTGGTCTAAACCCGCAAGACGTCCACAGTTTAGGGACAAGATCTCGCTCGATTCTTGATGGATTCGAGTATTTTTGTTCCTATAGCTTCATTTAAAGATGAAGAACGCTTCCACACGGTGATGTCAAGGTTGTGAATTGGTTTATTTCATAAAGTGTCAAAACTAAGCTCGGCTTGAGTGCAAAGATCCATACCTTGGCCTGAGTTGATGAAACTTCAATTAAATTGATTCTAAAGCTTCCTCTTGACCTCAGAGAGCTTGTCCCCAACTCAATTTTAGGTGAAACTAGGGCTATATATGAGTTCGATCAAACAGTTTGGAAAAAGAAAATGAAACAGTGGATTAGAACCTATGAAGGATCAATTTCAATTAGGCTTGTCTTTGTAAAGCTCTAGGAACCTTTTAGAGGATTTAATTTGAATTTTTAAGGAACTTCATTTCAAACCTGAAAAATTGTTCTGTTTCGGTAGAGAAATTATGGCAAACTAGTGAGTTTCAAGACCTAATTCTATGGGGGACCAGTTGTTTAGGTCCTAGGGAAGAACTTTTATGTTCAAAGTTTTTAAAATTGGGCAGTGTAAATGGGTCTTATCTCTTATGAGGCTCTTGGCTTTAGCTCTATTTATAGCCAAGAATGGCCATAGATAAGCTCTAGTTTGGTTAGGGAGGAAGCTGACGACACAGGGAAGATCAAGGATCCTATAGAAATGAGAATTGGGCTAAGAATGATTACATTTAGCATCCCTGAGGTTGGCTCACCATGATTTCAAAATTTTTAAAAATGGAGGCTATTGTTATGTCTTATTTCTATTGGGGAAAGAATGAGGTGGATAAGATCCTTGGTACGTGCTGGTGTTACCCCACATAAGCTTTAAAAGTCGTTTAATTGGTTTAGAATAGAATGACACATAAGCTTCTCTTCCCCTTAATTCCATGGCTTGGTTATGGTGAACTCAACCATGGTGAGGAGAGTGGTTTTAGTAATGTCTATCTCTTATTGGGCGAGGATTAAGATGAGTGATGATTCACTAAAATCAGCCTTCAAAGGTCGCATGCATGAATGACACCATTTTCATTCATTTATAATGGTGTAATGATGAGACCAAACTTGGGTTAACCATTGTAACCCATGGGTTTGTCATAAGGTTAACCATGTCATGATGGTGTTAATAGATTCCCTAGGTCATGGGTTACCGATTAGTAACTTAATATATGTTGAATTCAAATATTAATGTTATTTATGATGTCTTAAATGATGCCAATTTTTTATTTTAATTTAGAGTTTTTATTTGTAATTATATTTTAAATTAATTATGTACTTAATTTAAAATATAGAAAATTACAATATCAACCCATAAATTAATCAAAGTAATTTTGAAAATTAATTATTTGATTAATTTTATTGATTTGGTTCAAAGTTGAATATTTTTTACCAAAGTTGACCAAGGTTGACCAGGGTTGACCAGGGTTGACCATGATCGACCAGGGTGGACCATTGTTGACCGGTTCAGGTCCAGGGTTGACCCAGGTGATTTAGTTAACCTTGTCATGGTTAATTTAATCATAGGTTCATTAATTTTGGAAATGGGACATAAGTTTAACTAGGGTTAACCAAATGATCAAATCTGATCATTTTAATGTCTTAGATTGATCAAATAAATTAAGTTTGACCAATTTGGTGTCTAGGTTGCCTTGGTGGTCAATGGGGTTGGCATTGGGTCAATGTGGTGGTCATTGGGTCATGGATTGACCATTTGTGACCTAATTTGACCATCTGGGTCAAAGATTGACCAGTTTGGTCAATGTGGTGGTCATTGGGACCAGAATTGACCATTTTAACCAAACTTAATTTGACCCTTTGGGTCAAAGGTCGACCAATTTGGTTAATGGGGTGGTCATTGGGTCAATGTTTGACCATTTTGAGCTGATTTGACCATTTGGGTCAAAGGTTGACTAGTTTGGTCAATTGGTGGTCATTAGGTTAAGGATTGACCATTTTGATCTAATTTGACCATTTGGGTCAAAGGTTGACAAGTTTGGTTAATGTGGTGGTCATTGGGTCATAGGTTGACCATTTTCACCTGATTTGACCATTTGAGTCAAAGGTTGACTAGTTTGCTCAATGGGGTGATCTTTGGGTCAAGAATTGACTATTTTGACCTAATTTGACCATTTGGGTTAAAGGTTGACCATTTGGTCAATGTGGTGGTTATTGGGTCTTGGGTTGACCATTTTAACTTAATTTGACCATTTGGGTCAAAGGTTGACCAGTTTGGTCAATATGGTGGTCATTGGGTTATGGATTGACCATTTTGACATAATTTAACTATTTGGGTCAAAGGTTGACTAGTTTAGTCAATGTGGTGGTCATTGGGTCAAGGATTGACCATTTTGACCTAATTTGACCATTTGGGTCAAAGGTTGACCAGTTTGGTCAATGGGGTCGTCATTGGGTCAAGAATTGACCCTTTTGACCTAATTTGACCATTTGGATTAAATGTTGACCAGTTTGGTCAATGGCGTAGTCATTGGGTAAAAAATTGATCATTTTGACTTAATTTTTCCATTTGGGTCAATGGTTGACTAGTTTGGTCAATGTGGTGGTCATTGGTTCATGTGTTGACAATTTTAATCTTATTCGATCATTTAGGTCAAATGTTGGCCAGTTTTGTCAATGTGGTGGTCATTGGGTCTTAGATTGACCATTTTGACCTAATTTGACCATTTGGGTAAAAGATTGACTAGTTTGGTCAATGGGGTGATCATTGGGTCAAGAATTGACTATTTTAACCTAATTTGACCATTTAGGTCAAAGAATGACCAGTTTGGTCAATGGGGCTTGAGTCAAGAATTACCATTTTGACCTAATTTGACCTTTTGGGTCAAAGGTTGACCAATTTGGTCAATGTGGTGGTCATTGGGTTAAGGATTGACCATTTTGACCTAATTTAACCATTTGTGTCAAAGGTTGACTAGTTTGGTCAATGGGGTGATCATTGGGTCATGAATTGACCATTTTGACCTAATTTGACCATTTGAGTCAAAGGTTGACCAGTTTGGTAAATGAGGTGGTTATTGGGTAAAAAATTGACCATTTTGACCTAATTTGACCATTTGGATCAAAGATTGACCATTTTGGTCAATGTTGATGAGATCAGGGTTTGTCAATGCTGATTTGATCATTTTTAGGATTTATTAAGATTTGAATTAAAAAGGCTTCATTAGGGTTTTACCCTAGACATTAAAGTTTTACCCTAGATATTAGGTTTTAGTGACCATTAGTATAATTTTGAAGTTCAATATTGTTAGACTTCCTTTCTCAAGATGATTTGTAAATGATCTTCACAAAAGTGCGGTCATTAAATGGGCCCCCAATATGTGTGGAATACGACACAAGTATGCCGCACATATTAGCGTTGAGCGAAACGGTCTGGATAATCCAACAAAATTGTCAAGTTAAGAGTAATCTTAATGTCAAAGAAGTCTTATTTTTAATTTTTAAAGAGAAGATGGATGTTATAATCCATTAAAGGAGGTCTTACACCGCTTCTCAAAGATATGAAATGTTGGAATGTCGATTTTGGAAAGGGCTACTATGCGACTTATATTCTTTCTCAAAGAAAGAGTTAAAGGAATGCCATCTTTCTGTTCAAAAAGGTCTTATATCCAATAATTAAAGAGAGGGTGATGCCATATCATCTCTCAGAATTGTCAAATGTCAATTTTGAGAAGGAATGCTATACGTCTTATATCCTTTCTCAAAGAAAAAGCTACAGGAATGTTGTGTTTCCGTGTCAGGAAGGGTCTTATATCGAATAGCTGAAGAGAGAATGCATGTCATACCATCTCTCAGAAATGTCAAATGTCGATATGTCAATTTTGAGAAGGAATGCTACACGACTTATATCATTTCTCAAAGAAAGAGCTACAAGAATGCCATGTTTCCATGTTAGGAAGAGCCTTATATCCAATAGCTGAAGAGAGAATTGATGGCAAACCATCTCTCAGAATGTTAAATGTCGATATGTCAATTTTAAGACAGAATATTATACGACTTATATCCTTTCTTAAAGAAAGATCTACAGTAATGCCATGTTTCCATGTCAGGAAGGGTCTTATATCCAATAGCTGAAGAGAGAATGGATGCCATACCATCTCTCAGAAATGTCAAATGTCGATATGTCAATTTTGAAAAGGAATGTTATACGACTTATATCATTTCTCAAAGAAAGAGCTACAGTAGTACCATGTTTCCGTGTCGGAAAGAGTCTTATATCCAATAGTTGAAGAGAGAATGGATGCCATACCATCTCTCAGCAATGTCAAATGTCGATATGTCAATTTTGAGAAGGAGTGCTATACGACTTATATTCTTTCTCAAAGAAATAGCTAAAGGAATGCTATGTTTCCATGTCAGGAAGGGTCTTATATCCAATGGTTCAAGTTATGTGTGAAAAACACATAAAAAGAACCCATCCGCTGGGGATTTGACCTTTATAGGTCAAAGGATAAATTTCATGTTAATTGTCGCATGTTGTTTATTATGTAATTTTTAATTTAAAGTGTTCATATTGGCACTTTTGACTTGCCGATGTTTCATTGACAGCTAGGGAATATCATACAAAATTTTATTCCACTACTAAAGATAATGTACATTGATGATAAAAGTCAATAACACATCATATGTCGTACAATACACATTACAAACTGTCGATATAACTTCACATCAGAAGTTGTTAGATTGTCCTTCTATCATCCTTGTAACCCTGGATACTGCTAGACCTACTACAAATATCTAACACTCCAAGACATTTTCTGTTAAGTATGTCCTAGGTGTTTGGATATTCATAGGATCATGGTAGTTCCAAATGTTTTAATCCCTCGAGCTTTGACATAGGTCTATAATCGATTAGCCATTTGTTAGGACGCATTCTTCGTAGTGTAATTGAGATCATTTGTCTGCTCACACCGCATATTCAATGTTTAGCAACATCGACTCCATTCCCTTGTAAGACCAGGACTGATCCACGTGGAAGGGGAATCTGGTAAGATCCGCGAAATTCTCCCAGTCCCACAATCCTTATTGTTGACCTCACTATTGTGAAGATTATTTCTAAACCATGTTGAGACAGGAAGTCTACCAATATTGGCTCACTAAATCTCAATAATGGTCACTAAACCCTAATGTCTAGGGTAAGACCTTAATGAAGCCTTTTTAACCCAAATTTTAATGACATTCTTAAATGAAAAAATCAACAATGAAAAACCCTGATTTGATCAACTGATCCAACATGTCAACCTTAGACCCAAAAAATCGACTTTGGCCAAACTGATAAATTCTTGACCCAATGACCACAACATTAACCCAACAGTCAACCTTTGACCCAAAAAGTCAATTTTGGTCAAACTGTCAATTCTGGACCCAATGACCACCTTACTGACCCAAATGGTCAACTTTTGACCCAAAAAGTCAAAATTGACCAAAATCGTCAATTCAAGACCCTTTAACCACCATATTGACCCAATAGGTCAACCTTTGACCCAACAAGTCAACTTTGGTCAAACTGGTCAATCCTTGACCCAATGACCACCTTAATGACCCAAATGCTCAACTTTTAACCCAAAAAGTCAAAATTAACCAAAATCATCAATTCATGACCCTTTGACCATCACATTGATCTCATTAGTCAACCTTTGACCAAAATAGGACAAATTTGATCAAAATGGCCAACACATGAGCTAAAGACCATCACATTTATATAATTGGTCGAACACTAACTTAAAAAGACAAAAATTGGCAAACTGACCAACCCAAGACCTAAAAGACTACCACATTGACATCATAATTCAGACATTGATCTAATCAACTTGACAATGGTCAAGGAGACCAAGGTAAAACTCAAATGTCAATAAATTGACTTTTGGTTTGACATAGACCCTAAAAATGATCATCATGACCAAACCCACCCAAAAATTCAAAACCCTTGGTCTTTATGACTAAGCTAAACCATGATAATGTTAGAAAAGTCACATTAGTCACCCTTGGGCTAAAATGGATCAATTTGAGTCAACCAAGGTCAACCATGGTCAACCCTAGTCAACATCTATTAAATTTGGTCAAAATACCCATTTTGAACAAAATAATAATGAAATTAATCAAATAATTTATTCTAAAGTTATTTTGATTATTTTTTTGTCTAATAATATAATTTCCAATATTTTTAATTAATTACATAAATAATTAAAAATGGAAATAAAATTAAATAGATATTTTTGGACAAGTGACACTATTTATGACATAATAGATGGTTTTTGAATTTTAAAACCCATTAATGACATCATGGGTGACCTCACATGGGTTACACACAACCCATAAAACCCATTAAAAATAAATCAAACCATTGGGTGACCCATGATATGTCACCTTAACCCTGGTTAAAAGACGTGATGACACTTTAGTTATGAAGGGAATTGACATGTCATTCCCTCATAAATTCTTAAAGGAATATTTGGTGATTCACAAAGCACATTAAGCTCCATCCAATGAAGAAAAAAAATCAGCTCTTAAGTCATCCCTTACATCATAATTGACCTCACCATGACCAAATTCATGATGATAAGGGGAGATAGGATTATGTGTCACCTTCTTCCATATATGAAGTGTGACTCATTTACTTGGATAAGGAGAGGTGGCCGGCCACGTTAAGTGTGCCATGAACATGCCAATGAGGATGAAACACTACTTAACCTCACCCTTATACCATGGTTAAACCACATTATATCTCATCATGACAAAAATTATAAAAATGGGGAAATGGAAGAATTACATGGCGTCCTCTCATCAAAACTTAATTGACATGGAAAATGGATGATGGCTTACTCTTATTGAGTCACCATGCACCTCCCTCTCATTCAATAGAGAGAAAACATGACTTGAGTTATCCATTTATCATGGTTAAATCCAATGATGAAAATGGATGAATAGGAGGCATATGTGTTTCCTTTCTTCACAACCATTGAATGATTAATGAGGACTCATGTAGGGGAGTCTGACTCATAGTATTTAAACCAATCCATACACCTTCCTAGCCAACCAATGGAAGCAAGCCAAGCCATGGGTTAAAACTTCACCACACTTGGAAATCCATATGGGTTAAGCTTAGGAAATCCAAATCCCCTTATCCACAGCCAAAATCTCTCTTCAAGACATTAAATGGGAGGTTAAAAACCTCCCTAAATAAACCCTAGACCAGCCAAGCTCTCCCACGGCTATAAATAAGCCCAAACCCGAGCAGGTAAGGGAGGAGACAAAAATTGGGAAATGTCTATACACTGCCTAATTCCTCTAGCTTTGAACATCAAAGATTCCCTCTAGGACCTAAGTAGGTTTTTCCCCATAGACTTGAGCCCTGAAATCCACTCAATCTCCCTAATTTGATCATCCCGAGAGGACCCAAAACATGACATTTTTGAAGTATGAAATCAAACTTCAAATTGACTGACCTAAATCAATCTAGGGACTGACTGAGGATGAGCCTAATCGAAATTGAGCTACCCATAGCCTCTAACCTGCTGTTTGACCTCACCCTATTAGGCCGAGCCACCTTGTGATCAAACTTATACAAGGACCCAATTTGACCTCAAATTGAGTTTGGGAAAAGCCTTCTGAGGAGCAAACGAAGCTTTCAAGCCATTCAATTTGAGTTTATACTCACTGTGGCCAAGGTATGGTTCTTCATACCCAACCTGAGCTCGGGCATTGTCTAGAGTAGGTTTAGCCAATTTAAAACCCATACAAATTCATATGGATATGTTTGTCTCTTTCAGATGAAGCTCTCGAAGCAAAAATGGCTCAATTCCATCAATAATCGAGTGAGATCTTGTGTCTAGAACATGTACGATATTCGGGTTTAGAACAGATGAAGAGGATGAACAGATGCCGTCCATTTTTGTGTTCTGGAAATGGACGGCTGTAATTCATTTTAGCTTGATCCAATGTTCGGACCCCCGTAACGGATCAACCACGTTTCGACGGCTTCGAGGAAACATGGTGCCATATGGTAAATTAGGGCTTGATTTGGATTTAAATAAATCCAGTTAACCTTAAAATAATCAAAAAATAATATCTTTACAAAGAAAAATCATAAAAATAAGACAAAAATACCCTCAGACTCAGCATGATGAGGAAAAAATTATGAGACCAAAATCATAATTTATCATTTATATTTAATTTTTAATTAATTAAATGCTCTCTGGAGTATTTTAATTATTAAAAATTATTTACAAGTAAAAAAAATATAAAATTTCTAGGGGTTTATCTCTAGGTCCTTAGGAACCCTTTCCTAGGAAAATCCTCTAAGATATGATTTCCTAATTTTCAAGATACTTTATAATTAATTTTAACAATAATTATAAAAAAAATGAAAATATGGAAAAATTAAACTTTGAGAATGGTTAGGAATTTTAAGGTGATAGACAATAACCTTAAAAAAAAAATCTTAAATCATTACGTCAATTTTAAAAGACATTTTAAGTTAGGGTTAAATTTATTGATTATAAATTAATAATTTTTAAAACCCTAAAATCTTTTCCCTCACTCTACTTAGCCTATTTTACAATGAGCTAGGTCAATGTTGAGCTAACCTCAAGTAGACTCAAAATAAAACCTTAGTTAAGCTTAATACATCACTAGGCTTAATTAAACCAACTAAACCTTAACTAAATTAGGTTTAATAGAAAATCAAACCTTAATTAAGCTTAAGACATCACTAGGCTTAATTAAACCAATTAAAACTTAACTAAATTAGGTTTAATACAATATCAAACCTTAATTAAGCTTAAGGCATCACTAGGCTTAATTAAACCCATTAACCTTAACTAAATAGGTTTAATACAAAATCAAACCTTAATTAAGCTTAAGACATCACTAGGCTTAATTAAACCCATTAAACCTTAACAAAATCAAGTTTAATACAAAATCAAACTTTAATTAAGCTTAAGACATCACAAAGCTTAATTAAACCCATTAATCCTTAACTAAATTTGGTTTAATATAAAATCAAACCCTAATTAGGTCTAACCTCAAATAAGACCGAATTAAACACCTTAAACTTAATTACATTGGGTTTAAGACAAATAAACCCTAATTAGGTTTAACCCTTAATTAAACTTAATTAAACATCTTAAACCTTAATTACATTATGTTTAAGACAAATTAAACCCTAATTAGGTCAAACTCATTAGACCTAAACAAATCATTAAACCTTAACTAAATGAGGTTTAATCTATCAAAACTCCAATTAGGTCCAACCTATTAGACCTAATTAAACCATTAAAATTTAACTGAATAAGGTTTAATCATATTTAAATTATAATTAGGTCTAACCTATTAGATCTAGTTAAATCATTAAACCTTAACTAACTAAGGTTTAATCAAACTAAACCCTAATTAGGACTAACCAATTAGACAAACTTAAATCATTAAACCTTAACTAACTAAAGTTTAATCAAATCTAAACCCTAATTAGATCTAACCCATTAGTCTTAATTAAACCACTAAACCTTAACTAGCTAAGGTTTAATCATATTTAAACTCTAATTAAGTCTAACCCATTAGACTTAATTAAATCAATAAACCTTAACTAACCAATATTTAATCTAACCTAAACTCTAATTAGTTCTAACCCATTAGACATAATTAAATCATTAAACCTTAATTAAGTAAGGTTTAATCAAACTAAACTCTAATTAGGTCTAACCCATTAGAACTAATTAAATCATTAAACCTTAACAAACAAAGGTTTAATCAAACTAAACCCTAAGTAGGTCTAACCCATTAGACATAATTTAAATCATTAAACCTTAACTAACTATGATTTAATCATATTTAAACTCTATTTAGGTCTAGCCCATTAGACTTAATTAAATCATTAAACCTTAACTAGCTAAGGTTTAATCAAATCTAAACCCTAATTAGGTCTAACCCATTAGACCTAATTAAACATAAACAAACTAAGGCTTAATCATATTTAAACTCTAATTAGGTATAATCCATTAAATTTAATTAAATCTTTAAACCTTAACTAACAAAGGTTTAATCAAACCTAAACACTTATTAGGTCTAAGGTTAAATCATACCTAAACCTTAATTAATTATAAAACCATTAGACTTAATTGTTTCTTAAGTCTTATTTACATTATACTTAAGTAACTTATAAACCTAAGCAATCCTACTTCCGATAAGACTTAAATCTTCAAACCTATAACTTAGGTTCAACTCAATTTGAACCCAAGTTAACCTAAATATTATGTTCAACTCATATTGAACCTAACCCAACCAAAATTTAACTTGAGTTCAACCTAACGTGAAATCAAGTGAACCTAAGTTTAGGTTCAATTCATATTGAAGCTAACTTAACCAAAACCTAACTCAAGTTCAATCCATATTGAACTTAAATTAACAAAACTTAACTTAGGTTCAACCCAACTTGAACCCAAGTTAACCTAAACATTAGTTTCAACCCATATTGAACCTAACTTAACCAAAATCTAATTTGAGTTCAACCCAAACTTGAACCCAAGTTAACTCAAGACCTAACTTAAGTTGAACCCATATTGAACTTAAGTCAATAAAACCTAACTTAGGTACAACCTAACTTGAACCCAAGTTAACTCAAGACTAAACTTAAGTTCAACCCAAATTGAACTTAAGTCAATAAATTCTAACTTAGGTTCAACCTAACTTGATCCCAAGACCTAAATTAAATTCAACCTATATTGAACTTAAGTCAACATTTCTACCTAAATTGAACTCAAGCTTCATTCAAACTTAAGTTCAACCCATATTGAATTTAAGTCAACTAAAAATTTTAAATGGTTGAATCCAAATTAACCAACATTAAGTAAAAATATTAAATTAAAAAGGTAGATTCAAATAACATTGAATCTAATTATCAAAGTCTAATGAACATTCGACTTAATACTTTTTAGATTCAAATGACATTGAATTTAAATTATTAAAATCTAACTTTTTGTTAGATTTTAAGTAATCAAAATTAGACCTAATACTTTTTAGATTCAAAATCTAAAATATTAAAATCTAACTTTTTGTTAGATTTTAAGTCTAATCAACATTAGACTTAATACTTTTAGATTCAAATGACATAGAATCTAAAATCTAACATTTTTTAGATTTTAAGTCTAATCAATATTAGACTTAATACATTTTCGATTTAAATGAAATAAAATCTAAAATATTAAAATCTAATTTTTTGTTTGATTTTAATTCTAATCAACGTTTGACTTAATACTTTTTTAGATTCAAATGATATCGAATCTAAAATATTAAAATCTAACTTTTTGTTAGATTTTAAGTCTAATCAACATTAGACTTAATACTTTCAAATTACATTGAATCTAAAATATTAAAACGCAACTTTTTGTTAGATTTTAAGTATAATCAACATTAAACTTAACACTTTTAGATCCCAATGATAAAATCTAACCTTTTGTTAGATTTTATTTAATTTACACTTCACATTTTCTTAAATTCAAATAAATCTAATACTTTTACAGATTAAGAATAAGTGTTAAGTTTTCTTTCCAATTTATATGGTGTGCTAACTCTGTTTTACATGACGTTTAAAACGAAACGATGATATTAGTTTTGTTTTAGATTTTCTTTGCATGTTATAGAGTGTGCTAACTCTATTTTGCATGACAATTAAGATGAAACAACGACATTAGTTTCATTTTAGATATTCTTTGCATGTTATAGATTGTGTTAACTCTGTTTAGCAGGACGATTAAGAAGAAACGAGGACATTAGTTTCATTTTAGAGTTTCTTTGCATATTAGAGGGTGTGCTAACTCTGTTTTACCATACGAAATTCCAAAGATGGAGCCACAACATAAAACAAAAAAACATGAAAAAACAAAACTAGAAATTTTAGGTTAGCCACATAACCGAAGATAAAGACATAAAAACATAAGAACAAATAACAAAACAAAACCAAAACTATTAGGATAACTACGAAACAAAAAACAAATTACAATTATAATGACATTAACAAATTAAAAATTAAAATGACAAACAATAAAACAAAACAAAACAAAGTTGACAAAATCAAACTCTTAGTGTAGTTTGACACATTATTGTAGGATTGAACGTTGACATTTCTTTCCTTGAAACCTCTTAGAAAACAAGCGACTAACATTAATAAGAAGTTTTTCTAGATAATCATAATTGTCTAAGATGTAATTAACTATAAGAGCTTAATCATATAAGAAATTTGAGAACTTAGGTTAGGTATTTACCTTGAAATCATTGGTTATAGAAATTTTACATGTGATTCTCCATATATAAAGACTTCTAGAATAAGACATTCTAGAATCTCCTTTTGTAAGGCTTATCACCGACATTTATTATTCTACTATTTTCTATTTTATCAGCTCTTATCCTCTTCAAGTTTCTTGTTGTCTAAGGATTCTTCATATAATCCTAAAGGAAAAAGATTTCTTGAAAATAGGGCAATATTATAGATAAATAGAGTGGCGACTCCAAAACAAGGACATTGATATCAACACCGAGAAAATCTCCGACACGGCTCCAGATGCCTACAAGAGATTTTATTTGGTGACTCCGCTGGGGATGATCTTTCTTCTCATTTTTTGTTAAATTACTTGTTTTCAAAAGATGTTTCATCCTTTGACAAATAGGATCACATCTTCATAAAGTCCGACTCATAAAGAGTAATTCTTGACAATCCATAACAACAATATGATATGAAAATAAAAAAATTCCCAGTTTATGAATAAGTCCGTGAAATTTTATTCTTCTTAAATTTTCAGAAAGTTTTAATGGAATCCCTGAATTCAGTCTTTTCTTATTATCAAGTCTCAATACACCAATCGATGAAGACATTTACCTTTATCAGAATGATTTTGGATTATTTGATGAAACTGAATATTCATTAGAAAATACATATCAAACTGATATACAATCCTTCGAGGAATTCAATCTAAAACCTTATGAAGATTTTCTTAACTTTACAAAAGATTTACCTCAATACATTCCAGAAGAAAAATATATGTTTGAAGAAATGGAAGAACAGGTTGACAGAAAAGGAAAAAAAAATTGTGTTGAACAAGAAAATGACATTCCTCCTCCATCCACATATGAAGTTGGATGTTCCAAGAATAATTCAAAAACTCAACGAAGAAACAAAATTCATTCTCTTAAAAGAAAGAAAAAATGGAACGAAGATGACAATTTTGAGACATCTGAATTTGAACAGAGAGTTTTTGGGAACCCTTCCTTCTCAAAGGAAAACCAATATGTTCCAATACCTGTTGAATATGAGTAAAATACTTTCCAACTAAGAAATTCTCCGTCAATTCCTACCATATACTCTGTGTTTATAAGTTTAGCTTGGAAAGATAGGTGTTCAATTTTCTGGCTATTAGATAAAATGGGATATGCTGTCTCTATAACAATAAAAAAGGATTCTTTCAATTGAAGATCCTACTTACTTAAAAAGGGATAAAAAATTTCCATTAGACAGACAATGTACTTGGGTACCAGGAAAATTTCATCTTGAGCCAAGAATAAAAGATGTGGTTGTCACAAGAAATAGAACTAAGCATAACAATATAATATCAAAAACAGAAGACACATCTGCTAAAATGAATGCTTTGGTCCAAATGTTACAACGTGGAGACCCTTATTCACAAAAGGATGATACATTTCCTACGATATCTCATCCTATACTAAAAAATAATGCATGGAGACGAGAATAGTAAGGATGAATCTCAAATACCATGAGTACCCTTGCAGACAGTTCTCTAGAGCCAACTTGTGGAAAGCATCCTATAAAATCATTTGAAGAAAGAATGAAGAAATTGAAAAATGAAATCAAACAATTCTCAATACGAAGGAAGGATAATTCTTCAAATAGTTCAAATGAGGAAGTCCCTGAGATAAATACTATATAAACACGATTTACCTCCTTAGCATGAGAATTAAATGAAAAAGATACGACAGAAGAGTTATGAGCTGTTATTCGTCAACAAGATGAACAAATCAGCTGTCTCGAACAAAAAATGGAAGAGTTAATGACATCTCTACAAAATCCACCAGCAAATCCATTGCCTGCCTTTGAAATCATTAGGCCAGAGGCAATACACATTGTAAAGGATAAAAGAGAGCCAATAGAAATTGAGGAGCACTCTAAAGAAAAGAGATTACCCCCATAGTGGAATTCCAGAAAAAGAAACAACACAATTAGTAGAACAAAAAATAAAAGAAACAATGGCTCAGGTAAAGGCTGGATCATTAATTCCAAATGGTAAACCTTATCCAAAGGAATTTGATTTTGTCCAATACCCTAAAGGGTTTATTCCTCCTCTCTTCAAAATGTTTGGTGGAACTGGTAATCCTCATCAACACCTTGCACATTTTAGGGCAAATTGCTATAATGCAGGAGGAAGTGACGATCTTCTATTCCTTCAATTTGTTAACAGTCTCACAGAAGTTTCTTTTGACTGGTATGCGAAACTTTCTAATAGGTCTGTTAAGACTTTTGTAGAACTTGAAAGTCTTTTCATTCAACTGTTCGTTGGAGCCCAAGATCTTACTATAGGTGGTGACTTGGTGGTAGATAAACAAAAGCCAGGAGAGAGTTCAGTGGATTAAATTTTGCACTGGAGAAATCTCAGCATGAAATGTGAACCACAACTCCAAGATTATCACACTATTGAAATCTTGCTTAAAAATATCCATGGTCCTATAGCATTATACTCAAGGGGTTCAAAATAAAAACATTCAAAAAATTACTCAGTAAAGCTGCCAATCTTCAAGAAGAAGCAAAGCAGATGAGTGTAACGGGAAAGACCAAAAAGATAAATTCTGTCAAAGCATTTGAAAAGAAGCCAGAAAATGTTGTAGAGAAGGGTAAACAAGTAATGCAAGTTCAACCTGAACGAAAGAAACAACGATAGAACCAATCATCACCACAAACTTCTTCTCAATTACAACTTCAACAACCAATTCCAATATCGACACATAAGAGAACGATGGCTAAAAGAATATATAAAGAATGCCCGTTTATGATAGAGGCCGCCAGCAAAATATTCTGTAGCCTACTGAAAATACCAGAATTTAAGCTACCTAAGGCTAAAAGGCCAGCAGAAGTTGACATGAAGGACAATTCAAATTATTGTCCTTACCACAGATTGCTTGGACACAAGATTGAAGAATGTTTTGTCTTCAAAGACTAGTTAGAGCGTAACTTTAAATAAGGAAGTATATAATCCTGAAAGGATATTTGAAAGAGCCTAAAAAAGGTTCAGTCAATATGATTTCTGTTGATAAGCTTAAATCCGACAATAAGAACAAAGACGACATTGTTCAAGGTAAATCTTGTAAGGAGATCCTTACAAACTTTCAAGTCACAAAATCTTCCAAGAAAGGAAAGAAAAAGAAAAATAAAGAACCAAGAAAGATTAGAGGTCTTCTAGGTATAGGGACTACTGTTCCTTTTTTATCTTCTAGCTCTTATGTTCCTCCATCCTCTACTAGGATAGTTATATCGGATAAAGGGAAGAAATCCCTTGAACAGATAACCTTGTATGACTTCCTTTTTACCACTACTGTGAATAATAATACTTCTAGTTTTGCTTACTTTTTGTCTATTTTGGGTGATAGTTTTAAAAATGATCAGTCAAATTTTGATTCTGTATACAATACTCAAATGGTACATGATCTCGATCATTCTAATGACAACCAAAACAACAATAACATTAATGATAATTTTGATGACGACAAAGACGAAAGCGATACTGTCACATTCCAACTACAAGGGACCCCAATTTCCATAGAATTGGAATCTTCAGACTCAGAGACAAAAGATTTAGACAGTAAACTTGAAGAAATAGTTGAATTAATTTGTAAAGTGGAAAAGTTTTGCCTCCTAGAATGGCTCCCCAATGAAGGAAAAAAAAATAGTTCCATCGGAAAGGATCGTTCCTCCAATACATCCACAACTCCCTAAAAGAAATGAGGATGATCTTCACAACAAGGTGGGCTATAATGTATTAGCTCACTTGAGAAAGTTACCAGCAAAATTGAGTATTTATGACGCTCTTATACTCTCCAAATAAATGAGAGAGTCATTGATAAAAGCTTTTAGATCCAGACATTTTCTTAGCTCAACTTGCTAGAATCATTCAAAATGAAGCTTGTCCATTAGAAGAATTGACAAAGATTACCTTCTCTGACAATGGCTTGTTACTTGGAATGACCGAGCATACTTGTCCACTATACATCACAGTGAACATAAATGACACGACACTTTCAGGGGTGTTTATCGACGGGGTGCCTTGATTAACATAATGAATTTAAGAACTCTTGCATATTTGGTTATTGATGCATCCCAACTATCAAGAGATACAATGATGTAATGAGGATTTAATCAATAAGGAGAAAAAGCTCTAGGATCAATAACATTGCTCCTAAAGATATATAACTTGGTGAAAACGACAAAATTCCTTATCATCGACTCGGATACCTCTTTTAATGCTTTACTTGGCAGATCATGACTTCATGAGCATAAAATGGTTCCCTCTTCACTGCATCAATGCATAAAATATTTACAAAAAGGACAAGAATGTTGTATTATAGGAGATCTGCAACCATTTTCAATCCATGAAATTGGTATACATGAAGATGAAACATATTATGCTCCTAGAAAGAAAATAATATGCTCCAGAGAGACAATAGTGGATATAAAAGAAAAAGATAAAAAAAAAGAAAACAAATGAAAAAGGTTATTCTATAACAAAGGCGAAGGGAAGTAATTCTCATCAAACTCATACCCGAGGCCGAGGATGAGGATGAGGACGAGGGAAAGAAAACCCAACTGTCACAATGAAGAAACAATTGAAGTTTAAAATTCACCTGAACTCTGAAGAAGATACAAAAGAAGAAACGACATTGGTGTTTCTAAAAGAGCCTTAATTCAAAATACCCCTCGAAGAAGAAGACAAAGAAAAACAATTTGAGTTTATGTATGAGAAAGTTAATCATTATATACAGTCTATGATTCTAACTCCAATCTCTACTGCTAAGATTGAGAATTTAGTGGTCAAAGAAGTATATGGTGATGATAAAAAGCCAATTAAGTTTAGACTTAGCTCTACTTCTACTAGTAAAAAAATCAATGTAAAATTAGAAGATGAAAATCTTCCAAAATCAATGAAAATTTCTTTTGAGTTGTATACTCCTTGGGCACAAAAATTTATTTAAAATAGCTTAATGCTCAAACAATGGTCTTTAAGACAACCACATTTTATTAAACAAATGTGGGACAATAATAAACGAGACCCTAGCTCTGAGGAGGGTATTGGATTCGGTACTCTAGAATCCTTAGATGATATAGAATTTTGCTTAGTCATCACCAAAGAGTTTGATTCTAAACAGACATCTGATCTACAAGTTAAGGATCTCATCCACAATTGGAAGAAGAAATCAAGTCAACAGTTAATGAATTAAAATAAATAAATCTAGGAACTGATGAAAATCCAAAACCAATTTTCATTAGTTTATTCCTCAATGAAATGGAAGCAAAAGAAATAATTCAACTGTTAAACGAAAATAAAGACTCCCTATCCTAGACTTATGACAAAATGCCTGGATTAGCTCCAGAAGTTACCGTCCACAAACTTAGGATAAATCAAATTGTAATTCCTGTTAAAAAAGCTTCAAAAAGGATGCGTGTTGAAATAGAACAACAAGTCATTACCAAAGTTAAGAAATTAACTGAGGCTGGTTTAATAAGAGAAGAAAATTGTCAGACATGGCTGACTAATGTAGTGCCGGTTAAAAAGAATAATGGTCAAATTAGGGTCTGTATGGACTTTAGGGATTTAGACAAAGCATGTCAAAAGAATGAATTTTCTTTACCAATCCCAGAATTGATGGTCAACATAGCATCCACACATGCAATATTTTCCTTTATGGATGGATCATCAAGGTATAATAAAATAAAAATGTTCTCAAAAGATGAAGAGAATACAACCTTCATGACACCCATAGGGATATACTACTACAAAGTTATGCCATTTGGATTGAAAAATACTGGTGCAACCTCTCAAAGATCTATGACACAGATTTTTGACGAACTCATACACAAATAAGTAGAATGTTATGTGGTTGATTTGGTTGTTAACAGTAAACAAAAAGACGAGCATGTGTACGATTTGAGAATTGTCTTTAAACGATTACGTCTCTATAATCTTAAAATCAATCCCTTAAAGTGCGCTTTCGGTGTTACTTTAAGGAAACTTTTAGGATTTGTAGTTCAACATCGTGGGATAGAAATTGATGTCGTCAAAATTGAAGCTATCCTAAATATGCCTCCTTCTAAAAATCTAACTCAATTGAGATCATTTCAGGGAAAATTAGCATATATATGATGTTTTATTTCCAATATGTCAGGTAAGTGTCAGCCTTTCATTGCCCTAACGAGAAAAGATACCAAATACGCGTGAGATGAAAAATGCCAACACGCCTTTGAAAATATCAAACAATACTTGACAACACCTCCTATCCTAGCTGCCCCCACGCTAGGAAGACCTCTAATCCTTTACACCGCAGCATTAGAAAATTCTCTTGCAGCATTAGTAGCATAAGTAAACGAAGAGGAAAAAAATGCATTATATTATTTGAGCAGCTATTTGGTTCCGATAGAAATAAAACATCTAGCAATTGAGAAGCATTGTTTGGCTTTGATTTTTGCAGTCCAAAAGCTAAGGCACTATATGATTTCTCATAAAGTAACTCTTATTTTAAGAGTTAACACATTACAATATCTAATGACCTGACCAACACTTTATGGAAGATTAGCAAGATGGGCAATGATATTGCTCTAGTTTGACATAACATTTGTACCAATATGTGCTGTCAAAGGACAAATCTTGACAGATTTCTTAATAGCGCACCCAATTCCAACTGGATCACCTCTCAATAATTATTTATTTGATGAAAAAATATTAGAAGTAAAAAAGTTCAAACATGCAATGATGGGAGTTGTACATTGATGGAGCATCATCTGCTCGAAAAGACAAAGACAAACATATAATTATACTAAGTAAAGCTGGATTAGGATTAATTTTCATTACTCCAGACAAAGAAATGATGTCATTTTCCTATCATTTAACTAAACCGTGGATGAATAGTGATGCCAAATATGAAGCGCTCATATTCGGTCTAGAATTGAAAATACTACTGGAAATAAAAAATATCAATATTTATGGAGACTCTCAGCTGATTATCAATCAAATTGTAAGAAAATACAAGAATTTAAAACCTCGATTGGAACAATATTCTCGTTACACTCTAAAATAGCTTCAGCAAATTCCTGATGTAACATTCTTCTTAATCCCTAGACGAGACAATTCTTTAGCAAATGCTTTGGCAAAACTTGCAAAAGTATTCGCTTGTCTAAAAGAAGACAACAAATTAATTTTTATAAAAGAATGACAAGTTCTTTTCCAAATTAACATGGATAATCTGTATAAAATTTGTGAAGCCACAACAATAACAATAATTAACGAAGGAAAGGATGATCGGCGACAACCATTTATTTAATATTGGCAAAGTGGACGGTTACCTGAAAACACTTCTATCGCAAATCAAATCAGACAAAGAGCATTATCATATGCTCTAGTGAATGATATTCTTTTCAAATGATCTTTTGACAAAATATGGTTAAGATGCCTAAACCAAGCTGAAGCTCAAGAGATTGTTAAAGAAGTTCACTCAGGTCTATGTGATGCACACCAATCTGGGCGTAAAAATGAAAATGAAATTAAAAAGAATGGGATATTTTTGGCCAACAATGATGACTGATTATCTTGAAGTCGCATAGAAATGTCATTAATATCAAATACATGGAGTGGTCTTACACCAACTAACAAACGTATTACATCCAACTATTGCATCTTGGCCATTTGAATGTTGGGGCACAAACATAGTGGGCCCTATAGACCCTCCATCGTCTAAAGGCCATCGATTTATCCTAGTAGCCACTGATTACTTCTCCAAATGACAAAAGCAATACCACTCAGAGAAGTTAAGGAAAAACAAGTTCTCCTTTCTTCAAAACTCATATTGTCTATAGATTTGAAATTCCTCAAAGGGTCATATCAGATAATGGGCTGACATTTAAAAATACAAAAATGGATAATTTTATTCAATGACATGGGATAGACAGGAGGTATTCAACAAATTATTATCCTAAAGCCAATGATTTAGCTGAAGCCCTCAACAAAACATTAGTACAAATTTTGTAAAAGGCATTAATTAATAGTCAAAGATAGTGGCATGAACAATTAATAGAAGCTCTATGGGCTTATAGGAATACATACCGAACGCTAACACAGTCAACACAATTTGCATTGATATATGGTTCTAAGGCCATTTTAACACTTGAAGTTTAAATTTCTTCTCTTAGAGTTACGGTAGAAAGCAAAATAATTGAAGAAGAAAATGCTAAATTATGACTTGAACAACTTGAGAGTTTAGAAGGTAAACGTCTACAAGCTCAGCAAAAATCTTGAACTGTATCAAGCAAAAATGATACGGGGCCATGACAATTTGGTTTGTCCTAGAGCCTTTCGAATCGGTGAATTAGTTTTAGTTCTTCGAAGATCTATACTCCCTCATCAAAAAGTAGGTGGAAAGTTTGAACCAATATGGGAGGGCCCTTATGTAATTGAAAAGACGTATTCCGGAGGGTCTTACCAATTGGTAGATTTTTAAGGATAAAGAATCTTGCCCCCAATCAATGATCGTTTCTTAAAAAATATTATGTGACATGAAAAATAATGTGTTGTTTATAAACCGGGAAAATAATAAAATATTTTAAATTATCTGTGTGATACAAATTTTGATCTTTGTGTCTTATGATATCCCTTCAGCCTATTAAGCAAATGCTTATAAGCATGATTCCTAGACATAATAATATGATAACAACAATTAATTGATATTTTTCAAATTAAAATTAATTTTAATATGTTACATTATCCTGTTGCTTTCAGGGAAATGTCTAACAACATACTTCTTTTTTACATTTCAAAACGGTGTTTGTCTGGCTTTGGACTGATGATGTATTGAAAGAGGATCTAGAATCCACTTTGACTTTGACCTTTCTCATGTTAAATTACTTTACGATGAACCTCTGTTATCCATTGCTAATCAAGAAGAAGCAAAAGGAAAAGCATCTGTGTTAAGAGTTCAAGCTTCGTCAACAAAGCATCGAGATAAAAAAAAGTCATTTTGACAAAACAGAACAGAAAATTTACAATGGAAAACTAAAATCAATAGTAGTATCTACATCTCATGAAGTTGGAAAGGCATCTGTTAACAGAGTGAAGAAACTAGCCTCCGGATTGACTACAGCTCAAATAAGAAATCAAAACAAACGAATAAAAATACATGAAGAAAAAGAAAGACAAAATATAAAACCTGTGGAGGAAGACAATGAGTTTGAGTTCTCAATCCTTGAGGATATTCCTAAAGAGACATATTATGTCTTAGGAGAAGAAATGGCGGATCAAGAAGAGGAGAGTGTTGACCTCATTTTTGATGAGGTCTTTTGCTTTTCTCTTTAGTACTTAAGATCTAGCCATAGGCTTTTCCTTTGACTAATTTTAGAAGACTAGAAATGGAACCCACCACTTAGAAATTCAAATACCTCTTAACTCCCTGCAAACCCCACAAGCTGATTGTAGACCCCTAATCACCTAGAGGGTTGAAATCAAATGGGGAGGTTTAAAGGATGAGTTCCCTATAGGACTTTTTGGCCTTAGGAATACCCTGGGTGGCCTGGTCTGGTGAGGGTTGACTTGCACATACACTACACTCTCACACACATTCCAAGTCCTAAAACCACACTCTCATCCAACTTGACTTCCTGACTCATATAGGTAATTCATATGGATGGTCCTTAACCTCTAAGCCCCTGGCTAAGAGGGTTAGGAACAACATAGTGAATGCCTCAAATGAGTCCTCTCATGGCTCATATTGGCTTAATATGGCTTCATGGATCAACCAAAGTGATCCCATTTCACTCAAATTTGATCAATCTTCATTTTTTCAAAATTTCAATTTTTGACCCCTAGGGCCCCGGACCTACTAAACCTACCAAAAGCCCTTGAAACTACCCAAAATTTACAAAATCACCTAAATTACCCAAAATTCCTCAAAATCAATCCTAAACATTTCCCCCACTCAAATTGATCATCCATAGCCAAAAATACCAAAAATTCCAAAAGTACCCCCCCAATACCCTCCAAATACCCAAAATGCCATTCTTAGCCCAAAAATCCAAAAATTCTAAAAATTCCCAGAAAATTCCAGAAAATCCCAAATATTCCCAATTTAATTTTGTTTAACTACACCATGGGCCAATTTTTCCAATTTACCCCACTTTTACCAAAACCCCCAATTTGACCCATTTTAAACCCAAGTGAACCCAATGTAAAACCAAACCACCCCAATTGACCTCAATTTTGGTCCAATTCAATTCTAAACTTCAATTCAAAATCCCCAATATCAATTTAGACCAAATCTAATTCCAATTTGATTGACATTTGGGCCCATTTTCAATTTGAAGCTTAAGGGCCAATTTTGGCCCATGACCTAAACCTAGCCCAAACCTAGTCCAATTCAACTCCAATTGGCCCCAAATCTTTTCTAAAGCCTTACTAACACCCCCATGAACAAAAAAATAACTTGATTTGCCCAAAATTTGAACCTAAACTCCACCCAAACCTAACCCAAAACCAAAATCCCTTAAATTGACCTAAGCCCAAACCTAACCCAAATGGGCCCAAATCCCAAAATTAGAGCCCAACCAAAGTTGAAAACTCTTTGTGACACTCCTATGAATATTTCTTAAAATTAATTTTACATCAAATACAATTTTAGCCCAACCTTAACCCAAGTTATCCCAATTTGGCCCACTTTGGCCCCTTTAACTAAAAAACCCAAATTCAACCCAATTCTACTCCAAATCACACCAAACTGATTCCAAACCATTCATGAAACATCTCTAAACCAATTGCAACATTTATTTGACATGGTCCTTCACAAAATTTTCACCCAAAAGCCCATCCTAAAATCCAAAAGCCCACTTCCCTAAATCACTCTAAAAGCCCATCTAAAACCATTTCAAAGAGCCCAAAATCTATCCTAAAGCCCATATGACATTTTCATTTTCCATCCATTTAATCAAAATCATTCCCTAAGTTCCAATTCCATCATCAAATGATTCCAAGTCAAGCCTTATGCCAAATCACCCCTAAATGCTAAAAATCCCAAAATCCCTTTCTCATGCAAGTAAGCCAAGCCATTCCCAAGCCATGAGCAAGCTTTGAAGCCATGCACAAGCCACATGAAGCCATGGGAATTACTTTACACATCACCATACCATTAATTGCAAAAGGAGGAGCCTCTTTTAAAACCCCTTAAAAAGGTTTTAACCCTTTTAATGCTTCACCTTAATCCATGATTAATCCAGATATTCATGGATGGTGACTTCACTACCCTTTCCTAGCTGACTCATCTAACCTCCCTCAGCCCAAATCAGTCCCTTGGTGGGTGCACCAAACCCGAATACATGAGTTGACCAAAATCAAGCCAAAATAACCCTTACCCCATGCCATTTTAATCAAACCTCCTTACACATGGAAACAGCCAATTGCTTGCACCAAAACCCAGCCCTGACCTCACTGGTCAAGATGGTGACCAATGCCTGGCTGGCCAGCCACCACAGTCGCCAGAAAACGCCATGGCCGAAAGCTCCATGTGAGCCAAACTTTCCAATTCTCCCTTGCTGACTTGTCTCAACCCAAATGGACAGCATAGCTGTTCTTCTCCTCCCCGAGCACGGTGATCCCGACCTCCAATCGCCCACCAGGAAGCCCTTTAGCCATGCCTATTTAAACACCACCACCTCTCGGCCAAAAAAGGAGATGAACCGGAACTTAAGGAAACTCGCCAAAATTGCTCCAGGACCTTCTCCTAACCTGGCAGCGGTTGATCCCCGAGTGTTCCTTTGCCCTAATCCCCATCGACGAGCTCAATTTCGAGTCGAAGATCTACCCAAAAAACGAGGACACTTCACCACGGTGAGCCAATCTCCAAATTGATTGGTCCTACACCTTCACCAGACAAAGAGGAGAAGTTCCCCAGCAAAAGTCCCCTCACCAGGCCAGCCATTGCTTCTAGCCTCCAAGCTTTGTGATCGGGCTTGGTCACTTTCACACCTAGACAATTCCCTAGAGCCAGAGACTTCATCTGGAGCTTGCCTGGACTCAATCGAAGGTGACACAACTCTCAGATCGAAGCTTCACTTCTCTGAGCAAAGGTATAAACTCACTCTTCCTACCGAGCTTCCAGCGATTCTCCATTTTGTTTAAGTTAATTTCATAGCCTATAATCGTATGGATGTGTTCATCTCTTCAAGACGAATCCATAGAGCATAAGAACACAAAAATCCATTGAGAATCGAGTGAGATCTTAGGGTTTTAGTGTGGACGGTCACGGGTGCACACCAGTCGTAGACAATGACCAGGAGCCGTTGGATCGCGCGTGTATCGAGCGGACGGTCGAGATCAAGTCGGACGGTGCGATGGTACATGAACCGCGGGACGCGTGGCTGCTGACTCAAGTGGCGGCGTCGAATGGGAATGCGCCGCGTGGGCTTTCGGAGCTGCCGATGTTGCGCTGGCGCCGAGTCGGATAAGCAGATAAATAGGGTATTTTTGAATTATTTAAATGTCCTGAACTTTAAAAATTCATATCTTTGCATAGAAAAATCACAAAAATAAACTAAAAATACCCTCTTGCTCAGTGAAATGAGGAGAATAATGCGGAAAAGACATCAAATTAATTGGATGAGTATTTTATTTTTAATAATTTATTTACTGTTTTTCAGTATTTTAATTCTTCATTTGCATAGATAATTCACCATGGCATGAGACCATAGGGCTTTTGAAGCCTCTGATCTTGGGAACATTCCTTGAATTTTTCAAGGTCAGAGTCCATCTCTGTGAAAAGTTATTGAATTTTCAAGTTTATGTCACTGTTTTAGGTATTTTAATTCCAATAATTAGTATATTGTAAAATAAATTCTAGGAAAATTTGGTGATGTTTCTTAGGAGTAGAGGACCCTATGACAAATATATTTTGAGTTAATTCATTCATATTAACCTTAATTGGCCCAAACCTTTAAAACTGAACTTTAATTAATTAGGGTTAACCACACATCAAAAGAACTTAAAAACAATTCTCCACTGATCTTTAGGATTAGAGAGACTTCACATAAAAATTTGGAATCAATTGGAAATGTTTAAGCCCACTAAATGGATTAATTAAGTCACATAACTAAAATTAAACTTTAAAATTCATAACTCCAAAAATACTTTTCAAAAATTCACAAAAATGGTTTTGGAGCTTCTCTGATATTAGAGGGGTTCAGGAAAATTAAAATTGGAATTTTCTAAAAAAGTTGATTTTTCACAATATTTTAATATTTTAATAATTAAAAAATAATAAAAATCACAAAAATATTAAAAATCATAAAATTGTCACATCTTAACTCCTAATCACTTAGGAACAAACCAAATATTTTTCCTAAGTTTCTAGGATAAGATATTGAATTTTAAAGGCTTAACGTAATTTTTAATATTAAAAAATGAATTTTCAACCTTTTTCACTAAAATAATTCTAATAAATCAAAGAAGAATAAAAAAATTATAAAATTTGTTTCTTTGGACTCCTTGAGGTGAGATTTAAGAAAAATATAAAATCCATTTTAAACTTTAATTTTATTTTATAATTAATTAATACACTAAAATTCAAAATAATTATAATAAATAAAATATAATTCAAAAAATCACCAAAAATGGTCCAAGTGGTCCTCTGGTCATTAGGAACATCCCATAATTTGCTTAAGGACAGAAACCTTTCCTTGGTCATGTTGTCGAATTTTCTTTGAAAACCCTATTTTCTACTAAAAAATAATTATATAAATAAATTAAATTCAGAAAAATCACATTTTCTCCTCTAATGTCTTAATTGACATGTGAGTGGGGTGACATAAAAATTTTAAATTCATTTGAGCTCAATTTAGTGAGTTATGAAATAAATAAGCTTAAAAGGGCATAAAGGTAATTAAAAATTTTAACCTTTAATTAAAACTTTAGGTTTAATCAAAATGGAGCGTAAAATATTTGATTTTAATTTTCTCTTAGATGATTGAAACTTAGGGAAATTAAGAGGTAGAAACCCATTAAGCACTTTGAAAATATCAAAATGAAACTTTAATTAATTAAATAATTTAAATTTTGGAAAGAGTACATTTAAAATTTGGATTATTAAAATAGGGATATTATTAAGAGGATATTTATTCTTTAATTTAAAAATCCCTAAATAAGTCACTTTAACAATATTTAAATCTTAATTAAGAAATTAAAATAATAATCCAAATTAAAAATTAAAACTAAAAATTAAATTTAAAATATTGAAACTAAAATTAAAACTAAAATTAAATTAAATTAAATTGAATTAAAATTAAATTAAAATTAAAGTTAAACTAAAATTAAAATTAAATTAAAATTAAATAAAATAAAATAAAATTAAATTCAAATTAAATAAAATTAAATTAAATTAAATTTAAATTTAAATTAAATTAAATTTAAATTTAAATTAAAACAAAAATTAAATTAAATTAAATTAAAATTAAATTAAATTAAAATAAAATTAAATTAAATTAAATTAAATTAAATTAAAATTAAATTAAATTGAATAAAATTAAAATTAAGTTAAATTGAAATCAAATTAAAATTAAATTAAATAAAGTTAAATTAAATTAAAATCAAATTGAATTAAATTAAATCAAAATCATTTAACAACAAACCTAAATTAAATCATTAAGAATTAAATCTAAAATAATTTGAACACTATTCCAAACTTAAAATTATTAATTAAAACCTCATAATTAAATTAAAACACTTTAAACCATTAACTCGAACCTTAAATTAAGAATGATTAAAATTCTCAATAAATCAACTTGCCCTTAAAGGCTTTAATTATTATAACTCTTAAATAGAGTATTAAGTGAGATGTCACTTCATTCATCAGGTAATCAAATACCTAAGTTCACTGAGCAAGAAACAAAGTTTAACTAAACTTCTGGATGATTAATTCACAAGTGCAACTAAGTTTACTTGGACTCAAAACAATCCTAGAAATATTAAAAAGATGTTTAGGACTCGTCCTAAGCACTTCCTCAATATGACGGGATGTTTTAGAAGAACAACTGAATTTAATTGTTCTTTGATGAAGAAAATCATCCTTAAACCAAACTAAGAACCTAGACGTCATAGGAAATGACTAGTTATAGGATTAGGAATTTGGTAAACAACTAAGACCCTTTCCCTTAGCTTTACCTAGGTATTTCTTGCAAAATATTTAAATGCCTTAACGTGTGTTTTAAGTGCAGCTTGGGATGACGGGAAGACCCTCCAGGTACGCTTTTATTTTATTGCAGTTTACTTTATTGCAATTTACTTACATGCACTGTACTTTACTTTTCTTGCATGTTAAATAAGACTGTTGCATGAAAACCAAAACCTTTAGGATAGTCCCTAAGCCGAAACCAAAACTAAATTAAAAGTCATTGCAAGATAAAATTCACCGCCACAACATTCCAAAATATAAAACAACTCAAAATTTAATCACAAACAGAACAACAAAACTACAATTATAACTAAATTAAAGCGTCTCGTTGAATGATCGGGAATACCTTGGATGATGTAACACACGTGTTGCTAACGGGATTTCCCACGGTATAAATGTAAGTGTGGAACTCATTCAGTTGAGTTTAGCAAATTCATCTGGACTAAGTGAATTCAATGAAAATAACGGTGCCGGGATGACGGATCCGTGGGATCTTAATCGGTTCTGTTTAATCAACTTTAAGATTTGTTTAATTAAAATATTAAAAACACTTGGATTTTAAGATTCTCTCTAAACCAAAACACTTCCCTCATCTCCTGATTTATGACTTCTAAAACTAAACCTCTGCAACAACAAGGAGCTTGGAGCACAGTGGGCAGCACGACCATCGTCATCAGCAAAATTCAGATCTACTTCAATAAAACTTTCTTAGAATTAAATAACCAAGCCATAGGACTTCGAGGTAGTTTGCCTAGCGCAACATAAGTCCTCAACTCTTCGTTAAGCATTTGCATGATCATGTCATGTAAATTAAGCCCTAACCAGTCTTAGGACTCCGAGGTAGTCGTTCGGTATGACATAAACCCTCACATCTTCAAGGCTATTTGTATGATCATGTCATGCAAATATAAGTCCTAATTAATTAAAATTGGCAGGATTGCAACATTGAATAAACTCCCAAATTGAAGCCAAACAATAGGATAGTTCGGGAAGTTGCCAAGATTCTTCTTGGATCCTCAGCTTCTCCTACTTCTCTTCCTTTGGACTCTTAAAATAAACTTGTTCCAAATTTGAGTCGATCCTTATTGAAATTTCCAAAATCCAATCCTTTGAAAACCTTAAACTTTGAAATTACGGAGAGCAAAACCATCGATCATTATCGAGAGTTTTCTTAAATGATTCCTGTCATTTAAGATGTAATTAACTATAGGTGCTTGCCCTTATAGGGAACTTTAAGAACCTGAGTAATATAAACCACAGCTTAATTCATTTATATTAAGCGGGGGAACTTGTTGGCTTATAAAGTTGGTTCGCGGACCAAACGGATGTCACAAATCTTCTAGTTTATTTAACCGAGACCCATCATCAAGCAGTGTGTCTATTCTTCGGAATAGATATACGGTTTGTGATAAGGTACTCGTTTATGTAAACTATTCGGGATGTGAGATCAGTTTAATTTCATATCTTAAAATTTTCAAACTTAAAATTATTTTCAAAATAAAATGCTACTTTCTAAATTATATATATATATATTTAAATTAAATTTAAAATTTAAAATTCGCCGACAACTTCTGTAGGCGATCCCTTTTCAAAAATACAACACTCAACCTAAAATATGCCGACAGAGAGAATTGAAAGAATGACATTCACTTCTACTCCTTACATACCAGCATTAGATCTCACAGCAGTAGAGACGTCAACTGATAAACGAATTGCTTCTAGAGAAGAAGTGAGACGTATTCGAGTTGTTAAATGAAAATCATTTGAGTAATTTAAATATATTAACGGTCGGACATTTAATATATTAGAAGGCATTTAGTCGTTTACCAGGGTTTTCGATGAAGTTTAATAAGGCACCATTATCAAACATGTAATGGAAGCAGGTGATCTCGGGCGAGCTGGGCACCTAAGAAGGAGGACATACTCTGAACCTAATAGATGGATACTCTGAACCAAATAGATGACTATCCATAATGGATGTTGTTATAATTATGCTGTGGACAAGGATGGCAATCCCCTGGTGATCTTACAACATGAATAAGTAGATCCACTACCCACAATGATTATCTAAATTATCAGACGACTAATGACATGGAACATAATGCCTACTGATTGTGTTCCAGATAGTTATATTATAAAAATATATGAGGAATGAGATTGTATACCACCTCATATTAACCGTCATGACTTTAAAAGACCCTTTTGCACTTTATCGCTCATAAACAGATGTTCTATTCTATTTGGAAGAGATATACAAATAGTGGGACCTGGAGAATTTTGAGGATCTTACCTGATTCTTCTACCACGAGGGTCAGTCCTGATCTTGCAAGGTAATGGAGATGATGTTTTTAAATAATGCATACCAAGTGTGAGCCGACAACGTATTTCAATAACCCTGAGAATGTCCTGATGGATATCCGCCTATACCAGAACTGGAAGGACTACAACCGTTGGAGCTGTCATGACCTTATGAATGTAAAACACCTAAGATATAGTTAACAGACAACGTCTTGGAGTGTTAAATATTTTTGGTAGGTCTAGCAGTATCCAGGATTATGAGGATAACATACGAACAACTTGACAGCTTTTGACATGATATTATATAAACAATTTGCAGTGTTTGTTGTATTATATATGATGTATTGTTGACTTCTACCATCTATGTACATTATATTTGGGAGTGAAATAAAATCTTGTAAGATATTACTCAGTTGACAATGATACATCATCATGTCCAAAAATGCCAAAATGAACATTTTAAATAAAAAAGATATGATGAACAACTTGTGATAATTAACATGAGATTTATCTCTTCACCTGTAAAGGTCAAATCCCTAGTGGATACGCTTTTGATTTATGTATTTTTCACACATAACTTCCAACTATTGGAAATAAGATCCTTCTTGACACAGAAACACGACATTTCTATAGCTCTTTCTTTGAGAAAGGATATAAGTCTAAAATCATTCCTTCTCAAATCGACATATCGACATTTGACATTTTTAAGAAATGAGATAAGACATCCATTTTCTCTCTCCAGTTATTGGATATAAGTCACTTTCCTAACACGGAATTATATCATTCCTCTGACACTTTTTTTAAGAAAGGATATAAGTCGCATAACATTCCTTCTCAAATCGACATATCGACATTTGACATTTTTGAGAATGAGATATTTCTCTCTCCTGTTATTATATATAAGTCCCTTTCCTAACACGGAATTATGACATTCCTCTAACTCTTACTTTTAGAATGAATATAAGTCACATAACATTCCTTCTCAAAACTGACATACAAACATTTGACATTTTCTATAAATTGTATGATATCCATCATCTTTCTCAATTATTATAAGACCTATTTTGATGAACTGACAATGGATATTATGACATCCTGACCGTTTCGGTCAACGCCAATATGTGCGGCATACTTGTGTAGTATTCCACACATATTGGGGTCCTCTTTGTTGACCTCACTTTTGTGAGAATTATTTCTAAACCATGTTGAGATAGGAAGTATACTAATATTGGCTCCCTAAATCTCAATGATGGTCACTTAACCGTAATGTCTAGGGTAAGACCCTAATGAAGCCTTTTTAACCCAGATTTTAATAACATTCTTAAATGATCAAATCAGTAATGACAAATCCTGATTTGATCAACTGACCCATCATGTTAAACTTAGATCCAAAAAGTCAACTTCGGTCAAACTGATCAATTCTTGACCTAATGACCACCACATTGACCCAACAGGTCAACCAATGACCCAAAAAGTTAACTTTGGTCAAACTAGTCAATCATTGACCCAATGACCACCTTATTGACCAAAATGGTTAAATTTTGACCCAAAAAGTTAAAATTGACCGAAATCATCAATTCATGACCCACCATATTGACCCAACAGGTCAACCTATGACCCAAAAAGTTAACTTTGGTCAAACTGGTCAATTCTTGACCCAACGACCACCTTACTGACCCAAATGATCAACTTTTGACCCAAAAAGTTAAAATTGACCAAAATCATCAATTCATGACCCTTTGACCATCACATTGATCTCATTAGTCAGCCTCTGACTAAGATAGGACAAATTTGATAAAATGGTCAACACATGGCCTAAAGACCATCACATTGCTATAATTGGTCAAACCTTGACTTAAAAAGATAAAAAGTGGTCAAACTGGCCAACCAAAGACCTAAGAGACTACCACATTGATATCATAAGTTAGAAATTGACCTAATTAACTTGACATTCGTGAAGGAGACCAAGTTAAAACTCAAAAGTTAATACATTGACTTTTAGTTTGACATAAACCCTAAAAATGGTCATCATAACCAAACCCACCCAAAAATTCAAAACCCTTGTACTTTATGATTAAGCTAAACTATGACAAGGTTAAAAAGGTCACATTAGTCACCTTTGGGATAAAATGGATCAATTTGAGTCAACCTGGGTCAACCCTAGTCAACATCTATCAAATTTGGTCAAAAAATCCATTTTAAACAAAATAATGATGAAATTAATCAAATAATTGATTCTAAAGTTATTTTGATTAATTTTTTGGCTAATAATATAATTTCCAATATTTTTGATTGATTAAATAATTAATTAAAAATGGAAATACAATCAAAAAGCTAATTTTGGACAAGTGACACTATTTATGACATAATAAATGGTTTTTGAATTTGCAAACCCGTTAATGACATCATCGGTGACCTCACATGGGTTACACACAACCGATAAGACCCATTAAAAATAAATCAAACTATTGGGTGACCCATGATATGTCACCTTAACCATGGTTAAAAAACATGATGACACTTTAATTATGAAGGGAAATGACGTGTCATTCCATCATAAATTCTTAAAGAAATATGTGGTGAATCACCAAGCACCTTAAGCTCTATCCAATGAAGAAAAAAATTAGCTCTTAAGTCATCCCTTACATCATAATTGACCTCACCATGCCCAAATTCATGATGATAAGGGGAGGGAGTATTATGTGTCACCTTCTTCTACATATGAAGTGTGACTCATTTACATGGATAATAAGTGGTGGCTGACCACTTTACGTGTGCCATGAACATGCCAATGAGGATGAAACACCACTTAACCTCACCCTTATACCATGGTTAAACCACATTATACCTCATCATGACAAAAATTATAAAAATGGGGAAATGGAAGGATTACATGGCATCCGTTCATCAAAACATAATTGACATGGAAAATGGATGATGGCTTGCTCTTATTGAGTCACCATGCACCTTCGCTCATCAAATAGAGAGAAAACATGACTTGAGTTATCCACTTATCATGGTTAAATCCAATGATGAAGATTGATGAATAGGAGGGCTATGTGTCATCCTTTCTTCACAAACATTGAATGATAAATGATGACTCATGTAGGGGAGGCTGATCCACAACATTTAAACTAATCCATTCACCTCCCTAGCCAACCAATGGAAGAAAGACAAGCCATGGGTTAAAACTTCACCACACTTGGAAATCCATATGGGTTAAGCTTGGGAAACCCAAATCCTCATATCCACAACCAAAATCTCTCTTCATGACATTAAATGGGAGGTTTGCAACCTCCCCAAATAAACCCTAGCCCAGCCAAGCTCTCCCAAGGCTATAAATAAGGCGAAACCCGAGCCGGTAAGGGATGTGGCAAAAATTGGAAAATGCATACACACTGCCTAACTCTAGCTTTGAACATAAAAAATTCCCTCCAGGACCTAAGCAGTTGAATCTCCATAGACCTAAACCCTAAAAACCACTCAATCTCCTCAGTTTAATCAACCTGATAGGACCCAAAACAAGACACTTTTGAAGTATGAAACCAAACTACTAAAAACTTCAAATTGACTAACCTAAATCCATCTAGAGACTGAGTGAGGATGAGCTCAATCGAAATTAAGCTTCCCCATAGCCTCTAACCTACTGTTTGACCTCACCCTCTTAAGCGGAGCCATCTTGTGATTGAACTTATACAAGGACCCGATTTAACCTTAAATTGATTTTGGGAAAAGTCTTCTGAGGACCAAACGAAGCTTCTAAGCCATTCAATTTGAGTTTATACTCACTGTGGCCAAGGTATGGTTCTTCACACCCAACCCAAGCTCGGGCTTGGTCTAGAGTAGGTCTAGCCAATTCAAAACCCATACAAATCTATATGGATATGTTTGTCTCCTTCAGATGAAGCTCTAGAAATAAAAATCGCTTGATTCCATTAAGAATCGAGTTAGATCTTGTGTCTAAAACATGGACGGTGTTCGGGTTTAGAACAGATGAAGAGGATGAACGTATGACATTCATTTCTGTGTTTTGGAAATGGATAACTAAGATTCATTCTAGCTTGAACTGCTGTTCAGACCACCATAGCAGATCAGCTGCATTTCAACGGATCCAAGGACACGCGATGCCATATGGTAATTTAAGGCTTGATTTCAGTTTAAATAAATCCATTTAACCTTATAATAATAAAAAAATCATATCTTTGCAGAGAAAAATCATAAAAATAAGAAAAAAATACCCGCAGACTCATCATGATGAGGAGAAAATCATGAGATAAAATTCATAATTTTACCCTATATATTCAATTTTTAATTAATCAAATATTCTCTGGAGTATTTTAATTATTAAAAATTATTTACAAGTCAAAAAAATATAAAATTTTTAGGGATTATCTCTAGGTCCTTAGGAACCTTTCCTGATTTTTCCTAGGCTAAGAAAGTCCTCTATGACATGATTTCCTAATTTTCAAGATACTTTATAATTATTTTTAATAATAATTATAAAAAATAAAAATATGGAAAAATAAAACTTTGAGAATGGTTAGGAATTTTAAGGTAATAGACAATAACCTTAAAAAAATTCTTAAATCATTAAGTCAATTTAAAAAGAAATTTTAAATTGGGATTAAATTTATTAATTATAATTTAATAATTTTAAAAATCCTAAAATCTTTCCCACCACTCTACTTAGCCCATTTTACAATGAACTAGGTCAATGTTGAGTCTAACCCCGAGTAGACCCAAAATCAAACCTCAATTCAGCTTAAGACATCAGTAGGCTTAATTAAACCCATCAAACCTTAACTAAATTTGGTTTAATACAAAATCAAACCTTAATTAAGCTTAAGACATCACTAGACTTAATTAAACCCATTATACCTTAACTAAATTAGGTTTAATAGAAAATCAAACCTTAATTAAGCTTAAGACATCACCAAGCTTAATTAAACCCATTAAACCTTAACTAAATTAGGTTTAATACAAAATCAAACCTTAATTAAGCTTAAGACATCTCTAAGCTTAATTAAACCCATTAAACCTTAACTAAATTAGGTTTAATACAAAATAAAACCCTAATTAGGTCTAACCCATAATTAGACCTAATTAAACACCTTAAACCTTAATTACATTAGGTTTAAGACAAATCAAACCATAAATAGGTCTAACCCCTAATTAGACCTAATTAAACACCTTAAACCTTAATTACATTAGGTTTAAGATAAATTAAAAGCTAATTTGGTCAAACTTATTAGACCTAATAAATTATTAATCCTTAACTAACTCAGGTTTAATTATACCTAAACCCTAATTAGGTCTAACCCATTAGACCAAATTAAATCATTAAACCTTAACTAACTAAGGTTTAATCAAATTAAACCCTAATTAGGTCTAATTAAACCATTAACCCATTAGTACTAATTAAATCATTAAACCTTAACTAACTACGGTTTAATAAATCTAAATCATAATTTGTTCTAACCAATTAGACCTAACTAAACCATTAAACCATAACTAAATAAGGCTTAATATTATTTAAACTCTAATTAGGTCTCACCCATTAGACTTAATTAAATTATTAAACCTTAACTAACTAAGTTTTAATCAAACTAAACTCTAATTAGGTCTAACCCATTAGACCTAATTAAATCATTAAACCTTAACTAAGTAAGGTTTAATTAAATCTAAACCCTAAATAGGTCTAACTCATTAGACCTAATTAAACCATTAAACCTTAACTAAATAAAGTTTAATTATATTTAAACTCTAATAAGGTCTAACCCAATAGACCTAATTAAACCATTAAACCTTGACTAACTAAGGTTTAATCAAACCTAAACTGTAATTAGGTCTAACCCATTAGACCTAATTAAATAATTAAACCTTAACTAACTAAGGTTTAATCAAAGTAGACCCTAATTAGGTCTAACCCATTAGACCTAATTAAATCATTAAACCTTAACTAACTAATGTTTAATCAAACTAATCTCTAATTAGGTTTAACCCATTAGACCTAATTTAAATTGTTAAACCTTAAATAACTAAGGTTTAATCATATTTAAAGTCTAATTAGGTCTAACCCATTAGACTAGATTAAATCATTAAACCTTAACTAACTAAGGTTTAATCAACTTTAAACCCTAATTAGGTTTAACCCAGTAGACCTAATTAAACCATTAAACTTTAACTAACTATGGTTTAATCATATTTATACTCTAATTAGGTCTAACCCATTTGACTTAATTAAATCATTAAACCTTAACTAACTAAGGTTTAATCAAATCTAAAACTTAATTAGGTCTAACACATTAGACCTAATTAAAACATTAATCCTAACTAAGGTTTAATCATATTTAAACTCTAACTAGGTCTAACCCATTAGACTTAATTAAATCATTAAACCTTAACTGACTAAGGTTTAATCAAACCTAAAGTCAAATTAGGTCTAACCCATTAGACCTAATTAAATCATTAAACCTTAACTAACAAAGGTTTAATCATACCTAAACCTCAATTAAGTCTAACCCCATTAGACTTAATTGTCTCTTAACTCTTATTTACATTAGACTTAAGTAACTTATAAACCAAAGTAAGCCTAATTCCGATAAGACTTAAATCTTCAAACTTATAACTTAGGTTCAATTCAATTTGAACCCAAGTTATCCTAAATAATAGGTTCAACTCATATTGAACCTAACCCAACCAAAATTTAACTTGAGTTCAACCTAACTTGAACTTAAGTGAGTCTAAGTTTAGGTTCAACCCATATTGAACCTAACTTAACCAAAGCCTAACTCAAGTTCAACCCATATTGAATTAAGTTAATAAAACTTAACTTAGGTTCAACCCATCTTGAACCCAAGTTAACCTAAACATTAGGTTCAACCCAAATTGAACCTAACTTAACCAAAATCTAATTTGAGTTCAACCCAAACTTGAACTGAAGTTAACTCAAGACCTAACTTAAGTTCAAACCATATTGAACTTAAGTCAATACAATCTAACTTAGGTTTAACCTAACTTGAACCCAAGTTAACTCAAGACCTAACTTAAGTTCAACCAATATTGAACTTAAGTCAATAAAATCTAACTTAGGTTCTTGAACCCAAGACCTAACTTAAATTCAACCCATATTGAACTTAAGTTAACATTTCTACCTAAATTGAACTCAAGATTCATTCACACTTAAGTTCAGCCCATGTTGAACTTAAGTCAACAAAAATTTTAACTTAGGCTGAATCCAAGTTAACCAACATTAAGTTAAAATATTATATCAAAAAGTTAGATTCAATTGACATTGAATCTAATTATCAGAGTCTAATCAGCATTATACTTAATACTTTTTAGATTCAAATGACATCGAATCTAAAATCTAACTTTTGTTAGACTTTAAGTCTAATCAACATTAGACTTAATACTTTTTAGATTCAAATGACATCGAATATAAAATATTAAAATCTAACAACTCTTTAGACTCAAATGACATCGAGTCTAAAATAATAAAATCTAACTTTTTGTTAGATTTTAAGTTTAATTAACATTAGACTTAATACTTTTTAGATTCTAATGACATCGAATTTAAAATCTAACTTTTTGTTAGATTTTATGTCTAATCAACATTAGACTTTATACTTTTTAGATTCAAATGACACCAAATCTAAAATAGTAAAATCTAAATTTTTGTTAGATTTTAAGTCTAATCAACATTATACTTAATATTTTTTTAGATTCAAATGACATCGGATCTAAAATATTAAAATCTAATTTTGTGTTAGATTTTAAGTCTAATCAACATTGACTTAATACTTTCAAATGACATCAAACCTAAAGTACTATAACCTAACTTTTGGTTAGATTTTAAGTATAATCAACATTAAAATTAACACTTTTAGATCCAAATGATAAAATCTAACCTTTTGTTTGATTTTATTTAATTCATACTTCACATTTTCTTAAATTCAAATGAATCTAATACTGTTACAAATTAAGAACAAGTGTTCAGTTTTCTTTGCAATTTATAGGGTGTGCTAACTTTGTTTTGTAGGATGATTAAGATGAAACGACAGTATTAGTTTCATGTTAGATTTTATTTGCATTGTGCTAACTCTGTTTTGTAGAACAATTAAGATGAAACAACGACATTAGTTTCATTTTAGATTTTCTTTGTATGTTATAGGGTGTGCTAACTCTATTTTGCATGATGATTAAGACGAAACGACGACATTAGCTTCATTTTAGAGTTTCTTTGCATATTAAAGGGTGTGCTGACTCTGTTTTATAGTACGACATTCCAAAGATGGAGCCACAACATAAAACAAAATTACATGACAAAACAAAATTGGAACTTTTCAGTTAGCCAAAAAACCAAAGACAATGACATAACAACAAAAAAATAAAACAAAACCAAAACTATTAGGATAACTACCAAATAAATAGCAAATTACAATTATAATGACATTGACAAAACAAAAATTAAAATGACAAATAATAAAACAAAACAAAACAATATCGACAAAATCAAACTCTTAGGGTAGTATGACACGTTACCCCTAAGATTGAACGTTGACATTTATTTCCTTGTTCTTGAAACTTATTAGAAAACAAGTGATTAACATTAATTAGAAGTTTTCTTAGACAATCATAATTGTCTAAGATGTAATTAACTATGGAAGCTTACTCCTATAGGAGAATTGAGAACTGAGAATAGGTGTTATACCTAGAAATCTCTAGTTATCAAAATTCCGCATGTGATTCGCCTTCTATAGAGACTTCGAGAATTAGACATTCAAGAATCTCCTTTTGTAAGGCTTATCATCAACATTTATTATTCTACTATTTTCTATTTTATCTGCTCTTATCCTCTTCAAGTTTCCTGTTATATAAGGATTCTTCATATAATCCAAAAGGAATACGATTTATTGAAAATAGGGCGATATTATAGATAAATAGAGTGGCGAATCCAAAATAATGACATCGAAATTAACACCGAGAAAATCTCTGACATGACTCAGGATGCCGACACTTATTTCTCCCCAAACATGATAGAGCATATGTTGAAGAGTGACAACATATAAAAAGGTCTCTCGAAGTCATGACTATCAATATGTGGCGGGATGCAATCCTCTTCATCATAGATGTTGACAATGCAACTATCTCGAATGCAACTATGTGGTACTATATCCCAAGCTACCAGTCATTTGATGATTTGAACAATGATTGTAGGCATCGGGTCTACCTGTTCATGTTATAGAATCCTGGGAAGATTCCCATCTTGGTCTCTAGCATAGTTGTAACAACATCCATATTGGATTGTCACTCGTCTTTTGCCATGTATCCATTTATTGGGTTTAAAAAATTTCCTTTTCTTCAAGCTTCGAGCTCATCCAAAATCTCGTGTTTCCATTATATGTTCAACGATAATAGCCTGTCATCTTCATCGAAGACTCTCATGATTAATTTAATACCTTCCAATATGTTGATAGTCCGACCATCGATATGTTTAAATTGTTCAAAAGAATATTGTCTAAGGTCCAGGATGCATCTTAATTCTTCCTCAAAAATGATTTTTCTGTTGATCAGTTTATCTGATGTTGAAAGATCGAGAGCTGATACATATGGGGTTGGCACGAAGTGTGTTCTTTCTATGTGTTCTTCTTCTTTGGGATCTAGGTTCTCTACTCCTAGTACAGGGTATACCTCTCCAAGTGTGTCCTCAGAGATTTGAAATTCGAATCTATAAGTATCTTCTCCAAAAAATTTTGTGCCTTGTTGTTCTTTCCTTTCAAGTAGCTTCAGTAGTTTATATCAGTTATGTCTTTGAGCTCGAGTCAATCCTGCTGTTAATTTAATGACTCCCGCAACGGATGCTTCATTGATCCCTTGAGTTGCAGCAACTACTACTAAATTTAATCTTCTAGAGTCAAGTTTTCTTTTCTGATCCATTGGTTTCACTTTTTTTTCACTGATGTCTGGTTGTTGGGTCCTGAACTCCAGCACAGGTAATTCTGTTTCAGCTTCCTCTTTGTTAACAATAGACAACGATGGCCCATTATATAACAGTTGACCTGTGTCATTTCAAATTTAAAGTGGATCCTTGATCCTTTCTCGATACATCAGCGCTCCAATGCCAAACACACACCACTTCAAAAAGTGAATATGAGTATGTTGTTTGTCATTTTTTGTAGGCAACATGTTAACAGAAACATATCAGACTAAGTTTCAAAATTCATTATTGTCGAGAAAAGAGGTTCACAAACACATTTTATGTGAACAGATAGAAATGTTTAAAGAAAGACATCGATTATTAGAAATTTCATTTGTCATTTTATTCATTATTTTCCCAGTCTATAAACAAGTCATCGTTTTTATGTTGCATAATATTTTTATAAGAAACACCCAAAGATTGGGGTTAAGTCTCATTCTCCTTGACAGTCTACTGATTCTTAACATCCTCCCAAATATGTTTTTTCAATTACATACGGGCCCTCTCATATCGATTCAAAAATTTTACGTATTCTACGATGAGCGAGGATATGTCTTTGGAGAACGAAAACTAATTCACTGACTCAAAATGTTCTAGGGCGAACTAATTTGTCGTGGGCTTGTATCATTTTTGTTTGATATAATTCAAAATTTTGTTGAGCATGCAGATGCTTGCCTTTTAAACTCTCAAGTTCTACAAGTTGTAATTTAGCATTTTCTTCTTAAGTTATTTTTCTTGCGACCGCAACTCTGAGAGAAGGAATTTACACTTCAAGTGGTAAGATGGCCTCAAAACCATATACCAAAGGAAATAATGTTGACCGTGTTGGTGTTCGGTATGTAGTCCTATAGGCCCATAAAGCTTATATTAATTGCCCAAGCCACTATCATGGACTGTTAACCATTGTCTTTTTCAAAATTTGTACCAATATTTTGTTGAAGGCTTCAGCTAAACCATTAGCTTTAGGATAATAGATTATGGAATATCTCCAATCTATCCCATGTCTCTAAATAAAGATGTTCATTTTTTGTATTTTTAAAAGCCAGTCCATTGTCTGATATGTCTCTTCGAGGAATTTCAAATCTATAGACAATATCAGTCTTGAAAAAATGGAGAACTTGTTCTGCCTTAACTTCTATGAGCGGTATTGCTTCTTCCCATTTGGAGAAGTAATCAGTGGATTCTAGAATTAATCAATGGCCTTCATATGATGGAGGATCTATAGGGCCCACTGTATCTGTGCTCCAACATTCAAATGACAAAGATGCAATAGTTGGATGTAATACATTCGAAGGCTAATGTACAACCACTCCATGTATCTGACATTGATGATATTTCTTCATAATTTTAAGACCATCAGTTATCATTGTTGGCCAGTAATATCCCATTCTTTTTATTTTTATATTCATTTTGGGTCTAGATTGGTGTGCACCACATAGACCTGAATAAACTTCTTTAACAATCTCTTGAGCTTCAGATTGGTTTAGACATCTTAACCACATTTGGTCAAAATATCATTTGTAAAGAACATCATTCACTACAACATAGGACGATGCTCTTTGTCTGATTTGAGTTACGATAGAGTTGTTCTTAGGTAACCTTCCAGTTTGTAAATATTGAATAATTGGTTGTGACTAATCATCCTTTTCTTCATCAATTATTGTCACAATTGTATCTTCACCGATTTTGTGTAGATTGTCCATGTCAATTTGGGAAAGAACTTGTCATTCTTTTATAGAAATTAGAATGTCGTCTTCTTCTGGACAAACAAATTCTTTTGTAGTTTTATTAAGGCATCTGCTAAAGAATTGTCTCGTCTTGGAATTAAGAAAAAAATTACATCAGGAATTTGCTGAGGCAATTTTAGTGTGTAACAGAAGTATTGTTCCAGTCGAGGTTTCAAAGCCTTGTATTTGTCTACAATTTGATTAATGATCAATTGAGAATCTCCATAGATATCGATATTTTTTATTTCCATTAGTATTGTCAATTCTAGACCGGTTATGAGAGCATCATATTCAGCTTCATTATATGTGCATAGTTCTGTCAAATGATAGGAAATCGATATCATTGCTTTGTCTAGAGTAATGAAAATTTATCTTACCCCAGCTTTGTCTGGTATGATTGTCTTCTTGTCTTAATCTTTTTGAGTAGATGGAGCTCTTTCAAAGTATAATTCCCATCATTGTATGTTTGAAATTTTTTGTCTCTAATATCCGTTCATCAGGTAAATCATCATTAAGAGGTGATCCAGTTGGAATTGGATATGCTGCTAAGAATTCTGCCAAGATTTGTCCTTTAACTGCATGTAGTGGCACAAATATTATATCAAATTGGAGCAAAATTATTGCCCATCTTGCTAATCTTACAGAAAATGTCGGTCGTGTCATCAAGTATTGTAATGGGTTAACTCTTTAAATAAGAGTTACTTTATGAGAAAGCATATAATGCCTTAGCTTTTGAATTGTAAAAATCAAAGCTAAGCAGTGCTTTTCTATTGCTAGATATTTTATTTCTGTCAGAACCAAACAACGACTTAAATAATATAATGAATTTTCTATTTTCTCGTCGTTTACTTAGGCTAGTAACGCTCCAAGGGAATTGTCCAATGCCACAGTGTAAAGGATTAGAGGTCTTCCTAACACAGGGGCTGCTAAAATAGAAGGAGTTGTTAAATATTGTTTGATGTTTTCAAAGGCATGTTGACATTTTTCATCCCACATGAATTTGGTGTCTTTTCTAGTTAAGGCAGTGAGGGGCTGACACTTATCTGAGAAATTGGAAATAAAACGTTGTATATTCGCTAGTTTTCCTTGAAAGGATTGCAATTGAGTTAGATTTTTAGGATGAGGCATATTCAAAATTGCTTCAATTTTGAGGAGATCAATTTTGATACCACGATGTCGAACAACAATCCAAAAAATTTTCCCGAAAGTACACCGAAAGCACACTTTAAGGGATTTATTTTAAGATTATATTGATGTAATCATTTGAAGACAATTCTCAAATTACAGATGTGATTTTTTTTTATCTATTGTTAACAACCAAATCGTCCACATAACATTCAACTTGATCGTGTATGAGTTCATCAAAAATCTGTGTCATGGCTCTTTGGTAGGTTGCACCAACATTCTTCAATCCAAATGACATAACTTTATAATAGTATATACCTATGGGTGTCTTGAAAGCTGTGTTTGATTCATCTTCTGGAAACATCTTTATTTGATTACATCCTGATGATCCATCCATAAAGAAAAATATTGCATGTGTGGATGTTATGTCGACCATCAATTCTGGAATTGGTAAAAGAAATTCATCCTTTGAGCAGCTTTATTTAAATCTCTGAAGTCCACATAGACCCTGATCTGGCCATTTTTCTTTTTAACTTGTACCACATTAGCCAGCAAAGTTAGATAATTTTCTTCTTGTATATAACCAGCCTCAATTAATTTCTTAACTTTAGCAATGACATGTTTTTCTATTTCGACACGCATCCTTCTTGGAGCTTATTTAACAGGGATTGCAATTTGATTTATCGCAACTTTATGAACTGCAAATTCTAGAGCTAATCCAGGCATTTCGTTATAAGTAAGCAATTTTTGTATTCTTTCAACAATTGAATTATTTCATATGCTTCCATGTTTAAGGAATGAACTAATAAGAGTTGGTTTTGGATTTTGATTAGTCACTAAATTTGTTTATTTTGATTCATCAACTATTGATTTAATTTATTCTTCTAATTCTGGAGGAGCATCTTCGATTGGGAGATCAGATGCTTGTTCAGAATTAAGTTCTTTAGTGATGACTAGGAAAAATTTCATATCATCTAGGGGTTCTAGAGTGCCAAATCCAATACTCTCCATAGAGTTAGGGTTTTGTTTGTTGTAATCCAACATTTTTTATATAAAGTGTGGTTGCTTTAAAGGCCATTATTTGAGCATTAAACTATTTTAAATAAATTTTTGTGCCCAAGGAGAATACAACTCAAAAGGGATTTTCATTGATTTTGCGAGATTTTCATTTTCTAATTTTACATCAGATTTAATATTAGAAGAAGTAGAGCCAAGCCTAAACTTGATTGCATTTTCATCATTACCATATACTTCTTTGACCATTAAATCCTCAACCTTAGAAGTAGAGATTGAAGTTAGGTTCATAGCCTGTATATAATGATTAATTTTCTCGAACATAGACTCAAATTGTTTTTCTTCGTCTTCTTCTTTCAGAGATATTTTGAACTGAGGTTCTTTTAGAGCCATTGATGTTGTCTTTTCTTCTATTGCATCTTCTTCAAAATCAATGTGAATTTTGAATTTCAACTGTTTCTTCATTTTAAAAATCGGGTTTTCTTTCCCTCGTCCTTGTCCTCGGCCTCGACCTCGGGTGTGAGTCTGATGAGAATTATCACCCTTCGCCTGTGTTGAAGAAGAATAGTTTTTTTCATTTATTTTATTCTCTGTCTTTTTTTTTTTTTGTATTCATCACTGCTTCTCTGTAGAATATTGTTTGTTTTATTGAAGCATAATATAGTCTTCATGTATTACAATTTCATAGACTGAAAATAGTTGTATATCTTCTATGATACAACATTCTTGCCCTTTTTGTAAATATTTTATGCATTGATGTAGTGATGAAGGAACCATTTTATGCTAATGAAGTCACGGTCTGCCAAGTAAAGCAGTAAAGGAGGTATTAGAGTCGATGACATGGAATTTTTTGTTTGTCACCAAAACATCCATTCTCAAGAGCAATGTTATTGACCCTAGAGCTTGTTCTCCTTGTTGGTTAAATCATCATAACATCATTGTATCTCTTAATACTTGGGATGCATCAATATCCAAATATGCAAGAGCCCTTAAATTCATTATGTTAATCGAGGAACCTAGATCAATATGCACCCTTGAAAGTGTCGTGTCATTTATATTTATTGTGATGTATAGGGGATAAGTGTGTTCAGTTGTTCCAAGTAACAAGTCATTTCCAAAAAAGGTAATCTTTGTTTGTTCTTCTAATGGATTTGTTTCACTCTGGGTGATACTAGCAAGTTGAGCTAAGAAAATGTCTGGGTTTAAAAGGGCTTTTATTTATGACTTCCTCATTTCTATGGAAAATATAAGAGCATCATAAATGCTCCATTTAGCTGGTACTTTTCTCAAATGAGCTACTTTTCTCAAATGAGCTAGAACATTATAATCCACTTTGTTGTGAGGACTGTCTTCATTTCTTTCAAATAATTATGGGTGTATCGGAGGAACGATCTTTTTCGATGTGACTATTTATTTTTCTTTCTCTTGAGGAGCAATTTGGGAGGCAGAACTTTTCCACTTTGCAAATTAATTTCAACTATTTCTTCTAGTTTAATGTCCGACTCTTTTTTCTCCGAGTTTAAAACTTCAAATTCTATAGAAATTAGTACTCCTTGTAGTAAGAGTGCGACAGTGTCGTTTTCATCTTCGTCGTTATTGGTATTGTCATTATTGTTATTGTCATTTTGATTGTCGTTAAACTAATCATGATAGTGTACGATTTGAGTATTATCTGCATGATTGATATTGGAGCGGTCAATTTCAGAAATATAATCCAAAATAGATAGTATGTAAGTTGAACTAGAAACATTATTAACAGTAGTAGTAAAGAGGATGTCATACAAAGTTATCAGTTTAAGGGATTTCCTCCCTTTATCAGAAACAACTATCCTAGTGGAAGGTAGGAACATGAGAACTAGAAGATACAAGATGAACAGTAGTCCCTATGTCAAGAAGACCTCTAACCCTTTTTAGTTCTCTAATTTTCTTTTTCTTTTCATTCTTGGAAGATTTTGTAATTTGTAATTCCTTAAGGATCCCCTCAGAATATTTACCTTGAACAGTATTGCCTATGTTTTTGTCGTCAGATTTAGGAATAAGTTTATCGACCGAAATCATATTTACTGAACCTTATTTTGGTTCTTTCAGATACTCTTTCAGGTTTACTATATCCCCTTCTTTAAAGTTGCTCTCTAACTAGTATTTGGAGACAAAACATTCATCGATTTTATGTCCAAGCATCATGTGATAAGGACAATAATTGGGTTTGTCCTTCATATCAACCTCTCCTGGCTTTTTAGCCTCAGGCAACTTGAATTCTGGTACCTTTAGCAGGCTACGAAATATTTTTCTGACTGCCTCTTTCTTCAATAGTATTCCTTATTCATTCTCTCAAACATCATTCTTTTGTTTGTCGGTACTGGAATTGGTTGTTGAAATTGTAATTGGAAAGATGTCTGTTGTGGTGGTTGACTTTGTCGCTACTTCTTTTGTTCAAGTTGAACTTGCATCACTTGTTTGCCCTTTTCTGGAACATTTACTGGTTTCCATTCAAATTTTTTGATAGACTTTGTCTTTTCGGCTTAGCCTCTTCCTGAAGATTGGCAGCTTTGCTGAGTAGTTTTTCAAATGTCTTTATTCTTAATCCTTTAAGCATGAATGCTATAGGACCATGGATATTCTTAACCAAGATTTCGACAGCATGTTGTTCATGGAGTTATGGTTCACATTTCATGCTGAAATTTCTCCAGCATAAAATGTAATCCACCAGACTTTCTTCATTTTTTTGTTTTTCTACCGCCAGATCACCAATTGTTGTATGGTGTTGTGCTCCAATGAACCATTGAATGAAGAGGCTTTCAAGCACTACAAAAATTTTAACAGACCCGTTAGGAAGTTCCACATGCCAGTCAAAGGCAACTCTTCTAAGACTGTGATCAACTAAAAATTTGATAAATTTTTAATGTCTATTTCATACCTATTTCTGATGATATTGCACTTTAAAGAAGGGTATTTTTCATGATTTCATGCAGGTATAATGATTTTAGGCCTTTGGAGCAAAATGAAGAAAAAATGAGCAAATTTAGAGCAAAATGAGGCAAAATGCACTTTTTAACTTGGAGCGCTGGATGACGCAGCTACCAGAACCAGACAACACCCGTTTACAGAGAGTTTGGGCTATTTTCTAGAAAATGGCGGCGAACGGCGCCCTATCCTGCGTCGTACCACGCCCTATCCCAATTTAATTCCAGATATAATGTATTTAGCTAGATTTTGGAGGGGTGCTTGAGGAAACTCTTGGGAAATCAGTTACATACGAATTTAAACTATTTTGAAGCTGAAAATTGAGAGGGGGAGAGTCTCTTGAGTTTGTGAGTGAAGAGTGTGAGTGTACTAGTCTAAAGAGTTCACTAGAGAGAATTTAGGTTTTGTGTGTGTTCTCTTCTAAAGAGTGTAGGAGGAGAGGAAAAGTTAGAGATTTCTTCTTCCTTACTTATCTAAAAAGAGAATTGTGTGTTGTTGTGAAGAATGAAGAGGAGTCAAAGGAATTTCAAGAGATTCGCTTGGGGAAGAGTTTGAGATAAGTTGTATTTTCTTTACTCTGTTTGTATGACGTTGCTTTTATATATATAATCCATCTTTTATCGTCTTTTCCTCAAGAGTTGTGAGTAGATTTCTTTGTCTTCCTCCTTTTCATGTGATGCGTTGATGTTGTGATATAGAAATGATGTACCGATTTATTATGAAGAATTTGTGATGACATTTTCACTTCGTACTTCATTTAGTTTTTGATCTGGCCAATTGAATTGTTAAAACTTGTGTCAGTGCATTTTAAATTTGTATATATATTTTTTAAATATAGGTCGTCCAGTAGAAGCTGTCGGCCGTCAGAATCAAAATCCCGTCTCCCGCTTCGGAAGGACTTCCAATATATATATATATATATATATAATTTAAAAATATAATTTTGATTTTAAAATATAAAATCAAACTGATTTCATGCTTTCAATTGTTTAAATAAATCATACTGAGCTATGCATCTACCCCGAGGAATAGACACATCACGTAATATGGAGGCTCAGTTAAATAAACTAAGCAAATATGATATTCGTTTGGTCTGCGAAACCTATTGTGCTGAATGACAGGTTCCTCTATTTAATACAAAAGGATTAAATAGTGTTTATATTAATCTGGGGTCATTCTAGTTTCATATAAGGGCAAGCCCCTATAGTTAATTACATCTTAGATAATCAAAGTTACCTAAGAAAACTTTTGATAAAGATCAGGAAAGATATTTTTACGATTTCAAGAGGATAAGAGCTTTTCAATGATATTATGATGATCAAAATACAATAGGTGAATGGTGCAAATTTTGGAACATTCGATTGTAAGGAATCCAAAGGAGGAAGAACTAGTGGTTGTCATGGATCTAAGAGGATATTTTGGTGACTTTCCGATCTATCCTATTGTTTGGCTCTGATTTAGAAGAATTAGTTATGTTTCATCTTGCCAATTTTAATTAATTAGGGCTTATATTCACTTGATATCGATCATGTGAACAACCTGAAAGATAGGAGGATTTATCTCATATCGTATGACAACCTCAGAAACCTAAGGCGAGTTGGGGCTTATATCGCACTAAGTGCAAAGACACAAAAGATCAGGTGAGGGTTTATGCCGCACTAGGCATACTACCTTTATGTTCTATGGCTTGTTGTTTAATGCTAAGGAAATGTTTTGTTGATGTACACGTGTTCTGCTGTTGAAGATGGCTGTCCTGCCCACACTGTGTGCTCCACACTCCTCGGCATATCAGGTTTAGTTTTAGAAGTGACAACTGAAGATGTGAGAAAAGTATCATGTTCTGGAAGGTTTAAAATTGAGGTGGCTTAGTGTTTTAATTAAACGTTCAAGTTGATTATGGCGACACGTAAATTACCTCCTTCGAGGGATTCCTAGTCGTCCAAGAGTTGTTTTAATTCAGTCAAAGTTGCAATTTCATTTTGTTGGTGATTAAACTTTGAGTTGTTTAAACATGCGAGGTTCAGTCATTTTTCACAGTTCAAAATATGCAGGAGAGTAAAGCAAGAAAGCTATGCTAAATAGTAGTACATGCTGTGGAAAAGTAAAGCTAATAAATTGAACTTAAGTAGGCATATGTGTGTGCTGAAGTGTTATGTAGGGAAATAAAAGTATGAGACTTGTGTAATAAACCAAGAGAAAATCAAAAGAGCAAAGAAGGACAGCTCATAGAAAATATGTAGAAATCTATAGAAAAATCCTTAGGAAATTCGTAGGAAACCCGAAAAAGTCAAATCATTGAAACAAACTCGTAGGAAATCCGTAGAATATCTATAGGAAGCTTCATAGAAAAATTTGTAGGAAATCCGAAAAAGCAAATCCGTGGAGAAAATTCATATGAAATCCATAGAAAAGCTGTAGAAAACTCCGTGGGAAAAATCCACAAAAAACAGACTACAAGTCCAGGCGAACCATAAGCATGGTGGCGCAGAGGACTCAGAGATGTGCTGTATATATCCTACCTTAAGTGAGAACTACCAAACCATCACCCTATGGAAGGCAATTCTAACTCGATCTGAATAGTCAACTGTGGACCTTTGTAAAATTTTCATACATTTCAATTTGGGTGCATGCGAGTGAGAAATTTTATGGGTAAGGAGGCTATTTTTGTTGTGGAGGTAGTTTTTCTTAAAAATGTATATGTATAAATTTTCTTTATAAAAGTAGTATGACCCAGAGATTGACTATTTTAATCAAATTAGGACTACTAGTAACCTAAGAGTGACAGCGGTAGAAATCCTTAAGGATGAGTGAATAATAATGTAAATTCCTTCGTCTACCCTCTCCAGGGTCTCTGAGTTAGGAGATAATATTCAAGAAGTCTCTTGTATTCCTTTTTTACTGCGATGTCGTCATCGTCTTCCCCC